>OZ012667.1:37837539-38531012 GCA_963942505.1 Lordithon lunulatus | reverse complement strand
CTCAGATGCAACCCACGGCCATATAGGACCTACAGGCGATGTTCTTGAGTCGATATATGTCGATCTGAGCACAGCTTGGGCCCCGTATATACGGCATGTGGGTGGCTCTGATACCAGCCAGCTGCAACCCACGGCCATATAGGACCTACAGGCGATGTTCTTGAGTCGATATATGTCGATTTGAGCATATCTGGGCCACGTATATACAGCATGGGGGTAGCTGTGATACCAGCCAGCTGCAACCCACTCCTATATAGGACCTACAGGCGATGTTCTTGAGTCGATATATGTCGATCTGAGCACAGCTGGGCGCCGTATATACAGAATGGTGGTAGCTCTGATACCAGTCAGGTGCAACCCACGGCCATATAAGACCTACAGGCGATGTTCTTGAGTCGATATATGTCGATCTGAGCACAGCTGGGCCCCGCATATACGGCATGTGGGTGGCTCTGATACCAGCCAGCTGCAACCCACGGCCATATAGGACCTACAGGCGATGTTCTTGAGTCGATATATGTCGATCTGAGCACAGCTGGGCCCCGTATATACAGCATGGGGGTAGCTCTGATACCAGCCAGATGCAACCCACGGCCATATAGGACCCTCAGGCGATGTTCTTGAGTCGATATATGTCGATCTGAGCACAGCTGGGCGCCGTATATCCGTATATACAGCATGGGGGTAGCTCTGATACCAGCCAGATGCAACCCACGGCCATATAGGACCTACAGGCGATGTTCTTGAGTCGATTTATGTCGATCTGAGCACAGCTGGGCCCCGTATATACGGCATGTGGGTGGCTCCGATACCAGCCAGCTGCAACCCACGGCCATATAGGACCTACAGGCGATGTTCTTGAGTCGATATATGTCGATCTGAGCACAGCTGGGCCCCCGTATATGCGGCATGTGGGTGGCTCTGATATCAGCCAGATGCAACCCACGGCCATATAGGACCTACAGGCGATGTTCTTAAGTCGATATATGTCGATCTGAGCACAGCTGGGCCCCGTATATACAGCATGGGGGTAGCTCTGATACCAGCCAGATGCAACCCGCGGCCGTATAGGACCTACAGGCGATGTTCTTGAGTTGATATATGTCGATCTGAGCACAGCTGGGCGCCGTATATACAGCATGGGGGTAGCTCTGATACCAGCCAGATGCAACCCACGGCCATATAGGACCTACAGGCGATGTTCTTGAGTCGATATATGTCGATCTTAGCACAGCTGGGCCCCGTATATACGGCATGTGGGTGGCTCTGATACCAGCCAGCTGCAACCCACGGCCATATAGGACCTACAGGCGATGTTCTTGAGTCGATATATGTCGATCTGAGCACAGCTGGGCCTCCGTATATGCGGCATGTGGGTGGCTCTGATATCAGCCAGATGCAACCCACGGCCATATAGGACCTACAGGCGATGTTCTTAAGTCGATATATGTCGATCTGAGCACAGCTGGGCCCCGTATATACAGCATGGGGGTAGCTCTGATACCAGCCAGATGCAACCCGCGGCCGTATAGGACCTACAGGCGATGTTCTTGAGTCGATATATGTCGATCTGAGCACAGCTGGGCGCCGTATATACAGCATGGGGGTAGCTCTGATACCAGCCAGATGCAACCCACGGCCATATAGGACCTACAGGCGATGTTCTTGAGTCGATATATGTCGATCTTAGTACAGCTGGGCCCCGTATATACGGCATGTGGGTGGCTCTGATACCTGCCAGAGGCAACCCGCGGCCATATAGGACCTACAGGCGATGTTCTTGATTCGATATATGTCGATCTGAGCACAGCTGGGCCCCGTATATACAGCATGGGGGTAGCTCTGATACCAGCCAGATGCAACCCACGGCCATATAGGACCTACAGGCGATGTTCTTGAGTCGATATATGTCGATCTGAGCACAGCTGGGCCACGTATATACAGCATGGGGGTAGCTGTGCTACCAGCCAGCTGCAACCCACGGCCATATAAGACCCACAGGCGATTTTCTTGAGTCGATATGTGTCGATCTGAGCACAGTTGGGCCTCGTATATACAGCATGGGGGTAGCTCTGATACCAGCCAGATGCAACCCACGGCCATATAGGACCTACAGGCGATGTTCTTGAGTCGATATATGTCGATCTGAGCACAGCTGGGCCCCGTATATACAGCATGGGGGTAGCTCTGATACCAGCCAGATGCAACCCACGGCCATATAGGACCCTCAGGCGATGTTCTTGAGTCGATATATGTCGATCTGAGCACAGCTGGGCCACGTATATACAGCATGGGGGTAGCTCTGATACCAGCCAGATGCAACCCACGGCCATATAGGACCTACAGGCGATGTTCTTGAGTCGATTTATGTCGATCTGAGCACAGCTGGGCCCCGTATATACGGCATGTGTGTGGCTCCGATACCAGCCAGCTGCAACCCACGGCCATATAGGACCTACAGGCGATGTTCTTGAGTCGATATATGTCGATCTGAGCACAGATGGGCCCCCGTATATGCGGCATGTGGGTGGCTCTGACATCAGCCAGATGCAACCCACGGCCATATAGGACCTACAGGCGATGTTCTTAAGTCGATATATGTCGATCTCAGCACAGCTGCGCCCCGTATATACAGCATGGGGGTAGCTCTGATACCAGCCAGATGCAACCCGCGGCCGTATAGGACCTACAGGCGATGTTCTTGAGTTGATATATGTCGATCTGAGCACAGCTGGGCGCCGTATATACAGCATGGGGGTAGCTCTGATACCAGCCAGATGCAACCCACGGCCATATAGGACCTACAGGCGATGTTCTTGAGTCGATATATGTCGATCTTAGCACAGCTGGGCCCCGTATATACGGCATGTGGGTGGCTCTGATACCAGCCAGCTGCAACCCACGGCCATATAGGACCTACAGGCGATGTTCTTGAGTCGATATATGTCGATCTGAGCACAGCTGGGCCCCCGTATATGCGGCATGTGGGTGGCTCTGATATCAGCCAGATGCAACCCACGGCCATATAGGACCTACAGGCGATGTTCTTAAGTCGATATATGTCGATCTGAGCACAGCTGGGCCCCGTATATACAGCATGGGGGTAGCTCTGATACCAGCCAGATGCAACCCGCGGCCGTATAGGACCTACAGGCGATGTTCTTGAGTCGATATATGTCGATCTGAGCACAGCTGGGCGCCGTATATACAGCATGGGGGTAGCTCTGATACCAGCCAGATGCAACCCACGGCCATATAGGACCTACAGGCGATGTTCTTGATTCGATATATGTCGATCTGAGCACAGCTGGGCCCCGTATATACAGCATGGGGGTAGCTCTGATACCAGCCAGATGCAACCCACGGCCATATGGGACCTACAGGCGATGTTCTTGAGTCGATATATGTCGATCTGAGCACAGCTGGGCCACGTATATACAGCATGGGGGTAGCTGTGCTATCAGCCAGCTGCAACCCACGGCCATATAAGACCCACAGGCGATTTTCTTGAGTCGATATGTGTCGATCTGAGCACAGTTGGGCCTCGTATATACAGCATGGGGGTAGCTCTGATACCAGCCAGATGCAACCCACGGCCATATAGGACCTACAGGCGATGTTCTTGAGTCGATATATGTCGATCTGAGCACAGCTGGGCGCCGTATATACAGCATGGGGGTAGCTCTGATACCAGTCAGATGCAACCCACGGCCATATAGGACCTACAGGCGATGTTCTTGAGTCGATATATGTCGATCTGAGCACAGCTGGGCGCCGTATATACAGCATGGGGGTAGCTCTGATACCAGTCAGATGCAACCCACGGCCATATAGGACCTACAGGCGATATTCTTGAGTCGATATATGTCGATCTGAGCACAGCTGGGCCCCGTATATACAGCATGGGGGTAGCTCTGATACCAGCCAGATGCAACCCACGGCCATATAGGACCTACAGGCGATGTTCTTGAGTCGATATATGTCGATCTGAGCACAGCTGGGCGCCGTATATACAGCATGGGGGTAGCTCTGATACCAGTCAGATGCAACCCACGGCCATATAGGACCTGCAGGCGATGTTCTTGAGTCGATATATGTCGATCTGAGCACAGCTGGGCCCCGTATATACGGCATGTGGGTGGCTCTGATACCAGCCAGCTGCAACCCACGGCCATATAGGACCTACAGGCGATGTTCTTGAGTCGATATATGTCGATTTGAGCATAGCTGGGCCACGTATATACAGCATGGGGGTAGCTGTGATACCAGCCAGCTGCAACCCACGGCTATATAGGACCTACAGGCGATGTTCTTGAGTCGATATATGTCGATCTGAGCACAGCTGGGCCCCGTATATACGGCATGTGGGTGGCTTTGAAACAAGCCAGCTGCAACCCACGGCCATATAGGACCTACAGGCGATGTTCTTGAGTCGATATATGTCGATTTGAGCATAGCTGGGCCATGTATATACAGCATGGGGGTAGCTGTGATACCAGCCAGCTGCAACCCACGGCTATATAGGACCTACAGGCGATGTTCTTGAGTCGATATATGTCGATCGGAGCACAGCTGGGCCCCGTATATACAGTATGCGGGTAGCTCTGATACCAGCCAGATGCAACCCACGGCCATATAGGACCCTCAGGCGATGTTCTTGAGTCGATATATGTCGATCTGAGCACAGCTGGGCGCCGTATATACAGCATGGGGGTAGCTCTGATACCAGCCAGATGCAACCCACGGCCATATAGGACCTACAGGCGATGTTCTTGAGTCGATTTATGTCGATCTGAGCACAGCTGGGCCCCGTATATACGGCATGTGGGTGGCTCTGATACCAGCCAGCTGCAACCCACGGCCATATAGGACCTACAGGCGATGTTCTTCAGTCGATATATGTCGATCTGAGCACAGCTGGTCCACGTATATACAGCATGGGGGTAGCTGTGCTACCAGCCAGCTGCAACCCACGGCCATATAAGACCCACAGGCGATTTTCTTGAGTCGATATGTGTCGATCTGAGCACAGCTGGGCCTCGTATATACAGCATGGGGGTAGCTGTGATACCAGCCAGTTGCAACCCACGGCCATATAGGACCTACAGGCGATGTTCTTGATTCGATATATGTCGATCTGAGCACAACTGGGCCCCCGTATATACGGCATGTGGGTGGCTCTGATATCAGCCAGATGCAACCCACGGCCCTATAGGACCTACAGGCGATGTTCTTGAGTCGATATATGTCGATCTGAGCACAGCTGGGCCCTGTATATACAGCATGGGGGTAGCTCTGATACCAGCCAGATGCAACCCACGGCCATATAGGACCTACAGGCGATGTTCTTGAGTCGATATATGTCGATCTGAGCACAGCTGGGCGCCGTATATACAGCATGGGGGTAGCTCTGATACCAGTCAGATGCAACCCACGGCCATATAGGACCTACAGGCGATGTTCTTGAGTCGATATATGTCGATCTGAGCACAGCTGGGCCCCGTATATACGGCATGTGGGTGGCTCTGATAACAGCCAGCTGCAATCCACGGCCATATAGGACCTACAGGCGATGTTCTTGAGTCGATATATGTCGATTTGAGCATAGCTGGGCCACGTATATACAGCATGGGGGTAGCTGTGATACCAGACAGCTGCAACCCACGGCTATATAGGACCTACAGGCGATGTTCTTGAGTCGATATATGTCGATCGGAGCACAGCTGGGCCCCGTATATACAGCATGCGGGTAGCTCTGATAACAGCCAGATGCAACCCACGGCCATATAGGACCCTCAGGCGATGTTCTTGAGTCGATATATGTCGATCTGAGCACAGCTGGGCGCCGTATATACAGCATAGGGGTAGCTCTGATACCAGCCAGATGCAACCCACGGTCATATAGGACCTACAGGCGATGTTCTTGAGTCGATTTATGTCGATCTGAGCACAGCTGGGCCCCGTATATACGGCATGTGGGTGGCTCTGATACCAGCCAGCTGCAACCCACGGCCATATAGGACCTACAGGCGATGTTCTTCAGTCGATATATGTCGATCTGAGCACAGCTGGGCCACGTGTATACAGCATAGGGGTAGCTGTGCTACCAGCCAGCTGCAAACCACGGCCATATAAGACCCACAGGCGATATTCTTGAGTCGATATGTGTCGATCTGAGCACAGTTGGGCCTCGTATATACAGCATGGGGGTAGCTCTGATACCAGCCAGATGCAACCCACGGCCATATAGGACCTACAGGCGATGTTCTTCAGTTGATATATGTCGAACTTAGCACAGCTGGGCCCCGTATATACGGCATGTGGGTGGCTCTGATACCTGCCAGATGCAACCCACGGCCATATAGGACCTACAGGCGATGTTCTTGATTCGATATATGTCGATCTGAGCACAACTGGGCCCCCGTATATACGGCATGTGGGTGGCTCTGATATCAGCCAGATGCAACCCATGGCCATATAGGACCTACAGGCGATGTTCTTGAGTCGATATATGTCGATCTAAGTACAGCTGGGCCCCGTATATACGGCATGTGGGTGGCTCTGATACCAGCCAGATGCAACCCAAGGCCATATAGGACCTACAGGCGATGTTCTTCAGTCGATATATGTCGATCTGAGCACAGCTGGGCCACGTATATACAGCATGGGGGTAGCTGTGCTACCAGCCATCTGCAACCCACGGCCATATAAGACCCACAGGCGATTTTCTTGAGTCGATATGTGTCGATCTGAGCACAGTTGGGCCTCGTATATACAGCATGGGGGTAGCTCTGATACCAGCCAGATGCAACCCACGGCCATATAGGACCTAGAGGCGATGTTCTTGAGTCGATATATGTCGATCTGAGCACAGCTGGGCGCCCGTATATATGGCATATGGGTGGCTCTGATATCAGCCAGATGCAACCCACGGCCATATAGGACCTACAGGCGATGTTCTTGAGTCGATATATGTCGATCTGAGTACAGCTGGGCCCCGTATATACGGCATGTGGGTGGCTCTGATACCAGCCAGATGCAACCCACGGCCATATAGGACCTACAGGCGATGTTTTTGAGTCGATATATGTCCATCTGAGCACAGCTGGGCGCCGTATATACAGCATGGGGTATCTCTGATACCAGCCAGATGCAATCCACGGCCATATAGGACCAACAGGCGATGTTCTTGAGTCGATATATGTCGATCTGAGCACAGCTGGGCGCCGTATATACAGCATGGGGGTATCTCTGATACTAGCCAGATGCAACCCACGGCCATATAGCACCTATAGGCGATGTTCTTGAGTCGATATATGTCGATCTGAGCACAGCTGGGCGCCGTATATACAGCATGGGGGGTAGCACTGATACCAGCCAGATGTAACCCACGGCCATATAGGACCTACAGACGATGTTCTTGAGTCGATATATGTCGATCTGAGCACAGCTGGGCGCCGTATATACAGCATGGGGGTAGCTCTGATACCAGCCAGATACAACCCACGGCCATATAGCACCTACAGGCGTTGTTCTTGAGTCGATATATGTCGATATGAGCACAGCTGGGCCACGTATATACAGCTTGGGGGTAGCTCTGATACCAGCCAGCTGCAACCCACGGCCATATAAGACCCACAGGCGATTTTCTTGAGTCGATATATGTCGATCTGAGCACAACTGGGCCTCGTATATACAGCATGGGGGTAGCTCTGATACCAGCCAGATGCAACCTACGGCCATATACGACCTACAGGCGATGTTCTTGAGTCGATATATGTCGATCTGAGCACAGCTGGGCCCCGTATATACGGCATGTGTGTGGCTCTGAACCAGCAAGATGCAACCCACGGCCATATAGTACCTACAGGCGATGTTCTTGAGTCGATATCTGTCGATCTAAGCACAGCTGGGCCCCGTATATACGGCATGTGGGTGGCTCTGATACCAGCCAGATGCAACCCACGGCCATATTGGACCTACAGGGGATGTTCTTGAGTCGATATATGTCGATCTGAGCACAGCTGGGCCCCGTATATACAGCATGGGGGTAGCTCTGATACCAGCCAGATGCAACCCATGGCCATATAGGACCCTCAGGCAATGTTCTTGAGTCGATATATGTCGATCTGAGCACAGCTGGGCGCCGTATATACAGCATGGGGGTTGCTCTGATACCAGCCAGATGCAACCCACGGCCATATAGGACCTACAGGCGATGTTCTTGAGTCGATTTATGTCGATCTGAGCACAGCTGGGCCCCGTATATACGGCATGTGGGTGGCTCTGATACCAGCCAGCTGCAACCCACGGCCATATAGGACCTACAGGCGATGTTCTTGAGTCGATATATGTCGATCTGAGCACAGCTGGGCCCCCGTATATACGGCATGTGGGTGGCTCTGATACCAGCCAGCTGCAACCCACGGCCATATAGGACCTTCAGGCGATGTTCTGAAGTCGATATATGTCGATCTGAGCACAGCTCGGCCCCGTATATACAGCATGGGGGTAGCTCTGATACCAGCCAGATGCAACCCGCGGCCGTATAGGACCTACAGGCGATGTTCTTGAGTCGATATATGTCGATCTGAGCACAGCTGGGCGCCGTATATACAGCATGGGGTTAGCTCTGATACCAGCCAGCTGCAACCCACGGCCATATAGGACCTACAGGCGATGTTCTTGAGTCGATATATGTCGATCTGAGCACAACTGGGCCCCCGTATATGCGGCATGTGGGTGGCTCTGATATCAGCCAGATGCAACCCACGGCCATATAGGACCTACAGGCGATGTTCTTAAGTCGATATATGTCGATCTAAGCACAGCTGGGCCCCGTATATACAGCATGGGGGTAGCTCTGATACCAGCCAGATGCAACCCGCGGCCGTATAGGACCTACAGGCGATGTTCTTGAGTCGATATATGTCGATCTGAGCACAGCTGGGCGCCGTATATACAGCATGGGGTTAGCTCTGATACCAGCCAGATACAACCCACGGCCATATAGCACCTACAGGCGTTGTTCTTGAGTCGATATATGTCGATATGAGCACAGCTGGGCCACGTATATACAGCTTGGGGGTAGCTCTGATACCAGCCAGCTGCAACCCACGGCCATATAAGACCCACAGGCGATTTTCTTGAGTCGATATATGTCGATCTGAGCACAACTGGGCCTCGTATATACAGCATGGGGGTAGATCTGATACCAGCCAGATGCAACCTACGGCCATATACGACCTACAGGCGATGTTCTTGAGTCGATATATGTCGATCTGAGCACAGCTGGGCCCCGTATATACGGCATGTGGGTGGCTCTGATACCAGCCAGATGCAACCCACGGCCATATAGGACCTACAGGGGATGTTCTTGAGTCGATATATGTCGATCTGAGCACAGCTGGGCCCCGTATATACAGCATGGGGGTAGCTCTGATACCAGCCAGATGCAACCCACGGCCATATAGGACCTACAGGCGATGTTCTTGAGTCGATATATGTCGATCTGAGCACAGCTGGGCGCCGTATATACAGCATGTGGGTGGCTCTGATATCAGCCAGATGCAACCCACGGCCCTATAGGACCTACAAGCGATGTTCTTGAGTCGATATATGTCGATCTGAGCACAGTTGGGCCCCGTATATACAGCATGGGGGTAGCTCTGATACCAGCCAGATGCAACCCAGGGCCATATAGGACCTACAGGCGATGTTCTTGATTCGATATATGTCGATCTGAGCACAACTGGGCCCCCGTATATACGGCATGTGGGTGGCTCTGATATCAGCCAGATGCAACCCACGGCCCTATAGGACCTACAAGCGATGTTCTTGAGTCGATATATGTCGATCTGAGCACAGTTGGGCCCCGTATATACAGCATGGGGGTAGCTCTGATACCAGCCAGATGCAACCCAGGGCCATATAGGACCTACAGGCGATGTTCTTGAGTCGATATATGTCGATCTGAGCACAGCTGGGCGCCGTATATACAGCATGGGGGTAGCTCTGATACCCGTCAGATGCAACCCACGGCCATATAGGACCTACAGGCGATGTTCTTGAGTCGATATATGTCGATCTGAGCACAGCTGGGCCCCGTATATACGGCATGTGTGTGGCTCTGAACCAGCAAGATGCAACCCACGGCCATATAGTACGTACAGGCGATGTTCTTGAGTCGATATCTGTCGATCTAAGCACAGCTGGGCCCCGTACATACGGCATGTGGGTGGCTCTGATACCAGCCAGATGCAACCCACGGCCATATAAGACCTACAGGCGTTGTTCTTGATCCGATATATGTCGATCTGAGCACAGCTGGGCCCCCGTATATACGGCATGTGGGAGGCTCTGATATCAGCCAAATGCAACCCACGGCCATATAGGACCTACAGGCGATGTTCTTGAGTCGATATATGTCGATCTGAGCACAGCTGGGCCCCGTATATACAGCATGGGGGTAGCTCTGATACCAGCCAGATGCAACCCACGGCCATATAGGACTCTCAGGCGATGTTCTTGAGTCGATATATGTCGATCTGAGCACAGCTGGGCGCCGTATATACAGCATGGGGGTAGTTCTGATACCAGTCAGATGCAACCCACGGCCATATAGGACCTACAGGCGATGTTCTTGAGTCGATATATGTCGATCTGAGCACAGCTGGACCCCGTATATACAGCATGCGGGTAGCTCTGATACCAGCCAGATGCAACCCACGGCCATATAGGACCCTCAGGCGATGTTCTTGAGTCGATATATGTCGATCTGAGCACAGCTGGGCGCCGTATATACAGCATGGGGGTAGCTCTAATACCAGCCAGATGCAACCCACGGCCATATAGGACCTACAGGCGATGTTTTTGAGTCGATATATGTCGATCTGAGCACAGCTGGGCCCCGTATATACGGCATGTGGGTGGCTCTGATACCAGCCAGCTGCAACCCACGGCCATATAGGACCTACAGGCGATGTTCTTGAGTCGATATAAGTCGATCTGAGCACAGCTGGGCCACGTATATACAGCTTGGGGGTAGCTCTGATACCAGCCAGATGCAACCCACGGCCATATACGACCTACAGGCGATGTTCTTGAGTCGATATATGTCGATCTGAGCACAGCTGGGCCCCGTATATACGGCATGTGTGTGGCTCTGAACCAGCAAGATGCAACCCACGGTCATATAGTACGTACAGGCGATGTTCTTGAGTCGATATCTGTCGATCTAAGCACAGCTGGGCCCCGTATATACGGCATGTGGGTGGCTCTGATACCAGCCAGATGCAACCCACGGCCATATAAGACCTACAGGAGTTGTTCTTGATTCGATATATGTCGATCTGAGCACAGCTGGGCCCCCGTATATACGGCATGTGGGAGGCTCTGATATCAGCCAAATGCAACCCACGGCCATATAGGACCTACAGGCGATGTTCTTGAGTCGATATATGTCGATCTGAGCACAACTGGGCCCCCGTATATGCGGCATGTGGGTGGCTCTGATATCAGCCAGATGCAACCCACGGCCATATAGGACCTACAGGCGATGTTCTTAAGTCGATATATGTCGATCTGAGCACAGCTGGGCGCCGTATATACAGCTTGGGGGTAGCTCTGATACCAGTCAGATGCAACCCACGGCCATATAGGACCTACAGGCGATGTTCTTGAGTCGATATATGTCGATCTGAGCACAGCTGGGCGCCGTATATACAGCATGGGGGTAGCTCTGATACCAGCCAGATGCAACCCACGGCCATATAGGACCTACAGGCGATGTTCTTGAGTCGATTTATGTCGATCTGAGCACAGCCGGGCCCCGTATATACGGCATGTGGGTGGCTCTGATACCAGCCAGCTGCAACCCACGGCCATATAGGACCTACAGGCGATGTTCTTCAGTCGATATATGTCGATCTGAGTACAGCTGGGCCACGTATGTACAGCATGGGGGTAGCTGTGCTACCAGCCAGCTGCAACCCACGGCCATATAAGACCCACAGGCGATTTTCTTGAGTCGATATGTGTCGATCTGAGCACAGTTGGGCCTCGTATATACAGCATGGGGGTAGCTCTGATACCAGCCAGATGCAACCCACGGCCATATAGGACCTACAGGCGATGTTTTTGAGTCGATATATGTCGATCTGAGCACAGCTGGGCGCCGTATATACAGCATGGGGGTATCTCTGATACCAGCCAGGTGCAATCCACGGCCATATAGGACCTACAGACGATGTTCTTGAGTCGATATATGTCGATCTGAGCACAGCTGGGCGCCGTATATACAGCATGGGGGTATCTCTGATACCAGCCAGATGCAACCCACGGCCATATAGCACCTACAGGCGATGTTCTTGAGTCGATATATGTCGATCTGAGCACAGCTGGGCCCCGTATATACGGCATGTGGGTGGCTCTGATACCAGCCAGATGCAACCCACGGCCATATAGGACCTACAGGCGATGTTCTTGAGTCGATATATGTCGATCTGAGCACAGCTGGGCGCCGTATATACAGCATGGGGGTAGCACTGATACCAGCCAGATGTAACCCACGGCCATATAGGACCTACAGGCGATGTTCTTGAGTCGATATATGTCGATCTGAGCACAGCTGGGCGCCGTATATACAGCATGGGGGTAGCTCTGATACCAGCCAGATGCAACCCACGGCCATATAGCACCTACAAGCGATGTTCTTGAGTCGATATATGTCGATCTGAGCACAGCTGGGCCACGTATATACAGCCTGGGGGTAGCTCTGATACCAGCTAGCTGCAACCCACGGCCATATAGGACCTACAGGCGATGTTCTTGAGTCGATTTATGTCGATCTGAGCACAGCTGGGCCCCGTATATACGGCATGTGGGTGGCTCTGATACCAGCCCGCTGCAACCCACGGCCATATAGGACCTACAGGGGATGTTCTTGAGTCGATATGTGTCGATCTGAGCACAGTTGGGCCTCGTATATACAGCATGGGGGTAGCTCTGATACCAGCAAGATGCAACCCACGGCCATATAGGACCTACAGGCGATGTTCTTGAGTCGATATATGTCGATCTGAGCACAGCTGGGCCCCGTATATACGGCATGTGGGTGGCTATGATACAAGCCAGCTGCAACCCACGGCCATATAGGACCTACAGGCGATGTTCTTGAGTCGATATATGTCGATCTGAGCACAGCTGGGCCCCCGTATATACGGCATGTGGGTGGCTCTGATATCAGCCGATGCAACCCACGGCCATATAGGACCTACAGGCGATGTTCTTGAGTCGATATATGTCGATCTGAGCACAGCTGGGCCCCGTATATACAGCATGGGGGTAGCTTTGATACCAGCCAGATGCAACCCACGGCCGTATAGGACCTACAGGCGATGTTCTTGAGTCGATATATGTCGATCTGAGCACAGCTGGGCGCCGTATATACAGCATGGGGGTAGCTCTGATACCAGCCAGATACAACCCACGGCCATATAGGACCTACAGGCGATGTTCTTGAGTCGATATATGTCGATCTTAGCACAGCTGGGCCCCGTATATACGGCATGTGGGTGGCTCTGATACCTGCCAGATGCAACCCACGGCCATATAGGACCTACAGGCGATGTTCTTGATTCGATATATGTCGATCTGAGCACAACTGGGCCCCCGTATATACGGCATGTGGGTGGCTCTGATATCAGCCAGATGCAACCCACGGCCCTATAGGACCTACAAGCGATGTTCTTGAGTCGATATATGTCGATCTGAGCACAGCTGGGCCCCGTATATACAGCATGGGGGTAGCTCTGATACCAGCCAGATGCAACCCAGGGCCATATAGGAAATACAGGCGATGTTCTTGAGTCGATATATGTCGATCTGAGCACAGCTGGGCGCCGTATATACAGCATGGGGGTAGCTCTGATACCCGTCAGATGCAACCCACGGCCATATAGGACCTAGAGGCGATGTTCTTGAGTCGATATATGTCGATCTGAGCACAGCTGGGCCCCGTATATACGGCATGTGGGTGGCTCTGATACCAGCCAGCTGCAACCCACGGCCATATAGGACCTACAGGCGATGTTCTTGAGTGGATATATGTCGATCTGAGCACAGCTGGGCCCCCGTATATACGGCATGTGGGTGGCTCTGATATCAGCCAGATGCAACCCACGGCCATATAGGACCTACAGGCGATGTTCTTGAGTCGATATATGTCGATCTGAGCACAGCTGGGCCCAGTATATACAGCATGGGGGTAGCTCTGATACCAGCCAGATGCAACCCACGGCCATATAGGACCTACAGGCGATGTTCTTGAGTCGATATATGTCGATCTGAGCACAGCTGGGCGCCGTATATACAGCATGGGGGTAGCTCTCATACCAGCCAGATACAACCCACGGCCATATAGGACCTACAGGCGATGTTCTTGAGTCGATATATGTCGATCTTAGCACAGCTGGGCCCCGTATATACGGCATGTGGGTGGCTCTGATACCTGCCAGATGCAACCCACGGCCATATAGGACCTACAGGCGATGTTCTTGATTCGATATATGTCGATCTGAGCACAACTGGGCCCCCGTATATACGGCATGTGGGTGGCTCTGATATCAGCCAGATGCGACCCACGGCACTATAGGACCTACAAGTGATGTCCTTGAGTCGATATATGTCGATCTGAGCACAGCTGGGCCCCGTATATACAGCATGGGGGTAGCTCTGATACCAGCCAGATGCAACCCAGGGCCATATAGGACCTACAGGCGATGTTCTTGAGTCGATATATGTCGATCTGAGCACAGCTGGGCCCCGTATATACGGCATGTGGGTGGCTCTGATTCCAGCCAGCTGCAACCCACGGCCATATAGGACCTACAGGCGATGTTCTTGAGTCGATATATGTCGATCTGAGTACAGCTGGGCCCCGTATATACGGCATGTGGGTGGCTCTGATACCAGCCAGATGCAACCCACGGCCATATAGGACCTACTGGCGATGTTTTTGAGTCGATATATGTCGATCTGAGCACAGCTGGGCGCCGTATATACAGCATGGGGTATCTCTGATACCAGCCAGATGCAATCCACGGCCATATAGGACCAACAGGCGATGTTCTTGAGTCGATATATGTCGATCTGAGCACAGCTGGGCGCCGTATATACAGCATGGGGGTATCTCTGATACTAGCCAGATGCAACCCACGGCCATATAGCACCTACAGGCGATGTTCTTGAGTCGATATATGTCGATCTGAGCACAGCTGGGTGCCGTATATACAGCATGGGGGTAGCACTGATACCAGCCAGATGTAACCCACGGCCATATAGGACCTACAGACGATTTTCTTGAGTCGATATATGTCGATCTGAGCACAGCTGGGCGCCGTATATACAGCATGGGGGTAGCTCTGATACCAGCCAGATACAACCCACGGCCATATAGCACCTACAGGTGTTGTTCTTGAGTCGATATATGTCGATATGAGCACAGCTGGGCCACGTATATACAGCTTGGGGGTAGCTCTGATACCAGCCAGCTGCAACCCACGGCCATATAAGACCCACAGGCGATTTTCTTGAGACGATATATGTCGATCTGAGCACAACTGGGCCTCGTATATACAGCATGGGGGTAGCTCTGATACCAGCCAGATGCAACCTACGGCCATATACGACCTACAGGCGATGTTCTTGAGTCGATATATGTCGATCTGAGCACAGCTGGGCCCCGTATATACGGCATGTGTGTGGCTTTGAACCAGCAAGATGCAACCCACGGCCATATAGTACCTACAGGCGATGTTCTTGAGTCGATATCTGTCGATCTAAGCACAGCTGGGCCCCGTATATACGGCATGTGGGTGGCTCTGATACCAGCCAGATGCAACCCACGGCCATATAGGACCTACAGGCGTTGTTCTTGATTCGATATATGTCGATCTGAGCACAGCTGGGCCCCGTATATACAGCATGGGGGTAGCTCTGATACCAGCCAGATGCAACCCACGGCCATATAGGACCCTCAGGCGATGTACTTGAGTCGATATATGTCGATCTGAGCACAGCTGGGCGCCGTATATACAGCATGGGGGTAGCTCTGATACCAGCCAGATGCAACCCACGGCCATATAGGACCTACAGGCGATGTTCTTGTGTCGATATATGTCGATCTGAGCACAGCTGGGCCCCGTATATACGACATGTGGGTGGCTCTGATACAAGCCAGCTGCAACCCACTGCCATATAGGACCTACAGGCGATGTTCTTGAGTCGATATATGTCGATCTGAGCACAGCTGGGCCCCCGTATATACGGCATGTGGGTGGCTCTGATATCAGCCAGATGCAACCCACGGCCATATAGGACCTACAGGCGATGTTCTTGAGTCGATATATGTCGATCTGAGCACAGCTGGGCCCCGTATATACAGCATGGGGGTAGCTCTGATACCAGCCAGATGCAACCCACGGCCATATAGGACCCTCAGGCGATGTTCTTGAGTCGATATATGTCGATCTGAGCACAGCTGGGCGCCGTATATACAGCATGGGGGTAGCTCTGATACCAGCCAGATGCAACCCACGGCCATATAGGACCTACAGGCGATGTTCTTGAGTCGATATATGTCGATCTGAGCACAGCTGGGCCCCGTATAAACGGCATGTGGGTGGCTATGATACAAGCCAGCTGCAACCCACGGCCATATAGCACCTACAGGCGATGTTCTTGAGTCGATATATGTCGATCTGAGCACAGCTGGGCCCCCGTATATACGGCATGTGGGTGGCTCTGATACCAGCCAGATGCAACCCACGGCCATATAGGACCTACTGGCGATGTTTTTGAGTCGATATATGTCGATCTGAGCACAGCTGGGCGCCGTATATACAGCATGGGGTATCTCTGATACCAGCCAGATGCAATCCACGGCCATATAGGACCAACAGGCGATGTTCTTGGGTCGATATATGTCGATCTGAGCACAGCTGGGCGCCGTATATACAGCATGGGGGTATCTCTGATACTAGCCAGATGCAACCCACGGCCATATAGCACCTACAGGCGATGTTCTTGAGTCGATATATGTCGATCTGAGCACAGCTGGGTGCCGTATATACAGCATGGGGGTAGCACTGATACCAGCCAGATGTAACCCACGGCCATATAGGACCTACACACGATTTTCTTGAGTCGATATATGTCGATCTGAGCACAGCTGGGCGCCGTATATACAGCATGGGGGTAGCTCTGATACCAGCCAGATACAAACCACGGCCATATAGCACCTACAGGCGTTGTTCTTGAGTCGATATATGTCGATATGAGCACAGCTGGGCCACGTATATACAGCTTGCGGGTAGCTCTGATACCAGCCAGCTGCAACCCACGGCCATATAAGACCCACAGGCGATTTTCTTGAGTCGATATATGTCGATCTGAGCACAACTGGGCCTCGTATATACAGCATGGGGGTAGCTCTGATACCAGCCAGATGCAACCTACGGCCATATACGACCTACAGGCGATGTTCTTGAGTCGATATATGTCGATCTGAGCACAGCTGGGCCCCGTATATATGGCATGTGTGTGGCTCTGAACCAGCAAGATGCAACCCACGGCCATATAGTACCTACATATACGACCCACAGGCGATTTTCTTGAGTCGATATATGTCGATCTGAGCACAACTGGGCCTCGTATATACAGCATGGGGGTAGCTCTGATACCAGCCAGATGCAACCTACGGCCATATACGACCTACAGGCGATGTTCTTGAGTCGATATATGTCGATCTGAGCACAGCTGGGCCCCGTATATATGGCATGTGTGTGGCTCTGAACCAGCAAGATGCAACCCACGGCCATATAGTACCTACAGGCGATGTTCTTGAGTCGATATCTGTCGATCTAAGCACAGCTGTTCCCCGTATATACGGCATGTGGGTGGCTCTGATACCAGCCAGATGCAACCCACGGCCATATAGGACCTACAGGCGTTGTTCTTGATTCGATATATGTCTATCTGAGCACAGCTGGGCCCCGTATATACAGAATGGGGGTAGCTCTGATACCAGCCAGATGCAACCCACGGCCATATAGGACCCTCAGGCAATGTACTTGAGTCGATATATGTCGATCTGAGCACAGCTGGCCGCCGTATATACAGCATGGGGGTAGCTCTGATACCAGCCAGATGCAACCCACGGCCATATAGGACCTACAGGCGATGTTCTTGAGTCGATATATGTCGATCTGAGCACAGCTGGGCCCCGTATATACGACATGTGGGTGGCTCTGATACAAGCCAGCTGCAACCCACGGCCATATAGGACCTACAGGCGATGTTCTTGAGTCGATATATGTCGATCTGAGCACAGCTGGGCCCCCGTATATACGGCATGTGGGTGGCTCTGATATCAGCCAGATGCAACCCACGGCCATATAGGACCTACAGGCGATGTTCTTGAGTCGATATATGTCGATCTGAGCACAGCTGGGCCCCGTATATACAGCATGGGGGTAGCTCTGATACCAGCCAGATGCAACCCACGGCCATATAGGACCCTCAGGCGATGTTCTTGAGTCGATATATGTCGATCTGAGCACAGCTGGGCGCCGTATATACAGCATGGGGGTAGCTCTGATACCAGCCAGATGCAACCCACGGCCATATAGGACCTACAGGCGATTTTCTTGAGTCGATATATGTCGATCTGAGCACAGCTGGGCCCTGTATAAACGGCATGTGGGTGGCTATGATACAAGCCAGCTGCAACCCACGGCCATATAGCACCTACAGGCGATGTTCTTGAGTCGATATATGTCGATCTGAGCACAGCTGGGCCCCCGTATATACGGCATGTGGGTGGCTCTGATATCAGCCAGATGCAACCCACGGCCATATAGGACCTACAGGCGATGTTCTTGAGTCGATATATGTCGATCTGAGCACAGCTGGGCCCCGTATATACAGCATGGGGGTAGCTCTGATACCAGCCTGATGCAACCCACGGCCATATAGGACCTACAGGCGATGTTCTTGAGTCGATATATGTCGATCTGAGCACAGCTGGGCACCGTATATACAGCATGGGGGTTGCTCTGATACCAGCCAGATACAACCCACGGCCATATAGGACCTACAGGCGATGTTCTTGAGTCGATATATGTCGATCTTAGCACAGCTGGGCCCCGTATATACGGCATGTGGGTGGCTCTGATACCTGCCAGATGCAACCCACGGCCATATAGGACCTACAGGCGATGTTCTTGATTCGATATATGTCGATCTGAGCGCAACTGGGCCCCCGTATATACGGCATGTGGGTGGCTCTAATATCAGCCAGATGCAACCCACGGCCCTATAGGACCTACAAGCGATGTTCTTGAGTCGATATATGTCGATCTGAGCACAACTGGGCCCCGTATATACAGCATGGGGGTAGCTCTGATACCAGCCAGATGCAACCCAGGGCCATATAGGACCTACAGGCGATGTTCTTGAGTCTATATATGTCGATCTGAGCACAGCTGGGCGCCGTATATACAGCATGGGGGTAGCTCTGATACCCGTCAGATGCAACCCACGGCTATATAGGACCTACAGGCGATGTTCTTGAGTCGATATATGTCGATCTGAGCACAGCTGGGCCCCGTATATATGGCATGTGGGTGGCTCTGATATCAGCCAGATGCAACCCACGGCCCTATAGGACCTACAGGCGATGTTCTTGAGTCGATATATGTCGATTTGAGCACAGCTGGGCCTCGTATATACAGCATGGGGGTAGCTCTGATACCAGCCAGATGCAACCCACAGCCATATAAGACCTACAGGCGATGTTCTTGAGTCGATATATGTCGATCTGAGCACAGCTGGGCGCCGTATATACAGCATGGGGGTATCTCTGATACCAGCCAGATGCAACCCACGGCGATACAGCACCTACAGGCGATGTTCTTGAGTCGATATATGTCGATCTGAGCACAGCTGGGCCCCGTATATACGGCATGTGTGTGGCTCTGATACCAGCCAGATGCAACCCACGGCCATATAGGACCTACAGGCGATGTTCTTGAGTCGATATATGTCGATCTGAGCATAGCTGGGCGCCGTATATACAGCATGGGGGTAGCACTGATACCAGCCAGATGTAACCCACGGCCATATAGGACCTACAGGCGATGTTCTTGAGTCGATATATGTCGATCTGAGCACAGCTGGGCGCCGTATATACAGCATGGGGGTAGCTCTGATACCAGCCAGATGCAACCCACGGCCATATAGCACCTACAGGCGATGTTCTTGAGTCGATATATGTCGATCTGAGCACAGCTGGGCCACGTATATACAGCGTGGGGGTAGCTCTGATACCAGCCAGCTGCAACCCACGGCCATATAAGACCCACAGGCGATTTACTTGAGTCGATATATGTCGATCTGAGCACAGCTGGGCCTCGTATATACAGCATAGGGGTAGCTCTGATACCAGCCAGATGCAACCCACGGCCATATAGGACCTACAGGCGATCTTCTTGAGTCGATATGTGTCGATCTGAGCACAGCTGGGCGCCGTATATACAGCATGGGGGTAGCTCTGATACCAGCCAGATGCAACCCACGGCCATATAGGACCTACAGGCGATGTTCTTAAGTCGATATATGTCGATCGGAGCACAGCTGGGTCCCGTATATACATCATGCGGGTAGCTCTGATACCAGCCAGATGCAACCCACGGCCATATAGGACCCTCAGGCGATGTTCTTGAGTCGATATATGTCGATCTGAGCACAGCTGGGCGCCGTATATACAGCATGGGGGTAGCTCTGATACCAGCCAGATGCAACCCACGGCCATATAGGACCTACAGGAGATGTTCTTGAGTCGATTTATGTCGATCTGTGCACAGCTGGGCCCCGTATATACGGCATGTAGGTGGCTCTGATACCAGCCAGCTGCAACCCACGGCCATATAGGACCTACAGGCGATGTTCTTGAGTCGATATATGTCGATCTGAGCACAGCTGGGCCCCGTATATACGACATGTGGGTGGCTCTGGTACAAGCCAGCTGCAACCCACGGCCATATAGGACCTACAGGCGATGTTCTTGAGTCGATATATGTCGATCTGAGCACAGCTGGGCCCCCGTATATACGGCATGTGGGTGGCTCTGATATCAGCCAGATGCAACCCACGGCCATATAGGACCTACAGGCGATGTTCTTGAGTCAATATATGTCGATCTGAGCACAGCTGGGCCCCGTATATACAGCATGGGGGTAGCTCTGATACCAGCCAGATGCAACCCACGGCCATATAGGACCCTCAGGCGATGTTCTTGAGTCGATATATGTCGATCTGAGCACAGCTGGGCGCCGTATATACAGCATGGGGGTAGCTCTGATACCAGCCAGATGCAACCCACGGCCATATAGGACCTACAGGCGATTTTCTTGAGTCGATATATGTCGATCTGAGCACAGCTGGGCCCTGTATAAACGGCATGTGGGTGGCTATGATACAAGCCAGCTGCAACCCACGGCCATATAGCACCTACAGGCGATGTTCTTGAGTCGATATATGTCGATCTGAGCACAGCTGGGCCCCCGTATATACGGCATGTGGGTGGCTCTGATATCAGCCAGATGCAACCCACGGCCATATAGGACCTACAGGCGATGTTCTTGAGTCGATATATGTCGATCTGAGCACAGCTGGGCCCCGTATATACAGCATGGGGGTAGCTCTGATACCAGCCAGATGCAACCCACGGCCATATAGGACCTACAGGCGATGTTCTTGAGTCGATATATGTCGATCTGAGCACAGCTGGGCGCCGTATATACAGCATGGGGGTAGCTCTGATACCAGCCAGATGCAACCCACGGCCATATAGGACCTACAGGCGATGTTCTTGAGTCGATTTATGTCGATCTGAGCACAGCTGGGCCCCGTATATACGGCATGTGGGTGGCTCTGATACCAGCCAGCTGCAACCCACGGCCATATAGGACCTACAGGCGATGTTCTTCAGTCGATATATGTCGATCTGAGCACAGCTGGTCCACGTATATACAGCATGGGGGTAGCTGTGCTACCAGCCAGCTGCAACCCACGGCCATATAAGACCCACAGGCGATTTTCTTGAGTCGATATGTGTCGATCTGAGCACAGCTGGGCCTCGTATATACAGCATGGGGGTAGCTGTGATACCAGCCAGTTGCAACCCACGGCCATATAGGACCTACAGGCGATGTTCTTGATTCGATATATGTCGATCTGAGCACAACTGGGCCCCCGTATATACGGCATGTGGGTGGCTCTGATATCAGCCAGATGCAACCCACGGCCCTATAGGACCTACAGGCGATGTTCTTGAGTCGATATATGTCGATCTGAGCACAGCTGGGCCCTGTATATACAGCATGGGGGTAGCTCTGATACCAGCCAGATGCAACCCACGGCCATATAGGACCTACAGGCGATGTTCTTGAGTCGATATATGTCGATCTGAGCACAGCTGGGCGCCGTATATACAGCATGGGGGTAGCTCTGATACCAGTCAGATGCAACCCACGGCCATATAGGACCTACAGGCGATGTTCTTGAGTCGATATATGTCGATCTGAGCACAGCTGGGCCCCGTATATACGGCATGTGGGTGGCTCTGATAACAGCCAGCTGCAATCCACGGCCATATAGGACCTACAGGCGATGTTCTTGAGTCGATATATGTCGATTTGAGCATAGCTGGGCCACGTATATACAGCATGGGGGTAGCTGTGATACCAGACAGCTGCAACCCACGGCTATATAGGACCTACAGGCGATGTTCTTGAGTCGATATATGTCGATCGGAGCACAGCTGGGCCCCGTATATACAGCATGCGGGTAGCTCTGATAACAGCCAGATGCAACCCACGGCCATATAGGACCCTCAGGCGATGTTCTTGAGTCGATATATGTCGATCTGAGCACAGCTGGGCGCCGTATATACAGCATAGGGGTAGCTCTGATACCAGCCAGATGCAACCCACGGTCATATAGGACCTACAGGCGATGTTCTTGAGTCGATTTATGTCGATCTGAGCACAGCTGGGCCCCGTATATACGGCATGTGGGTGGCTCTGATACCAGCCAGCTGCAACCCACGGCCATATAGGACCTACAGGCGATGTTCTTCAGTCGATATATGTCGATCTGAGCACAGCTGGGCCACGTGTATACAGCATAGGGGTAGCTGTGCTACCAGCCAGCTGCAAACCACGGCCATATAAGACCCACAGGCGATATTCTTGAGTCGATATGTGTCGATCTGAGCACAGTTGGGCCTCGTATATACAGCATGGGGGTAGCTCTGATACCAGCCAGATGCAACCCACGGCCATATAGGACCTACAGGCGATGTTCTTCAGTTGATATATGTCGAACTTAGCACAGCTGGGCCCCGTATATACGGCATGTGGGTGGCTCTGATACCTGCCAGATGCAACCCACGGCCATATAGGACCTACAGGCGATGTTCTTGATTCGATATATGTCGATCTGAGCACAACTGGGCCCCCGTATATACGGCATGTGGGTGGCTCTGATATCAGCCAGATGCAACCCATGGCCATATAGGACCTACAGGCGATGTTCTTGAGTCGATATATGTCGATCTAAGTACAGCTGGGCCCCGTATATACGGCATGTGGGTGGCTCTGATACCAGCCAGATGCAACCCAAGGCCATATAGGACCTACAGGCGATGTTCTTCAGTCGATATATGTCGATCTGAGCACAGCTGGGCCACGTATATACAGCATGGGGGTAGCTGTGCTACCAGCCATCTGCAACCCACGGCCATATAAGACCCACAGGCGATTTTCTTGAGTCGATATGTGTCGATCTGAGCACAGTTGGGCCTCGTATATACAGCATGGGGGTAGCTCTGATACCAGCCAGATGCAACCCACGGCCATATAGGACCTAGAGGCGATGTTCTTGAGTCGATATATGTCGATCTGAGCACAGCTGGGCGCCCGTATATATGGCATATGGGTGGCTCTGATATCAGCCAGATGCAACCCACGGCCATATAGGACCTACAGGCGATGTTCTTGAGTCGATATATGTCGATCTGAGTACAGCTGGGCCCCGTATATACGGCATGTGGGTGGCTCTGATACCAGCCAGATGCAACCCACGGCCATATAGGACCTACAGGCGATGTTTTTGAGTCGATATATGTCCATCTGAGCACAGCTGGGCGCCGTATATACAGCATGGGGTATCTCTGATACCAGCCAGATGCAATCCACGGCCATATAGGACCAACAGGCGATGTTCTTGAGTCGATATATGTCGATCTGAGCACAGCTGGGCGCCGTATATACAGCATGGGGGTATCTCTGATACTAGCCAGATGCAACCCACGGCCATATAGCACCTATAGGCGATGTTCTTGAGTCGATATATGTCGATCTGAGCACAGCTGGGCGCCGTATATACAGCATGGGGGGTAGCACTGATACCAGCCAGATGTAACCCACGGCCATATAGGACCTACAGACGATGTTCTTGAGTCGATATATGTCGATCTGAGCACAGCTGGGCGCCGTATATACAGCATGGGGGTAGCTCTGATACCAGCCAGATACAACCCACGGCCATATAGCACCTACAGGCGTTGTTCTTGAGTCGATATATGTCGATATGAGCACAGCTGGGCCACGTATATACAGCTTGGGGGTAGCTCTGATACCAGCCAGCTGCAACCCACGGCCATATAAGACCCACAGGCGATTTTCTTGAGTCGATATATGTCGATCTGAGCACAACTGGGCCTCGTATATACAGCATGGGGGTAGCTCTGATACCAGCCAGATGCAACCTACGGCCATATACGACCTACAGGCGATGTTCTTGAGTCGATATATGTCGATCTGAGCACAGCTGGGCCCCGTATATACGGCATGTGTGTGGCTCTGAACCAGCAAGATGCAACCCACGGCCATATAGTACCTACAGGCGATGTTCTTGAGTCGATATCTGTCGATCTAAGCACAGCTGGGCCCCGTATATACGGCATGTGGGTGGCTCTGATACCAGCCAGATGCAACCCACGGCCATATTGGACCTACAGGGGATGTTCTTGAGTCGATATATGTCGATCTGAGCACAGCTGGGCCCCGTATATACAGCATGGGGGTAGCTCTGATACCAGCCAGATGCAACCCATGGCCATATAGGACCCTCAGGCAATGTTCTTGAGTCGATATATGTCGATCTGAGCACAGCTGGGCGCCGTATATACAGCATGGGGGTTGCTCTGATACCAGCCAGATGCAACCCACGGCCATATAGGACCTACAGGCGATGTTCTTGAGTCGATTTATGTCGATCTGAGCACAGCTGGGCCCCGTATATACGGCATGTGGGTGGCTCTGATACCAGCCAGCTGCAACCCACGGCCATATAGGACCTACAGGCGATGTTCTTGAGTCGATATATGTCGATCTGAGCACAGCTGGGCCCCCGTATATACGGCATGTGGGTGGCTCTGATACCAGCCAGCTGCAACCCACGGCCATATAGGACCTTCAGGCGATGTTCTGAAGTCGATATATGTCGATCTGAGCACAGCTCGGCCCCGTATATACAGCATGGGGGTAGCTCTGATACCAGCCAGATGCAACCCGCGGCCGTATAGGACCTACAGGCGATGTTCTTGAGTCGATATATGTCGATCTGAGCACAGCTGGGCGCCGTATATACAGCATGGGGTTAGCTCTGATACCAGCCAGCTGCAACCCACGGCCATATAGGACCTACAGGCGATGTTCTTGAGTCGATATATGTCGATCTGAGCACAACTGGGCCCCCGTATATGCGGCATGTGGGTGGCTCTGATATCAGCCAGATGCAACCCACGGCCATATAGGACCTACAGGCGATGTTCTTAAGTCGATATATGTCGATCTAAGCACAGCTGGGCCCCGTATATACAGCATGGGGGTAGCTCTGATACCAGCCAGATGCAACCCGCGGCCGTATAGGACCTACAGGCGATGTTCTTGAGTCGATATATGTCGATCTGAGCACAGCTGGGCGCCGTATATACAGCATGGGGTTAGCTCTGATACCAGCCAGATACAACCCACGGCCATATAGCACCTACAGGCGTTGTTCTTGAGTCGATATATGTCGATATGAGCACAGCTGGGCCACGTATATACAGCTTGGGGGTAGCTCTGATACCAGCCAGCTGCAACCCACGGCCATATAAGACCCACAGGCGATTTTCTTGAGTCGATATATGTCGATCTGAGCACAACTGGGCCTCGTATATACAGCATGGGGGTAGATCTGATACCAGCCAGATGCAACCTACGGCCATATACGACCTACAGGCGATGTTCTTGAGTCGATATATGTCGATCTGAGCACAGCTGGGCCCCGTATATACGGCATGTGGGTGGCTCTGATACCAGCCAGATGCAACCCACGGCCATATAGGACCTACAGGGGATGTTCTTGAGTCGATATATGTCGATCTGAGCACAGCTGGGCCCCGTATATACAGCATGGGGGTAGCTCTGATACCAGCCAGATGCAACCCACGGCCATATAGGACCTACAGGCGATGTTCTTGAGTCGATATATGTCGATCTGAGCACAGCTGGGCGCCGTATATACAGCATGTGGGTGGCTCTGATATCAGCCAGATGCAACCCACGGCCCTATAGGACCTACAAGCGATGTTCTTGAGTCGATATATGTCGATCTGAGCACAGTTGGGCCCCGTATATACAGCATGGGGGTAGCTCTGATACCAGCCAGATGCAACCCAGGGCCATATAGGACCTACAGGCGATGTTCTTGATTCGATATATGTCGATCTGAGCACAACTGGGCCCCCGTATATACGGCATGTGGGTGGCTCTGATATCAGCCAGATGCAACCCACGGCCCTATAGGACCTACAAGCGATGTTCTTGAGTCGATATATGTCGATCTGAGCACAGTTGGGCCCCGTATATACAGCATGGGGGTAGCTCTGATACCAGCCAGATGCAACCCAGGGCCATATAGGACCTACAGGCGATGTTCTTGAGTCGATATATGTCGATCTGAGCACAGCTGGGCGCCGTATATACAGCATGGGGGTAGCTCTGATACCCGTCAGATGCAACCCACGGCCATATAGGACCTACAGGCGATGTTCTTGAGTCGATATATGTCGATCTGAGCACAGCTGGGCCCCGTATATACGGCATGTGTGTGGCTCTGAACCAGCAAGATGCAACCCACGGCCATATAGTACGTACAGGCGATGTTCTTGAGTCGATATCTGTCGATCTAAGCACAGCTGGGCCCCGTACATACGGCATGTGGGTGGCTCTGATACCAGCCAGATGCAACCCACGGCCATATAAGACCTACAGGCGTTGTTCTTGATCCGATATATGTCGATCTGAGCACAGCTGGGCCCCCGTATATACGGCATGTGGGAGGCTCTGATATCAGCCAAATGCAACCCACGGCCATATAGGACCTACAGGCGATGTTCTTGAGTCGATATATGTCGATCTGAGCACAGCTGGGCCCCGTATATACAGCATGGGGGTAGCTCTGATACCAGCCAGATGCAACCCACGGCCATATAGGACTCTCAGGCGATGTTCTTGAGTCGATATATGTCGATCTGAGCACAGCTGGGCGCCGTATATACAGCATGGGGGTAGTTCTGATACCAGTCAGATGCAACCCACGGCCATATAGGACCTACAGGCGATGTTCTTGAGTCGATATATGTCGATCTGAGCACAGCTGGACCCCGTATATACAGCATGCGGGTAGCTCTGATACCAGCCAGATGCAACCCACGGCCATATAGGACCCTCAGGCGATGTTCTTGAGTCGATATATGTCGATCTGAGCACAGCTGGGCGCCGTATATACAGCATGGGGGTAGCTCTAATACCAGCCAGATGCAACCCACGGCCATATAGGACCTACAGGCGATGTTTTTGAGTCGATATATGTCGATCTGAGCACAGCTGGGCCCCGTATATACGGCATGTGGGTGGCTCTGATACCAGCCAGCTGCAACCCACGGCCATATAGGACCTACAGGCGATGTTCTTGAGTCGATATAAGTCGATCTGAGCACAGCTGGGCCACGTATATACAGCTTGGGGGTAGCTCTGATACCAGCCAGATGCAACCCACGGCCATATACGACCTACAGGCGATGTTCTTGAGTCGATATATGTCGATCTGAGCACAGCTGGGCCCCGTATATACGGCATGTGTGTGGCTCTGAACCAGCAAGATGCAACCCACGGTCATATAGTACGTACAGGCGATGTTCTTGAGTCGATATCTGTCGATCTAAGCACAGCTGGGCCCCGTATATACGGCATGTGGGTGGCTCTGATACCAGCCAGATGCAACCCACGGCCATATAAGACCTACAGGAGTTGTTCTTGATTCGATATATGTCGATCTGAGCACAGCTGGGCCCCCGTATATACGGCATGTGGGAGGCTCTGATATCAGCCAAATGCAACCCACGGCCATATAGGACCTACAGGCGATGTTCTTGAGTCGATATATGTCGATCTGAGCACAACTGGGCCCCCGTATATGCGGCATGTGGGTGGCTCTGATATCAGCCAGATGCAACCCACGGCCATATAGGACCTACAGGCGATGTTCTTAAGTCGATATATGTCGATCTGAGCACAGCTGGGCGCCGTATATACAGCTTGGGGGTAGCTCTGATACCAGTCAGATGCAACCCACGGCCATATAGGACCTACAGGCGATGTTCTTGAGTCGATATATGTCGATCTGAGCACAGCTGGGCGCCGTATATACAGCATGGGGGTAGCTCTGATACCAGCCAGATGCAACCCACGGCCATATAGGACCTACAGGCGATGTTCTTGAGTCGATTTATGTCGATCTGAGCACAGCTGTGCCCCGTATATACGGCATGTGGGTGGCTCTGATACCAGCCAGCTGCAACCCACGGCCATATAGGACCTACAGGCGATGTTCTTCAGTCGATATATGTCGATCTGAGTACAGCTGGGCCACGTATGTACAGCATGGGGGTAGCTGTGCTACCAGCCAGCTGCAACCCACGGCCATATAAGACCCACAGGCGATTTTCTTGAGTCGATATGTGTCGATCTGAGCACAGTTGGGCCTCGTATATACAGCATGGGGGTAGCTCTGATACCAGCCAGATGCAACCCACGGCCATATAGGACCTACAGGCGATGTTTTTGAGTCGATATATGTCGATCTGAGCACAGCTGGGCGCCGTATATACAGCATGGGGGTATCTCTGATACCAGCCAGGTGCAATCCACGGCCATATAGGACCTACAGACGATGTTCTTGAGTCGATATATGTCGATCTGAGCACAGCTGGGCGCCGTATATACAGCATGGGGGTATCTCTGATACCAGCCAGATGCAACCCACGGCCATATAGCACCTACAGGCGATGTTCTTGAGTCGATATATGTCGATCTGAGCACAGCTGGGCCCCGTATATACGGCATGTGGGTGGCTCTGATACCAGCCAGATGCAACCCACGGCCATATAGGACCTACAGGCGATGTTCTTGAGTCGATATATGTCGATCTGAGCACAGCTGGGCGCCGTATATACAGCATGGGGGTAGCACTGATACCAGCCAGATGTAACCCACGGCCATATAGGACCTACAGGCGATGTTCTTGAGTCGATATATGTCGATCTGAGCACAGCTGGGCGCCGTATATACAGCATGGGGGTAGCTCTGATACCAGCCAGATGCAACCCACGGCCATATAGCACCTACAAGCGATGTTCTTGAGTCGATATATGTCGATCTGAGCACAGCTGGGCCACGTATATACAGCCTGGGGGTAGCTCTGATACCAGCTAGCTGCAACCCACGGCCATATAGGACCTACAGGCGATGTTCTTGAGTCGATTTATGTCGATCTGAGCACAGCTGGGCCCCGTATATACGGCATGTGGGTGGCTCTGATACCAGCCCGCTGCAACCCACGGCCATATAGGACCTACAGGGGATGTTCTTGAGTCGATATGTGTCGATCTGAGCACAGTTGGGCCTCGTATATACAGCATGGGGGTAGCTCTGATACCAGCAAGATGCAACCCACGGCCATATAGGACCTACAGGCGATGTTCTTGAGTCGATATATGTCGATCTGAGCACAGCTGGGCCCCGTATATACGGCATGTGGGTGGCTATGATACAAGCCAGCTGCAACCCACGGCCATATAGGACCTACAGGCGATGTTCTTGAGTCGATATATGTCGATCTGAGCACAGCTGGGCCCCCGTATATACGGCATGTGGGTGGCTCTGATATCAGCCGATGCAACCCACGGCCATATAGGACCTACAGGCGATGTTCTTGAGTCGATATATGTCGATCTGAGCACAGCTGGGCCCCGTATATACAGCATGGGGGTAGCTTTGATACCAGCCAGATGCAACCCACGGCCGTATAGGACCTACAGGCGATGTTCTTGAGTCGATATATGTCGATCTGAGCACAGCTGGGCGCCGTATATACAGCATGGGGGTAGCTCTGATACCAGCCAGATACAACCCACGGCCATATAGGACCTACAGGCGATGTTCTTGAGTCGATATATGTCGATCTTAGCACAGCTGGGCCCCGTATATACGGCATGTGGGTGGCTCTGATACCTGCCAGATGCAACCCACGGCCATATAGGACCTACAGGCGATGTTCTTGATTCGATATATGTCGATCTGAGCACAACTGGGCCCCCGTATATACGGCATGTGGGTGGCTCTGATATCAGCCAGATGCAACCCACGGCCCTATAGGACCTACAAGCGATGTTCTTGAGTCGATATATGTCGATCTGAGCACAGCTGGGCCCCGTATATACAGCATGGGGGTAGCTCTGATACCAGCCAGATGCAACCCAGGGCCATATAGGAAATACAGGCGATGTTCTTGAGTCGATATATGTCGATCTGAGCACAGCTGGGCGCCGTATATACAGCATGGGGGTAGCTCTGATACCCGTCAGATGCAACCCACGGCCATATAGGACCTAGAGGCGATGTTCTTGAGTCGATATATGTCGATCTGAGCACAGCTGGGCCCCGTATATACGGCATGTGGGTGGCTCTGATACCAGCCAGCTGCAACCCACGGCCATATAGGACCTACAGGCGATGTTCTTGAGTGGATATATGTCGATCTGAGCACAGCTGGGCCCCCGTATATACGGCATGTGGGTGGCTCTGATATCAGCCAGATGCAACCCACGGCCATATAGGACCTACAGGCGATGTTCTTGAGTCGATATATGTCGATCTGAGCACAGCTGGGCCCAGTATATACAGCATGGGGGTAGCTCTGATACCAGCCAGATGCAACCCACGGCCATATAGGACCTACAGGCGATGTTCTTGAGTCGATATATGTCGATCTGAGCACAGCTGGGCGCCGTATATACAGCATGGGGGTAGCTCTCATACCAGCCAGATACAACCCACGGCCATATAGGACCTACAGGCGATGTTCTTGAGTCGATATATGTCGATCTTAGCACAGCTGGGCCCCGTATATACGGCATGTGGGTGGCTCTGATACCTGCCAGATGCAACCCACGGCCATATAGGACCTACAGGCGATGTTCTTGATTCGATATATGTCGATCTGAGCACAACTGGGCCCCCGTATATACGGCATGTGGGTGGCTCTGATATCAGCCAGATGCGACCCACGGCACTATAGGACCTACAAGTGATGTCCTTGAGTCGATATATGTCGATCTGAGCACAGCTGGGCCCCGTATATACAGCATGGGGGTAGCTCTGATACCAGCCAGATGCAACCCAGGGCCATATAGGACCTACAGGCGATGTTCTTGAGTCGATATATGTCGATCTGAGCACAGCTGGGCCCCGTATATACGGCATGTGGGTGGCTCTGATTCCAGCCAGCTGCAACCCACGGCCATATAGGACCTACAGGCGATGTTCTTGAGTCGATATATGTCGATCTGAGTACAGCTGGGCCCCGTATATACGGCATGTGGGTGGCTCTGATACCAGCCAGATGCAACCCACGGCCATATAGGACCTACTGGCGATGTTTTTGAGTCGATATATGTCGATCTGAGCACAGCTGGGCGCCGTATATACAGCATGGGGTATCTCTGATACCAGCCAGATGCAATCCACGGCCATATAGGACCAACAGGCGATGTTCTTGAGTCGATATATGTCGATCTGAGCACAGCTGGGCGCCGTATATACAGCATGGGGGTATCTCTGATACTAGCCAGATGCAACCCACGGCCATATAGCACCTACAGGCGATGTTCTTGAGTCGATATATGTCGATCTGAGCACAGCTGGGTGCCGTATATACAGCATGGGGGTAGCACTGATACCAGCCAGATGTAACCCACGGCCATATAGGACCTACAGACGATTTTCTTGAGTCGATATATGTCGATCTGAGCACAGCTGGGCGCCGTATATACAGCATGGGGGTAGCTCTGATACCAGCCAGATACAACCCACGGCCATATAGCACCTACAGGTGTTGTTCTTGAGTCGATATATGTCGATATGAGCACAGCTGGGCCACGTATATACAGCTTGGGGGTAGCTCTGATACCAGCCAGCTGCAACCCACGGCCATATAAGACCCACAGGCGATTTTCTTGAGACGATATATGTCGATCTGAGCACAACTGGGCCTCGTATATACAGCATGGGGGTAGCTCTGATACCAGCCAGATGCAACCTACGGCCATATACGACCTACAGGCGATGTTCTTGAGTCGATATATGTCGATCTGAGCACAGCTGGGCCCCGTATATACGGCATGTGTGTGGCTTTGAACCAGCAAGATGCAACCCACGGCCATATAGTACCTACAGGCGATGTTCTTGAGTCGATATCTGTCGATCTAAGCACAGCTGGGCCCCGTATATACGGCATGTGGGTGGCTCTGATACCAGCCAGATGCAACCCACGGCCATATAGGACCTACAGGCGTTGTTCTTGATTCGATATATGTCGATCTGAGCACAGCTGGGCCCCGTATATACAGCATGGGGGTAGCTCTGATACCAGCCAGATGCAACCCACGGCCATATAGGACCCTCAGGCGATGTACTTGAGTCGATATATGTCGATCTGAGCACAGCTGGGCGCCGTATATACAGCATGGGGGTAGCTCTGATACCAGCCAGATGCAACCCACGGCCATATAGGACCTACAGGCGATGTTCTTGTGTCGATATATGTCGATCTGAGCACAGCTGGGCCCCGTATATACGACATGTGGGTGGCTCTGATACAAGCCAGCTGCAACCCACTGCCATATAGGACCTACAGGCGATGTTCTTGAGTCGATATATGTCGATCTGAGCACAGCTGGGCCCCCGTATATACGGCATGTGGGTGGCTCTGATATCAGCCAGATGCAACCCACGGCCATATAGGACCTACAGGCGATGTTCTTGAGTCGATATATGTCGATCTGAGCACAGCTGGGCCCCGTATATACAGCATGGGGGTAGCTCTGATACCAGCCAGATGCAACCCACGGCCATATAGGACCCTCAGGCGATGTTCTTGAGTCGATATATGTCGATCTGAGCACAGCTGGGCGCCGTATATACAGCATGGGGGTAGCTCTGATACCAGCCAGATGCAACCCACGGCCATATAGGACCTACAGGCGATGTTCTTGAGTCGATATATGTCGATCTGAGCACAGCTGGGCCCCGTATAAACGGCATGTGGGTGGCTATGATACAAGCCAGCTGCAACCCACGGCCATATAGCACCTACAGGCGATGTTCTTGAGTCGATATATGTCGATCTGAGCACAGCTGGGCCCCCGTATATACGGCATGTGGGTGGCTCTGATACCAGCCAGATGCAACCCACGGCCATATAGGACCTACTGGCGATGTTTTTGAGTCGATATATGTCGATCTGAGCACAGCTGGGCGCCGTATATACAGCATGGGGTATCTCTGATACCAGCCAGATGCAATCCACGGCCATATAGGACCAACAGGCGATGTTCTTGGGTCGATATATGTCGATCTGAGCACAGCTGGGCGCCGTATATACAGCATGGGGGTATCTCTGATACTAGCCAGATGCAACCCACGGCCATATAGCACCTACAGGCGATGTTCTTGAGTCGATATATGTCGATCTGAGCACAGCTGGGTGCCGTATATACAGCATGGGGGTAGCACTGATACCAGCCAGATGTAACCCACGGCCATATAGGACCTACACACGATTTTCTTGAGTCGATATATGTCGATCTGAGCACAGCTGGGCGCCGTATATACAGCATGGGGGTAGCTCTGATACCAGCCAGATACAAACCACGGCCATATAGCACCTACAGGCGTTGTTCTTGAGTCGATATATGTCGATATGAGCACAGCTGGGCCACGTATATACAGCTTGCGGGTAGCTCTGATACCAGCCAGCTGCAACCCACGGCCATATAAGACCCACAGGCGATTTTCTTGAGTCGATATATGTCGATCTGAGCACAACTGGGCCTCGTATATACAGCATGGGGGTAGCTCTGATACCAGCCAGATGCAACCTACGGCCATATACGACCTACAGGCGATGTTCTTGAGTCGATATATGTCGATCTGAGCACAGCTGGGCCCCGTATATATGGCATGTGTGTGGCTCTGAACCAGCAAGATGCAACCCACGGCCATATAGTACCTACATATACGACCCACAGGCGATTTTCTTGAGTCGATATATGTCGATCTGAGCACAACTGGGCCTCGTATATACAGCATGGGGGTAGCTCTGATACCAGCCAGATGCAACCTACGGCCATATACGACCTACAGGCGATGTTCTTGAGTCGATATATGTCGATCTGAGCACAGCTGGGCCCCGTATATATGGCATGTGTGTGGCTCTGAACCAGCAAGATGCAACCCACGGCCATATAGTACCTACAGGCGATGTTCTTGAGTCGATATCTGTCGATCTAAGCACAGCTGTTCCCCGTATATACGGCATGTGGGTGGCTCTGATACCAGCCAGATGCAACCCACGGCCATATAGGACCTACAGGCGTTGTTCTTGATTCGATATATGTCTATCTGAGCACAGCTGGGCCCCGTATATACAGAATGGGGGTAGCTCTGATACCAGCCAGATGCAACCCACGGCCATATAGGACCCTCAGGCAATGTACTTGAGTCGATATATGTCGATCTGAGCACAGCTGGCCGCCGTATATACAGCATGGGGGTAGCTCTGATACCAGCCAGATGCAACCCACGGCCATATAGGACCTACAGGCGATGTTCTTGAGTCGATATATGTCGATCTGAGCACAGCTGGGCCCCGTATATACGACATGTGGGTGGCTCTGATACAAGCCAGCTGCAACCCACGGCCATATAGGACCTACAGGCGATGTTCTTGAGTCGATATATGTCGATCTGAGCACAGCTGGGCCCCCGTATATACGGCATGTGGGTGGCTCTGATATCAGCCAGATGCAACCCACGGCCATATAGGACCTACAGGCGATGTTCTTGAGTCGATATATGTCGATCTGAGCACAGCTGGGCCCCGTATATACAGCATGGGGGTAGCTCTGATACCAGCCAGATGCAACCCACGGCCATATAGGACCCTCAGGCGATGTTCTTGAGTCGATATATGTCGATCTGAGCACAGCTGGGCGCCGTATATACAGCATGGGGGTAGCTCTGATACCAGCCAGATGCAACCCACGGCCATATAGGACCTACAGGCGATTTTCTTGAGTCGATATATGTCGATCTGAGCACAGCTGGGCCCTGTATAAACGGCATGTGGGTGGCTATGATACAAGCCAGCTGCAACCCACGGCCATATAGCACCTACAGGCGATGTTCTTGAGTCGATATATGTCGATCTGAGCACAGCTGGGCCCCCGTATATACGGCATGTGGGTGGCTCTGATATCAGCCAGATGCAACCCACGGCCATATAGGACCTACAGGCGATGTTCTTGAGTCGATATATGTCGATCTGAGCACAGCTGGGCCCCGTATATACAGCATGGGGGTAGCTCTGATACCAGCCAGATGCAACCCACGGCCATATAGGACCTACAGGCGATGTTCTTGAGTCGATATATGTCGATCTGAGCACAGCTGGGCACCGTATATACAGCATGGGGGTTGCTCTGATACCAGCCAGATACAACCCACGGCCATATAGGACCTACAGGCGATGTTCTTGAGTCGATATATGTCGATCTTAGCACAGCTGGGCCCCGTATATACGGCATGTGGGTGGCTCTGATACCTGCCAGATGCAACCCACGGCCATATAGGACCTACAGGCGATGTTCTTGATTCGATATATGTCGATCTGAGCGCAACTGGGCCCCCGTATATACGGCATGTGGGTGGCTCTAATATCAGCCAGATGCAACCCACGGCCCTATAGGACCTACAAGCGATGTTCTTGAGTCGATATATGTCGATCTGAGCACAACTGGGCCCCGTATATACAGCATGGGGGTAGCTCTGATACCAGCCAGATGCAACCCAGGGCCATATAGGACCTACAGGCGATGTTCTTGAGTCTATATATGTCGATCTGAGCACAGCTGGGCGCCGTATATACAGCATGGGGGTAGCTCTGATACCCGTCAGATGCAACCCACGGCTATATAGGACCTACAGGCGATGTTCTTGAGTCGATATATGTCGATCTGAGCACAGCTGGGCCCCGTATATATGGCATGTGGGTGGCTCTGATATCAGCCAGATGCAACCCACGGCCCTATAGGACCTACAGGCGATGTTCTTGAGTCGATATATGTCGATTTGAGCACAGCTGGGCCTCGTATATACAGCATGGGGGTAGCTCTGATACCAGCCAGATGCAACCCACAGCCATATAAGACCTACAGGCGATGTTCTTGAGTCGATATATGTCGATCTGAGCACAGCTGGGCGCCGTATATACAGCATGGGGGTATCTCTGATACCAGCCAGATGCAACCCACGGCGATACAGCACCTACAGGCGATGTTCTTGAGTCGATATATGTCGATCTGAGCACAGCTGGGCCCCGTATATACGGCATGTGTGTGGCTCTGATACCAGCCAGATGCAACCCACGGCCATATAGGACCTACAGGCGATGTTCTTGAGTCGATATATGTCGATCTGAGCATAGCTGGGCGCCGTATATACAGCATGGGGGTAGCACTGATACCAGCCAGATGTAACCCACGGCCATATAGGACCTACAGGCGATGTTCTTGAGTCGATATATGTCGATCTGAGCACAGCTGGGCGCCGTATATACAGCATGGGGGTAGCTCTGATACCAGCCAGATGCAACCCACGGCCATATAGCACCTACAGGCGATGTTCTTGAGTCGATATATGTCGATCTGAGCACAGCTGGGCCACGTATATACAGCGTGGGGGTAGCTCTGATACCAGCCAGCTGCAACCCACGGCCATATAAGACCCACAGGCGATTTACTTGAGTCGATATATGTCGATCTGAGCACAGCTGGGCCTCGTATATACAGCATAGGGGTAGCTCTGATACCAGCCAGATGCAACCCACGGCCATATAGGACCTACAGGCGATCTTCTTGAGTCGATATGTGTCGATCTGAGCACAGCTGGGCGCCGTATATACAGCATGGGGGTAGCTCTGATACCAGCCAGATGCAACCCACGGCCATATAGGACCTACAGGCGATGTTCTTAAGTCGATATATGTCGATCGGAGCACAGCTGGGTCCCGTATATACATCATGCGGGTAGCTCTGATACCAGCCAGATGCAACCCACGGCCATATAGGACCCTCAGGCGATGTTCTTGAGTCGATATATGTCGATCTGAGCACAGCTGGGCGCCGTATATACAGCATGGGGGTAGCTCTGATACCAGCCAGATGCAACCCACGGCCATATAGGACCTACAGGAGATGTTCTTGAGTCGATTTATGTCGATCTGTGCACAGCTGGGCCCCGTATATACGGCATGTAGGTGGCTCTGATACCAGCCAGCTGCAACCCACGGCCATATAGGACCTACAGGCGATGTTCTTGAGTCGATATATGTCGATCTGAGCACAGCTGGGCCCCGTATATACGACATGTGGGTGGCTCTGATACAAGCCAGCTGCAACCCACGGCCATATAGGACCTACAGGCGATGTTCTTGAGTCGATATATGTCGATCTGAGCACAGCTGGGCCCCCGTATATACGGCATGTGGGTGGCTCTGATATCAGCCAGATGCAACCCACGGCCATATAGGACCTACAGGCGATGTTCTTGAGTCAATATATGTCGATCTGAGCACAGCTGGGCCCCGTATATACAGCATGGGGGTAGCTCTGATACCAGCCAGATGCAACCCACGGCCATATAGGACCCTCAGGCGATGTTCTTGAGTCGATATATGTCGATCTGAGCACAGCTGGGCGCCGTATATACAGCATGGGGGTAGCTCTGATACCAGCCAGATGCAACCCACGGCCATATAGGACCTACAGGCGATTTTCTTGAGTCGATATATGTCGATCTGAGCACAGCTGGGCCCTGTATAAACGGCATGTGGGTGGCTATGATACAAGCCAGCTGCAACCCACGGCCATATAGCACCTACAGGCGATGTTCTTGAGTCGATATATGTCGATCTGAGCACAGCTGGGCCCCCGTATATACGGCATGTGGGTGGCTCTGATATCAGCCAGATGCAACCCACGGCCATATAGGACCTACAGGCGATGTTCTTGAGTCGATATATGTCGATCTGAGCACAGCTGGGCCCCGTATATACAGCATGGGGGTAGCTCTGATACCAGCCAGATGCAACCCACGGCCATATAGGACCTACAGGCGATGTTCTTGAGTCGATATATGTCGATCTGAGCACAGCTGGGCACCGTATATACAGCATGGGGGTTGCTCTGATACCAGCCAGATACAACCCACGGCCATATAGGACCTACAGGCGATGTTCTTGAGTCGATATATGTCGATCTTAGCACAGCTGGGCCCCGTATATACGGCATGTGGGTGGCTCTGATACCTGCCAGATGCAACCCACGGCCATATAGGACCTACAGGCGATGTTCTTGATTCGATATATGTCGATCTGAGCGCAACTGGGCCCCCGTATATACGGCATGTGGGTGGCTCTAATATCAGCCAGATGCAACCCACGGCCCTATAGGACCTACAAGCGATGTTCTTGAGTCGATATATGTCGATCTGAGCACAACTGGGCCCCGTATATACAGCATGGGGGTAGCTCTGATACCAGCCAGATGCAACCCAGGGCCATATAGGACCTACAGGCGATGTTCTTGAGTCTATATATGTCGATCTGAGCACAGCTGGGCGCCGTATATACAGCATGGGGGTAGCTCTGATACCCGTCAGATGCAACCCACGGCCATATAGGACCTACAGGCGATGTTCTTGAGTCGATATATGTCGATCTGAGCACAGCTGGGCCCCGTATATATGGCATGTGGGTGGCTCTGATATCAGCCAGATGCAACCCACGGCCCTATAGGACCTACAGGCGATGTTCTTGAGTCGATATATGTCGATTTGAGCACAGCTGGGCCTCGTATATACAGCATGGGGGTAGCTCTGATACCAGCCAGATGCAACCCACAGCCATATAAGACCTACAGGCGATGTTCTTGAGTCGATATATGTCGATCTGAGCACAGCTGGGCGCCGTATATACAGCATGGGGGTATCTCTGATACCAGCCAGATGCAACCCACGGCGATATAGCACCTACAGGCGATGTTCTTGAGTCGATATATGTCGATCTGAGCACAGCTGGGCCCCGTATATACGGCATGTGTGTGGCTCTGATACCAGCCAGATGCAACCCACGGCCATATAGGACCTACAGGCGATGTTCTTGAGTCGATATATGTCGATCTGAGCATAGCTGGGCGCCGTATATACAGCATGGGGGTAGCACTGATACCAGCCAGATGTAACCCACGGCCATATAGGACCTACAGGCGATGTTCTTGAGTCGATATATGTCGATCTGAGCACAGCTGGGCGCCGTATATACAGCATGGGGGTAGCTCTGATACCAGCCAGATGCAACCCACGGCCATATAGCACCTACAGGCGATGTTCTTGAGTCGATATATGTCGATCTGAGCACAGCTGGGCCACGTATATACAGCGTGGGGGTAGCTCTGATACCAGCCAGCTGCAACCCACGGCCATATAAGACCCACAGGCGATTTACTTGAGTCGATATATGTCGATCTGAGCACAGCTGGGCCTCGTATATACAGCATAGGGGTAGCTCTGATACCAGCCAGATGCAACCCACGGCCATATAGGACCTACAGGCGATCTTCTTGAGTCGATATGTGTCGATCTGAGCACAGCTGGGCGCCGTATATACAGCATGGGGGTAGCTCTGATACCAGCCAGATGCAACCCACGGCCATATAGGACCTACAGGCGATGTTCTTAAGTCGATATATGTCGATCTGAGCACAGCTGGGCCCCGTATATACAGCATGGGGGTAGCTCTGATACCAGCCAGATGCAACCCACGGCCATATAGGACCCTCAGGCGATGTTCTTGAGTCGATATATGTCGATCTAAGCACAGTTGGGCGCCGTATATACAGCATGGGGGTAGCTCTGATACCAGCCAGATGCAACCCACGGCCATATAGGACCTACAGGCGATGTTCTTGAGTCGATTTATGTCGATCTGAGCAAGCTGGGCCCGTATATACGGCATGTGGGTGGCTCTGATACCAGCCAGCTGCAACTTACGGCCATATAGGAAGTACAGGCTATGTTCTTGAGTCGATATATGTCAATCTGAGCACAGCTGGGCCACGTATATACAGCATGGGGGTAGCTCTGATACCAGCCAGATGCAACCTGCGGCCGTATAGGACCTACAGGCGATGTTCTTGAGTCGATATATGTCGATCTGAGCACAGCTGGGCGCCGTATATACAGCATGGGGGTAGCTCTGATACCAGCCAGATGCAACCCACGGCCATATAAGACCTACAGGCGATGTTTTTGAGTCGATATATGTCGATTTTAGCACAGCTGGGCCCCGTATATACGGCATGTGGGTGGCTCTGATACCAGCCAGCTGCAACCCACGGCCATATAGGACCTACAGGCGATGTTCTTAAGTCGATATATGTCGATCTGAGCACAGCTGGGCCCCGTATATACAGCATGGGGGTAGCTCTGATACCAGCCAGATGCAACCCGCGGCCGTATAGGACCTACAGGCGATGTTCTTGAGTCGATATATGTCGATCTGAGCACAGCTGGGCCCCCGTATATGCGGCATGTGGGTGGCTCTGATATCAGCCAGATGCAACCCACGGCCATATAGGACCTACAGGCGATGTTCTGAAGTCGATATATGTCGATCTGAGCACAGCTGGGCCCCGTATATACAGCATGGGGGTAGCTCTGATACCAGCCAGATGCAACCCGCGGCCGTATAGGACCTACAGGCGATGTTCTTGAGTCGATATATGTCGATCTGAGCACAGCTGGGGGCCGTATATACAGCATGGGGGTAGCTCTGATACCAGCCAGATGCAACCCACGGCCATATAGCACCTACAGGCGATGTTCTTGAGTCGATATATATCGATCTGAGCACAGCTGGGCCCCGTATATACGGCATGTGTGTGGCTCTGATACCAGCCAGATGCAACCCACGGCCATATCGGACCTACAGGCGATGTTCTTGAGTCGATATATGTCGATCTGAGCATAGCTGGGCGCCGTATATACAGCATGGGGGTAGCACTGATACCAGCCAGATGTAACCCACGGCCATATAGGACCTACAGGCGATGTTCTTGAGTCGATATATGTCGATCTGAGCACAGCTGGGCGCCGTATATACAGCATGGGGGTAGCTCTGATACCAGCCAGATGCAACCCACGGCCATATAGCACCTACAGGCGATGTTCTTGAGTCGATATATGTCGATCTGAGCACAGCTGGGCCACGTATATACAGCGTGGGGGTAGCTCTGATACCAGCCAGCTGCAACCCACGGCCATATAAGACCCACAGGCGATTTACTTGAGTCGATATATGTCGATCTGAGCACAGCTGGGCCTCGTATATACAGCATAGGGGTAGCTCTGATACCAGCCAGATGCAACCCACGGCCATATAGGACCTACAGGCGATCTTCTTGAGTCGATATGTGTCGATCTGAGCACAGCTGGGCGCCGTATATACAGCATGGGGGTAGCTCTGATACCAGCCAGATGCAACCCACGGCCAAATAGGACCTACAGGCGATGTTCTTAAGTCGATATATGTCGATCGGAGCACAGCTGGGTCCCGTATATACATCATGCGGGTAGCTCTGATACCAGCCAGATGCAACCCACGGCCATATAGGACCCTCAGGCGATGTTCTTGAGTCGATATATGTCGATCTAAGCACAGCTGGGCGCCGTATATACAGCATGGGGGTAGCTCTGATACCAGCCAGATGCAACCCACGGCCATATAGCACCTACAGGCGATGTTCTTGAGTCGATATATGTCGATCTGAGCACAGCTGGGCCACGTATATACAGCGTGGGGGTAGCTCTGATACCAGCCAGCTGCAACCCACGGCCATATAAGACCCACAGGCGATTTACTTGAGTCGATATATGTCGATCTGAGCACAGCTGGGCCTCGTATATACAGCATAGGGGTAGCTCTGATACCAGCCAGATGCAACCCACGGCCATATAGCACCTACAGGCGATGTTCTTGAGTCGATATATATCGATCTGAGCACAGCTGGGCCCCGTATATACGGCATGTGTGTGGCTCTGATACCAGCCAGATGCAACCCACGGCCATATCGGACCTACAGGCGATGTTCTTGAGTCGATATATGTCGATCTGAGCACAGCTGGGCGCCGTATATACAGCATGGGGGTAGCTCTGATACCAGCCAGATGCAACCCACGGCCATATAGGACCTACAGGTGATGTTCTTGAGTCGATTTATGTCGATCTGTGCACAGCTGGGCCCCGTATATACGGCATGTAGGTGGCTCTGATACCAGCCAGCTGCAACCCACGGCCATATAGGACCTACAGGCGATGTTCTTGAGTCGATATATGTCGATCTGAGCACAGCTGGGCCACGTATATACAGCATGGGGGAAGCTGTGCTACCAGCCAGCTGCAACCCACGGCTATGTAGGACCTACAGGCGATGTTATTTAGTCGATATATGTCGATCTGAGCACAGCTGGGCCCCGTATATACAGCATGGGGGTAGCTCTGATACCAGCCACATGCAACCCACGGCCATATAGGACCTACAGGCGATGTTCTATAGTCGATATATGTCGATCTGAGCACAGCTGGGCCACGTATATACAGCCTGGGGGTAGCTCTGATACCAGTCAGATGCAACCCACGGCCATATAGGACCTACATGCGATGTTCTTGAGTCGATATATGTCGATCTGAGCACAGCTGCGCCCCGTATATACGGCATGTGGGTGGCTCTGATACCAGCCAGCTGCAACCCACGGCCATATAGGACCTACAGGCGATGTTCTTGAGTCGATATATGTCGATCTGAGCATAGCTGGGCCACGTATATACAGCATGGGTGTAGCTGTAATACCAGCCAGCTGCAACCCACGGCTATATAGGACCTACAGGCGATGATCTTGAGTCGATATATGTCGATCTGAGCACAGCTGGGCCCCGTATATACAGCATGGGGGTAGCTCTGATACCAGCCAGATGCAACCCACGGCCATATAGGACCCTCAGGCGATGTTCTTGAGTCGATATATGTCGATCTAAGCACAGCTGGGCGCCGTATATACAGCATGGGGGTAGCTCTGATACCAGCCAGATGCAACCCACGGCCATATAGGACCTACAGGCGATGTTCTTGAGTCGATTTATGTCGATCTGAGCACAGCTGGGCGCCGTATATACAGCATGGGGGTAGCTCTGATACCAGCCAGATGCAACCCACGGCCATATAAGACCTACAGGCGATGTTTTTGAGTCGATATATGTCGATTTTAGCACAGCTGGGCCCCGTATATACGGCATGTGGGTGGCTCTGATACCAGCCAGCTGCAACCCACGGCCATATAGGACCTACAGGCGATGTTCTTAAGTCGATATATGTCGATCTGAGCACAGCTGGGCCCCGTATATACAGCATGGGGGTAGCTCTGATACCAGCCAGATGCAACCCGCGGCCGTATAGGACCTACAGGCGATGTTCTTGAGTCGATATATGTCGATCTGAGCACAGCTGGGCCCCCGTATATGCGGCATGTGGGTGGCTCTGATATCAGCCAGATGCAACCCACGGCCATATAGGACCTACAGGCGATGTTCTGAAGTCGATATATGTCGATCTGAGCACAGCTGGGCCCCGTATATACAGCATGGGGGTAGCTCTGATACCAGCCAGATGCAACCCGCGGCCGTATAGGACCTACAGGCGATGTTCTTGAGTCGATATATGTCGATCTGAGCACAGCTGGGCGCCGTATATACAGCATGGGGGTAGCTCTGATACCAGCCAGATGCAACCCACGGCCATATAAGACCTACAGGCGATGTTTTTGAGTCGATATATGTCGATCTTAGCACAGCTGGGCCCCGTATATACGGCATGTGGGTGGCTCTGATACCAGCCAGCTGCAACCCACGGCCATATAGGACCTACAGGCGATGTTCTTAAGTCGATATATGTCGATCTGAGCACAGCTGGGCCCCGTATATACAGCATGGGGGTAGCTCTGATACCAGCCAGATGCAACCCGCGGCCGTATAGGACCTACAGGCGATGTTCTTGAGTCGATATATGTCGATCTGAGCACAGCTGGGCGCCGTATATACAGCATGGGGTTAGCTCTGATACCAGCCAGCTGCAACCCACGGCCATATAGGACCTACAGGCGATGTTCTTGAGTCGATATATGTCGATCTGAGCACAACTGGGCCACCGTATATGCGGCATGTGGGTGGCTCTGATATCAGCCAGATGCAACCCACGGCCATATAGGACCTACAGGCGATGTTCTTAAGTCGATATATGTCGATCTGAGCACAGCTGGGCCCCGTATATACAGCATGGGGGTAGCTCTGATACCAGCCAGATGCAACCCGCGGCCGTATAGGACCTACAGGCGATGTTCTTGAGTCGATATATGTCGATCTGAGCACAGCTGGGCGCCGTATATACAGCATGGGGTTAGCTCTGATACCAGCCAGATACAACCCACGGCCATATAGCACCTACAGGCGTTGTTCTTGAGTCGATATATGTCGATATGAGCACAGCTGGGCCACGTATATACAGCTTGGGGGTAGCTCTGATACCAGCCAGCTGCAACCCACGGCCATATAAGACCCACAGGCGATTTTCTTGAGTCGATATATGTCGATCTGAGCACAACTGGGCCTCGTATATACAGCATGGGGGTAGCTCTGATACCAGCCAAATGCAACCCACGGCCATATAAGACCTACAGGCGATGTTTTTGAGTCGATATATGTCGATCTTAGCACAGCTGGGCCCCGTATATACGGCATGTGGGTGGCTCTGATACCAGCCAGCTGCAACCCACGGCCATATAGGACCTACAGGCGATGTTCTTAAGTCGATATATGTCGATCTGAGCACAGCTGGGCCCCGTATATACAGCATGGGGGTAGCTCTGATACCAGCCAGATGCAACCCGCGGCCGTATAGGACCTACAGGCGATGTTCTTGAGTCGATATATGTCGATCTGAGCACAGCTGGGCGCCGTATATACAGCATGGGGTTAGCTCTGATACCAGCCAGCTGCAACCCACGGCCATATAGGACCTACAGGCGATGTTCTTGAGTCGATATATGTCGATCTGAGCACAACTGGGCCCCCGTATATGCGGCATGTGGGTGGCTCTGATATCAGCCAGATGCAACCCACGGCCATATAGGACCTACAGGCGATGTTCTTAAGTCGATATATGTCGATCTGAGCACAGCTGGGCCCCGTATATACAGCATGGGGGTAGCTCTGATACCAGCCAGATGCAACCCGCGGCCGTATAGGACCTACAGGCGCTGTTCTTGAGTCGATATATGTCGATCTGAGCACAGCTGGGCGCCGTATATACAGCATGGGGTTAGCTCTGATACCAGCCAGATACAACCCACGGCCATATAGCACCTACAGGCGTTGTTCTTGAGTCGATATATGTCGATATGAGCACAGCTGGGCCACGTATATACAGCTTGGGGGTAGCTCTGATACCAGCCAGCTGCAACCCACGGCCATATAAGACCCACAGGCGATTTTCTTGAGTCGATATATGTCGATCTGAGCACAACTGGGCCTCGTATATACAGCATGGGGGTAGATCTGATACCAGCCAGATGCAACCTACGGCCATATACGACCTACAGGCGATGTTCTTGAGTCGATATATGTCGATCTGAGCACAGCTGGGCCCCGTATATACGGCATGTGGGTGGCTCTGATACCAGCCAGATGCAACCCACGGCCATATAGGACCTACAGGGGATGTTCTTGAGTCGATATATGTCGATCTGAGCACAGCTGGGCCCCGTATATACAACATGGGGGTAGCTCTGATACCAGCCAGATGCAACCCACGGCCATATAGGACCTACAGGCGATGTTCTTGAGTCGATATATGTCGATCTGAGCACAGCTGGGCGCCGTATATACAGCATGTGGGTGGCTCTGATATCAGCCAGATGCAACCCACGGCCCTATAGGACCTACAAGCGATGTTCTTGAGTCGATATATGTCGATCTGAGCACAGTTGGGCCCCGTATATACAGCATGGGGGTAGCTCTGATACCAGCCAGATGCAACCCAGGGCCATATAGGACCTACAGGCGATGTTCTTGATTCGATATATGTCGATCTGAGCACAACTGGGCCCCCGTATATACGGCATGTGGGTGGCTCTGATATCAGCCAGATGCAACCCACGGCCCTATAGGACCTACAAGCGATGTTCTTGAGTCGATATATGTCGATCTGAGCACAGTTGGGCCCCGTATATACAGCATGGGGGTAGCTCTGATACCAGCCAGATGCAACCCAGGGCCATATAGGACCTACAGGCGATGTTCTTGAGTCGATATATGTCGATCTGAGCACAGCTGGGCGCCGTATATACAGCATGGGGGTAGCTCTGATACCCGTCAGATGCAACCCACGGCCATATAGGACCTACAGGCGATGTTCTTGAGTCGATATATGTCGATCTGAGCACAGCTGGGCCCCGTATATACGGCATGTGTGTGGCTCTGAACAGGCAAGATGCAACCCACGGCCATATAGTACGTACAGGCGATGTTCTTGAGTCGATATCTGTCGATCTAAGCACAGCTGGGCCCCGTATATACGGCATGTGGGTGGCTCTGATACCAGCCAGATGCAACCCACGGCCATATAAGACCTACAGGCGTTGTTCTTGATTCGATATATGTCGATCTGAGCACAGCTGGGCCCCCGTATATACGGCATGTGGGAGGCTCTGATATCAGCCAAATGCAACCCACGGCCATATAGGACCTACAGGCGATGTTCTTGAGTCGATATATGTCGATCTGAGCACAGCTGGGCCCCGTATATACAGCATGGGGGTAGCTCTGATACCAGCCAGATGCAACCCACGGCCATATAGGACTCTCAGGCGATGTTCTTGAGTCGATATATGTCGATCTGAGCACAGCTGGGCGCCGTATATACAGCATGGGGGTAGTTCTGATACCAGTCAGATGCAACCCACGGCCATATAGGACCTACAGGCGATGTTCTTGAGTCGATATATGTCGATCTGAGCACAGCTGGACCCCGTATATACAGCATGCGGGTAGCTCTGATACCAGCCAGATGCAACCCACGGCCATATAGGACCCTCAGGCGATGTTCTTGAGTCGATATATGTCGATCTGAGCACAGCTGGGCGCCGTATATACAGCATGGGGATAGCTCTAATACCAGCCAGATGCAACCCACGGCCATATAGGACCTACAGGCGATGTTTTTGAGTCGATATATGTCGATCTGAGCACAGCTGGGCCCCGTATATACGGCATGTGTGTGGCTCTGAACCAGCAAGATGCAACCCACGGCCATATAGTACGTACAGGCGATGTTCTTGAGTCGATATCTGTCGATCTAAGCACAGCTGGGCCCCGTATATACGGCATGTGGGTGGCTCTGATACCAGCCAGATGCAACCCACGGCCATATAAGACCTACAGGCGTTGTTCTTGATTCGATATATGTCGATCTGAGCACAGCTGGGCCCCCGTATATACGGCATGTGGGAGGCTCTGATATCAGCCAAATGCAACCCACGGCCATATAGGACCTACAGGCGATGTTCTTGAGTCGATATATGTCGATCTGAGCACAACTGGGCCCCCGTATATGCGGCATGTGGGTGGCTCTGATATCAGCCAGATGCAACCCACGGCCATATAAGACCTACAGGCGATGTTCTTAAGTCGATATATGTCGATCTGAGCACAGCTGGGCGCCGTATATACAGCATGGGGGTAGCTCTGATACCAGTCAGATGCAACCCACGGCCATATAGGACCTACAGGCGATGTTCTTGAGTCGATATATGTCGATCTGAGCACAGCTGGGCGCCGTATATACAGCATGGGGGTAGCTCTGATACCAGCCAGATGCAACCCACGGCCATATAGGACCTACAGGCGATGTTCTTGAGTCGATTTATGTCGATCTGAGCACAGCCGGGCCCCGTATATACGGCATGTGGGTGGCTCTGATACCAGCCAGCTGCAACCCACGGCCATATAGGACCTACAGGCGATGTTCTTCAGTCGATATATGTCGATCTGAGTACAGCTGGGCCACGTATGTACAGCATGGGGGTAGCTGTGCTACCAGCCAGCTGCAACCCACGGCCATATAAGACCCACAGGCGATTTTCTTGAGTCGATATGTGTCGATCTGAGCACAGTTGGGCCTCGTATATACAGCATGGGGGTAGCTCTGATACCAGCCAGATGCAACCCACGGCCATATAGGACCTACAGGCGATGTTTTTGAGTCGATATATGTCGATCTGAGCACAGCTGGGCGCCGTATATACAGCATGGGGGTATCTCTGATACCAGCCAGGTGCAATCCACGGCCATATAGGACCTACAGACGATGTTCTTGAGTCGATATATGTCGATCTGAGCACAGCTGGGCGCCGTATATACAGCATGGGGGTATCTCTGATACCAGCCAGATGCAACCCACGGCCATATAGCACCTACAGGCGATGTTCTTGAGTCGATATATGTCGATCTGAGCACAGCTGGGCCCCGTATATACCGCATGTGGGTGGCTCTGATACCAGCCAGATGCAACCCACGGCCATATAGGACCTACAGGCGATGTTCTTGAGTCGATATATGTCGATCTGAGCACAGCTGGGCGCCGTATATACAGCATGGGGGTAGCACTGATACCAGCCAGATGTAACCCACGGCCATATAGGACCTACAGGCGATGTTCTTGAGTCGATATATGTCGATCTGAGCACAGCTGGGCGCCGTATATACAGCATGGGGGTAGCTCTGATACCAGCCAGATGCAACCCACGGCCATATAGCACCTACAAGCGATGTTCTTGAGTCGATATATGTCGATCTGAGCACAGCTGGGCCACGTATATACAGCCTGGGGGTAGCTCTGATACCAGCTAGCTGCAACCCACGGCCATATAGGACCTACAGGCGATGTTCTTGAGTCGATTTATGTCGATCTGAGCACAGCTGGGCCCCGTATATACGGCATGTGGGTGGCTCTTATACCAGCCAGCTGCAACCCACGGCCATATAGGACCTACAGGGGATGTTCTTGAGTCGATATGTGTCGATCTGAGCACAGTTGGGCCTCGTATATACAGCATGGGGGTAGCTCTGATACCAGCAAGATGCAACCCACGGCCATATAGGACCTACAGGCGTTGTTCTTCAGTCGATATATGTCGATCTGAGCACAGCTGGGCCCCGTATATACGGCATGTGGGTGGCTATGATACAAGCCAGCTGCAACCCACGGCCATATAGTACCTACAGGCGATGTTCTTGAGTCGATATATGTCGATCTGAGCACAGCTGGGCGCCGTATATACAGCATGGGGGTAGCTCTGATACCAGCCAGATACAACCCACGGCCATATAGGACCTACAGGCGATGTTCTTGAGTCGATATATGTCGATCTTAGCACAGCTGGGCCCCGTATATACGGCATGTGGGTGGCTCTGATACCTGCCAGATGCAACCCACGGCCATATAGGACCTACAGGCGATGTTCTTGATTCGATATATGTCGATCTGAGCACAACTGGGCCCCCGTATATACGGCATGTGGGTGGCTCTGATATCAGCCGATGCAACCCACGGCCATATAGGACCTACAGGCGATGTTCTTGAGTCGATATATGTCGATCTGAGCACAGCTGGGCCCCGTATATACAGCATGGGGGTAGCTCTGATACCAGCCAGATGCAACCCACGGCCGTATAGGACCTACAGGCGATGTTCTTGAGTCGATATATGTCGATCTGAGCACAGCTGGGCGCCGTATATACAGCATGGGGGTAGCTCTGATACCAGCCAGATACAACCCACGGCCATATAGGACCTACAGGCGATGTTCTTGAGTCGATATATGTCGATCTTAGCACAGCTGGGCCCCGTATATACGGCATGTGGGTGGCTCTGATACCTGCCAGATGCAACCCACGGCCATATAGGACCTACAGGCGATGTTCTTGATTCGATATATGTCGATCTGAGCACAACTGGGCCCCCGTATATACGGCATGTGGGTGGCTCTGATATCAGCCAGATGCAACCCACGGCCCTATAGGACCTACAAGCGATGTTCTTGAGTCGATATATGTCGATCTGAGCACAGCTGGGCCCCGTATATACAGCATGGGGGTAGCTCTGATACCAGCCAGATGCAACCCAGGGCCATATAGGAAATACAGGCGATGTTCTTGAGTCGATATATGTCGATCTGAGCACAGCTGGGCGCCGTATATACAGCATGGGGGTAGCTCTGATACCCGTCAGATGCAACCCACGGCCATATAGGACCTAGAGGCGATGTTCTTGAGTCGATATATGTCGATCTGAGCACAGCTGGGAACCGTATATACGGCATGTGGGTGGCTCTGATACCAGCCAGCTGCAACCCACGGCCATATACGACCTACAGGCGATGTTCTTGAGTCGATATATGTCGATCTGAGCACAGCTGGGCCCCCGTATATACGGCATGTGGGTGGCTCTGATATCAGCCAGATGCAACCCACGGCCATATAGGACCTACAGGCGATGTTCTTGAGTCGATATATGTCGATCTGAGCACAGCTGGGCCCAGTATATACAGCATGGGGGTAGCTCTGATACCAGCCAGATGCAACCCACGGCCATATAGGACCTACAGGCGATGTTCTTGAGTCGATATATGTCGATCTGAGCACAGCTGGGCGCCGTATATACAGCATGGGGGTAGCTCTCATACCAGCCAGATACAACCCACGGCCATATAGGACCTACAGGCGATGTTCTTGAGTCGATATATGTCGATCTTAGCACAGCTGGGCCCCGTATATACGGCATGTGGGTGGCTCTGATACCTGCCAGATGCAACCCACGGCCATATAGGACCTACAGGCGATGTTCTTGATTCGATATATGTCGATCTGAGCACAACTGGGCCCCCGTATATACGGCATGTGGGTGGCTCTGATATCAGCCAGATGCGACCCACGGCACTATAGGACCTACAAGTGATGTCCTTGAGTCGATATATGTCGATCTGAGCACAGCTGGGCCCCGTATATACAGCATGGGGGTAGCTCTGATACCAGCCAGATGCAACCCAGGGCCATATAGGACCTACAGGCGATGTTCTTGGGTCGATATATGTCGATCTGAGCACAGCTGGGCCCCGTATATACGGCATTTGGGTGGCTCTGATTCCAGCCAGCTGCAACCCACGGCCATATAGGACCTACAGGCGATGTTCTTGAGTCGATATATGTCGATCTGAGTACAGCTGGGCCCCGTATATACGGCATGTGGGTGGCTCTGATACCAGCCAGATGCAACCCACGGCCATATAGGACCTACTGGCGATGTTTTTGAGTCGATATATGTCGATCTGAGTACAGCTGGGCCCCGTATATACGGCATGTGGGTGGCTCTGATACCAGCCAGATGCAACCCACGGCCATATAGGACCTACTGGCGATGTTTTTGAGTCGATATATGTCGATCTGAGCACAGCTGGGCGCCGTATATACAGCATGGGGTATCTCTGATACCAGCCAGATGCAATCCACGGCCATATAGGACCAACAGGCGATGTTCTTGAGTCGATATATGTCGATCTGAGCACAGCTGGGCGCCGTATATACAGCATGGGGGTATCTCTGATACTAGCCAGATGCAACCCACGGCCATATAGCACCTACAGGCGATGTTCTTGAGTCGATATATGTCGATCTGATCACAGCTGGGTGCCGTATATACAGCATGGGGGTAGCACTGATACCAGCCAGATGTAACCCACGGCCATATAGGACCTACAGACGATTTTCTTGAGTCGATATATGTCGATCTGAGCACAGCTGGGCGCCGTATATACAGCATGGGGGTAGCTCTGATACCAGCCAGATACAACCCACGGCCATCACCTACAGGTGTTGTTCTTGAGTCGATATATGTCGATATGAGCACAGCTGGGCCACGTATATACAGCTTGGGGGTAGCTCTGATACCAGCCAGCTGCAACCCACGGCCATATAAGACCCACAGGCGATTTTCTTGAGACGATATATGTCGATCTGAGCACAACTGGGCCTCGTATATACAGCATGGGGGTAGCTCTGATACCAGCCAGATGCAACCTACGGCCATATACGACCTACAGGCGATGTTCTTGAGTCGATATATGTCGATCTGAGCACAGCTGGGCCCCGTATATACGGCATGTGTGTGGCTCTGAACCAGCAAGATGCAACCCACGGCCATATAGTACCTACAGGCGATGTTCTTGAGTCGATATCTGTCGATCTAAGCACAGCTGGGCCCCGTATATACGGCATGTGGGTGGCTCTGATACCAGCCAGATGCAACCCACGGCCATATAGGACCTACAGGCGTTGTTCTTGATTCGATATATGTCGATCTGAGCACAGCTGGGCCCCGTATATACAGCATGGGGGTAGCTCTGATACCAGCCAGATGCAACCCACGGCCATATAGGACCCTCAGGCGATGTACTTGAGTCGATATATGTCGATCTGAGCACAGCTGGGCGCCGTATATACAGCATGGGGGTAGCTCTGATACCAGCCAGATGCAACCCACGGCCATATAGGACCTACAGGCGATGTTCTTGTGTCGATATATGTCGATCTGAGCACAGCTGGGCCCCGTATATACGACATGTGGGTGGCTCTGATACAAGCCAGCTGCAACCCACTGCCATATAGGACCTACAGGCGATGTTCTTGAGTCGATATATGTCGATCTGAGCACAGCTGGGCCCCCGTATATACGGCATGTGGGTGGCTCTGATATCAGCCAGATGCAACCCACGGCCATATAGGACCTACAGGCGATGTTCTTGAGTCGATATATGTCGATCTGAGCACAGCTGGGCCCCGTATATACAGCATGGGGGTAGCTCTGATACCAGCCAGATGCAACCCACGGCCATATAGGACCCTCAGGCGATGTTCTTGAGTCGATATATGTCGATCTGAGCACAGCTGGGCGCCGTATATACAGCATGGGGGTAGCTCTGATACCAGCCAGATGCAACCCACGGCCATATAGGACCTACAGGCGATGTTCTTGAGTCGATATATGTCGATCTGAGCACAGCTGGGCCCCGTATAAACGGCATGTGGGTGGCTATGATACAAGCCAGCTGCAACCCACGGCCATATAGCACCTACAGGCGATGTTCTTGAGTCGATATATGTCGATCTGAGCACAGCTGGGCCCCCGTATATACGGCATGTGGGTGGCTCTGATACCAGCCAGATGCAACCCACGGCCATATAGGAACTACTGGCGATGTTTTTGAGTCGATATATGTCGATCTGAGCACAGCTGGGCGCCGTATTACAGCATGGGGTATCTCTGATACCAGCCAGATGCAATCCACGGCCATATAGGACCAACAGGCGATGTTCTTGGGTCGATATATGTCGATCTGAGCACAGCTGGGCGCCGTATATACAGCATGGGGGTATCTCTGATACTAGCCAGATGCAACCCACGGCCATATAGCACCTACAGGCGATGTTCTTGAGTCGATATATGTCGATCTGAGCACAGCTGGGTGCCGTATATACAGCATGGGGGTAGCACTGATACCAGCCAGATGTAACCCACGGCCATATAGGACCTACACACGATTTTCTTGAGTCGATATATGTCGATCTGAGCACAGCTGGGCGCCGTATATACAGCATGGGGGTAGCTCTGATACCCGTCAGATGCAACCCACGGCCATATAGGACCTAGAGGCGATGTTCTTGAGTCGATATATGTCGATCTGAGCACAGCTGGGAACCGTATATACGGCATGTGGGTGGCTCTGATACCAGCCAGCTGCAACCCACGGCCATATACGACCTACAGGCGATGTTCTTGAGTCGATATATGTCGATCTGAGCACAGCTGGGCCCCCGTATATACGGCATGTGGGTGGCTCTGATATCAGCCAGATGCAACCCACGGCCATATAGGACCTACAGGCGATGTTCTTGAGTCGATATATGTCGATCTGAGCACAGCTGGGCCCAGTATATACAGCATGGGGGTAGCTCTGATACCAGCCAGATGCAACCCACGGCCATATAGGACCTACAGGCGATGTTCTTGAGTCGATATATGTCGATCTGAGCACAGCTGGGCGCCGTATATACAGCATGGGGGTAGCTCTCATACCAGCCAGATACAACCCACGGCCATATAGGACCTACAGGCGATGTTCTTGAGTCGATATATGTCGATCTTAGCACAGCTGGGCCCCGTATATACGGCATGTGGGTGGCTCTGATACCTGCCAGATGCAACCCACGGCCATATAGGACCTACAGGCGATGTTCTTGATTCGATATATGTCGATCTGAGCACAACTGGGCCCCCGTATATACGGCATGTGGGTGGCTCTGATATCAGCCAGATGCGACCCACGGCACTATAGGACCTACAAGTGATGTCCTTGAGTCGATATATGTCGATCTGAGCACAGCTGGGCCCCGTATATACAGCATGGGGGTAGCTCTGATACCAGCCAGATGCAACCCAGGGCCATATAGGACCTACAGGCGATGTTCTTGGGTCGATATATGTCGATCTGAGCACAGCTGGGCCCCGTATATACGGCATTTGGGTGGCTCTGATTCCAGCCAGCTGCAACCCACGGCCATATAGGACCTACAGGCGATGTTCTTGAGTCGATATATGTCGATCTGAGTACAGCTGGGCCCCGTATATACGGCATGTGGGTGGCTCTGATACCAGCCAGATGCAACCCACGGCCATATAGGACCTACTGGCGATGTTTTTGAGTCGATATATGTCGATCTGAGTACAGCTGGGCCCCGTATATACGGCATGTGGGTGGCTCTGATACCAGCCAGATGCAACCCACGGCCATATAGGACCTACTGGCGATGTTTTTGAGTCGATATATGTCGATCTGAGCACAGCTGGGCGCCGTATATACAGCATGGGGTATCTCTGATACCAGCCAGATGCAATCCACGGCCATATAGGACCAACAGGCGATGTTCTTGAGTCGATATATGTCGATCTGAGCACAGCTGGGCGCCGTATATACAGCATGGGGGTATCTCTGATACTAGCCAGATGCAACCCACGGCCATATAGCACCTACAGGCGATGTTCTTGAGTCGATATATGTCGATCTGATCACAGCTGGGTGCCGTATATACAGCATGGGGGTAGCACTGATACCAGCCAGATGTAACCCACGGCCATATAGGACCTACAGACGATTTTCTTGAGTCGATATATGTCGATCTGAGCACAGCTGGGCGCCGTATATACAGCATGGGGGTAGCTCTGATACCAGCCAGATACAACCCACGGCCATCACCTACAGGTGTTGTTCTTGAGTCGATATATGTCGATATGAGCACAGCTGGGCCACGTATATACAGCTTGGGGGTAGCTCTGATACCAGCCAGCTGCAACCCACGGCCATATAAGACCCACAGGCGATTTTCTTGAGACGATATATGTCGATCTGAGCACAACTGGGCCTCGTATATACAGCATGGGGGTAGCTCTGATACCAGCCAGATGCAACCTACGGCCATATACGACCTACAGGCGATGTTCTTGAGTCGATATATGTCGATCTGAGCACAGCTGGGCCCCGTATATACGGCATGTGTGTGGCTCTGAACCAGCAAGATGCAACCCACGGCCATATAGTACCTACAGGCGATGTTCTTGAGTCGATATCTGTCGATCTAAGCACAGCTGGGCCCCGTATATACGGCATGTGGGTGGCTCTGATACCAGCCAGATGCAACCCACGGCCATATAGGACCTACAGGCGTTGTTCTTGATTCGATATATGTCGATCTGAGCACAGCTGGGCCCCGTATATACAGCATGGGGGTAGCTCTGATACCAGCCAGATGCAACCCACGGCCATATAGGACCCTCAGGCGATGTACTTGAGTCGATATATGTCGATCTGAGCACAGCTGGGCGCCGTATATACAGCATGGGGGTAGCTCTGATACCAGCCAGATGCAACCCACGGCCATATAGGACCTACAGGCGATGTTCTTGTGTCGATATATGTCGATCTGAGCACAGCTGGGCCCCGTATATACGACATGTGGGTGGCTCTGATACAAGCCAGCTGCAACCCACTGCCATATAGGACCTACAGGCGATGTTCTTGAGTCGATATATGTCGATCTGAGCACAGCTGGGCCCCCGTATATACGGCATGTGGGTGGCTCTGATATCAGCCAGATGCAACCCACGGCCATATAGGACCTACAGGCGATGTTCTTGAGTCGATATATGTCGATCTGAGCACAGCTGGGCCCCGTATATACAGCATGGGGGTAGCTCTGATACCAGCCAGATGCAACCCACGGCCATATAGGACCCTCAGGCGATGTTCTTGAGTCGATATATGTCGATCTGAGCACAGCTGGGCGCCGTATATACAGCATGGGGGTAGCTCTGATACCAGCCAGATGCAACCCACGGCCATATAGGACCTACAGGCGATGTTCTTGAGTCGATATATGTCGATCTGAGCACAGCTGGGCCCCGTATAAACGGCATGTGGGTGGCTATGATACAAGCCAGCTGCAACCCACGGCCATATAGCACCTACAGGCGATGTTCTTGAGTCGATATATGTCGATCTGAGCACAGCTGGGCCCCCGTATATACGGCATGTGGGTGGCTCTGATACCAGCCAGATGCAACCCACGGCCATATAGGAACTACTGGCGATGTTTTTGAGTCGATATATGTCGATCTGAGCACAGCTGGGCGCCGTATTACAGCATGGGGTATCTCTGATACCAGCCAGATGCAATCCACGGCCATATAGGACCAACAGGCGATGTTCTTGGGTCGATATATGTCGATCTGAGCACAGCTGGGCGCCGTATATATAGCATGGGGGTATCTCTGATACTAGCCAGATGCAACCCACGGCCATATAGCACCTACAGGCGATGTTCTTGAGTCGATATATGTCGATCTGAGCACAGCTGGGTGCCGTATATACAGCATGGGGGTAGCACTGATACCAGCCAGATGTAACCCACGGCCATATAGGACCTACACACGATTTTCTTGAGTCGATATATGTCGATCTGAGCACAGCTGGGCGCCGTATATACAGCATGGGGGTAGCTCTGATACCAGCCAGATACAAACCACGGCCATATAGCACCTACAGGCGTTGTTCTTTAGTCGATATATGTCGATATGAGCACAGCTGGGCCACGTATATACAGCTTGCGGGTAGCTCTGATACCAGCCAGCTGCAACCCACGGCCATATAAGACCCACAGGCGATTTTCTTGAGTCGATATATGTCGATCTGAGCACAACTGGGCCTCGTATATACAGCATGGGGGTAGCTCTGATACCAGCCAGATGCAACCTACGGCCATATACGACCTACAGGCGATGTTCTTGAGTCGATATATGTCGATCTGAGCACAGCTGGGCCCCGTATATATGGCATGTGTGTGGCTCTGAACCAGCAAGATGCAACCCACGGCCATATAGTACCTACAGGCGATGTTCTTGAGTCGATATCTGTCGATCTAAGCACAGCTGGGCCCCGTATATACGGCATGTGGGTGGCTCTGATACCAGCCAGATGCAACCCACGGCCATATAGGACCTACAGGCGTTGTTCTTGATTCGATATATGTCGATCTGAGCACAGCTGGGCCCCGTATATACAGCATGGGGGTAGCTCTGATACCAGCCAGATGCAACCCACGGCCATATAGGACCCTCAGGCGATGTACTTGAGTCGATATATGTCGATCTGAGCACAGCTGGCCGCCGTATATACAGCATGGGGGTAGCTCTGATACCAGCCAGATGCAACCCACGGCCATATAGGACCTACAGGCGATGTTCTTGAGTCGATATATGTCGATCTGAGCACAGCTGGGCCCCGTATATACGACATGTGGGTGGCTCTGATACAAGCCAGCTGCAACCCACGGCCATATAGGACCTACAGGCGATGTTCTTGAGTCGATATATGTCGATCTGAGCACAGCTGGGCCCCCGTATATACGGCATGTGGGTGGCTCTGATATCAGCCAGATGCAACCCACGGCCATATAGGACCTACAGGCGATGTTCTTGAGTCGATATATGTCGATCTGAGCACAGCTGGGCCCCGTATATACAGCATGGGGGTAGCTCTGATACCAGCCAGATGCAACCCACGGCCATATAAGACCCTCAGGCGATGTTCTTGAGTCGATATATGTCGATCTGAGCACAGCTGGGCGCCGGATATACAGCATGGGGGTATCTCTGATACCAGCCAGATGCAACCCACGGCCATATAGCACCTACAGGCGATGTTCTTGAGTCGATATATGTCGATCTGAGCACAGCTGGGCCCCGTATATACGGCATGTGGGTGGCTCTGATACCAGCCAGATGCAACCCACGGCCATATAGGACCTACAGGCGATGTTCTTGAGTCGATATATGTCGATCTGAGCACAGCTGGGCGCCGTATATACAGCATGGGGGTAGCACTGATACCAGCCAGATGTAACCCACGGCCATATAGGACCTACAGGCGATGTTCTTGAGTCGATATATGTCGATCTGAGCACAGCTGGGCGCCGTATATACAGCATGGGGGTAGCTCTGATACCAGCCAGATGCAACCCACGGCCATATAGCACCCACAAGCGATGTTCTTGAGTCGATATATGTCGATCTGAGCACAGCTGGGCCACGTATATACAGCCTGGGGGTAGCTCTGATACCAGCTAGCTGCAACCCACGGCCATATAGGACCTACAGGCGATGTTCTTGAGTCGATTTATGTCGATCTGAGCACAGCTGGGCCCCGTATATACGGCATGTGGGTGGCTCTGATACCAGCCAGCTGCAACCCACGGCCATATAGGACCTACAGGGGATGTTCTTGAGTCGATATGTGTCGATCTGAGCACAGTTGGGCCTCGTATATACAGCATGGGGGTAGCTCTGATACCAGCAAGATGCAACCCACGGCCATATAGGACCTACAGGCGATGTTCTTCAGTCGATATATGTCGATCTGAGCACAGCTGGGCCCCGTATATACGGCATGTGGGTGGCTATGATACAAGCCAGCTGCAACCCACGGCCATATAGTACCTACAGGCGATGTTCTTGAGTCGATATATGTCGATCTGAGCACAGCTGGGCGCCGTATATACAGCATGGGGGTAGCTCTGATACCAGCCAGATACAACCCACGGCCATATAGGACCTACAGGCGATGTTCTTGAGTCGATATATGTCGATCTTAGCACAGCTGGGCCCCGTATATACGGCATGTGGGTGGCTCTGATACCTGCCAGATGCAACCCACGGCCATATAGGACCTACAGGCGATGTTCTTGATTCGATATATGTCGATCTGAGCACAACTGGGCCCCCGTATATACGGCATGTGGGTGGCTCTGATATCAGCCGATGCAACCCACGGCCATATAGGACCTACAGGCGATGTTCTTGAGTCGATATATGTCGATCTGAGCACAGCTGGGCCCCGTATATACAGCATGGGGGTAGCTCTGATACCAGCCAGATGCAACCCACGGCCGTATAGGACCTACAGGCGATGTTCTTGAGTCGATATATGTCGATCTGAGCACAGCTGGGCGCCGTATATACAGCATGGGGGTAGCTCTGATACCAGCCAGATACAACCCACGGCCATATAGGACCTACAGGCGATGTTCTTGAGTCGATATATGTCGATCTTAGCACAGCTGGGCCCCGTATATACGGCATGTGGGTGGCTCTGATACCTGCCAGATGCAACCCACGGCCATATAGGACCTACAGGCGATGTTCTTGATTCGATATATGTCGATCTGAGCACAACTGGGCCCCCGTATATACGGCATGTGGGTGGCTCTGATATCAGCCAGATGCAACCCACGGCCCTATAGGACCTACAAGCGATGTTCTTGAGTCGATATATGTCGATCTGAGCACAGCTGGGCCCCGTATATACAGCATGGGGGTAGCTCTGATACCAGCCAGATGCAACCCAGGGCCATATAGGAAATACAGGCGATGTTCTTGAGTCGATATATGTCGATCTGAGCACAGCTGGGCGCCGTATATACAGCATGGGGGTAGCTCTGATACCCGTCAGATGCAACCCACGGCCATATAGGACCTAGAGGCGATGTTCTTGAGTCGATATATGTCGATCTGAGCACAGCTGGGCCCCGTATATACGGCATGTGGGTGGCTCTGATACCAGCCAGCTGCAACCCACGGCCATATACGACCTACAGGCGATGTTCTTGAGTCGATATATGTCGATCTGAGCACAGCTGGGCCCCCGTATATACGGCATGTGGGTGGCTCTGATATCAGCCAGATGCAACCCACGGCCATATAGGACCTACAGGCGATGTTCTTGAGTCAATATATGTCGATCTGAGCACAGCTGGGCCCAGTATATACAGCATGGGGGTAGCTCTGATACCAGCCAGATGCAACCCACGGCCATATAGGACCTACAGGCGATGTTCTTGAGTCGATATATGTCGATCTGAGCACAGCTGGGCGCCGTATATACAGCATGGGGGTAGCTCTCATACCAGCCAGATACAACCCACGGCCATATAGGACCTACAGGCGATGTTCTTGAGTCGATATATGTCGATCTTAGCACAGCTGGGCCCCGTATATACGGCATGTGGGTGGCTCTGATACCTGCCAGATGCAACCCACGGCCATATAGGACCTACAGGCGATGTTCTTGATTCGATATATGTCGATCTGAGCACAACTGGGCCCCCGTATATACGGCATGTGGGTGGCTCTGATATCAGCCAGATGCGACCCACGGCACTATAGGACCTACAAGTGATGTCCTTGAGTCGATATATGTCGATCTGAGCACAGCTGGGCCCCGTATATACAGCATGGGGGTAGCTCTGATACCAGCCAGATGCAACCCAGGGCCATATAGGACCTACAGGCGATGTTCTTGGGTCGATATATGTCGATCTGAGCACAGCTGGGCCCCGTATATACGGCATGTGGGTGGCTCTGATTCCAGCCAGCTGCAACCCACGGCCATATAGGACCTACAGGCGATGTTCTTGAGTCGATATATGTCGATCTGAGTACAGCTGGGCCCCGTATATACGGCATGTGGGTGGCTCTGATACCAGCCAGATGCAACCCACGGCCATATAGGACCTACTGGCGATGTTTTTGAGTCGATATATGTCGATCTGAGTACAGCTGGGCCCCGTATATACGGCATGTGGGTGGCTCTGATACCAGCCAGATGCAACCCACGGCCATATAGGACCTACTGGCGATGTTTTTGAGTCGATATATGTCGATCTGAGCACAGCTGGGCGCCGTATATACAGCATGGGGTATCTCTGATACCAGCCAGATGCAATCCACGGCCATATAGGACCAACAGGCGATGTTCTTGAGTCGATATATGTCGATCTGAGCACAGCTGGGCGCCGTATATACAGCATGGGGGTATCTCTGATACTAGCCAGATGCAACCCACGGCCATATAGCACCTACAGGCGATGTTCTTGAGTCGATATATGTCGATCTGATCACAGCTGGGTGCCGTATACACAGCATGGGGGTAGCACTGATACCAGCCAGATGTAACCCACGGCCATATAGGACCTACAGACGATTTTCTTGAGTCGATATATGTCGATCTGAGCACAGCTGGGCGCCGTATATACAGCATGGGGGTAGCTCTGATACCAGCCAGATACAACCCACGGCCATCACCTACAGGTGTTGTTCTTGAGTCGATATATGTCGATATGAGCACAGCTGGGCCACGTATATACAGCTTGGGGGTAGCTCTGATACCAGCCAGCTGCAACCCACGGCCATATAAGACCCACAGGCGATTTTCTTGAGACGATATATGTCGATCTGAGCACAACTGGGCCTCGTATATACAGCATGGGGGTAGCTCTGATACCAGCCAGATGCAACCTACGGCCATATACGACCTACAGGCGATGTTCTTGAGTCGATATATGTCGATCTGAGCACAGCTGGGCCCCGTATATACGGCATGTGTGTGGCTCTGAACCAGCAAGATGCAACCCACGGCCATATAGTACCTACAGGCGATGTTCTTGAGTCGATATCTGTCGATCTAAGCACAGCTGGGCCCCGTATATACGGCATGTGGGTGGCTCTGATACCAGCCAGATGCAACCCACGGCCATATAGGACCTACAGGCGTTGTTCTTGATTCGATATATGTCGATCTGAGCACAGCTGGGCCCCGTATATACAGCATAGGGGTAGCTCTGATACCAGCCAGATGCAACCCACGGCCATATAGGACCCTCAGGCGATGTACTTGAGTCGATATATGTCAATCTGAGCACAGCTGGGCGCCGTATATACAGCATGGGGGTAGCTCTGATACCAGCCAGATGCAACCCACGGCCATATAGGACCTACAGGCGATGTTCTTGTGTCGATATATGTCGATCTGAGCACAGCTGGGCCCCGTATATACGACATGTGGGTGGATCTGATACAAGCCAGCTGCAACCCACTGCCATATAGGACCTACAGGCGATGTTCTTGAGTCGATATATGTCGATCTGAGCACAGCTGGGCCCCCGTATATACGGCATGTGGGTGGCTCTGATATCAGCCAGATGCAACCCACGGCCATATAGGACCTACAGGCGATGTTCTTGAGTCGATATATGTCGATCTGAGCACAGCTGGGCCCCGTATATACAGCATGGGGGTAGCTCTGATACCAGCCAGATGCAACCCACGGCCATATAGGACCCTCAGGCGATGTTCTTGAGTCGATATATGTCGATCTGAGCACAGCTGGACGCCGTATATACAGCATGGGGGTAGCTCTGATACCAGCCAGATGCAACCCACGGCCATATAGGACCTACAGGCGATGTTCTTGAGTCGATATATGTCGATCTGAGCACAGCTGGGCCCCGTATAAACGGCATGTGGGTGGCTATGATACAAGCCAGCTGCAACCCACGGCCATATAGCACCTACAGGCGATGTTCTTGAGTCGATATATGTCGATCTGAGCACAGCTGGGCCCCCGTATATACGGCATGTGGGTGGCTCTGATACCAGCCAGATGTAACCCACGGCCATATAGGACCTACACACGATTTTCTTGAGTCAATATATGTCGATCTGAGCACAGCTGGGCGCCGTATATACAGCATGGGGGTAGCTCTGATACCAGCCAGATACAAACCACGGCCATATAGCACCTACAGGCGTTGTTCTTGAGTCGATATATGTCGATATGAGCACAGCTGGGCCACGTATATACAGCTTGCGGGTAGCTCTGATACCAGCCAGCTGCAACCCACGGCCATATAAGACCCACAGGCGATTTTCTTGAGTCGATATATGTCGATCTGAGCACAACTGGGCCTCGTATATACAGCATGGGGGTAGCTCTGATACCAGCCAGATGCAACCTACGGCCATATACGACCTACAGGCGATGTTCTTGAGTCGATATATGTCGATCTGAGCACAGCTGGGCCCCGTATATATGGCATGTGTGTGGCTCTGAACCAGCAAGATGCAACCCACGGCCATATAGTACCTACAGGCGATGTTCTTGAGTCGATATCTGTCGATCTAAGCACAGCTGGGCCCCGTATATACGGCATGTGGGTGGCTCTGATACCAGCCAGATGCAACCCACGGCCATATAGGACCTACAGGCGTTGTTCTTGATTCGATATATGTCGATCTGAGCACAGCTAGGCCCCGTATATACAGCATGGGGGTAGCTGTGATACCAGCCAGATGCAACCCACGGCCATATAGGACCCTCAGGCGATGTACTTGAGTCGATATATGTCGATCTGAGCACAGCTGGCCGCCGTATATACAGCATGGGGGTAGCTCTGATACCAGCCAGATGCAACCCACGGCCATATAGGACCTACAGGCGATGTTCTTGAGTCGATATATGTCGATCTGAGCACAGCTGGGCCCCGTATATACGACATGTGGGTGGCTCTGATACAAGCCAGCTGCAACCCACGGCCATATAGGACCTACAGGCGATGTTCTTGAGTCGATATATGTCGATCTGAGCACAGCTGGGCCCCGTATATACAGCATGGGGGTAGCTCTGATACCAGCCAGATGCAACCCACGGCCATATAGGACCCTCAGGCGATGTTCTTGAGTCGATATATGTCGATCTGAGCACAGCTGGGCGCCGTATATACAGCATGGGGGTAGCTCTGATACCAGCCAGATGCAACCCACGGCCATATAGGACCTACAGGCGATTTTCTTGAGTCGATATATGTCGATCTGAGCACAGCTGGGCCCTGTATAAACGGCATGTGGGTGGCTATGATACAAGCCAGCTGCAACCCACGGCCATATAGCACCTACAGGCGATGTTCTTGAGTCGATATATGTCGATCTGAGCACAGCTGGGCCCCCGTATATACGGCATGTGGGTGGCTCTGATATCAGCCAGATGCAACCCACGGCCATATAGGACCTACAGGCGATGTTCTTGAGTCGATATATGTCGATCTAAGCACAGCTGGGCCCCGTATATACAGCATGGGGGTAGCTCTGATACCAGCCAGATGCAACCCACGGCCATATAGGACCTACAGGCGATGTTCTTGAGTCGATATATGTCGATCTGAGCACAGCTGGGCACCGTATATACAGCATGGGGGTAGCTCTGATACCAGCCAGATACAACCCACGGCCATATAGGACCTACAGGCGATGTTCTTGAGTCGATATATGTCGATCTTAGCACAGCTGGGCCCCGTATATACGGCATGTGGGTGGCTCTGATACCTGCCAGATGCAACCCACGGCCATATAGGACCTACAGGCGATGTTCTTGATTCGATATATGTCGATCTGAGCGCAACTGGGCCCCCGTATATACGGCATGTGGGTGGCTCTAATATCAGCCAGATGCAACCCACGGCCCTATAGGACCTACAAGCGATGTTCTTGAGTCGATATATGTCGATCTGAGCACAACTGGGCCCCGTATATACAGCATGGGGGTAGCTCTGATACCAGCCAGATGCAACCCAGGGCCATATAGGACCTACAGGCGATGTTCTTGAGTCTATATATGTCGATCTGAGCACAGCTGGGCGCCGTATATACAGCATGGGGGTAGCTCTGATACCCGTCAGATGCAACCCACGGCCATATAGGACCTACAGGCGATGTTCTTGAGTCGATATATGTCGATCTGAGCACAGCTGGGCCCCGTATATATGGCATGTGGGTGGCTCTGATATCAGCCAGATGCAACCCACGGCCCTATAGGACCTACAGGCGATGTTCTTGAGTCGATATATGTCGATTTGAGCACAGCTGGGCCTCGTATATACAGCATGGGGGTAGCTCTGATACCAGCCAGATGCAACCCACAGCCATATAAGACCTACAGGCGATGTTCTTGAGTCGATATATGTCGATCTGAGCACAGCTGGGCGCCGTATATACAGCATGGGGGTAGCTCTGATACCAGTCAGATGCAACCCACTGCCATATAGGACCTACAGGCGATGTTCTTGAGTCGATATATGTCGATCTGAGCACAGCTGGGCCCCGTATATACGGCATGTGGGTGGCTCTGATACCAGCCAGCTGCAACCCACGGCCATATAGGACCTACAGGCGATGTTCTTGAGTCGATATATGTCGATTTGAGCATAGCTGGGCGCCGTATATACAGCATGGGGGTATCTCTGATACCAGCCAGATGCAATCCACGGCCATATAGGACCTACAGGCGATGTTCTTGAGTCGATATATGTCGATCTGAGCACAGCTGGGCGCCGTATATACAGCATGGGGGTATCTCTGATACCAGCCAGATGCAACCCACGGCGATATAGCACCTACAGGCGATGTTCTTGAGTCGATATATGTCGATCTGAGCACAGCTGGGCCCCGTATATACGGCAAGTGTGTAGCTCTGATACCAGCCAGATGCAACCCACGGCCATATAGGACCTACAGGCGATGTTCTTGAGTCGATATATGTCGATCTGAGCATAGCTGGGCGCCGTATATACAGCATGGGGGTAGCACTGATACCAGCCAGATGTAACCCACGGCCATATAGGACCTACAGGCGATGTTCTTGAGTCGATATATGTCGATCTGAGCACAGCTGGGCGCCGTATATACAGCATGGGGGTAGCTCTGATACCAGCCAGATGCAACCCACGGCCATATAGCACCTACAGGCGATGTTCTTGAGTCGATATATGTCGATCTGAGCACAGCTGGGCCACGTATATACAGCGTGGGGGTAGCTCTGATACCAGCCAGCTGCAACCCACGGCCATATAAGACCCACAGGCGATTTACTTGAGTCGATATATGTCGATCTGAGCACAGCTGGGCCTCGTATATACAGCATGGGGGTAGCTCTGATACCAGGCAGATGCAACCCACGGCCATATAGGACCTACAGGCGATCTTCTTGAGTCGATATGTGTCGATCTGAGCACAGCTGGGCGCCGTATATACAGCATGGGGGTAGCTCTGATACCAGCCAGATGCAACCCACGGCCATATAGGACCTACAGGCGATGTTCTTAAGTCGATATATGTCGATCGGAGCACAGCTGGGTCCCGTATATACATCATGCGGGTAGCTCTGATACCAGCCAGATGCAACCCACGGCCATATAGGACCCTCAGGCGATGTTCTTGAGTCGATATATGTCGATCTGAGCACAGCTGGGCGCCGTATATACAGCATGGGGGTAGCTCTGATACCAGCCAGATGCAACCCACGGCCATATAGGACCTACAGGAGATGTTCTTGAGTCGATTTATGTCGATCTGTGCACAGCTGGGCCCCGTATATACGGCATGTAGGTGGCTCTGATACCAGCCAGCTGCAACCCACGACCATATAGGACCTACAGGCGATGTTCTTGAGTCGATATATGTCGATCTGAGCACAGCTGGGCCACGTATATACAGCATGGGGGTAGCTGTGCTACCAGCCAGCTGCAACCCACGGCTATGTAGGACCTACAGGCGATGTTATTTAGTCGATATATGTCGATCTGAGCACAGCTGGGCCCCGTATATACAGCATGGGGGTAGCTCTGATACCAGCCACATGCAACCCACGGCCATATAGGACCTACAGGCGATGTTCTATAGTCGATATATGTCGATCTGAGCACAGCTGGGCCACGTATATACAGCCTGGGGGTAGCTCTGATACCAGTCAGATGCAACCCACGGCCATATAGGACCTACATGCGATGTTCTTGAGTCGATATATGTCGATCTGAGCACAGCTGCGCCCCGTATATACGGCATGTGGGTGGCTCTGATACCAGCCAGCTGCAACCCACGGCCATATAGGACCTACAGGCGATGTTCTTGAGTCGATATATGTCGATCTGAGCATAGCTGGGCCACGTATATACAGCATGGGTGTAGCTGTAATACCAGCCAGCTGCAACCCACGGCTATATAGGACCTACAGGCGATGATCTTGAGTCGATATATGTCGATCTGAGCACAGCTGGGCCCCGTATATACAGCATGGGGGTAGCTCTGATACCAGCCAGATGCAACCCACGGCCATATAGGACCCTCAGGCGATGTTCTTGAGTCGATATATGTCGATCTGAGCACAGCTGGGCGCCGTATATACAGCATGGGGGTAGCTCTGATACCAGCCAGATGCAACCCACGGCCATATAGGACCTACAGGCGATGTTCTTGAGTCGATTTATGTCGATCTGAGCACAGCTGGGCCCGTATATACGGCATGTGGGTGGCTCTGATACCAGCCAGCTGCAACTTACGGCCATATAGGAAGTACAGGCTATGTTCTTGAGTCGATATATGTAAATCTGAGCACAGCTGGGCCACGTATATACAGCATGGGGGTAGCTGTGCTACCAGCCAGCTGCAACCCACGGCTATATAGGACCCACAGGCCATGTTATTGAGTCGATATATGTCGATCTGATCACAGCTGGGCCCCGTATATACAGCATGGGGGTAGCTCTGATACCAGCCAGGTGCAACCCACGGCCATATAGGACCTACAGGCGATGTTCTTTAGTCGATATATGTCGATCTGAGCACAGCTGAGCCACGTATATACAGCCTGGGGGGTAGCTCTGATACCAGCCAGCTGCAACCCACGGTCATATAGGACAGGCGATGTTCTTGAGTCAATATATGTCGATCTGAGCAAAGCTGGGCCCCGTATATACGGCATATAGGACCTACATGCGATGTTCTTGAGTCGATATATGTCGATCTGAGCACAGCTGCGCCCCGTATATACGGCATGTGGGTGGCTCTGATACCAGCCAGCTGCAACCCACGGCCATATAGGACCTACAGGCGATGTTCTTGAGTCGATATATGTCGATCTGAGCATAGCTGGGCCACGTATATACAGCATGGGTGTAGCTGTAATACCAGCCAGCTGCAACCCACGGCTATATAGGACCTACAGGCGATGATCTTGAGTCGATATATGTCGATCTGAGCACAGCTGGGCCCCGTATATACAGCATGGGGGTAGCTCTGATACCAGCCAGATGCAACCCACGGCCATATAGGACCCTCAGGCGATGTTCTTGAGTCGATATATGTCGATCTGAGCACAGCTGGGCGCCGTATATACAGCATGGGGGTAGCTCTGATACCAGCCAGATGCAACCCACGGCCATATAGGACCTACAGGCGATGTTCTTGAGTCGATTTATGTCGATCTGAGCACAGCTGGGCCCGTATATACGGCATGTGGGTGGCTCTGATACCAGCCAGCTGCAACTTACGGCCATATAGGAAGTACAGGCTATGTTCTTGAGTCGATATATGTAAATCTGAGCACAGCTGGGCCACGTATATACAGCATGGGGGTAGCTGTGCTACCAGCCAGCTGCAACCCACGGCTATATAGGACCCACAGGCCATGTTATTGAGTCGATATATGTCGATCTGATCACAGCTGGGCCCCGTATATACAGCATGGGGGTAGCTCTGATACCAGCCAGGTGCAACCCACGGCCATATAGGACCTACAGGCGATGTTCTTTAGTCGATATATGTCGATCTGAGCACAGCTGAGCCACGTATATACAGCCTGGGGGGTAGCTCTGATACCAGCCAGCTGCAACCCACGGTCATATAGGACAGGCGATGTTCTTGAGTCAATATATGTCGATCTGAGCAAAGCTGGGCCCCGTATATACGGCATGTGGGTGGCTCTGATACCAGCCAGATGCAACCCACGGCCATATAGGACCTACAGGCGATGTTCTTGAGTCGATATATGTCGATCTGAGCAAAGCTGGGCCCCGTATATACGGCATGTGGGTGGCTCTGATACCAGCCATATGCAACCCACGGCCATATAGGACCTGCAGGCGATGTTCTTGAGTCGATATATGTCGATCTGAGCACAGCAGGGCCCCGTATATACGGCATGTGGGTGGCTCTGATACCAGCCAGATGTAACCTACGGCCATATAGGACCTACAGGCGATGTTCTTGAGTCGATATATGTCGATCTGTGCACAGCTGGGCCCCGTATATACGGCATGTTGGTGGCTCTGATACCAGCCAGATGCAACCCACGGCCATATAGGACCTACAGGCGATGTTCTTGAGTCGATATATGTCGATCTGAGCACAGCTGGGCCCCCGTATATGCGGCACGTGGGTGGCTCTGATATCAGCCAGATGCAACCCAAGGCCATATAGGAACTACAGGCGATGTTCTTGAGTCGATATATGTCGATCTGAGCACAGCTGGGCCCCCGTATATACGGCATGTGGGTGGCTCTGATATCAGCCAGCTGCAACCCACGGCCATATAGGACCTACAGGCGATGTTCTTGAGTCGATATATGTCGATCTGAGCACAGCTGGGCGTGGTATATACAGCATGGGGGTAGCTCTGATACCAGTCAGATGCAACCCACGGCCATATAGGACCTACAGGCGATGTTCTTGAGCCGATATATGTCGATCTCAGCACATCTGGGCCCCGTATATACAGCATAGGGGTAGCTCTGATACCAGCCACATGCAACCCACGGCCATATAGGACCTACAGGCGATGTTCTATAGTCGATATATGTCGATCTGAGCACAGCTGGGCCACGTATATACAGCCTGGGGGTAGCTCTGATACCAGTCAGATGCAACCCACGGCCATATAGGACCTACATGCGATGTTCTTGTGTCGATATATGTCGATCTGAGCACAGCTGCGCCCCGTATATACGGCATGTGGGTGGCTCTGATACCAGCCAGCTGCAACCCACGGCCATATAGGACCTACAGGCGATGTTCTTGAGTCGATATATGTCGATCTGAGCATAGCTGGGCCACGTATATACAGCATGGGTGTAGCTGTAATACCAGCCAGCTGCAACCCACGGATATATAGGACCTACAGGCGATGATCTTGAGTCGATATATGTCGATCTGAGCACAGCTGGGCCCCGTATATACAGCATGGGGGTAGCTCTGATACCAGCCAGATGCAACCCACGGCCATATAGGACCCTCAGGCGATGTTCTTGAGTCGATATATGTCGATCTGAGCACAGCTGGGCGCCGTATATACAGCATGGGGGTAGCTCTGATACCAGCCAGATGCAACCCACGGCCATATAGGACCTACAGGCGATGTTCTTGAGTCGATTTATGTCGATCTGAGCACAGCTGGGCCCCGTATATACGGCATGTGGGTGGCTCTGATACCAGCCAGCTGCAACTTACGGCCATATAGGAAGTACAGGCTATGTTCTTGAGTCGATATATGTCAATCTGAGCACAGCTGGGCCACGTATATACAGCATGGGGGTAGCTGTGCTACCAGCCAGCTGCAACTCACGGCTATATAGGACCCACAGGCGATGTTATTGAGTCGATATATGTCGATCTGATCACAGCTGGGCCCCGTATATACAGCATGGGGGTAGCTCTGATACCAGCCAGGTGCAACCCACGGCCATATAGGACCTAAAGGCGATGTTCTTTAGTCGATATATGTCGATCTGAGCACAGCTGAGCAACGTATATACAGCCTGGGGGGTAGCTCTGATACCAGCCAGCTGCAACCCACGGCCATATAGGACAGGCGATGTTCTTGAGTCAATATATGTCGATCTGAGCAAAGCTGGGCCCCGTATATACGTCATGTGGGTGGCTCTGATACCAGCCAGATGCAACCCACGGCCATATAGGACCTACAGGCGATGTTCTTGAGTCGATATATGTCGATCTGAGCAAAGCTGGGCCCCGTATATACGGCATGTGGGTGGCTCTGATACCAGCCATATGCAACCCACGGCCATATAGGACCTACAGGCGATGTTCTTGAGTCGATATATGTCGATCTGAGCACAGCAGGGCCCCGTATATACGGCATGTGGGTGGCTCTGATACCAGCCAGATGCAACCCACGGCCATATAGGACCTACAGGCGATGTTCTTGAGTCGATATATGTCGATCTGTGCACAGCTGGGCCCCGTATATACGGCATGTTGGTGGCTCTGATACCAGCCAGATGCAACCCACGGCCATATAGGACCTACAGGCGATGTTCTTGAGTCGATATATGTCGATCTGAGCACAGCTGGGCCCCCGTATATGCGGCACGTGGGTGGCTCTGATATCAGCCAGATGCAACCCAAGGCCATATAGGAACTACAGGCGATGTTCTTGAGTCGATATATGTCGATCTGAGCACAGCTGGGCCCCCGTATATACGGCATGTGGGTGGCTCTGATATCAGGCAGCTGCAACCCACGGCCATATAGGACCTACAGGCGATGTTCTTGAGTCGATATATGTCGATCTGAGCACAGCTGGGCGCCGTATATACAGCATGGGGGTAGCTCTGATACCAGTCAGATGCAACCCACGGCCATATAGGACCTACAGGCGATGTTCTTGAGCCGATATATGTCGATCTGAGCACAGCTGGGCCCCGTATATACGGCATGTGGGTGGCTCTGATACCAGCCAGCTGCAACCCACGGTCATATAGGACCTACAGGATTTGAGCATAGCTGGGCCACGTATATACAGCATGGGTGTAGCTGTGATACCAGCCAGCTGCAACCCACGGCTATATAGGACCTACAGGCGATGTTCTTGAGTCGATATATGTCGATCTGAGCACAGCTGGGCGCCGTATATACAGCATGGGGGTAGCTCTGATACCAGTCAGATGCAACCCACGGCCATATAGGACCTACAGGCGATGTTCTTGAGTCGATATATGTCGATCTGAGCACAGCTGGGCCCCGTATATACAGCATGGGGGTAGCTCTGATACCAGCCAGATGCAACCCACGGCCATATAGGACCCTCAGGCGATGTTCTTGAGTCGATATATGTCGATCTGAGCACAGCTGGGCGCCGTATATACAGCATGGGGGTAGCTCTGATACCAGCCAGATGCAACCCACGGCCATATAGGACCTACAGGCGATGTTCTTGAGTCGATTTATGTCGATCTGAGCACAGCTGGGCCCCGTATATACGGCATGTGGGTGGCTCTGATACCAGCCAGCTGCAACTTACGGCCATATAGGAAGTACAGGCTATGTTCTTGAGTCGATATATGTCAATCTGAGCACAGCTGGGCCACGTATATACAGCATGGGGGTAGCTGTGCTACCAGCCAGCTGCAACCCACGGCTATATAGGACCTACAGGCGATGGTATTGAGTCGATATATGTCGATCTGAGCACAGCTGGGCCCCGTATATACAGCATGGGGGTAGCTGTGATACCAGCCAGCTGCAACCCACGGCCATATAGGACGTACAGGCGATGTTCTTGAGTCGATATATGTCAATCTGAGCACAGCTGGGCCACGTATATACAGCATGGGGGTAGCTGTGCTACCAGCCAGCTGCAACCCACGGCTATATAGGACCCACAGGCGATGTTATTGAGTCGATATATGTCGATCTGATCACAGCTGGGCCCCGTATATACAGCATGGGGGTAGCTCTGATACCAGCCAGGTGCAACCCACGGCCATATAGGACCTACAGGCGATGTTCTTTAGTCGATATATGTCGATCTGAGCACAGCTGAGCCACGTATATACAGCCTGGGGGGTAGCTCTGATACCAGCCAGCTGCAACCCACGGCCATATAGGACCTACAGGCGATGTTCTTGAGTCAATATATGTCGATCTGAGCAAAGCTGGGCCCCGTATATACGGCATGTGGGTGGCTCTGATACCAGCCAGATGCAACCCACGGCCATATAGGACCTACAGGCAATGTTCTTGAGTCGATTTATGTCGATCTGAGCACAGCTGGGCCCCGTATATACGGCATGTTGGTGGCTCTGATACCAGCCAGCTGCAACCCACGGCCATATAGGACCTACAGGCGATGTTCTTCAGTCGATATATGTCGATCTGAGCACAGCTGGGCCACGTATATACAGCATGGGGGTAGCTGTGCTACCAGCCAGCTGCAACCCACGGCCATATAAGACCCACAGGCGATTTTTTTGAGTCGATATGTGTCGATCTGAGCACAGCTGCGCCTCGTATATACAGCATGGGGGTAGCTCTGATACCAGCCAGATTCAACCCACGGCCATATAGGACCTACAGTCGATGTTCTTGAGTTGATATATGTCGATCTGAGCACAACTGGGCCCCCGTATATACGGCATGTGGGTGGCTCTGATATCAGCCAGATGCAACCCACGGCCCTATAGGACCTACAGGCGATGTTCTTGAGTAGATATATGTCGATCTGAGCACAGCTGGGCCCCGTATATACAGCATGGGGGTAGCTCTGATACCAGCCAGGTGCAACCCTCGGCCATATAGGACCTACAGGCGATGTTCTTGAGTCGATATATGTCGATCTGAGCACAGCTGGGCGCCGGATATACAGCATGGGGGTAGCTCTGATACCAGTCAGATGCAACCCACGGCCATATAGGACCTACAGGCGATGTTATTGAGTCGATATATGTCGATCTGAGCACAGCTGGGCCCCGTATATACGGCATGTGGGTGGCTCTGATACCAGCCAGCTGCAACCCACGGCCATATAGGACCTACAGGATTTGAGCATAGCTGGGCCACGTATATACAGCATGGGGGTAGCTGTGATACCAGCCAGCTGCAACCCACGGCTATATAGGACCTACAGGCGATGTTCTTAAGTCGATATATGTCGATCGGAGCACAGGTGGGTCCCGTATATACATCATGCGGGTAGCTCTGATACCAGCCAGATGCAACCCACGGCCATATAGGACCCTCAGGCGATGTTCTTGAGTCGATATATGTCGATTTGAGCATAGCTGGGCCACGTATATACAGCATGGGGGTAGCTGTGATACCAGCCAGCTGCAACCCACGGCTATATAGGACCTACAGGCGATGTTCTTGATTCGATATATGTCGTTCTGAGCACAACTGGGCCTCCGTATATACGGCATGTGGGTGGCTCTGATATCAGCCAGATGCAACCCACGGCCCTATAGGACCAACAGGCGATGTCCTTGAGTCGATATATGTCGATCTGAGCGCAGCTGGGCCCCGTATATACAGCATGGGGGTAGCTCTGATACCAGCCAGATGCTACCCACGGCCATATAGGACCTACTGGCGATGTTCTTGAGTCGATATATGTCGATCTGACCACAGCTGGGCGCCGTATATACAGCATGGGGGTAGCTCTGATACCAGCCAGCTGCAACCCACGGCCATATAAGACCCACAGGCGATGTTTTTCAGTCGATATATGTCGATCTGAGCACAGCTGGGCGCCGTATATACAGCATGGGGGTAGCTCTGATACCAGCCAGCTGCAACCCACGGCCATATAAGACCTACAGGCGATGTTCTTGAGTCGATATATGTCGATCTGAGCACAGCTGGGCGCCGTATATACAGCATGGGGGTAGCTCTGATACCAGTCAGATGCAACCCACGGCCATATAGGACCTACAGGCGATGTTCTTGAGTCGATATATGTCGATCTGAGCACAGCTGGGCCCCGTATATACGGCATGTGGGTGGCTCTGATACCAGCCAGCTGCAACCCACGGCCATATAGGACCTACAGGCGATGTTCTTGAGTCGATATATGTCGATTTGAGCATAGCTGGGCCACGTATATACAGCATGGGGGTAGCTGTGATACCAGCCAGTTGCAACCCACTGCTATATAGGACCTACAGGCGATGTTCTTGAGTCGATATATGTCGATCGGAGCACAGCTGGGCCCCGTATATACAGCATGCGGGTAGCTCTGATACCAGCCAGATGCAACCCACGGCCATATAGGACCCTCAGGCGATGTTCTTGGGTCGATATATGTCGATCTGAGCACAGCTGGGCGCCGTATATACAGCATGGGGGTAGCTCTGATACCAGCCAGATGCAACCCACGGCCATATAGGACCTACAGGCGATGTTCTTGAGTCGATTTATGTCGATCTGAGCACAGCTGGGCCCCGCATATACGGCATGTTGGTGGTTCTGATACCAGCCAGCTGCAACCCACGGCCATATAGGACCTACAGGCGATGTTCTTCAGTCGATATATGTCGATCTGAGCACAGCTGGGCCACGTATATACAGCATGGGGGTAGCTGTGCTACCAGCCAGCTGCAACCCACGGCCATATAAGACCCACAGGCGATTTTTTTGAGTCGATATGTGTCGATCTGAGCACAGCTGGGCCTCGTATATACAGCATGGGGGTTGCTCTGATACCAGCCAGATGCAACCCACGGCCATATAGGACCTACAGGCGATGTTCTTGAGTTGATATATGTCGATCTTAGCACAGCTGGGCCCCGTATATACGGCATGTGGGTGGCTCTGATACTTGCCAGATGCAACCCACGGCCATATAGGACCTACAGGCGATGTTCTTAATTCGATATATGTCGATCTGAGCACAACTGGGACCCCGTATATACGGCATGTGGGTGGCTCTGATATCAGCCAGATGCAACCCACGGCCCTATAGGACCTACAGGCGATGTTCTTGAGTCGATATATGTCGATCTGAGCACAGCTGGGCCCCGTATATACAGCATGGGGGTAGCTCTGATACCAGCCAGATGCAACCCTCGGCCATATAGGACCTACAGGCGATGTTCTTGAGTCGATATATGTCGATCTGAGCACAGCTGGGCGCCGTATATACAGCACGGGGGTAGCTCTGATACCAGTCAGATGCAACCCACGGCCATATAGGACCTACAGGCGATGTTATTGAGTCGATATATGTCGATCTGAGCGCAGCTGGGCCCCGTATATAAGGCATGTGGGTGGCTCTGATACCAGCCAGATGCAACCCATGGCCATATAGGACCCTCAGGCGATGTTCTTGAGTCGATATATGTCGATCTGAGCACAGCTGGGCGCCGTATATACAGCATGGGGGAAGCTCTGATACCAGCCAGATGCAACCCACGGCCATATAGGACCTACAGGCAATGTTCTTGAGTCGATTTATGTCGATCTGAGCACAGCTGGGCCCCGTATATACGGCATGTTGGTGGCTCTGATACCAGCCAGCTGCAACCCACGGCCATATAGGACCTACAGGCGATGTTCTTCAGTCGACATATGTCGATCTGAGCACAGCTGGGCCACGTATATACAGCATGGGGGTAGCTGTGCTACCAGCCAGCTGCAACCCACGGCCATATAAGACCCACAAGCGATTTTTTTGAGTCGATATGTGTCGATCTGAGCACAGCTGGGCCTCGTATATACAGCATGGGGGTAGCTCTGATACCAGCCAGATGCAACCCACGGCCATATAGGACCTACAGTCGATATTCTTGAGTTGATATATGTCGATCTGAGCACAACTGGGCCCCCGTATATACGGCATGTGGGTGGCTCTGATATCAGCCAGATGCAACCCACGGCCCTATAGGACCTACAGGCGATGTTCTTGAGTCGATATATGTCGATCTGAGCACAGCTGGGCCCCGTATATACAGCATGGGGGTAGCTCTGATACCAGCCAGGTGCAACCCTCGGCCATATAGGACCTACAGGCGATGTTCTTGAGTCGATATATGTCGATCTGAGCACAGCTGGGCGCCGTATATACAGCATGGGGGTAGCTCTGATACCAGTCAGATGCAACCCACGGCCATATAGGACCTACAGGCGATGTTATTGAGTCGATATATGTCGATCTGAGCACAGCTGGGCCCCGTATATACGGCATGTGGGTGGCTCTGATACCAGCCAGCTGCAACCCACGGCCATATAGGACCTACAGGATTTGAGCATAGCTGGGCCACGTATATACAGCATGGGGGTAGCTGTGATACCAGCCAGCTGCAACCCACGGCTATATAGGACCTACAGGCGATGTTCTTAAGTCGATATATGTCGATCGGAGCACAGCTGGGTCCCGTATATACATCATGCGGGTAGCTCTGATAACAGCCAGATGCAACCCACTGCCATATAGGACCCTCAGGCGATGTTCTTGAGTCGATATATGTCGATCTGAGCACAGCTGGGCGCCGTATATACAGCATGGGGGTAGCTCTGATACCAGCCAGATGCAACCCACGGCCATATAGGACCTACAGGAGATGTTCTTGAGTCGATTTATGTCGATCTGTGTACAGCTGGGCCCCGTATATACGGCATGTAGGTGGCTCTGATACCAGCCAGCTGCAACCCACGGCCATATAGGACCTACAGGCGATGTTCTTGAGTCGATATATGTCGATCTGAGCACAGCTGGGCCACGTATATACAGCATGGGGGTAGCTGTGCTACCAGCCAGCTGCAACCCACGGCTATGTAGGACCTACAGGCGATGTTATTGAGTCGATATATGTCGATCTGAGCACAGCTGGGCCCCGTATATACAGCATGGGGGTAGCTCTGATACCAGCCACATGCAACCCACGGCCATATAGGACCTACAGGCGATGTTCTTTAGTCGATATATGTCGATCTGAGCACAGCTGGGCTACGTATATACAGCCTGGGGGTAGCTCTGATACCAGTCAGATGCAACCCACGGCCATATAGGACCTACATGCGATTTTCTTGAGTCGATATATGTCGATCTGAGCACAGCTGCGCCCCGTATATACGGCATGTGGGTGGCTCTGATACCAGCCAGCTGCAACCCACGGCCATATAGGACCTACAGGCGATGTTCTTGAGTCGATATATGTCGATCTGAGCATAGCTGGGCCACGTATATACAGCATGGGTGTAGCTGTAATACCAGCCAGCTGCAACCCACGGCTATATAGGACCTACAGGCGATGATCTTGAGTCGATATATGTCGATCTGAGCACAGCTGGGCCCCGTATATACAGCATGGGGGTAGCTCTGATACCAGCCAGATGCAACCCACGGCCATATAGGACCCTCAGGCGATGTTCTTGAGTCGATATATGTCGATCTGAGCACAGCTGGGCGCCGTATATACAGCATGGGGGTAGCTCTGATACCAGCCAGATGCAACCCACGGCCATATAGGACCTACAGGCGATGTTCTTGAGTCGATTTATGTCGATCTGAGCACAGCTGGGCCCCGTATATACGGCATGTGGGTGGCTCTGATACCAGCCAGCTGCAACTTACGGCCATATAGGAAGTACAGGCTATGTTCTTGAGTCGATATATGTCAATCTGAGCACAGCTGGGCCACGTATATACAGCATGGGGGTAGCTGTGCTACCAGCCAGCTGCAACCCACGGCTATATAGGACCCACAGGCGATGTTATTGAGTCGATATATGTCGATCTGATCACAGCTGGGCCCCGTATATACAGCATGGGGGTAGCTCTGATACCAGCCAGGTGCAACCCACGGCCATATAGGACCTACAGGCGATGTTCTTTAGTCGATATATGTCGATCTGAGCACAGCTGAGCCACGTATATACAGCCTGGGGGGTAGCTCTGATACCAGCCAGCTGCAACCCACGGCCATATAGGACAGGCGATGTTCTTGAGTCAATATATGTCGATCTGAGCAAAGCTGGGCCCCGTATATACGGCATGTGGGTGGCTCTGATACCAGCCAGATGCAACCCACGGCCATATAGGACCTACAGGCGATGTTCTTGAGTCGATATATGTCGATCTGAGCAAAGCTGGGCCCCGTATATACGGCATGTGGGTGGCTCTGATACCAGCCATATGCAACCCACGGCCATATAGGACCTACAGGCGATGTTCTTGAGTCGATATATGTCGATCTGAGCATAGCAGGGCCCCGTATATACGGCATGTGGCTGGCTCTGATACCAGCCAGATGCAACCCACGGCCATATAGGACCTACAGGCGATGTTCTTGAGTCGATATATGTCGATCTGTGCACAGCTGGGCCCCGTATATACGGCATGTTGGTGGCTCTGATACCAGCCAGATGCAACCTACGGCCATATAGGACCTACAGGCGATGTTCTTGATTCGATATATGTCGATCTGATCACAGCTGGGCCCCCGTATATGCGGCACGTGGGTGGCTCTGATATCAGCCAGATGCAACCCAAGGCCATATAGGAACTACAGGCGATGTTCTTGAGTCGATATATGTCGATCTGAGCACAGCTGGGCCCCCGTATATACGGCATGTGGGTGGCTCTGATATCAGCCAGCTGCAACCCACGGCCATATAGGACCTAGAGGCGATGTTCTTGAGTCGATATATGTCGATCTGAGCACAGCAGGGCGCCGTATATACAGCATGGGGGTAGCTCTGATACCAGTCAGATGCAACCCACGGCCATATAGGACCTACAGGCGATGTTCTTGAGCCGATATATGTCGATCTGAGCACAGCTGGGCCCCGTATATACGGCATGTGGGTGGCTCTGATACCAGCCAGCTGCAACCCACGGCCATATAGGACCTACAGGATTTGAGCATAGCTGGGCCACGTATATACAGCATGGGTGTAGCTGTGATACCAGCCAGCTGCAACCCACGGCTATATAGGACCTACAGGCGATGTTCTTGAGTCGATATATGTCGATCTGAGCACAGCTGGGCGCCGTATATACAGCATGGGGGTAGCTCTGATACCAGTCAGATGCAACCCACGGCCATATAGGACCTACAGGCGATGTTCTTGAGTCGATATATGTCGATCTGAGCACAGCTGGGCCCCGTATATACAGCATGGGGGTAGCTCTGATACCAGCCAGATGCAACCCACGGCCATATAGGAACTACAGGCGATGTTCTTGAGTCGATATATGTCGATCTGAGCACAGCTGGGCCCCCGTATATACGGCATGTGGGTGGCTCTGATATCAGCCAGCTGCAACCCACGGCCATATAGGACCTACAGGCGATGTTCTTGAGCCGATATATGTCGATCTGAGCACAGCTGGGCCCCGTATATACGGCATGTGGGTGGCTCTGATACCAGCCAGCTGCAACCCACGGCCATATAGGACCTACAGGATTTGAGCATAGCTGGGCCACGTATATACAGCATGGGTGTAGCTGTGATACCAGCCAGCTGCAACCCACGGCTATATAGGACCTACAGGCGATGGTATTGAGTCGATATATGTCGATCTGAGCACAGCTGGGCCCCGTATATACAGCATGGGGGTAGCTGTGATACCAGCCAGCTGCAACCCACGGCCATATAGGACGTACAGGCGATGTTCTTGAGTCGATATATGTCAATCTGAGCACAGCTGGGCCACGTATATACAGCATGGGGGTAGCTGTGCTACCAGCCAGCTGCAACCCACGGCTATATAGGACCCACAGGCGATGTTATTGAGTCGATATATGTCGATCTGATCACAGCTGGGCCCCGTATATACAGCATGGGGGTAGCTCTGATACCAGCCAGGTGCAACCCACGGCCATATAGGACCTACAGGCGATGTTCTTTAGTCGATATATGTCGATCTGAGCACAGCTGAGCCACGTATATACAGCCTGGGGGGTAGCTCTGATACCAGCCAGCTGCAACCCACGGCCATATAGGACCTACAGGCGATGTTCTTTAGTCGATATATGTCGATCTGAGCACAGCTGAGCCACGTATATACAGCCTGGGGGGTAGCTCTGATACCAGCCAGCTGCAACCCACGGCCATATAGGACCTACAGGCGATGTTCTTGAGTCAATATATGTCGATCTGAGCAAAGCTGGGCCCCGTATATACGGCATGTGGGTGGCTCTGATACCAGCCAGATGCAACCCACGGCCATATAGGACCTACAGGCAATGTTCTTGAGTCGATTTATGTCGATCTGAGCACAGCTGGGCCCCGTATATACGGCATGTTGGTGGCTCTGATACCAGCCAGCTGCAACCCACGGCCATATAGGACCTACAGGCGATGTTCTTCAGTCGATATATGTCGATCTGAGCACAGCTGGGCCACGTATATACAGCATGGGGGTAGCTGTGCTACCAGCCAGCTGCAACCCACGGCCATATAAGACCCACAGGCGATTTTTTTGAGTCGATATGTGTCGATCTGAGCACAGCTGGGCCTCGTATATACAGCATGGGGGTAGCTCTGATACCAGCCAGATTCAACCCACGGCCATATAGGACCTACAGTCGATGTTCTTGAGTTGATATATGTCGATCTGAGCACAACTGGGCCCCCGTATATACGGCATGTGGGTGGCTCTGATATCAGCCAGATGCAACCCACGGCCCTATAGGACCTACAGGCGATGTTCTTGAGTCGATATATGTCGATCTGATACCAGCCAGGTGCAACCCTCGGCCATATAGGACCTACAGGCGATGTTCTTGAGTCGATATATGTCGATCTGAGCACAGCTGGGTGCCGTATATACAGCATGGGGGTAGCTCTGATACCAGTCAGATGCAACCCACGGCCATATAGGACCTACAGGCGATGTTATTGAGTCGATATATGTCGATCTGAGCACAGCTCTGCCCCGTATATACGGCATGTGGGTGGCTCTGATACCAGCCAGCTGCAACCCACGGCCATATAGGACCTACAGGATTTGAGCATAGCTGGGCCACGTATATACAGCATGGGGGTAGCTGTGATACCAGCCAGCTGCAACCCACGGCTATATAGGACCTACAGGCGATGTTCTTAAGTCGATATATGTCGATCGGAGCATAGCTGGGTCCCGTATATACATCATGCGGGTAGCTCTGATACCAGCCAGATGCAACCCACGGCCATATAGGACCCTCAAGCGATGTTCTTGAGTCGATATATGTCGATCTGAGCACAGCTGGGCGCCGTATATACAGCATGGGGGTAGCTCTGATACCAGCCAGATGCAACCCACGGCCATATAGGACCTACAGGAGATGTTCTTGAGTCGATATCTGTCGATTTGAGCATAGCTGGGCCACGTATATACAGCATGGGGGTAGCTGTGATACCAGCCAGCTGCAACCCACGGCTATATAGGACCTACAGGCGATGTTCTTAAGTCGATATATGTCGATCGGAGCACAGCTGGGTCCCGTATATACATCATGCGGGTAGCTCTGATACCAGTCAGATGCAACCCACGGCCATATAGGACCTACAGGCGATGTTCTTGAGTTGATATATGTCGATCTTAGCACAGCTGGGCCCCGTATATACGGCATGTGGGTGGCTCTGATACTTGCCAGATGCAACCCACGGCCATATAGGACCTACAGGCGATGTTCTTAATTCGATATATGTCGATCTGAGCACAACTGGGACCCCGTATATACGGCATGTGGGTGGCTCTGATATCAGCCAGATGCAACCCACGGCCCTATAGGACCTACAGGCGATGTTCTTGAGTCGATATATGTCGATCTGAGCACAGCTGGGCCCCGTATATACGGCATGTGGGTGGCTCTGATACTTGCCAGATGCAACCCACGGCCATATAGGACCTACAGGCGATGTTCTTAATTCGATATATGTCGATCTGAGCACAACTGGGACCCCGTATATACGGCATGTGGGTGGCTCTGATATCAGCCAGATGCAACCCACGGCCCTATAGGACCTACAGGCGATGTTCTTGAGTCGATATATGTCGATCTGAGCACAGCTGGGCCCCGTATATACAGCATGGGGGTAGCTCTGATACCAGCCAGATGCAACCCTCGGCCATATAGGACCTACAGGCGATGTTCTTGAGTCGATATATGTCGATCTGAGCACAGCTGGGCGCCGTATATACAGCATGGGGGTAGCTCTGATACCAGTCAGATGCAACCCACGGCCATATAGGACCTACAGGCGATGTTATTGAGTCGATATATGTCGATCTGAGCACAGCTGGGCCCCGTATATACGGCATGTGGGTGGCTCTGATACCAGCCAGATGCAACCCATGGCCATATAGGACCCTCAGGCGATGTTCTTGAGTCGATATATGTCGATCTGAGCACAGCTGGGCGCCGTATATACAGCATGGGGGAAGCTCTGATACCAGCCAGATGCAACCCACGGCCATATAGGACCTACAGGCAATGTTCTTGAGTCGATTTATGTCGATCTGAGCACAGCTGGGCCCCGTATATACGGCATGTTGGTGGCTCTGATACCAGCCAGCTGCAACCCACGGCCATATAGGACCTACAGGCGATGTTCTTCAGTCGATATATGTCGATCTGAGCACAGCTGGGCCACGTATATACAGCATGGGGGTAGCTGTGCTACCAGCCAGCTGCAACCCACGGCCATATAAGACCCACAAGCGATTTTTTTGAGTCGATATGTGTCGATCTGAGCACAGCTGGGCCTCGTATATACAGCATGGGGGTAGCTCTGATACCAGCCAGATGCAACCCACGGCCATATAGGACCTACAGTCGATATTCTTGAGTTGATATATGTCGATCTGAGCACAACTGGGCCCCCGTATATACGGCATGTGGGTGGCTCTGATATCAGCCAGATGCAACCCACGGCCCTATAGGACCTACAGGCGATGTTCTTGAGTCGATATATGTCGATCTGAGCACAGCTGGGCCCCGTATATACAGCATGGGGTAGCTCTGATACCAGCCAGGTGCAACCCTCGGCCATATAGGACCTACAGGCGATGTTCTTGAGTCGATATATGTCGATCTGAGCACAGCTGGGCGCCGTATATACAGCATGGGGGTAGCTCTGATACCAGTCAGATGCAACCCACGGCCATATAGGACCTACAGGCGATGTTATTGAGTCGATATATGTCGATCTGAGCACAGCTGGGCCCCGTATATACGGCATGTGGGTGGCTCTGATACCAGCCAGCTGCAACCCACGGCCATATAGGACCTACAGGATTTGAGCATAGCTGGGCCACGTATATACAGCATGGGGGTAGCTGTGATACCAGCCAGCTGCAACCCACGGCTATATAGGACCTACAGGCGATGTTCTTAAGTCGATATATGTCGATCGGAGCACAGCTGGGTCCCGTATATACATCATGCGGGTAGCTCTGATACCAGCCAGATGCAACCCACTGCCATATAGGACCCTCAGGCGATGTTCTTGAGTCGATATATGTCGATCTGAGCACAGCTGGGCGCCGTATATACAGCATGGGGGTAGCTCTGATACCAGCCAGATGCAACCCACGGCCATATAGGACCTACAGGAGATGTTCTTGAGTCGATTTATGTCGATCTGTGTACAGCTGGGCCCCGTATATACGGCATGTAGGTGGCTCTGATACCAGCCAGCTGCAACCCACGGCCATATAGGACCTACAGGCGATGTTCTTGAGTCGATATATGTCGATCTGAGCACAGCTGGGCCACGTATATACAGCATGGGGGTAGCTGTGCTACCAGCCAGCTGCAACCCACGGCTATGTAGGACCTACAGGCGATGTTATTGAGTCGATATATGTCGATCTGACCACAGCTGGGCCCCGTATATACAGCATGGGGGTAGCTCTGATACCAGCCACATGCAACCCACGGCCATATAGGACCTACAGGCGATGTTCTTTAGTCGATATATGTCGATCTGAGCACAGCTGGGCCACGTATATACAGCCTGGGGGTAGCTCTGATACCAGTCAGATGCAACCCACAGCCATATAGGACCTACATGCGATTTTCTTGAGTCGATATATGTCGATCTGAGCACAGCTGCGCCCCGTATATACGGCATGTGGGTGGCTCTGATACCAGCCAGCTGCAACCCACGGCCATATAGGACCTACAGGCGATGTTCTTGAGTCGATATATGTCGATCTGAGCATAGCTGGGCCACGTATATACAGCATGGGTGTAGCTGTAATACCAGCCAGCTGCAACCCACGGCTATATAGGACCTACAGGCGATGATCTTGAGTCGATATATGTCGATCTGAGCACAGCTGGGCCCCGTATATACAGCATGGGGGTAGCTCTGATACCAGCCAGATGCAACCCACGGCCATATAGGACCCTCAGGCGATGTTCTTGAGTCGATATATGTCGATCTGAGCACAGCTGGGCGCCGTATATACAGCATGGGGGTAGCTCTGATACCAGCCAGATGCAACCCACGGCCATATAGGACCTACAGGCGATGTTCTTGAGTCGATTTATGTCGATCTGAGCACAGCTGGGCCCCGTATATACGGCATGTGGGTGGCTCTGATACCAGCCAGCTGCAACTTACGGCCATATAGGAAGTACAGGCTATGTTCTTGAGTCGATATATGTCAATCTGAGCACAGCTGGGCCACGTATATACAGCATGGGGGTAGCTGTGCTACCAGCCAGCTGCAACCCACGGCTATATAGGACCCACAGGCGATGTTATTGAGTCGATATATGTCGATCTGATCACAGCTGGGCCCCGTATATACAGCATGGGGGTAGCTCTGATACCAGCCAGGTGCAACCCACGGCCATATAGGACCTACAGGCGATGTTCTTTAGTCGATATATGTCGATCTGAGCACAGCTGAGCCACGTATATACAGCCTGGGGGGTAGCTCTGATACCAGCCAGCTGCAACCCACGGCCATATAGGACAGGCGATGTTCTTGAGTCAATATATGTCGATCTGAGCAAAGCTGGGCCCCGTATATACGGCATGTGGGTGGCTCTGATACCAGCCAGATGCAACCCACGGCCATATAGGACCTACAGGCGATGTTCTTGAGTCGATATATGTCGATCTGAGCAAAGCTGGGCCCCGTATATACGGCATGTGGGTGGCTCTGATACCAGCCATATGCAACCCACGGCCATATAGGACCTACAGGCGATGTTCTTGAGTCGATATATGTCGATCTGAGCATAGCAGGGCCCCGTATATACGGCATGTGGGTGGCTCTGATACCAGCCAGATGCAACCCACGGCCATATAGGACCTACAGGCGATGTTCTTGAGTCGATATATGTCGATCTGTGCACAGCTGGGCCCCGTATATACGGCATGTTGGTGGCTCTGATACCAGCCAGATGCAACCCACGGCCATATAGGACCTACAGGCGATGTTCTTGAGTCGATATATGTCGATCTGATCACATGTGGGTCCCCGTATATGCGGCACGTGGGTGGCTCTGATATCAGCCAGATGCAACCCAAGGCCATATAGGAACTACAGGCGATGTTCTTGAGTCGATATATGTCGATCTGAGCACAGCTGGGCCCCCGTATATACGGCATGTGGGTGGCTCTGATATCAGCCAGCTGCAACCCACGGCCATATAGGACTAACAGGCGATGTTCTTGAGTCGATATATGTCGATCTGAGCACAGCAGGGCGCCGTATATACAGCATGGGGGTAGCTCTGATACCAGTCAGATGCAACCCACGGCCATATAGGACCTACAGGCGATGTTCTTGAGCCGATATATGTCGATCTGAGCACAGCTGGGCCCCGTATATACGGCATGTGGGTGGCTCTGATACCAGCCAGCTGCAACCCACGGCCATATAGGACCTACAGGATTTGAGCATAGCTGGGCCACGTATATACAGCATGGGTGTAGCTGTGATACCAGCCAGCTGCAACCCACGGCTATATAGGACCTACAGGCGATGTTCTTGAGTCGATATATGTCGATCTGAGCACAGCTGGGCGCTGTATATACGGCATGTGGGTGGCTCTGATATCAGCCAGCTGCAACCCACGGCCATATAGGACCTACAGGCGATGTTCTTGAGCCGATATATGTCGATCTGAGCACAGCTGGGCCCCGTATATACGGCATGTGGGTGGCTCTGATACCAGCCAGCTGCAACCCACGGCCATATAGGACCTACAGGATTTGAGCATAGCTGGGCCACGTATATACAGCATGGGTGTAGCTGTGATACCAGCCAGCTGCAACCCACGGCTATATAGGACATACAGGCGATGGTATTGAGTCGATATATGTCGATCTGAGCACAGCTGGGCCCCGTATATACAGCATGGGGGTAGCTGTGATACCAGCCAGCTGCAACCCACGGCCATATAGGACGTACAGGCGATGTTCTTGAGTCGATATATGTCAATCTGAGCACAGCTGGGCCACGTATATACAGCATGGGGGTAGCTGTGCTACCAGCCAGCTGCAACCCACGGCTATATAGGACCCACAGGCGATGTTATTGAGTCGATATATGTCGATCTGATCACAGCTGGGCCCCGTATATACAGCATGGGGGTAGCTCTGATACCAGCCAGGTGCAACCCACGGCCATATAGGACCTACAGGCGATGTTCTTTAGTCGATATATGTCGATCTGAGCACAGCTGAGCCACGTATATACAGCCTGGGGGGTAGCTCTGATACCAGCCAGCTGCAACCCACGGCCATATAGGACCTACAGGCGATGTTCTTGAGTCAATATATGTCGATCTGAGCAAAGCTGGGCCCCGTATATACGGCATGTGGGTGGCTCTGATACCAGCCAGATGCAACCCACGGCCATATAGGACCTACAGGCAATGTTCTTGAGTCGATTTATGTCGATCTGAGCACAGCTGGGCCCCGTATATACGGCATGTTGGTGGCTCTGATACCAGCCAGCTGCAACCCACGGCCATATAGGACCTACAGGCGATGTTCTTCAGTCGATATATGTCGATCTGAGCACAGCTGGGCCACGTATATACAGCATGGGGGTAGCTGTGCTACCAGCCAGCTGCAACCCACGGCCATATAAGACCCACAGGCGATTTTTTTGAGTCGATATGTGTCGATCTGAGCACAGCTGGGCCTCGTATATACAGCATGGGGGTAGCTCTGATACCAGCCAGATTCAACCCACGGCCATATAGGACCTACAGTCGATGTTCTTGAGTTGATATATGTCGATCTGAGCACAACTGGGCCCCCGTATATACGGCATGTGGGTGGCTCTGATATCAGCCAGATGCAACCCACGGCCCTATAGGACCTACAGGCGATGTTCTTGAGTCGATATATGTCGATCTGAGCACAGCTGGGCCCCGTATATACAGCATGGGGGTAGCTCTGATACCAGCCAGGTGCAACCCTCGGCCATATAGGACCTACAGGCGATGTTCTTGAGTCGATATATGTCGATCTGAGCACAGCTGGGTGCCGTATATACAGCATGGGGGTAGCTCTGATACCAGTCAGATGCAACCCACGGCCATATAGGACCTACAGGCGATGTTATTGAGTCGATATATGTCGATCTGAGCACAGCTGGGCCCCGTATATACGGCATGTGGGTGGCTCTGATACCAGCCAGCTGCAACCCACGGCCATATAGGACCTACAGGATTTGAGCATAGCTGGGCCACGTATATACAGCATGGGGGTAGCTGTGATACCAGCCAGCTGCAACCCACGGCTATATAGGACCTACAGGCGATGTTCTTAAGTCGATATATGTCGATCGGAGCATAGCTGGGTCCCGTATATACATCATGCGGGTAGCTCTGATACCAGCCAGATGCAACCCACGGCCATATAGGACCCTCAAGCGATGTTCTTGAGTCGATATATGTCGATCTGAGCACAGCTGGGCGCCGTATATACAGCATGGGGGTAGCTCTGATACCAGCCAGATGCAACCCACGGCCATATAGGACCTACAGGAGATGTTCTTGAGTCGATATATGTCGATTTGAGCATAGCTGGGCCACGTATATACAGCATGGGGGTAGCTGTGATACCAGCCAGCTGCAACCCACGGCTATATAGGACCTACAGGCGATGTTCTTAAGTCGATATATGTCGATCGGAGCACAGCTGGGTCCCGTATATACATCATGCGGGTAGCTCTGATACCAGCCAGATGCAACCCACGGCCATATAGGACCTACAGGAGATGTTCTTGAGTCGATATATGTCGATTTGAGCATAGCTGGGCCACGTATATACAGCATGGGGGTAGCTGTGATACCAGCCAGCTGCAACCCACGGCTATATAGGACCTACTGGCGATGTTCTTGAGTCGATATATGTCGATCTGAGCACAGCTGGGCGCCGTATATACAGCATGGGGGTAGCTCTGATACCAGCCAGCTGCAACCCACGGCCATATAAGACCTACAGGCGATGTTCTTGAGTCGATATATGTCGATCTGAGCACAGCTGGGCGCCGTATATACAGCATGGGGGTAGCTCTGATACCAGTCAGATGCAACCCACGGCCATATAGGACCTACAGGCGATGTTCTTGAGTCGATATATGTCGATCTGAGCACAGCTGGGCCCCGTATATACGGCATGTGGGTGGCTCTGATACCAGCCAGCTGCAACCCACGGCCATATAGGACATACAGGCGATGTTCTTGAGTCGATATATGTCGATTTGAGCATAGCTGGGCCACGTATATACAGCATGGGGGTAGCTGTGATACCAGCCAGTTGCAACCCACTACTATATAGGACCTACAGGCGATGTTCTTGAGTCGATATATGTCGATCGGAGCACAGCTGGGCCCCGTATATACAGCATGCGGGTGGCTCTGATACCAGCCAGATGCAACCCACGGCCATATAGGACCCTCAGGCGATGTTCTTGGGTCGATATATGTCGATCTGAGCACAGCTGGGCGCCGTATATACAGCATGGGGGTAGCTCTGATACCAGCCAGATGCAACCCACGGCCATATAGGACCTACAGGCGATGTTCTTGAGTCGATTTATGTCGATCTGAGCACAGCTGGGCCCCGCATATACGGCATGTTGGTGGTTCTGATACCAGCCAGCTGCAACCCACGGCCATATAGGACCTACAGGCGATGTTCTTCAGTCGATATATGTCGATCTGAGCACAGCTGGGCCACGTATATACAGCATGGGGGTAGCTGTGCTACCAGCCAGCTGCAACCCACGGCCATATAAGACCCACAGGCGATTTTTTTGAGTCGATATGTGTCGATCTGAGCACAGCTGGGCCTCGTATATACAGCATGGGGGTAGCTCTGATACCAGCCAGATGCAACCCACGGCCATATAGGACCTACAGGCGATGTTCTTGAGTTGATATATGTCGATCTTAGCACAGCTGGGCCCCGTATATACGGCATGTGGGTGGCTCTGATACTTGCCAGATGCAACATACGGCCATATAGGACCTACAGGCGATGTTCTTAATTCGATATATGTCGATCTGAGCACAACTGGGCCCCCGTATATACGGCATGTGGGTGGCTCTGATATCAGCCAGATGCAACCCACGGCCCTATAGGACCTACAGGCGATGTTCTTGAGTCGATATATGTCGATCTGAGCACAGCTGGGCCCCGTATATACAGCATGGGGGTAGCTCTGATACCAGCCAGATGCAACCCTCGGCCATATAGGACCTACAGGCGATGTTCTTGAGTCGATATATGTCGATCTGAGCACAGCTGGGCGCCGTATATACAGCATGGGGGTAGCTCTGATACCAGTCAGATGCAACCCACGGCCATATAGGACCTACAGGCGATGTTATTGAGTCGATATATGTCGATCTGAGCACAGCTGGGCCCCGTATATACGGCATAAGGGTGGCTCTGATACCAGCCAGATGCAACCCATGGCCATATAGGACCCTCAGGCGATGTTCTTGAGTCGATATATGTCGATCTGAGCACAGCTGGGCGCCGTATATACAGCATGGGGGAAGCTCTGATACCAGCCAGATGCAACCCACGGCCATATAGGACCTACAGGCAATGTTCTTGAGTCGATTTATGTCGATCTGAGCACAGCTGGGCCCCGTATATACGGCATGTTGGTGGCTCTGATACCAGCCAGCTGCAACCCACGGCCATATAGGACCTACAGGCGATGTTCTTCAGTCGATATATGTCGATCTGAGCACAGCTGGGCCACGTATATACAGCATGGGGGTAGCTGTGCTACCAGCCAGCTGCAACCCACGGCCATATAAGACCCACAAGCGATTTTTTTGAGTCGATATGCGTCGATCTGAGCACAGCTGGGCCTCGTATATACAGCATGGTGGTAGCTCTGATACCAGCCAGATGCAACCCACGGCCATATAGGACCTACAGTCGATGTTCTTGAGTTGATATATGTCGATCTGAGCACAACTGGGCCCTTGTATATACGGCATGTGGGTGGCTCTGATATCAGCCAGATGCAACCCACGGCCCTATAGGACCTACAGGCGATGTTCTTGAGTCGATATATGTCGATCTGAGCACAGCTGGGCGCCGTATATACAGCATGGGGGTAGCTCTGATACCAGTCAGATGCAACCCACGGCCATATAGGACCTACAGGCGATGTTCTTGAGTCGATATATGTCGATCTGAGCACAGCTGGGCCCCGTATATACGGCATGTGGGTGGCTCTGATACCAGCCAGCTGCAACCCACGGCCATATAGGACCTACAGGCGATGTTCTTGAGTCGATATATGTCGATTTGAGCATAGCTGGGCCACGTATATACAGCATGGGGGTAGCTGTGATACCAGCCAGTTGCAACCCACTGCTATATAGGACCTACAGGCGATGTTCTTGAGTCGATATATGTCGATCGGAGCACAGCTGGGCCCCGTATATACAGCATGCGAGTAGCTCTGATACCAGCCAGATGCAACCCACGGCCATATAGGACCCTCAGGCGATGTTCTTGGGTCGATATATGTCGATCTGAGCACAGCTGGGCGCCGTATATACAGCATGGGGGTAGCTCTGATACCAGCCAGATGCAACCCACGGCCATATAGGACCTACAGGCGATGTTCTTGAGTCGATTTATGTCGATCTGAGCACAGCTGGGCCCCGCATATACGGCATGTTGGTGGTTCTGATACCAGCCAGCTGCAACCCACGGCCATATAGGACCTACAGGCGATGTTCTTCAGTCGATATATGTCGATCTGAGCACAGCTGGGCCACGTATATACAGCATGGGGGTAGCTGTGCTACCAGCCAGCTGCAACCCACGGCCATATAAGACCCACAGGCGATTTTTTTGAGTCGATATGTGTCGATCTGAGCACAGCTGGGCCTCGTATATACAGCATGGGGGTTGCTCTGATACCAGCCAGATGCAACCCACGGCCATATAGGACCTACAGGCGATGTTCTTGAGTTGATATATGTCGATCTTAGCACAGCTGGGCCCCGTATATACGGCATGTGGGTGGCTCTGATACTTGCCAGATGCAACCCACGGCCATATAGGACCTACAGGCGATGTTCTTAATTCGATATATGTCGATCTGAGCACAACTGGGACCCCGTATATACGGCATGTGGGTGGCTCTGATATCAGCCAGATGCAACCCACGGCCCTATAGGACCTACAGGCGATGTTCTTGAGTCGATATATGTCGATCTGAGCACAGCTGGGCCCCGTATATACAGCATGGGGGTAGCTCTGATACCAGCCAGATGCAACCCTCGGCCATATAGGACCTACAGGCGATGTTCTTGAGTCGATATATGTCGATCTGAGCACAGCTGGGCGCCGTATATACAGCACGGGGGTAGCTCTGATACCAGTCAGATGCAACCCACGGCCATATAGGACCTACAGGCGATGTTATTGAGTCGATATATGTCGATCTGAGCACAGCTGGGCCCCGTATATAAGGCATGTGGGTGGCTCTGATACCAGCCAGATGCAACCCATGGCCATATAGGACCCTCAGGCGATGTTCTTGAGTCGATATATGTCGATCTGAGCACAGCTGGGCGCCGTATATACAGCATGGGGGAAGCTCTGATACCAGCCAGATGCAACCCACGGCCATATAGGACCTACAGGCAATGTTCTTGAGTCGATTTATGTCGATCTGAGCACAGCTGGGCCCCGTATATACGGCATGTTGGTGGCTCTGATACCAGCCAGCTGCAACCCACGGCCATATAGGACCTACAGGCGATGTTCTTCAGTCGACATATGTCGATCTGAGCACAGCTGGGCCACGTATATACAGCATGGGGGTAGCTGTGCTACCAGCCAGCTGCAACCCACGGCCATATAAGACCCACAAGCGATTTTTTTGAGTCGATATGTGTCGATCTGAGCACAGCTGGGCCTCGTATATACAGCATGGGGGTAGCTCTGATACCAGCCAGATGCAACCCACGGCCATATAGGACCTACAGTCGATATTCTTGAGTTGATATATGTCGATCTGAGCACAACTGGGCCCCCGTATATACGGCATGTGGGTGGCTCTGATATCAGCCAGATGCAACCCACGGCCCTATAGGACCTACAGGCGATGTTCTTGAGTCGATATATGTCGATCTGAGCACAGCTGGGCCCCGTATATACAGCATGGGGGTAGCTCTGATACCAGCCAGGTGCAACCCTCGGCCATATAGGACCTACAGGCGATGTTCTTGAGTCGATATATGTCGATCTGAGCACAGCTGGGCGCCGTATATACAGCATGGGGGTAGCTCTGATACCAGTCAGATGCAACCCACGGCCATATAGGACCTACAGGCGATGTTATTGAGTCGATATATGTCGATCTGAGCACAGCTGGGCCCCGTATATACGGCATGTGGGTGGCTCTGATACCAGCCAGCTGCAACCCACGGCCATATAGGACCTACAGGATTTGAGCATAGCTGGGCCACGTATATACAGCATGGGGGTAGCTGTGATACCAGCCAGCTGCAACCCACGGCTATATAGGACCTACAGGCGATGTTCTTAAGTCGATATATGTCGATCGGAGCATAGCTGGGTCCCGTATATACATCATGCGGGTAGCTCTGATACCAGCCAGATGCAACCCACGGCCATATAGGACCCTCAAGCGATGTTCTTGAGTCGATATATGTCGATCTGAGCACAGCTGGGCGCCGTATATACAGCATGGGGGTAGCTCTGATACCAGCCAGATGCAACCCACGGCCATATAGGACCTACAGGAGATGTTCTTGAGTCGATATCTGTCGATTTGAGCATAGCTGGGCCACGTATATACAGCATGGGGGTAGCTGTGATACCAGCCAGCTGCAACCCACGGCTATATAGGACCTACAGGCGATGTTCTTAAGTCGATATATGTCGATCGGAGCACAGCTGGGTCCCGTATATACATCATGCGGGTAGCTCTGATACCAGTCAGATGCAACCCACGGCCATATAGGACCTACAGGCGATGTTCTTGAGTTGATATATGTCGATCTTAGCACAGCTGGGCCCCGTATATACGGCATGTGGGTGGCTCTGATACTTGCCAGATGCAACCCACGGCCATATAGGACCTACAGGCGATGTTCTTAATTCGATATATGTCGATCTGAGCACAACTGGGACCCCGTATATACGGCATGTGGGTGGCTCTGATATCAGCCAGATGCAACCCACGGCCCTATAGGACCTACAGGCGATGTTCTTGAGTCGATATATGTCGATCTGAGCACAGCTGGGCCCCGTATATACGGCATGTGGGTGGCTCTGATACTTGCCAGATGCAACCCACGGCCATATAGGACCTACAGGCGATGTTCTTAATTCGATATATGTCGATCTGAGCACAACTGGGACCCCGTATATACGGCATGTGGGTGGCTCTGATATCAGCCAGATGCAACCCACGGCCCTATAGGACCTACAGGCGATGTTCTTGAGTCGATATATGTCGATCTGAGCACAGCTGGGCCCCGTATATACAGCATGGGGGTAGCTCTGATACCAGCCAGATGCAACCCTCGGCCATATAGGACCTACAGGCGATGTTCTTGAGTCGATATATGTCGATCTGAGCACAGCTGGGCGCCGTATATACAGCATGGGGGTAGCTCTGATACCAGTCAGATGCAACCCACGGCCATATAGGACCTACAGGCGATGTTATTGAGTCGATATATGTCGATCTGAGCACAGCTGGGCCCCGTATATACGGCATGTGGGTGGCTCTGATACCAGCCAGATGCAACCCATGGCCATATAGGACCCTCAGGCGATGTTCTTGAGTCGATATATGTCGATCTGAGCACAGCTGGGCGCCGTATATACAGCATGGGGGAAGCTCTGATACCAGCCAGATGCAACCCACGGCCATATAGGACCTACAGGCAATGTTCTTGAGTCGATTTATGTCGATCTGAGCACAGCTGGGCCCCGTATATACGGCATGTTGGTGGCTCTGATACCAGCCAGCTGCAACCCACGGCCATATAGGACCTACAGGCGATGTTCTTCAGTCGATATATGTCGATCTGAGCACAGCTGGGCCCCGTATATACGGCATGTGGGTAGCTCTGATACCAGTCAGATGCAACCCACGGCCATATAGGACCTACAGGCGATGTTATTGAGTCGATATATGTCGATCTGAGCACAGCTGGGCCCCGTATATACGGCATGTGGGTGGCTCTGATACCAGCCAGCTGCAACCCACGGCCATATAGGACCTACAGGATTTGAGCATAGCTGGGCCACGTATATACAGCATGGGGGTAGCTGTGATACCAGCCAGCTGCAACCCACGGCTATATAGGACCTACAGGCGATGTTCTTAAGTCGATATATGTCGATCGGAGCACAGCTGGGTCCCGTATATACATCATGCGGGTAGCTCTGATACCAGCCAGATGCAACCCACTGCCATATAGGACCCTCAGGCGATGTTCTTGAGTCGATATATGTCGATCTGAGCACAGCTGGGCGCCGTATATACAGCATGGGGGTAGCTCTGATACCAGCCAGATGCAACCCACGGCCATATAGGACCTACAGGAGATGTTCTTGAGTCGATTTATGTCGATCTGTGTACAGCTGGGCCCCGTATATACGGCATGTAGGTGGCTCTGATACCAGCCAGCTGCAACCCACGGCCATATAGGACCTACAGGCGATGTTCTTGAGTCGATATATGTCGATCTGAGCACAGCTGGGCCACGTATATACAGCATGGGGGTAGCTGTGCTACCAGCCAGCTGCAACCCACGGCTATGTAGGACCTACAGGCGATGTTATTGAGTCGATATATGTCGATCTGAGCACAGCTGGGCCCCGTATATACAGCATGGGGGTAGCTCTGATACCAGCCACATGCAACCCACGGCCATATAGGACCTACAGGCGATGTTCTTTAGTCGATATATGTCGATCTGAGCACAGCTGGGCCACGTATATACAGCCTGGGGGTAGCTCTGATACCAGTCAGATGCAACCCACGGCCATATAGGACCTACATGCGATTTTCTTGAGTCGATATATGTCGATCTGAGCACAGCTGCGCCCCGTATATACGGCATGTGGGTGGCTCTGATACCAGCCAGCTGCAACCCACGGCCATATAGGACCTACAGGCGATGTTCTTGAGTCGATATATGTCGATCTGAGCATAGCTGGGCCACGTATATACAGCATGGGTGTAGCTGTAATACCAGCCAGCTGCAACCCACGGCTATATAGGACCTACAGGCGATGATCTTGAGTCGATATATGTCGATCTGAGCACAGCTGGGCCCCGTATATACAGCATGGGGGTAGCTCTGATACCAGCCAGATGCAACCCACGGCCATATAGGACCCTCAGGCGATGTTCTTGAGTCGATATATGTCGATCTGAGCACAGCTGGGCGCCGTATATACAGCATGGGGGTAGCTCTGATACCAGCCAGATGCAACCCACGGCCATATAGGACCTACAGGCGATGTTCTTGAGTCGATTTATGTCGATCTGAGCACAGCTGGGCCCCGTATATACGGCATGTGGGTGGCTCTGATACCAGCCAGCTGCAACTTACGGCCATATAGGAAGTACAGGCTATGTTCTTGAGTCGATATATGTCAATCTGAGCACAGCTGGGCCACGTATATACAGCATGGGGGTAGCTGTGCTACCAGCCAGCTGCAACCCACGGCTATATAGGACCCACAGGCGATGTTATTGAGTCGATATATGTCGATCTGATCACAGCTGGGCCCCGTATATACAGCATGGGGGTAGCTCTGATACCAGCCAGGTGCAACCCACGGCCATATAGGACCTACAGGCGATGTTCTTTAGTCGATATATGTCGATCTGAGCACAGCTGAGCCACGTATATACAGCCTGGGGGGTAGCTCTGATACCAGCCAGCTGCAACCCACGGCCATATAGGACAGGCGATGTTCTTGAGTCAATATATGTCGATCTGAGCAAAGCTGGGCCCCGTATATACGGCATGTGGGTGGCTCTGATACCAGCCAGATGCAACCCACGGCCATATAGGACCTACAGGCGATGTTCTTGAGTCGATATATGTCGATCTGAGCAAAGCTGGGCCCCGTATATACGGCATGTGGGTGGCTCTGATACCAGCCATATGCAACCCACGGCCATATAGGACCTACAGGCGATGTTCTTGAGTCGATATATGTCGATCTGAGCATAGCAGGGCCCCGTATATACGGCATGTGGGTGGCTCTGATACCAGCCAGATGCAACCCACGGCCATATAGGACCTACAGGCGATGTTCTTGAGTCGATATATGTCGATCTGTGCACAGCTGGGCCCCGTATATACGGCATGTTGGTGGCTCTGATACCAGCCAGATGCAACCCACGGCCATATAGGACCTACAGGCGATGTTCTTGAGTCGATATATGTCGATCTGATCACAGCTGGGTCCCCGTATATGCGGCACGTGGGTGGCTCTGATATCAGCCAGATGCAACCCAAGGCCATATAGGAACTACAGGCGATGTTCTTGAGTCGATATATGTCGATCTGAGCACAGCTGGGCCCCCGTATATACGGCATGTGGGTGGCTCTGATATCAGCCAGCTGCAACCCACGGCCATATAGGACTAACAGGCGATGTTCTTGAGTCGATATATGTCGATCTGAGCACAGCAGGGCGCCGTATATACAGCATGGGGGTAGCTCTGATACCAGCCAGATGCAACCCACGGCCATATAGGACCTACAGGCGATGTTCTTGATTCGATATATGTCGATCTGATCACAGCTGGGCCCCCGTATATGCGGCACGTGGGTGGCTCTGATATCAGCCAGATGCAACCCAAGGCCATATAGGAACTACAGGCGATGTTCTTGAGTCGATATATGTCGACCTGAGCACAGCTGGGCCCCCGTATATACGGCATGTGGGTGGCTCTGATATCAGCCAGCTGCAACCCACGGCCATATAGGACCTACAGGCGATGTTCTTGAGTCGATATATGTCGATCTGAGCACAGCAGGGCGCCGTATATACAGCATGGGGGTAGCTCTGATACCAGTCAGATGCAACCCACGGCCATATAGGACCTACAGGCGATGTTCTTGAGCCGATATATGTCGATCTGAGCACAGCTGGGCCCCGTATATACGGCATGTGGGTGGCTCTGATACCAGCCAGCTGCAACCCACGGCCATATAGGACCTACAGGATTTGAGCATAGCTGGGCCACGTATATACAGCATGGGTGTAGCTGTGATACCAGCCAGCTGCAACCCACGGCTATATAGGACCTACAGGCGATGTTCTTGAGTCGATATATGTCGATCTGAGCACAGCTGGGCGCCGTATATACAGCATGGGGGTAGCTCTGATACCAGTCAGATGCAACCCACGGCCATATAGGACCTACAGGCGATGTTCTTGAGTCGATATATGTCGATCTGAGCACAGCTGGGCCCCGTATATACAGCATGGGGGTAGCTCTGATACCAGCCAGATGCAACCCACGGCCATATAGGAACTACAGGCGATGTTCTTGAGTCTATATATGTCGATCTGAGCACAGCTGGGCCCCCGTATATACGGCATGTGGGTGGCTCTGATATCAGCCAGCTGCAACCCACGGCCATATAGGACCTACAGGCGATGTTCTTGAGCCGATATATGTCGATCTGAGCACAGCTGGGCCCCGTATATACGGCATGTGGGTGGCTCTGATACCAGCCAGCTGCAACCCACGGCCATATAGGACCTACAGGATTTGAGCATAGCTGGGCCACGTATATACAGCATGGGTGTAGCTGTGATACCAGCCAGCTGCAACCCACGGCTATATAGGACCTACAGGCGATGGTATTGAGTCGATATATGTCGATCTGAGCACAGCTGGGCCCCGTATATACAGCATGGGGGTAGCTGTGATACCAGCCAGCTGCAACCCACGGCCATATAGGACGTACAGGCGATGTTCTTGAGTCGATATATGTCAATCTGAGCACAGCTGGGCCACGTATATACAGCATGGGGGTAGCTGTGCTACCAGCCAGCTGCAACCCACGGCTATATAGGACCCACAGGCGATGTTATTGAGTCGATATATGTCGATGTGATCACAGCTGGGCCCCGTATATACAGCATGGGGGTAGCTCTGATACCAGCCAGGTGCAACCCACGGCCATATAGGACCTACAGGCGATGTTCTTTAGTCGATATATGTCGATCTGAGCACAGCTGAGCCACGTATATACAGCCTGGGGGGTAGCTCTGATACCAGCCAGCTGCAACCCACGGCCATATAGGACCTACAGGCGATGTTCTTTAGTCGATATATGTCGATCTGAGCACAGCTGAGCCACGTATATACAGCCTGGGGGGTAGCTCTGATACCAGCCAGCTGCAACCCACGGCCATATAGGACCTACAGGCGATGTTCTTGAGTCAATATATGTCGATCTGAGCAAAGCTGGGCCCCGTATATACGGCATGTGGGTGGCTCTGATACCAGCCAGATGCAACCCACGGCCATATAGGACCTACAGGCAATGTTCTTGAGTCGATTTATGTCGATCTGAGCACAGCTGGGCCCCGTATATACGGCATGTTGGTGGCTCTGATACCAGCCAGCTGCAACCCACGGCCATATAGGACCTACAGGCGATGTTCTTCAGTCGATATATGTCGATCTGAGCACAGCTGGGCCACGTATATACAGCATGGGGGTAGCTGTGCTACCAGCCAGCTGCAACCCACGGCCATATAAGACCCACAGGCGATTTTTTTGAGTCGATATGTGTCGATCTGAGCACAGCTGGGCCTCGTATATACAGCATGGGGGTAGCTCTGATACCAGCCAGATTCAACCCACGGCCATATAGGACCTACAGTCGATGTTCTTGAGTTGATATATGTCGATCTGAGCACAACTGGGCCCCCGTATATACGGCATGTGGGTGGCTCTGATATCAGCCAGATGCAACCCACGGCCCTATAGGACCTACAGGCGATGTTCTTGAGTCGATATATGTCGATCTGATACCAGCCAGGTGCAACCCTCGGCCATATAGGACCTACAGGCGATGTTCTTGAGTCGATATATGTCGATCTGAGCACAGCTGGGTGCCGTATATACAGCATGGGGGTAGCTCTGATACCAGTCAGATGCAACCCACGGCCATATAGGACCTACAGGCGATGTTATTGAGTCGATATATGTCGATCTGAGCACAGCTCTGCCCCGTATATACGGCATGTGGGTGGCTCTGATACCAGCCAGCTGCAACCCACGGCCATATAGGACCTACAGGATTTGAGCATAGCTGGGCCACGTATATACAGCATGGGGGTAGCTGTGATACCAGCCAGCTGCAACCCACGGCTATATAGGACCTACAGGCGATGTTCTTAAGTCGATATATGTCGATCGGAGCATAGCTGGGTCCCGTATATACATCATGCGGGTAGCTCTGATACCAGCCAGATGCAACCCACGGCCATATAGGACCCTCAAGCGATGTTCTTGAGTCGATATATGTCGATCTGAGCACAGCTGGGCGCCGTATATACAGCATGGGGGTAGCTCTGATACCAGCCAGATGCAACCCACGGCCATATAGGACCTACAGGAGATGTTCTTGAGTCGATATCTGTCGATTTGAGCATAGCTGGGCCACGTATATACAGCATGGGGGTAGCTGTGATACCAGCCAGCTGCAACCCACGGCTATATAGGACCTACAGGCGATGTTCTTAAGTCGATATATGTCGATCGGAGCACAGCTGGGTCCCGTATATACATCATGCGGGTAGCTCTGATACCAGTCAGATGCAACCCACGGCCATATAGGACCTACAGGCGATGTTCTTGAGTTGATATATGTCGATCTTAGCACAGCTGGGCCCCGTATATACGGCATGTGGGTGGCTCTGATACTTGCCAGATGCAACCCACGGCCATATAGGACCTACAGGCGATGTTCTTAATTCGATATATGTCGATCTGAGCACAACTGGGACCCCGTATATACGGCATGTGGGTGGCTCTGATATCAGCCAGATGCAACCCACGGCCCTATAGGACCTACAGGCGATGTTCTTGAGTCGATATATGTCGATCTGAGCACAGCTGGGCCCCGTATATACGGCATGTGGGTGGCTCTGATACTTGCCAGATGCAACCCACGGCCATATAGGACCTACAGGCGATGTTCTTAATTCGATATATGTCGATCTGAGCACAACTGGGACCCCGTATATACGGCATGTGGGTGGCTCTGATATCAGCCAGATGCAACCCACGGCCCTATAGGACCTACAGGCGATGTTCTTGAGTCGATATATGTCGATCTGAGCACAGCTGGGCCCCGTATATACAGCATGGGGGTAGCTCTGATACCAGCCAGATGCAACCCTCGGCCATATAGGACCTACAGGCGATGTTCTTGAGTCGATATATGTCGATCTGAGCACAGCTGGGCGCCGTATATACAGCATGGGGGTAGCTCTGATACCAGTCAGATGCAACCCACGGCCATATAGGACCTACAGGCGATGTTATTGAGTCGATATATGTCGATCTGAGCACAGCTGGGCCCCGTATATACGGCATGTGGGTGGCTCTGATACCAGCCAGATGCAACCCATGGCCATATAGGACCCTCAGGCGATGTTCTTGAGTCGATATATGTCGATCTGAGCACAGCTGGGCGCCGTATATACAGCATGGGGGAAGCTCTGATACCAGCCAGATGCAACCCACGGCCATATAGGACCTACAGGCAATGTTCTTGAGTCGATTTATGTCGATCTGAGCACAGCTGGGCCCCGTATATACGGCATGTTGGTGGCTCTGATACCAGCCAGCTGCAACCCACGGCCATATAGGACCTACAGGCGATGTTCTTCAGTCGATATATGTCGATCTGAGCACAGCTGGGCCACGTATATACAGCATGGGGGTAGCTGTGCTACCAGCCAGCTGCAACCCACGGCCATATAAGACCCACAAGCGATTTTTTTGAGTCGATATGTGTCGATCTGAGCACAGCTGGGCCTCGTATATACAGCATGGGGGTAGCTCTGATACCAGCCAGATGCAACCCACGGCCATATAGGACCTACAGTCGATATTCTTGAGTTGATATATGTCGATCTGAGCACAACTGGGCCCCCGTATATACGGCATGTGGGTGGCTCTGATATCAGCCAGATGCAACCCACGGCCCTATAGGACCTACAGGCGATGTTCTTGAGTCGATATATGTCGATCTGAGCACAGCTGGGCCCCGTATATACAGCATGGGGGTAGCTCTGATACCAGCCAGGTGCAACCCTCGGCCATATAGGACCTACAGGCGATGTTCTTGAGTCGATATATGTCGATCTGAGCACAGCTGGGCGCCGTATATACAGCATGGGGGTAGCTCTGATACCAGTCAGATGCAACCCACGGCCATATAGGACCTACAGGCGATGTTATTGAGTCGATATATGTCGATCTGAGCACAGCTGGGCCCCGTATATACGGCATGTGGGTGGCTCTGATACCAGCCAGCTGCAACCCACGGCCATATAGGACCTACAGGATTTGAGCATAGCTGGGCCACGTATATACAGCATGGGGGTAGCTGTGATACCAGCCAGCTGCAACCCACGGCTATATAGGACCTACAGGCGATGTTCTTAAGTCGATATATGTCGATCGGAGCACAGCTGGGTCCCGTATATACATCATGCGGGTAGCTCTGATACCAGCCAGATGCAACCCACTCCCATATAGGACCCTCAGGCGATGTTCTTGAGTCGATATATGTCGATCTGAGCACAGCTGGGCGCCGTATATACAGCATGGGGGTAGCTCTGATACCAGCCAGATGCAACCCACGGCCATATAGGACCTACAGGAGATGTTCTTGAGTCGATTTATGTCGATCTGTGTACAGCTGGGCCCCGTATATACGGCATGTAGGTGGCTCTGATACCAGCCAGCTGCAACCCACGGCCATATAGGACCTACAGGCGATGTTCTTGAGTCGATATATGTCGATCTGAGCACAGCTGGGCCACGTATATACAGCATGGGGGTAGCTGTGCTACCAGCCAGCTGCAACCCACGGCTATGTAGGACCTACAGGCGATGTTATTGAGTCGATATATGTCGATCTGAGCACAGCTGGGCCCCGTATATACAGCATGGGGGTAGCTCTGATACCAGCCACATGCAACCCACGGCCATATAGGACCTACAGGCGATGTTCTTTAGTCGATATATGTCGATCTGAGCACAGCTGGGCCACGTATATACAGCCTGGGGGTAGCTCTGATACCAGTCAGATGCAACCCACGGCCATATAGGACCTACATGCGATTTTCTTGAGTCGATATATGTCGATCTGAGCACAGCTGCGCCCCGTATATACGGCATGTGGGTGGCTCTGATACCAGCCAGCTGCAACCCACGGCCATATAGGACCTACAGGCGATGTTCTTGAGTCGATATATGTCGATCTGAGCATAGCTGGGCCACGTATATACAGCATGGGTGTAGCTGTAATACCAGCCAGCTGCAACCCACGGCTATATAGGACCTACAGGCGATGATCTTGAGTCGATATATGTCGATCTGAGCACAGCTGGGCCCCGTATATACAGCATGGGGGTAGCTCTGATACCAGCCAGATGCAACCCACGGCCATATAGGACCCTCAGGCGATGTTCTTGAGTCGATATATGTCGATCTGAGCACAGCTGGGCGCCGTATATACAGCATGGGGGTAGCTCTGATACCAGCCAGATGCAACCCACGGCCATATAGGACCTACAGGCGATGTTCTTGAGTCGATTTATGTCGATCTGAGCACAGCTGGGCCCCGTATATACGGCATGTGGGTGGCTCTGATACCAGCCAGCTGCAACTTACGGCCATATAGGAAGTACAGGCTATGTTCTTGAGTCGATATATGTCAATCTGAGCACAGCTGGGCCACGTATATACAGCATGGGGGTAGCTGTGCTACCAGCCAGCTGCAACCCACGGCTATATAGGACCCACAGGCGATGTTATTGAGTCGATATATGTCGATCTGATCACAGCTGGGCCCCGTATATACAGCATGGGGGTAGCTCTGATACCAGCCAGGTGCAACCCACGGCCATATAGGACCTACAGGCGATGTTCTTTAGTCGATATATGTCGATCTGAGCACAGCTGAGCCACGTATATACAGCCTGGGGGGTAGCTCTGATACCAGCCAGCTGCAACCCACGGCCATATAGGACAGGCGATGTTCTTGAGTCAATATATGTCGATCTGAGCAAAGCTGGGCCCGGTATATACGGCATGTGGGTGGCTCTGATACCAGCCAGATGCAACCCACGGCCATATAGGACCTACAGGCGATGTTCTTGAGTCGATATATGTCGATCTGAGCAAAGCTGGGCCCCGTATATACGGCATGTGGGTGGCTCTGATACCAGCCATATGCAACCCACGGCCATATAGGACCTACAGGCGATGTTCTTGAGTCGATATATGTCGATCTGAGCATAGCAGGGCCCCGTATATACGGCATGTGGGTGGCTCTGATACCAGCCAGATGCAACCCACGGCCATATAGGACCTACAGGCGATGTTCTTGAGTCGATATATGTCGATCTGTGCACAGCTGGGCCCCGTATATACGGCATGTTGGTGGCTCTGATACCAGCCAGATGCAACCCACGGCCATATAGGACCTACAGGCGATGTTCTTGAGTCGATATATGTCGATCTGATCACAGCTGGGTCCCCGTATATGCGGCACGTGGGTGGCTCTGATATCAGCCAGATGCAACCCAAGGCCATATAGGAACTACAGGCGATGTTCTTGAGTCGATATATGTCGATCTGAGCACAGCTGGGCCCCCGTATATACGGCATGTGGGTGGCTCTGATATCAGCCAGCTGCAACCCACGGCCATATAGGACTAACAGGCGATGTTCTTGAGTCGATATATGTCGATCTGAGCACAGCAGGGCGCCGTATATACAGCATGGGGGTAGCTCTGATACCAGTCAGATGCAACCCACGGCCATATAGGACCTACAGGCGATGTTCTTGAGCCGATATATGTCGATCTGAGCACAGCTGGGCCCCGTATATACAGCATGGGGGTAGCTCTGATACCAGCCAGGTGCAACCCTCGGCCATATAGGACCTACAGGCGATGTTCTTGAGTCGATATATGTCGATCTGAGCACAGCTGGGCCCCGTATATACAGCATGGGGGTAGCTCTGATACCAGCCAGGTGCAACCCTCGGCCATATAGGACCTACAGGCGATGTTCTTGAGTCGATATATGTCGATCTGAGCACAGCTGGGTGCCGTATATACAGCATGGGGGTAGCTCTGATACCAGTCAGATGCAACCCACGGCCATATAGGACCTACAGGCGATGTTATTGAGTCGATATATGTCGATCTGAGCACAGCTGGGCCCCGTATATACGGCATGTGGGTGGCTCTGATACCAGCCAGCTGCAACCCACGGCCATATAGGACCTACAGGATTTGAGCATAGCTGGGCCACGTATATACAGCATGGGGGTAGCTGTGATACCAGCCAGCTGCAACCCACGGCTATATAGGACCTACAGGCGATGTTCTTAAGTCGATATATGTCGATCGGAGCATAGCTGGGTCCCGTATATACATCATGCGGGTAGCTCTGATACCAGCCAGATGCAACCCACGGCCATATAGGACCCTCAAGCGATGTTCTTGAGTCGATATATGTCGATCTGAGCACAGCTGGGCGCCGTATATACAGCATGGGGGTAGCTCTGATACCAGCCAGATGCAACCCACGGCCATATAGGACCTACAGGAGATGTTCTTGAGTCGATATATGTCGATTTGAGCATAGCTGGGCCACGTATATACAGCATGGGGGTAGCTGTGATACCAGCCAGCTGCAACCCACGGCTATATAGGACCTACAGGCGATGTTCTTAAGTCGATATATGTCGATCGGAGCACAGCTGGGTCCCGTATATACATCATGCGGGTAGCTCTGATACCAGCCAGATGCAACCCACGGCCATATAGGACCCTCAAGCGATGTTCTTGAGTCGATATATGTCGATCTGAGCACAGCTGGGCGCCGTATATACAGCATGGGGGTAGCTCTGATACCAGCCAGATGCAACCCACGGCCATATAGGACCTACAGGAGATGTTCTTGAGTCGATATATGTCGATTTGAGCATAGCTGGGCCACGTATATACAGCATGGGGGTAGCTGTGATACCAGCCAGCTGCAACCCACGGCTATATAGGACCTACTGGCGATGTTCTTGAGTCGATATATGTCGATCTGAGCACAGCTGGGCGCCGTATATACAGCATGGGGGTAGCTCTGATACCAGCCAGCTGCAACCCACGGCCATATAAGACCCACAGGCGATGTTTTTCAGTCGATATATGTCGATCTGAGCACAGCTGGGCGCCGTATATACAGCATGGGGGTAGCTCTGATACCAGCCAGCTGCAACCCACGGCCATATAAGACCTACAGGCGATGTTCTTGAGTCGATATATGTCGATCTGAGCACAGCTGGGCGCCGTATATACAGCATGGGGGTAGCTCTGATACCAGTCAGATGCAACCCACGGCCATATAGGACCTACAGGCGATGTTCTTGAGTCGATATATGTCGATCTGAGCACAGCTGGGCCCCGTATATACGGCATGTGGGTGGCTCTGATACCAGCCAGCTGCAACCCACGGCCATATAGGACATACAGGCGATGTTCTTGAGTCGATATATGTCGATTTGAGCATAGCTGGGCCACGTATATACAGCATGGGGGTAGCTGTGATACCAGCCAGTTGCAACCCACTACTATATAGGACCTACAGGCGATGTTCTTGAGTCGATATATGTCGATCGGAGCACAGCTGGGCCCCGTATATACAGCATGCGGGTGGCTCTGATACCAGCCAGATGCAACCCACGGCCATATAGGACCCTCAGGCGATGTTCTTGGGTCGATATATGTCGATCTGAGCACAGCTGGGCGCCGTATATACAGCATGGGGGTAGCTCTGATACCAGCCAGATGCAACCCACGGCCATATAGGACCTACAGGCGATGTTCTTGAGTCGATTTATGTCGATCTGAGCACAGCTGGGCCCCGCATATACGGCATGTTGGTGGTTCTGATACCAGCCAGCTGCAACCCACGGCCATATAGGACCTACAGGCGATGTTCTTCAGTCGATATATGTCGATCTGAGCACAGCTGGGCCACGTATATACAGCATGGGGGTAGCTGTGCTACCAGCCAGCTGCAACCCACGGCCATATAAGACCCACAGGCGATTTTTTTGAGTCGATATGTGTCGATCTGAGCACAGCTGGGCCTCGTATATACAGCATGGGGGTAGCTCTGATACCAGCCAGATGCAACCCACGGCCATATAGGACCTACAGGCGATGTTCTTGAGTTGATATATGTCGATCTTAGCACAGCTGGGCCCCGTATATACGGCATGTGGGTGGCTCTGATACTTGCCAGATGCAACATACGGCCATATAGGACCTACAGGCGATGTTCTTAATTCGATATATGTCGATCTGAGCACAACTGGGCCCCCGTATATACGGCATGTGGGTGGCTCTGATATCAGCCAGATGCAACCCACGGCCCTATAGGACCTACAGGCGATGTTCTTGAGTCGATATATGTCGATCTGAGCACAGCTGGGCCCCGTATATACAGCATGGGGGTAGCTCTGATACCAGCCAGATGCAACCCTCGGCCATATAGGACCTACAGGCGATGTTCTTGAGTCGATATATGTCGATCTGAGCACAGCTGGGCGCCGTATATACAGCATGGGGGTAGCTCTGATACCAGTCAGATGCAACCCACGGCCATATAGGACCTACAGGCGATGTTATTGAGTCGATATATGTCGATCTGAGCACAGCTGGGCCCCGTATATACGGCATAAGGGTGGCTCTGATACCAGTCAGATGCAACCCATGGCCATATAGGACCCTCAGGCGATGTTCTTGAGTCGATATATGTCGATCTGAGCACAGCTGGGCGCCGTATATACAGCATGGGGGAAGCTCTGATACCAGCCAGATGCAACCCACGGCCATATAGGACCTACAGGCAATGTTCTTGAGTCGATTTATGTCGATCTGAGCACAGCTGGGCCCCGTATATACGGCATGTTGGTGGCTCTGATACCAGCCAGCTGCAACCCACGGCCATATAGGACCTACAGGCGATGTTCTTCAGTCGATATATGTCGATCTGAGCACAGCTGGGCCACGTATATACAGCATGGGGGTAGCTGTGCTACCAGCCAGCTGCAACCCACGGCCATATAAGACCCACAAGCGATTTTTTTGAGTCGATATGCGTCGATCTGAGCACAGCTGGGCCTCGTATATACAGCATGGTGGTAGCTCTGATACCAGCCAGATGCAACCCACGGCCATATAGGACCTACAGTCGATGTTCTTGAGTTGATATATGTCGATCTGAGCACAACTGGGCCCTTGTATATACGGCATGTGGGTGGCTCTGATATCAGCCAGATGCAACCCACGGCCCTATAGGACCTACAGGCGATGTTCTTGAGTCGATATATGTCGATCTGAGCACAGCTGGGCCCCGTATATACAGCATGGGGGTAGCTCTGATACCAGCCAGGTGCAACCCTCGGCCATATAGGACCTACAGGCGATGTTCTTGAGTCGATATATGTCGATCTGAGCACAGCTGGGCGCCGTATATACAGCATGGGGGTAGCTCTGATACCAGTCAGATGCAACCCACGGCCATATAGGACCTACAGGCGATGTTATTGAGTCGATATATGTCGATCTGAGCACAGCTGGGCCCCGTATATACGGCATGTTGGTGGCCCTGATACCTGCCAGCTGCAACCCACGGCCATATAGGACCTACAGGATTTGAGCATAGCTGGGCCACGTATATACAGCATGGGGGTAGCTGTGATACCAGCCAGCTGCAACCCACGGCTATATAGGACCTACAGGCGATGTTCTTAAGTCGATATATGTCGATCGGAGCACAGCTGGGTCCCGTATATACATCATGCGGGTAGCTCTGATACCAGCCAGATGCAACCCACGGCCATATAAGACCCTCAAGCGATGTTCTTGAGTCGATATATGTCGATCTGAGCACAGCTGGGCGCCGTATATACAGCATGGGGGTAGCTCTGATACCAGCCAGATGCAACCCACGGCCATATAGGACCTACAGGAGATGTTCTTGAGTCGATATATGTCGATTTGAGCATAGCTGGGCCACGTATATACAGCATGGGGGTAGCTGTGATACCAGCCAGCTGCAACCCACGGCTATATAGGACCTACAGGCGATGTTCTTGATTCGATATATGTCGTTCTGAGCACAACTGGGCCTCCGTATATACGGCATGTGGGTGGCTCTGATATCAGCCAGATGCAACCCACGGCCCTATAGGACCAACAGGCGATATCCTTGAGTCGATATATGTCGATCTGAGCACAGCTGGGCCCCGTATATACAGCATGGGGGTAGCTCTGATACCAGCCAGATGCTACCCACGGCCATATAGGACCTACTGGCGATGTTCTTGAGTCGATATATGTCGATCTGAGCACAGCTGGGCGCCGTATATACAGCATGGGGGTAGCTTTGATACCAGCCAGCTGCAACCCACGGCCATATAAGACCCACAGGCGATGTTTTTCAGTCGATATATGTCGATCTGAGCACAGCTGGGCGCCGTATATACAGCATGGGGGTAGCTCTGATACCAGCCAGCTGCAACCCACGGCCATATAAGACCTACAGGCGATGTTCTTGAGTCGATATATGTCGATCTGAGCACAGCTGGGCGCCGTATATACAGCATGGGGGTAGCTCTGATACCAGTCAGATGCAACCCACGGCCATATAGGACCTACAGGCGATGTTCTTGAGTCGATATATGTCGATCTGAGCACAGCTGGGCCCCGTATATACGGCATGTGGGTGGCTCTGATACCAGCCAGCTGCAACCCACGGCCATATAGGACCTACAGGCGATGTTCTTGACTCGATATATGTCGATTTGAGCATAGCTGGGCCACGTATATACAGCATGGGGATAGCTGTGATACCAGCCAGTTGCAACCCACTGCTATATAGGACCTACAGGCGATGTTCTTGAGTCGATATATGTCGATCGGAGCACAGCTGGGCCCCGTATATACAGCATGCGGGTAGCTCTGATACCAGCCAGATGCAACCCACGGCCATATAGGACCCTCAGGCGATGTTCTTGGGTCGATATATGTCGATCTGAGCACAGCTGGGCGCCGTATATACAGCATGGGGGTAGCTCTGATACCAGCCAGATGCAACCCACGGCCATATAGGACCTACAGGCGATGTTCTTGAGTCGATTTATGTCGATCTGAGCACAGCTGGGCCCCGCATATACGGCATGTTGGTGGTTCTGATACCAGCCAGCTGCAACCCACGGCCATATAGGACCTACAGGCGATGTTCTTCAGTCGATATATGTCGATCTGAGCACAGCTGGGCCACGTATATACAGCATGGGGGTAGCTGTGCTACCAGCCAGCTGCAACCCACGGCCATATAAGACCCACAGGCGATTTTTTTGAGTCGATATGTGTCGATCTGAGCACAGCTGGGCCTCGTATATACAGCATGGGGGTAGCTCTGATACCAGCCAGATGCAACCCACGGCCATATAGGACCTACAGGCGATGTTCTTGAGTTGAAATATGTCGATCTTAGCACAGCTGGGCCCCGTATATACGGCATGTGGGTGGCTCTGATACTTGCCAGATGCAACCCACGGCCATATAGGACCTACAGGCGATGTTCTTAATTCGATATATGTCGATCTGAGCACAACTGGGCCCCCGTATATACGGCATGTGGGTGGCTCTGATATCAGCCAGATGCAACCCACGGCCCTATAGGACCTACAGGCGATGTTCTTGAGTCGATATATGTCGATCTGAGCACAGCTGGGCCCCGTATATACAGCATGGGGGTAGCTCTGATACCAGCCAGATGCAACCCTCGGCCATATAGGACCCTCAGGCGATGTTCTTGAGTCGATATATGTCGATCTGAGCACAGCTGGGCGCCGTATATACAGCATGGGGGAAGCTCTGATACCAGCCAGATGCAACCCACGGCCATATAGGACCTACAGGCAATGTTCTTGAGTCGATATATGTCGATCTGAGCACAGCTGGGCCCCGTATATACGGCATGTTGGTGGCTCTGATACCAGCCAGCTGCAACCCACGGCCATATAGGACCTACAGGCGATGTTCTTCAGTCGATATATGTCGATCTGAGCACAGCTGGGCCACGTATATACAGCATGGGGGTAGCTGTGCTACCAGCCAGCTGCAACCCACGGCCATATAAGACCCACAAGCGATTTTTTTGAGTCGATATGTGTCGATCTGAGCACAGCTGGGCCTCGTATATACAGCATGGGGGTAGCTCTGATACCAGCCAGATGCAACCCACGGCCATATAGGACCTACAGTCGATGTTCTTGAGTTGATATATGTCGATCTGAGCACAACTGGGCCCTTGTATATACGGCATGTGGGTGGCTCTGATATCAGCCAGATGCAACCCACGGCCCTATAGGACCTACAGGCGATGTTCTTGAGTCGATATATGTCGATCTGAGCACAGCTGGGCCCCGTATATACAGCATGGGGGTAGCTCTGATACCAGCCAGGTGCAACCCTCGGCCATATAGGACCTACAGGCGATGTTCTTGAGTCGATATATGTCGATCTGAGCACAGCTCGGCGCCGTATATACAGCATGGGGGTAGCTCTGATACCAGTCAGATGCAACCCACGGCCATATATAACCTACAGGCGATGTTATTGAGTCGATATATGTCGATCTGAGCACAGCTGGGCCCCGTATATACGGCATGTGGGTGGCTCTGATACCAGCCAGCTGCAACCCACGGCCATATAGGACCTACAGGATTTGAGCATAGCTGGGCCACGTATATACAGCATGGGGGTAGCTGTGATACCAGCCAGCTGCAACCCACGGCTATATAGGACCTACAGGCGATGTTCTTAAGTCGATATATGTCGATCGGAGCACAGCTGGGTCCCGTATATACATCATGCGGGTAGCTCTGATACCAGCCAGATGCAAACCACGGCCATATAGGACCCTCAGGCGATGTTCTTGAGTCGATATATGTCGATCTGAGCACAGCTGGGCGCCGTATATACAGCATGGGGGTAGCTCTGATACCAGCCAGATGCAACCCACGGCCATATAGGACCTACAGGAGATGTTCTTGAGTCGATTTATGTCGATCTGTGTACAGCTGGGCCCCGTATATACGGCATGTAGGTGGCTCTGATACCAGCCAGCTGCAACCTACGGCCATATAGGACCTACAGGCGATGTTCTTGAGTCGATATATGTCGATCTGAGCACAGCTGGGCCACGTATATACAGCATGGGGGTAGCTGTGCTACCAGCCAGCTGCAACCCACGGCTATGTAGGACCTACAGGCGATGTTATTGAGACGATATATGTCGATCTGAGCACAGCTGGGCCCCGTATATACAGCATGGGGGTAGCTCTGATACCAGCCACATACAACCCACGGCCATATAGGACCTACAGGCGATGTTCTTTAGTCGATATATGTCGATCTGAGCACAGCTGGGCCACGTATATACAGCCTGGGGGTAGCTCTGATACCAGTCAGATGCAACCCACGGCCATATAGGACCTACATGCGATGTTCTTGAGTCGATATATGTCGATCTGAGCACAGCTGCGCCCCGTATATACGGCATGTGGGTGGCTCTGATACCAGCCAGCTGCAACCCACAGCCATATAGGACCTACAGGCGATGTTCTTGAGTCGATATATGTCGATCTGAGCATAGCTGGGCCACGTATATACAGCATGGGTGTAGCTGTAATACCAGCCAGCTGCAACCCACGGCTATATAGGACCTACAGGCGATGATCTTGAGTCGATATATGTCGATCTGAGCACAGCTGGGCCCCGTATATACAGCATGGGGGTAGCTCTGATACCAGCCAGATGCAACCCACGGCCATATAGGACCCTCAGGCGATGTTCTTGAGTCGATATATGTCGATCTGAGCACAGCTGGGCGCCGTATATACAGCATGGGGGTAGCTCTGATACCAGCCAGATGCAACCCATGGCCATATAGGACCTACAGGCGATGTTCTTGAGTCGATTTATGTCGATCTGAGCACAGCTGGGCCCCGTATATACGGCATGTGGGTGGCTCTGATACCAGCCAGCTGCAACTTACGGCCATATAGGAAGTACAGGCTATGTTTTTGAGTCGATATATGTCAATCTGAGCACAGCTGAGCCACGTATATACAGCCTGGGGGGTAGCTCTGATACCAGCCAGCTGCAACCCACGGCCATATAGGACAGGCGATGTTCTTGAGTCAATATATGTCGATCTGAGCAAAGCTGGGCCCCGTATATACGGCATGTGGGTGGCTCTGATACCAGCCAGATGCAACCCACGGCCATATAGGACCTACAGGCGATGTTCTTGAGTCGATATATGCCGATCTGAGCAAAGCTGGGCCCCGTATATACGGCATGTGGGTGGCTCTGATACCAGCCATATGCAACCCACGGCCATATAGGACCTACAGGCGATGTTCTTGAGTCGATATATGTCGATCTGAGCACAGCAGGGCCCCGTATATACGGCATGTGGGTGGCTCTGATACCAGCCAGATGCAACCCACGGCCATATAGGACCTACAGGCGATGTTCTTGAGTCGATATATGTCGATCTGTGCACAGCTGGGCCCCGTATATACGGCATGTTGGTGGCTCTGATACCAGCCAGATGCAACCCACGGCCATATAGGACCTACAGGCGATGTTCTTGAGTCGATATATGTCGATCTGAGCACAGCTGGGCCCCCGTATATGCGGCACGTGGGTGGCTCTGATATCAGCCAGATGCAACCCAAGGCCATATAGGAACTACAGGCGATGTTCTTGAGTCGATATATGTCGATCTGAGCACAGCTGGGCCCCCGTATATACGGCATGTGGGTGGCTCTGATATCAGCCAGCTGCAACCCGCGGCCATATAGGACCTACAGGCGATGTTCTTGAGTCGATATATGTCGATCTGAGCACAGCTGGGCGCCGTATATACAGCATGGGGGTAGCTCTGATACCAGTCAGATGCAACCCACGGCCATATAGGACCTACAGGCGATGTTCTTGAGCCGATATATGTCGCGCTGAGCACAGCTGGGCCCCGTATATACGGCATGTGGGTGGCTCTGATACCAGCCAGCTGCAACCCACGGCCATATAGGACCTACAGGATTTGAGCATAGCTGGGCCACGTATATACAGCATGGGTGTAGCTGTGATACCAGCCAGCTGCAACCCACGGCTATATAGGACCTACAGGCGATGTTCTTGAGTCGATATATGTCGATCTGAGCACAGCTGGGCGCCGTATATACAGCATGGGGGTAGCTCTGATACCAGTCAGATGCAACCCACGGCCATATAGGACCTACAGGCGATGTTCTTGAGTCGATATATGTCGATCTGAGCACAGCTGGGCCCCGTATATACAGCATAAGGGTAGCTCTGATACCAGCCAGATGCAACCCACGGCCATATAGGACCCTCAGGCGATGTTCTTGAGTCGATATATGTCGATCTGAGCACAGCTGGGCGCCGTATATACAGCATGGGGGTAGCTCTGATACCAGCCAGATGCAACCCACGGCCATATAGGACCTACAGGCGATGTCCTTGAGTCGATTTATGTCGATCTGAGCACAGCTGGGCCCCGTATATACGGCATGTGGGTGGCTCTGATACCAGCCAGCTGCAACTTACGGCCATATAGGAAGTACAGGCTATGTTCTTGAGTCGATATATGTCAATCTGAGCACAGCTGGGCCACGTATATACAGCATGGGGGTAGCTGTGCTACCAGCCTGCTGCAACCCACGGCTATATAGGACCTACAGGCGATGGTATTGAGTCGATATATGTCGATCTGAGCACAGCTGGGCCCCGTATATACAGCATGGGGGTAGCTGTGATACCAGCCAGCTGCAACCCACGGCCATATAGGACGTACAGGCGATGTTCTTGAGTCGATATATGTAAATCTGAGCACAGCTGGGCCACGTATATACAGCATGGGGGTAGCTGTGCTACCAGCCAGCTGCAACCCACGGCTATATAGGACCCATAGGCGATGTTATTGAGTCGATATATGTCGATCTGATCACAGCTGGGCCCCGTATATACAGCATGGGGGTAGCTCTGATACCAGCCAGGTGCAACCCACGGCCATATAGGACCTACAGGCGATGTTCTTTAGTCGATATATGTCGATCTGAGCACAGCTGAGCCACGTATATACAGCCTGGGGGGTAGCTCTGATACCAGCCAGCTGCAACCCACGGCCATATAGGACCTACAGGCGATGTTCTTGAGTCAATATATGTCGATCTGAGCAAAGCTGGGCCCCGTATATACGGCATGTGGGTGGCTCTGATACCAGCCAGATGCAACCCACGGCCATATAGGACCTACAGGCAATGTTCTTGAGTCGATTTATGTCGATCTGAGCACAGCTGGGCCCCGTATATACGGCATGTTGGTGGCTCTGATACCAGCCAGCTGCAACCCACGGCCATATAGGACCTACAGGCGATGTTCTTCAGTCGATATATGTCGATCTGAGCACAGCTGGGCCACGTATATACAGCATGGGGGTAGCTGTGCTACCAGCCAGCTGCAACCCACGGCCATATAAGACCCACAGGCGATTTTTTTGAGTCGATTTGTGTCGATCTGAGCACAGCTGGGCCTCGTATATACAGCATGGGGGTAGCTCTTATACCAGCCAGATTCAACCCACGGCAATATAGGACCTACAGTCGATGTTCTTGAGTTGATATATGTCGATCTGAGCACAACTGGGCCCCCGTATATACGGCATGTGGGTGGCTCTGATATCAGCCAGATGCAACCCACGGCCCTATAGGACCTACAGGCGATGTTCTTGAGTCGATATATGTCGATCTGAGCACAGCTGGGCCCCGTATATACAGCATGGGGGTAGCTCTGATACCAGCCAGGTGCAACCCTCGGCCATATAGGACCTACAGGCGATGTTCTTGAGTCGATATATGTCGATCTGAGCACAGCTGGGCGCCGTATATACAGCATGGGGGTAGCTCTGATACCAGTCAGATGCAACCCACGGCCATATAGGACCTACAGGATTTGAGCATAGCTGGGCCACGTATATACAGCATGGGGGTAGCTGTGATACCAGCCAGCTGCAACCCACGGCTATATAGGACCTACAGGCGATGTTCTTAAGTCGATATATGTCGATCGGAGCACAGCTGGGTCCCGTATATACATCATGCGGGTAGCTCTGATACCAGCCAGATGCAACCCACGGCCATATAGGACCTACAGGATTTGAGCATAGCTGGGCCACGTATATACAGCATGGGGGTAGCTGTGATACCAGCCAGCTGCAACCCACGGCTATATAGGACCTACAGGCGATGTTCTTAAGTCGATATATGTCGATCGGAGCACAGCTGGGTCCCGTATATACATCATGCGGGTAGCTCTGATACCAGCCAGATGCAACCCACGGCCATATAGGACCCTCAGGCGATGTTCTTGAGTCGATATATGTCGATCTGAGCACAGCTGGGCGCCGCATATACAGCATGGGGGTAGCTCTGATACCAGCCAGATGCAACCCACGGCCATATAGGACCTACAGGAGATGTTCTTGAGTCGATTTATGTCGATCTGTGCACAGCTGGGCCCCGTATATACGGCATGTAGGTGGCTCTGATACCAGCCAGCTGCAACCCACGGCCATATAGGACCTACAGGCGATGTTCTTGAGTCGATATATGTCGATCTGAGCACAGCTGGGCCACGTATATACAGCATGGGGGTAGCTGTGCTACTAGCCAGCTGCAACCCACGGCTATGTAGGACCTACAGGCGATGTTATTGAGTCGATATATGTCGATCTGAGCACAGCTGGGCCCCGTATATACAGCATGGGGGTAGCTCTGATACCAGCCACATGCAACCCACGGCCATATAGGACCTACAGGCGATGTTCTTTAGTCGATATATGTCGATCTGAGCACAGCTGGGCCCCGTATATACGGCATGTGGGTGGCTCTGATACCAGCCAGCTGCAACTTACGGCCATATAGGAAGTACAGGCTATGTTCTTGAGTCGATATATGTCAATCTGAGCACAGCTGGGCCACGTATATACAGCATGCGGGTAGCTGTGCTACCAGCCAGCTGCAACCCACGGCTATATAGGACCCACAGGCGATGTTATTGAGTCGATATATGTCGATCTGATCACAGCTGGGCCCCGTATATACAGCATGGGGGTAGCTCTGATACTAGCCAGGTGCAACCCACGGCCATATAGGACCTACAGGCGATGTTCTTTAGTCGATATATGTCGATCTGAGCACAGCTGAGCCACGTATATACAGCCTGGGGGGTAGCTCTGATACCAGCCAGCTGCAACCCACGGCCATATAGGACAGGCGATGTTCTTGAGTCAATATATGTCGATCTGAGCAAAGCTGGGCCCCGTATATACGGCATGTGGGTGGCTCTGATACCAGCCAGATGCAACCCACGGCCATATAGGACCTACAGGCGATGTTCTTGAGTCGATATATGTCGATCTGAGCAAAGCTGGGCCCCGTATATACGGCATGTGGGTGGCTCTGATACCAGCCATATGCAACCCACGGCCATATAGGACCTACAGGCGATGTTCTTGAGTCGATATATGTCGATCTTAGCACAGCAGGGCCCCGTATATACGGCATGTGGGTGGCTCTGATACCAGCCAGATGCAACCCACGGCCATATAGGACCTACAGGCGATGTTCTTGAGTCGATATATGTCGATCTGTGCACAGCTGGGCCCCGTATATACGGCATGTTGGTGGCTCTGATACCAGCCAGATGCAACCCACGGCCATATAGGACCTACAGGCGATGTTCTTGAGTCGATATATGTCGATCTGAGCACAGCTGGGCCCCCGTATATGCGGCATGTGGGTGGCTCTGATATCAGCCAGATGCAACCCAAGGCCATATAGGAACTACAGGATTTGAGCATAGCTGGGCCACGTATATACAGCATGGGTGTAGCTGTGATACCAGCCAGCTGCAACCCACGGCTATATAGGACCTACAGGCGATGTTCTTGAGTCGACATATGTCGATCTGAGCACAGCTGGGCGCCGTATATACAGCATGGGGGTAGCTCTGATACCAGTCAGATGCAGCCCACGGCCATATAGGACCTACAGGCGATGTTCTTGAGTCGATATATGTCGATCTGAGCACAGCTGGGCCCCGTATATACAGCATGGGGGTAGCTCTGATACCAGCCAGATGCAACCCACGGCCATATAGGACCCTCAGGCGATGTTCTTGAGTCGATATATGTCGATCTGAGCACAGCTGGGCGCCGTATATACAGCATGGGGGTAGCTCTGATACCAGCCAGATGCAACCCACGGCCATATAGGACCTACAGGCGATGTTCTTGAGTCGATTTATGTCGATCTGAGCACAGCTGGGCCCCGTATATACGGCATGTGGGTGGCTCTGATACCAGCCAGCTGCAACTTACGGCCATATAGGAAGTACAGGCTATGTTCTTGAGTCGATATATGTCAATCTGAGCACAGCTGGGCCACGTATATACAGCATGGGGGTAGCTGTGCTACCAGCCAGCTGCAACCCACGGCTATATAGGACCTACAGGCGATGGTATTGAGTCGATATATGTCGATCTGAGCACAGCTGGGCCCCGTATATACAGCATGGGGGTAGCTGTGATACCAGCCAGCTGCAACCCACGGCCATATAGGACGTACAGGCGATGTTCTTGAGTCGATATATGTCAATCTGAGCACAGCTGGGCCACGTATATACAGCATGGGGGTAGCTGTGCTACCAGCCAGCTGCAACCCACGGCTATATAGGACCCACAGGCGATGTTATTGAGTCGATATATGTCGATCTGATCACAGCTGGGCCCCGTATATACAGCATGGGGGTAGCTCTGATACCAGCCAGGTGCAACCCACGGCCATATAGGACCTACAGGCGATGTTCTTTAGTCGATATATGTCGATCTGAGCACAGCTGAGCCACGTATATACAGCCTGGGGGGTAGCTCTGATACCAGCCAGCTGCAACCCACGGCCATATAGGACCTACAGGCGATGTTCTTGAGTCAATATATGTCGATCTGAGCAAAGCTGGGCCCCGTATATACGGCATGTGGGTGGCTCTGATACCAGCCAGATGCAACCCACGGCCATATAGGACCTACAGCCGATGTTCTTGAGTCGATATATGTCGATCTGAGCACAGCTGGGCGCCGTATATGCACTATGGGGGTAGCTCTGATACCAGCCAGATGCAACCCACGGCCATATAGGACCTACAGGCGATGTTCTTGAGTCGATATATGTCGATCTGAGCAAAGCTGGGCCCCGTATATACGGCATGTGGGTGGCTCTGATACCAGCCATATGCAACCCACGGCCATATAGGACCTACAGGCGATGTTCTTGAGTCGATATATGTCGATCTGAGCACAGCAGGGCCCCGTATATACGGCATGTGGGTGGCTCTGATACCAGCCAGATGCAACCCACGGCCATATAGGACCTACAGGCGATGTTCTTGAGTCGATATATGTCGATCTGTGCACAGCTGGGCCCCGTATATACGGCATGTTGGTGGCTCTGATACCAGCCAGATGCAACCCACGGCCATATAGGACCTACAGGCGATGTTCTTGAGTCGATATATGTCGATCTGAGCACAGCTGGGCCCCCGTATATGCGGCATGTGGGTGGCTCTGATATCAGCCAGATGCAACCCACGGCCATATAGGAACTACAGGCGATGTTCTTGAGTCGATATATGTCGATCTGAGCACAGCTGGGCCCCCGTATATACGACATATGGGTGGCTCTGATATCAGCCAGCTGCAACCCACGGCCATATAGGACCTACAGGCGATGTTCTTGAGTCGATATATGTCGATTTGAGCATAGCTGGGCCACGTATATACAGCATGGGGGTAGCTGTGATACCAGCCAGCTGCAACCCACGGCTATATAGGACCTACAGGCGATGTTCTTGAGTCGATATATGTCGATCGGAGCACAGCTGGGCCCCGTATATACAGCATGCGGGTAGCTCTGATACCAGCCAGATGCAAACCACGGCTATATAGGACCCTCAGGCGATGTTCTTGAGTCGATATATGTCGATCTGAGCACAGCTGGGCGCCGTATATACAGCATGGGGGTAGCTCTGATACCAGTCAGATGCAACCCACGGCCATATAGGACCTACAGGCGATGTTCTTGAGCCGATATATGTCGATCTGAGCACAGCTGGGCCCCGTATATACGGCATGTGGGTGGCTCTGATACCAGCCAGCTGCAACCCACGGCCATATAGGACCTACAGGATTTGAGCATAGCTGGGCCACGTATATACAGCATGGGGGTAGCTGTGATACCAGCCAGCTGCAACCCACGGCTATATAGGACCTACAGGCGATGTTCTTCAGTCGATATATGTCGATCTGAGCACAGCTGGGCCACGTATATACAGCATGGGGGTAGCTGTGCTACCAGCCAGCTGCAACCCACGGCCATATAAGACCCACAAGCGATTTTTTTGAGTCGATATGTGTCGATCTGAGCACAGCTGGACCTCGTATATACAGCATGGGGGTAGCTCTGATACCAGCCAGATGCAACCCACGGCCATATAGGACCTACAGTCGATGTTCTTGAGTTGATATATGTCGATCTGAGCACAACTGGGCCCTTGTATATACGGCATGTGGGTGGCTCTGATATCAGCCAGATGCAACCCACGGCCCTATAGGACCTACAGGCGATGTTCTTGAGTCGATATATGTCGATCTGAGCACAGCTGGGCCCCGTATATACAGCATGGGGGTAGCTCTGATACCAGCCAGGTGCAACCCTCGGCCATATAGGACCTACAGGCGATGTTCTTGAGTCGATATATGTCGATCTGAGCACAGCTGGGCGCCGTATATACAGCATGGGGGTAGCTCTGATACCAGTCAGATGCAACCCACGGCCATATAGGACCTACAGGCGATGTTATTGAGTCGATATATGTCGATCTGAGCACAGCTGGGCCCCGTATATACGGCATGTGGGTGGCTCTGATACCAGCCAGCTGCAACCCACGGCCATATAGGACCTACAGGATTTGAGCATAGCTGGGCCACGTATATACAGCATGGGGGTAGCTGTGATACCAGCCAGCTGCAACCCACGGCTATATAGGACCTACAGGCGATGTTCTTAAGTCGATATATGTCGATCGGAGCACAGCTGGGTCCCGTATATACATCATGCGGGTAGCTCTGATACCAGCCAGATGCAAACCACGGCCATATAGGACCCTCAGGCGATGTTCTTGAGTCGATATATGTCGATCTGAGCACAGCTGGGCGCCGTATATACAGCATGGGGGTAGCTCTGATACCAGCCAGATGCAACCCACGGCCATATAGGACCTACAGGAGATGTTCTTGAGTCGATTTATGTCGATCTGTGTACAGCTGGGCCCCGTATATACGGCATGTAGGTGGCTCTGATACCAGCCAGCTGCAACCCACGGCCATATAGGACCTACAGGCGATTTTTTTGAGTCGATATATGTCGATCTGAGCACAGCTGGGCCCCGTATATACAGCATGGGGGTAGCTCTGATACCAGCCACATACAACCCACGGCCATATAGGACCTACAGGCGATGTTCTTTAGTCGATATATGTCGATCTGAGCACAGCTGGGCCATGTATATACAGCCTGGGGGTAGCTCTGATACCAGTCAGATGCAACCCACGGCCATATAGGACCTACATGCGATGTTCTTGAGTCGATATATGTCGATCTGAGCACAGCTGCGCCCCGTATATACGGCATGTGGGTGGCTCTGATACAAGCCAGCTGCAACCCACGGCTATATAGGACCTACAGGCGATGTTCTTGAGTCGATATATGTCGATTTGAGCATAGCTGGGCCACGTATATACAGCATGGGTGTAGCTGTAATACCAGCCAGCTGCAACCCACGGCTATATAGGACCTACAGGCGATGATCTTGAGTCGATATATGTCGATCTGAGCACAGCTGGGCCCCGTATATACAGCATGGGGGTAGCTCTGATACCAGCCAGATGCAACCCACGGCCATATAGGACCCTCAGGCGATGTTCTTGAGTCGATATATGTCGATCTGAGCACAGCTGGGCGCCGTATATACAGCATGGGGGTAGCTCTGATACCAGTCAGATGCAACCCACGGCCATATAGGACCTACAGGCGATGTTCTTGAGTCGATTTATGTCGATCTGAGCACAGCTGGGCCCCGTATATACGGCATGTGGGTGGCTCTGATACCAGCCAGCTGCAACTTACGGCCATATAGGAAGTACAGGCTATGTTCTTGAGTCGATATATGTCAATCTGAGCACAGCTGGGCCACGTATATACAGCATGGGGGTAGCTGTGCTACCAGCCAGCTGCAACCCACGGCTATATAGGACCCACAGGCGATGTTATTGAGTCGATATATGTCGATCTGATCACAGCTGGGCCCCGTATATACAGCATGGGGGTAGCTCTGATACCAGCCAGGTGCAACCCACGGCCATATAGGACCTACAGGCGATGTTCTTTAGTCGATATATGTCGATCTGAGCACAGCTGAGCCACGTATATACAGCCTGGGGGGTAGCTCTGATACCAGCCAGCTGCAACCCACGGCCATATAGGACAGGCGATGTTCTTGAGTCAATATATGTCGATCTGAGCAAAGCTGGGCCCCGTATATACGGCATGTGGGTGGCTCTGATACCAGCCAGATGCAACCCACGGCCATATAGGACCTACAGGCGATGTTCTTGAGTCGATATATGTCGATCTGAGCAAAGCTGGGCCCCGTATATACGGCATGTGGGTGGCTCTGATACCAGCCATATGCAACCCACGGCCATATAGGACCTACAGGCGATGTTCTTGAGTCGATATATGTCGATCTGAGCACAGCAGGGCCCCGTATATACGGCATGTGGGTGGCTCTGATACCAGCCAGATGCAACCCACGGCCATATAGGACCTACAGGCGATGTTCTTGAGTCGATATATGTCGATCTGTGCACAGCTGGGCCCCGTATATACGGCATGTTGGTGGCTCTGATACCAGCCAGATGCAACCCACGGCCATATAGGACCTACAGGCGATGTTCTTGAGTCGATATATGTCGATCTGAGCACAGCTGGGCCCCCGTATATGCGGCACGTGGGTGGCTCTGATATCAGCCAGATGCAACCCAAGGCCATATAGGAACTACAGGCGATGTTCTTGAGTCGATATATGTCGATCTGAGCACAGCTGGGCCCCCGTATATACGGCATGTGGGTGGCTCTGATATCAGCCAGCTGCAACCCACGGCCATATAGGACCTACAGGCGATGTTCTTGAGTCGATATATGTCGATCTGAGCACAGCTGGGCGCCGTATATACAGCATGGGGGTAGCTCTGATACCAGTCAGATGCAACCCACGGCCATATAGGACCTACAGGCGATGTTCTTGAGCCGATATATGTCGATCTGAGCACAGCTGGGCCCCGTATATACGGCATGTGGGTGGCTCTGATACCAGCCAGCTGCAACCCACGGCCATATAGGACCTACAGGATTTGAGCATAGCTGGGCCACGTATATACAGCATGGGTGTAGCTGTGATACCAGCCAGCTGCAACCCACGGCTATATAGGACCTACAGGCGATGTTCTTGAGTCGATATATGTCGATCTGAGCACAGCTGGGCGCCGTATATACAGCATGGGGGTAGCTCTGATACCAGTCAGATGCAACCCACGGCCATATAGGACCTACAGGCGATGTTCTTGAGTCGATATATGTCGATCTGAGCACAGCTGGGCCCCGTATATACCGCATGGGGGTAGCTCTGATACCAGCCAGATGCAACCCACGGCCATATAGGACCCTCAGGCGATGTTCTTGAGTCGATATATGTCGATCTGAGCACAGCTGGGCGCCGTATATACAGCATGGGGGTAGCTCTGATACCAGCCAGATGCAACCCACGGCCATATAGGACCTACAGGCGATGTTCTTGAGTCGATTTATGTCGATCTGAGCACAGCTGGGCCCCGTATATACGGCATGTGGGTGGCTCTGATAACAGCCAGCTGCAACTTACGGCCATATAGGAAGTACAGGCTATGTTCTTGAGTCGATATATGTCAATCTGAGCACAGCTGGGCCACGTATATACAGCATGGGGGTAGCTGTGCTACCAGCCAGCTGCAACCCACGGCTATATAGGACCTACAGGCGATGGTATTGAGTCGATATATGTCGATCTGAGCACAGCTGGGCCCCGTATATACAGCATGGGGGTAGCTGTGATACCAGCCAGCTGCAACCCACGGCCATATAGGACGTACAGGCGATGTTCTTGAGTCGATATATGTAAATCTGAGCACAGCTGGGCCACGTATATACAGCATGGGGGTAGCTGTGCTACCAGCCAGCTGCAACCCACGGCTATATAGGACCCACAGGCGATGTTATTGAGTCGATATATGTCGATCTGATCACAGCTGGGCCCCGTATATACAGCATGGGGGTAGCTCTGATACCAGCCAGGTGCAACCCACGGCCATATAGGACCTACAGGCGATGTTCTTTAGTCGATATATCTCGATCTGAGCACAGCTGAGCCACGTATATACAGCCTGGGGGGTAGCTCTGTTACCAGCCAGCTGCAACCCACGGCCATATAGGACCTACAGGCGATGTTCTTGAGTCAATATATGTCGATCTGAGCAAAGCTGGGCCCCGTATATACGGCATGTGGGTGGCTCTGATACCAGCCAGATGCAACCCACGGCCATATAGGACCTACAGGCAATGTTCTTGAGTCGATTTATGTCGATCTGAGCACAGCTGGGCCCCGTATATACGGCATGTTGGTGGCTCTGATACCAGCCAGCTGCAACCCACGGCCATATAGGACCTACAGGCGATGTTCTTCAGTCGATATATGTCGATCTGAGCACAGCTGGGCCACGTATATACAGCATGGGGGTAGCTGTGCTACCAGCCAGCTGCAACCCACGGCCATATAAGACCCACAGGCGATTTTTTTGAGTCGATATGTGTCGATCTGAGCACAGCTGGGCCTCGTATATACAGCATGGGGGTAGCTCTGATACCAGCCAGATTCAACCCACGGCCATATAGGACCTACAGTCGATGTTCTTGAGTTGATATATGTCGATCTGAGCACAACTGGGCCCCCGTATATACGGCATGTGGGTGGCTCTGATATCAGCCAGATGCAACCCACGGCCCTATAGGACCTACAGGCGATGTTCTTGAGTCGATATATGTCGATCTGAGCACAGCTGGGCCCCGTATATACAGCATGGGGGTAGCTCTGATACCAGCCAGGTGCAACCCTCGGCCATATAGGACCTACAGGCGATGTTCTTGAGTCGATATATGTCGATATGAGCACAGCTGGGCGCCGTATATACAGCATGGGGGTAGCTCTGATACCAGTCAGATGCAACCCACGGCCATATAGGACCTACAGGCGATGTTATTGAGTCGATATATGTCGATCTGAGCACAGCTGGGACGCGTATATACGGCATGTGGGTGGCTCTGATACCAGCCAGCTGCAACCCACGGCCATATAGGACCTACAGGATTTGAGCATAGCTGGGCCACGTATATACAGCATGGGGGTAGCTGTGATACCAGCCAGCTGCAACCCACGGCTATATAGGACCTACAGGCGATGTTCTTAAGTCGATATATGTCGATCGGAGCACAGCTGGGTCCCGTATATACATCATGCGGGTAGCTCTGATACCAGCCAGATGCAACCCACGGCTATATAGGACCCTCAGGCGATGTTCTTGAGTCGATATATGTCGATCTGAGCACAGCTGGGCGCCGCATATACAGCATGGGGGTAGCTCTGATACCAGCCAGATGCAACCCACGGCCATATAGGACCTACAGGAGATGTTCTTGAGTCGATTTATGTCGATCTGTGCACAGCTGGGCCCCGTATATACGGCATGTAGGTGGCTCTGATACCAGCCAGCTGCAACCCACGGCCATATAGGACCTACAGGCGATGTTCTTGAGTCGATATATGTCGATCTGAGCACAGCTGGGCCACGTATATACAGCATGGGGGTAGCTCTGATACTAGCCAGGTGCAACCCACGGCCATATAGGACCTACAGGCGATGTTCTTTAGTCGATATATGTCGATCTGAGCACAGCTGAGCCACGTATATACAGCCTGGGGGGTAGCTCTGATACCAGCCAGCTGCAACCCACGGCCATATAGGACAGGCGATGTTCTTGAGTCAATATATGTCGATCTGAGCAAAGCTGGGCCCCGTATATACGGCATGTGGGTGGCTCTGATACCAGCCAGATGCAACCCACGGCCATATAGGACCTACAGGCGATGTTCTTGAGTCGATATATGTCGATCTGTGCACAGCTGGGCCCCGTATATACGGCATGTTGGTGGCTCTGATACCAGCCAGATGCAACCCACGGCCATATAGGACCTACAGGCGATGTTCTTGAGTCGATATATGTCGATCTGAGCACAGCTGGGCCCCCGTATATGCGGCATGTGGGTGGCTCTGATATCAGCCAGATGCAACCCAAGGCCATATAGGAACTACAGGCGATGTTCTTGAGTCGATATATGTCGATCTAAGCACAGCTGGGCCCCCGTATATACGGCATGTGGGTGGCTCTGATATCAGCCAGCTGCAACCCACGGCCATATAGGACCTACAGGCGATGTTCTTGAGTCGATATATGTCGATCTGAGCACAGCTGGGCGCCGTATATACAGCATGGGGGTAGCTCTGATACCAGCCAGATGCAACCCACGGCCATATAGGACCTACAGGCGATGTTCTTGAGTCGATTTATGTCGATCTGAGCACAGCTGGGCCCCGTATATACGGCATGTGGGTGGCTCTGATACCAGCCAGCTGCAACTTACGGCCATATAGGACCTACAGGCGATGTTCTTCAGTCGATATATGTCGATCTGAGCACAGCTGGGCGCCGTATATACAGCATGGGGGTAGCTCTGATACCAGTCAGATGCAACCCACGGCCATATAGGACCTACAGGCGATGTTCTTGAGCCGATATATGTCGATCTGAGCACAGCTGGGCCCCGTATATACGGCATGTGGGTGGCTCTGATACCAGCCAGCTGCAACCCACGGCCATATAGGACCTACAGGATTTGAGCATAGCTGGGCCACGTATATACAGCATGGGTGTAGCTGTGATACCAGCCAGCTGCAACCCACGGCTATATAGGACCTACAGGCGATGTTCTTGAGTCGACATATGTCGATCTGAGCACAGCTGGGCGCCGTATATACAGCTTGGGGGTAGCTCTGATACCAGTCAGATGCAACCCACGGCCATATAGGACCTACAGGCGATGTTCTTGAGTCGATATATGTCGATCTGAGCACAGCTGGGCCCCGTATATACAGCATGGGGGTAGCTCTGATACCAGCCAGATGCAACCCACGGCCATATAGGACCCTCAGGCGATGTTCTTGAGTCGATATATGTCGATCTGAGCACAGCTGGGCGCCGTATATACAGCATGGGGGTAGCTCTGATACCAGCCAGATGCAACCCACGGCCATATAGGACCTACAGGCGATGTTCTTGAGTCGATTTATGTCGATCTGAGCACAGCTGGGCCCCGTATATACGGCATGTGGGTGGCTCTGATACCAGCCAGCTGCAACTTACGGCCATATAGGAAGTACAGGCTATGTTCTTGAGTCGATATATGTCAATCTGAGCACAGCTGGGCCACGTATATACAGCATGGGGGTAGCTGTGCTACCAGCCAGCTGCAACCCACGGCTATATAGGACCTACAGGCGATGGTATTGAGTCGATATATGTCGATCTGAGCACAGCTGGGCCCCGTATATACAGCATGGGGGTAGCTGTGATACCAGCCAGCTGCAACCCACGGCCATATAGGACGTACAGGCGATGTTCTTGAGTCGATATATGTCAATCTGAGCACAGCTGGGCCACGTATATACAGCATGGGGCTAGCTGTGCTACCAGCCAGCTGCAACCCACGGCTATATAGGACCCACAGGCGATGTTATTGAGTCGATATATGTCGATCTGATCACAGCTGGGCCCCGTATATACAGCATGGGGGTAGCTCTGATACCAGCCAGGTGCAACCCACGGCCATATAGGACCTACAGGCGATGTTCTTTAGTCGATATATGTCGATCTGAGCACAGCTGAGCCACGTATATACAGCCTGGGGGGTAGCTCTGATACCAGCCAGCTGCAACCCACGGCCATATAGGACCTACAGGCGATGTTCTTGAGTCAATATATGTCGAACTGAGCAAAGCTGGGCCCCGTATATACGGCATGTGGGTGGCTCTGATACCAGCCAGATGCAACCCACGGCCATATAGGACCTACAGGCAATGTTCTTGAGTCGATTTATGTCGATCTGAGCACAGCTGGGCCCCGTATATACGGCATGTTGGTGGCTCTGATACCAGCCAGCTGCAACCCACGGCCATATAGGACCTACAGGCGATGTTCTTCAGTCGATATATGTCGATCTGAGCACAGCTGGGCCACGTATATACAGCATGGGGGTAGCTGTGCTACCAGCCAGCTGCAACCCACGGCCATATAAGACCCACAGGCGATTTTTTTGAGTCGATATGTGTCGATCTGAGCACAGCTGGGCCTCGTATATACAGCATGGGGGTAGCTCTGATACCAGCCAGATTCAACCCACGGCCATATAGGACCTACAGTCGATGTTCTTGAGTTGATATATGTCGATCTGAGCACAACTGGGCCCCCGTATATACGGCATGTGGGTGGCTCTGATATCAGCCAGATGCAACCCACGTCCCTATAGGACCTACAGGCGATGTTCTTGAGTCGATATATGTCGATCTGAGCACAGCTGGGCCCCGTATATACAGCATGGAGGTAGCTCTGATACCAGCCAGGTGCAACCCTCGGCCATATAGGACCTACAGGCGATGTTCTTGAGTCGATATATGTCGATCTGAGCACAGCTGGGCGCCGTATATACAGCATGGGGGTAGCTCTGATACCAGTCAGATGCAACCCACGGCCATATAGGACCTACAGGTGATGTTATTGAGTCGATATATGTCGATCTGAGCACAGCTGGGCCCCGTATATACGGCATGTGGGTGGCTCTGATACCAGCCAGCTGCAACCCACGGCCATATAGGACCTACAGGATTTGAGCATAGCTGGGCCACGTATATACAGCATGGGGGTAGCTGTGATACCAGCCAGCTGCAACCCACGGCTATATAGGACCTACAGGCGATGTTCTTAAGTCGATATATGTCGATCGGAGCACAGCTGGGTCCCGTATATACATCATGCGGGTAGCTCTGATACCAGCCAGATGCAACCCACGGCCATATAGGACCCTCAGGCGATGTTCTTGAGTCGATATATGTCGATCTGAGCACAGCTGGGCGCCGCATATACAGCATGGGGGTAGCTCTGATACCAGCCAGATGCAACCCACGGCCATATAGGACGTACAGGCGATGTTCTTGAGTCGATATATGTAAATCTGAGCACAGCTGGGCCACGTATATACATCATGGGGGTAGCTGTGCTACCAGCCAGCTGCAACCCACGGCTATATAGGACCTACAGGCGATGGTATTGAGTCGATATATGTCGATCTGAGCACAGCTGGGCCCCGTATATACGGCATGTAGGTGGCTCTGATACCAGCCAGCTGCAACCCACGGCCATATAGGACCTACAGGCGATGTTCTTGAGTCGATATATGTCGATGTGAGCACAGCTGGGCCACGTATATACAGCATGGGGGTAGCTGTGCTACTAGCCAGCTGCAACCCACGGCTATGTAGGACCTACAGGCGATGTTATTGAGTCGATATATGTCGATCTGAGCACAGCTGGGCCCCGTATATACAGCATGGGGGTAGCTCTGATACCAGCCACATGCAACCCACGGCCATATAGGACCTACAGGCGATGTTCTTTAGTCGATATATGTCGATCTGAGCACAGCTGGGCCCCGTATATACGGCATGTGGGTGGCTCTGATACCAGCCAGCTGCAACTTACGGCCATATAGGAAGTACAGGCTATGTTCTTGAGTCGATATATGTCAATCTGAGCACAGCTGGGCCACGTATATACAGCATGGGGGTAGCTGTGCTACCAGCCAGCTGCAACCCACGGCTATATAGGACCCACAGGCGATGTTATTGAGTCGATATATGTCGATCTGATCACAGCTGGGCCCCATATATACAGCATGGGGGTAGCTCTGATACTAGCCAGGTGCAACCCACGGCCATATAGGACCTACAGGCGATGTTCTTTAGTCGATATATGTCGATCTGAGCACAGCTGAGCCACGTATATACAGCCTGGGGGGTAGCTCTGATACCAGCCAGCTGCAACCCACGGCCATATAGGACAGGCGATGTTCTTGAGTCAATATATGTCGATCTGAGCAAAGCTGGGCCCCGTATATACGGCATGTGGGTGGCTCTGATACCAGCCAGATGCAACCCACGGCCATATAGGACCTACAGGCGATGTTCTTGAGTCGATATATGTCGATCTGAGCAAAGCTGGGCCCCGTATATACGGCATGTGGGTGGCTCTGATACCAGCCATATGCAACCCACGGCCATATAGGACCTACAGGCGATGTTCTTGAGTCGATATATGTCGATCTGAGCACAGCAGGGCCCCGTATATACGGCATGTGGGTGGCTCTGATACCAGCCAGATGCAACCCACGGCCATATAGGACCTACAGGCGATGTTCTTGAGTCGATATATGTCGATCTGTGCACAGCTGGGCCCCGTATATACGGCATGTTGGTGGCTCTGATACCAGCCAGATGCAACCCACGGCCATATAGGACCTACAGGCGATGTTCTTGAGTCGATATATGTCGATCTGAGCACAGCTGGGCCCCCGTATATGCGGCATGTGGGTGGCTCTGATATCAGCCAGATGCAACCCAAGGCCATATAGGAACTACAGGCGATGTTCTTGAGTCGATATATGTCGATCTAAGCACAGCTGGGCCCCCGTATATACGGCATGTGGGTGGCTCTGATATCAGCCAGCTGCAACCCACGGCCATATAGGACCTACAGGCGATGTTCTTGAGTCGATATATGTCGATCTGAGCACAGCTGGGCGCCGTATATACAGCATGGGGGTAGCTCTGATACCAGTCAGATGCAACCCACGGCCATATAGGACCTACAGGCGATGTTCTTGAGCCGATATATGTCGATCTGAGCACAGCTGGGCCCCGTATATACAGCATGGGGGTAGCTCTGATTCCAGCCAGATGCAACCCACGGCCATATAGGACCCTCAGGCGATGTTCTTGAGTCGATATATGTCGATCTGAGCACAGCTGGGCGCCGTATATACAGCATGGGGGTAGCTCTGATACCAGCCAGATGCAACCCACGGCCATATAGGACCTACAGGCGATGTTCTTGAGTCGATTTATGTCGATCTGAGCACAGCTGGACCCCGTATATACGGCATGTGGGTGGCTCTGATACCAGCCAGCTGCAACTTACGGCCATCTAGGAAGTACAGGCTATGTTCTTGAGTCGATATATGTCAATCTGAGCACAGCTGGGCCACGTATATACAGCATGGGGGTAGCTGTGCTACCAGCCAGCTGCAACCCACGGCTATATAGGACCTACAGGCGATGGTATTGAGTCGATATATGTCGATCTGAGCACAGCTGGGCCCCGTATATACAGCATGGGGGTAGCTGTGATACCAGCCAGCTGCAACCCACGGCCATATAGGACGTACAGGCGATGTTCTTGAGTCGATATATGTCAATCTGAGCACAGCTGGGCCACGTATATACAGCATGGGGGTAGCTGTGCTACCAGCCAGCTGCAACCCACGGCTATATAGGACCCACAGGCGATGTTATTGAGTCGATATATGTCGATCTGATCACAGCTGGGCCCCGTATATACAGCATGGGGGTAGCTCTGATACCAGCCAGGTGCAACCCACGGCCATATAGGACCTACAGGCGATGTTCTTTAGTCGATATATGTCGATCTGAGCACAGCTGAGCCACGTATATACAGCCTGGGGGGTAGCTCTGATACCAGCCAGCTGCAACCCACGGCCATATAGGACCTACAGGCGATGTTCTTGAGTCAATATATGTCGATCTGAGCAAAGCTGGGCCCCGTATATACGGCATGTGGGTGGCTCTGATACCAGCCAGATGCAACCCACGGCCATATAGGACCTACAGCCGATGTTCTTGAGTCGATATATGTCGATCTGAGCACAGCTGGGCGCCGTATATGCACTATGGGGGTAGCTCTGATACCAGCCAGATGCAACCCACGGCCATATAGGACCTACAGGCGATGTTCTTGAGTCGATATATGTCGATCTGAGCAAAGCTGGGCCCCGTATATACGGCATGTGGGTGGCTCTGATACCAGCCATATGCAACCCACGGCCATATAGGACCTACAGGCGATGTTCTTGAGTCGATATATGTCGATCTGAGCACAGCAGGGCCCCGTATATACGGCATGTGGGTGGCTCTGATACCAGCCAGATGCAACCCACGGCCATATAGGACCTACAGGCGATGTTCTTGAGTCGATATATGTCGATCTGTGCACAGCTGGGCCCCGTATATACGGCATGTTGGTGGCTCTGATACCAGCCAGATGCAACCCACGGCCATATAGGACCTACAGGCGATGTTCTTGAGTCGATATATGTCGATCTGAGCACAGCTGGGCCCCCGTATATGCGGCATGTGGGTGGCTCTAATATCAGCCAGATGCAACCCACGGCCATATAGGAACTACAGGCGATGTTCTTGAGTCGATATATGTCGATCTGAGCACAGCTGGGACCCCGTATATACGGCATGTGGGTGGCTCTGATATCAGCCAGCTGCAACCCACGGCCATATAGGACCTACAGGCGATGTTCTTGAGTCGATATATGTCGATTTGAGCATAGCTGGGCCACGTATATACAGCATGGGGGTAGCTGTGATACCAGCCAGCTGCAACCCACGGCTATATAGGACCTACAGGCGATGTTCTTGAGTCGATATATGTCGATCGGAGCACAGCTGGGCCCCGTATATACAGCATGCGGGTAGCTCTGATACCAGCCAGATGCAAACCACGGCCATATAGGACCCTCAGGCGATGTTCTTGAGTCGATATATGTCGATCTGAGCACAGCTGGGCGCCGTATATACAGCATGGGGGTAGCTCTGATACCAGTCAGATGCAACCCACGGCCATATAGGACCTACAGGCGATGTTCTTGAGCCGATATATGTCGATCTGAGCACAGCTGGGCCCCGTATATACGGCATGTGGGTGGCTCTGATACCAGCCAGCTGCAACCCACGGCCATATAGGACCTACAGGATTTGAGCATAGCTGGGCCACGTATATACAGCATGGGGGTAGCTGTGATACCAGCCAGCTGCAACCCACGGCTATATAGGACCTACAGGCGATGTTCTTGAGTCGATATATGTCGATCGGAGCACAGCTGGGCCCCGTATATACAGCATGCGGGTAGCTCTGATACCAGCCAGATGCAACCCACGGCCATATAGGACCCTCAGGCGATGTTCTTGAGTCGATATATGTCGATCTGAGCACAGCTGGGCGCCGTATATACAGCATGGGGGTAGCTCTGATACCAGCCAGATGCAACCCACGGCCATATAGGACCTACAGGAGATGTTCTTGAGTCGATTTATGTCGATCTGAGCACAGCTGGGCCCCGTATATACGGCATGTAGGTGGCTCTGATACCAGCCAGCTGCAACCCACGGCCATATAGGATATATGTCGATCTGAGCACAGCTGGGCGCCGTATATACAGCATGCGGGTAGCTCTGATACCAGCCAGATGCAACCCACGGCCATATAGGACCCTCAGGCGATGTTCTTGAGTCGATATATGTCGATCTGAGCACAGCTGGGCGCCGTATATACAGCATGGGGGTAGCTCTGATACCAGCCAGATGCAAGCCACGGCCATATAGGACCTACAGGAGATGTTCTTGAGTCGATTTAAGTCGATCTGAGCACAGCTGGGCCCCGTATATACGGCATGTAGGTGGCTCTGATACCAGCCAGCTGCAACCCACGGCCATATAGGATATATGTCGATCTGAGCACAGCTGGGCGCTGTATATACAGCATGCGGGTAGCTCTGATACCAGCCAGATGCAACCCACGGCCATATAGGACCCTCAGGCGATGTTCTTGAGTCGATATATGTCGATCTGAGCGCAGCTGGGCGCCGTATATACAGCATGGGGGTAGCTCTGATACCAGCCAGATGCAACCCACGGCCATATAGGACCTACAGGAGATGTTCTTGAGTCGATTTATGTCGATCTGAGCACAGCTGGGCCACGTATATACAGCATGGGGGTAGCTGTGCTACCAGCGAGCTGCAACCCACGGCTATGTAGGACCTACAGGCGATGTTATTGAGTCGATATATGTCGATCTGAGCACAGCTGGGCCCCGTATATACAGCATGGGGGTAGCTCTGATACCAGCCACATGCAACCCACGGGCATATAGGACCTACAGGCGATGTTCTTTAGTCGATATATGTCGATCTGAGCACAGCTGGGCCACGTATATACAGCCTGGGGGTAGCTCTGATACCAGCCAGCTGCAAACCACGGCCTTATAAGACCCACAGGCGATGTTCTTGAGTCGATACATGTCGATCTGAGCACAGCTGGGCCCCGTATATACGGCATGTGGGTGGCTCTGATACCAGCCAGCTGCAACCCACGGCCATATAGGACCTACAGGCGATGTTCTTGAGTCGATATATGTCGATCTGAGCACAGCTGGGCCCCGTATATACAGCATGGGTGTAGCTCTGATACCAGCCAGATGCAACCCACGGCCATATAGGACCTACAGGCGATGTTCTTGAGTCGATATATGTCGATCTGAGCACAGCTGGGCGCCGTATATACAGCATGGGGGTAGCTCTGATACCAGCCAGATGCAACCAACCCACGGCCATATAGGACCTACAGGCGATGTTCTTGAGTCGATATATGTCGATCTGAGCACAGCTGGGCCCCGTATATACAGCATGGGGGTAGCTCTGATACCAGCCAGATGCAACCCACGGCCATATAGGACCTACAGGCGATGTTCTTGAGTCGATATATGTCGATCTGAGCACAGCTGGGCGCCGTATATACAGCATGGGGGTAGCTCTGATACCAGTCAGATGCAACCCACGACCATATAGGACCTACAGGCGATGTTCTTGAGTCGATATATGTCGATTTGAGCATAGCTGGGCCACGTATATACAGCATGGGGGTAGCTGTGATACCAGCCAGCTGCAACCCACGGCTATATAGGACCTACAGGCGATGTTCTTGAGTCGATATATGTCGATCTGAGCACAGCTGGGCGCCGTATATACAGCATGGGGGTAGCTCTGATACCAGTCAGGTGCAACCCACGGCCATATAGGACCTACAGGCGATGTTCTTGAGTCGATATATGTCGATCGGAGCACAGCTGGGCCCCGTATATACAGTATGCGGGTAGCTCTGATACCAGCCAGATGCAACCCACGGCCATATAGGACCCTCAGGCGATGTTCTTGAGTCGATATATGTCGATCTGAGCACAGCTGGGCGCCGTATATACAGCATGGGGGTAGCTCTGATACCAGCCAGATGCAACCCACGGCCATATAGGACCTACAGGCGATGTTCTTGAGTCGATTTATGTCGATCTGAGCACAGCTGGGCCCCGTATATACGGCATGTGGGTGGCTCTGATACCAGCCAGCTGCAAGCCACGGCCATATAGGACCTACAGGCAATGTTCTTTAGTCGATATATGTCGATCTGAGCACAGCTGGTCCACGTATATACAGCATGGGGGTAGCTGTGCTACCAGCCAGCTGCAACCCACGGCCATATAAGACCCACAGGCGATTTTCTTGAGTCGATATGTGTCGATCTGAGCACAGCTGGGCCTCGTATATACAGCATGGGGGTAGCTCTGATACCAGCCAGATGCAAGCCACGGCCATATAGGACCTACAGGAGATGTTCTTGAGTCGATTTAAGTCGATCTGAGCACAGCTGGGCCCCGTATATACGGCATGTAGGTGGCTCTGATACCAGCCAGCTGCAACCCACGGCCATATAGGATATATGTCGATCTGAGCACAGCTGGGCGCTGTATATACAGCATGCGGGTAGCTCTGATACCAGCCAGATGCAACCCACGGCCATATAGGACCCTCAGGCGATGTTCTTGAGTCGATATATGTCGATCTGAGCAGAGCTGGGCGCCGTATGTACAGCATGGGGGTAGCTCTGATACCAGCCAGATGCAACCCACGGCCATATAGGACCTACAGGCGATGTTCTTGAGTCGATTTATGTCGATCTGAGCACAGCTGGGCCCCGTATATACGGCATGTGGGTGGCTCTGATACCAGCCAGCTGCAAGCCACGGCCATATAGGACATACAGGCGATGTTCTTCAGTCGATATATGTCGATCTGAGCACAGCTGGTCCACGTATATACAGCATGGGGGTAGCTGTGCTACCAGCCAGCTGCAACCCACGGCCATATAAGACCCACAGGCGATTTTCTTGAGTCGATATGTGTCGATCTGAGCACAGCTGGGCCTCGTATATACAGCATGGGGGTAGCTCTGATACCAGCCAGATGCAATCCACGGCCATATAGGACCTACAGGCGATGTTCTTCAGTCGATATATGTCGATCTGAGTACAGCTGGTCCACGTATATACAGCATGGGGGTAGCTGTGCTATCAGCCAGCTGCAACCCACGGCCATATAAGACCCACAGGCGATTTTCTTGAGTCGATATGTGTCGATCTGAGCACAGCTGGGCCTCATATATACAGCATGGGGGTAGCTCTGATACCAGCCAGATGCAACCCACGGCCATATAGGACCTACAGGCGATGTTCTTGATTCGATATATGTCGATCTGAGCACAACTGGGCCCCCGTATATACGGCATGTCGGTGGCTCTGATACCAGCCAGATGCAACCCACGGCCATATAGGACCTACAGGCGATGTTCTTGAGTCGATTTATGTCGATCTGAGCACAGCTGGACCCCGTATATACGGCATGTGGGTGGCTCTGATACCAGCCAGCTGCAACACACGGCCATATAGGACCTACAGGCGATGTTCTTCAGTCGATATATGTCGATCTGAGCACAGCTGGTCCACGTATATACAGCATGGGGGTAGCTGTGGTACCAGCCAGCTGCAACCCACGGCCATATAAGACCCACAGGCGATTTTCTTGAGTCGATATGTGTCGATCTGAGCACAGCTGGGCCTCGTATATACAGCATGGGGGTAGCTCTGATACCAGCCAGATGCAACCCACGGCCATATAGGACCTACAGGCGATGTTCTTGATTCGATATATGTCGATCTGAGCACAACTGGGCCCCCGTATATACGGCATGTGGGTGGCTCTGATATCAGCCAGATGCAACCCACGGCCCTATAGGACCTACAGGCGATGTTCTTTAGTCGATATATGTCGATCTGAGCACAGCTGGGCCCTGTATATACAGCATGGGGGTAGCTCTGATACCAGCCAGATGCAACCCACGGCCATATAGGACCTACAGGAGATGTTCTTGAGTCGATATATATCGATCTGAGCACAGCTGGGCGCCGTATATACAGCATGGGGGTAGCTCTGATACCAGTCAGATGCAACCCACGGCCATATAGGACCTACAGGCGATGTTCTTGAGTCGATATATGTCGATCTGAGCACAGCTGGGCCCCGTATATACGGCATGTGGGTGGCTCTGATAACAGCCAGCTGCAACCCACGGCCATATAGGACCTACAGGCGATGTTCTTGAGTCGATATATGTCGATTTGAGCATAGCTGGGCCACGTATATACAGCATGGGGGTAGCTGTGATACCAGCCAGCTGCAACCCACGGCTATATAGGACCTACAGGCGATGTTCTTGAGTCGATATATGTCGATCTGAGCACAGCTGGGCGCCGTATATACAGCATGGGGGTAGCTCTGATACCAGCCAGATGCAACCCACGGCCATATAGGACCTACAGGCGATGTTCTTGAGTCGATTTATGTCGATCTGAGCACAGCTGGGCCCCGTATATACGGCATGTGGGTGGCTCTGATACCAGCCAGCTGCAACCCACGGCCATATAGGACCTACAGGCGATGTTCTTCAGTCGATATATGTCGATCTGAGCACAGCTGGGCCACGTATATACAGCATAGGGGTAGCTGTGCTACCAGCCAGCTGCAACCCACGGCCATATAAGACTCACAGGCGATTTTCTTGAGTCGATATGTGTCTATCTGAGCACAGTTGGGCCTCGTATATACAGCATGGGGGTAGCTCTGATACCAGCCAGATGCAACCCACGGCCATATAGGACCCTCAGGCGATGTTCTTGAGTCGATATATGTCGATCTGAGCACAGCTGGCCGCCGTATATACAGCATGGGGGTAGCTCTGATACCAGCCAGATGCAACCCACGGCCATATAGGACCTACAGGCGATGTTCTTGAGTCGATTTATGTCGATCTGAGCACAGCTGGGCCCCGTATATACGGCATGTGGATGGCTCTGATACCAGCCAGCTGCAACCCACGGCCATATAGGACCTACAGGCGATGTTCTTGATTCGATATATGTCGATCTGAGCACAACTGGGCCCCCGTATATACGGCATGTGGGTGGCTTTGATACCAGCCAGATGCAACCCACGGCCATATAGGACCTACAGGCGATGTTCTTGATTCGATATATGTCGATCTGAGCACAACTGGGCCCCCGTATATACGGCATGTGGGTGGCTTTGATACCAGCCAGATGCAACCCACGGCCATATAGGACCTACAGGCGATGTTCTTGAGTCGATTTATGTTGATCTGAGCACAGCTGGGCCCCGTATATACGGCATGTGGGTGGCTCTGATACCAGCCAGCTGCAATCCACGGCCATATAGGACCTACAGGCGATGTTCTTCAGTCGATATATGTCGATCTGAGCACAGCTGGTCCACGTATATACAGCATGGGGGTAGCTGTGGTACCAGCCAGCTGCAACCCACGGCCATATAAGACCCACAGGCGATTTTCTTGAGTCGATATGTGTCGATCTGAGCACAGCTGGGCCTCGTATATACAGCATGGGGGTAGCTCTGATACCAGCCAGATGCAACCCACGGCCATATAGGACCTACAGGCGATGTTCTTGATTCGATATATGTCGATCTGAGCACAACTGGGCCCCCGTATATACGGCATGTGGGTGGCTCTGATATCAGCCAGATGCAACCCACGGCCCTATAGGACCTACAGGCGATGTTCTTGAGTCGATATATGTCGATCTGAGCACAGCTGGGCCCTGTATATACAGCATGGGGGTAGCTCTGATACCAGCCAGATGCAACCCACGGCCATATAGGACCTACAGGCGATGTTCTTGAGTCGACATATGTCGATCTGAGCACAGCTGGGCGCCGTATATACAGCATTGGGGTAGCTCTGATACCAGTCAGATGCAACCCACGGCCATATAGGACCTACAGGCGATGTTCTTGAGTCGATATATGTCGATCTGAGCACAGCTGGGCCCCGTATATACGGCATGTGGGTGGCTCTGATAACAGCCAGCTGCAACCCACGGCCATATAGGACCTACAGGCGATGTTCTTGAGTCGATATATGTCGATTTGAGCATAGCTGGGCCACGTATATACAGCATGGGGGTAGCTGTGATACCAGCCAGATGCAACCCACGGCTATATAGGACCTACAGGCGATGTTCTTGAGTCGATATATGTCGATCTGAGCACAGCTGGGCGCCGTATATACAGCATGGGGGTAGCTCTGATACCAGCCAGATGCAACCCACGGCCATATAGGACCTACAGGCGATGTTCTTGAGTCGATTTATGTCGATCTGAGCACAGCTGGGCCCCGTATATACGGCATGTGGGTGGCTCTGATACCAGCCAGCTGCAACCCACGGCCATATAGGACCTACAGGCGATGTTCTTTAGTCGATATATGTCGATCTGAGCACAGCTGGGCCACGTATATACAGCATAGGGGTAGCTGTGCTACCAGCCAGCTGCAACCCACGGCCATATAAGACTCACAGGCGATTTTCTTGAGTCGATATGTGTCTATCTGAGCACAGTTGGGCCTCGTATATACAGCATGGGGGTAGCTCTGATACCAGCCAGATGCAACCCACGGCCATATAGGATCTACAGGCGATGTTCTTGAGTTGATATATTTCGATCTTAACACAGCTGGGCCCCCTATATACGGCATGTGGGTGGCTCTGATACCTGCCAGATGCAACCCACGGCCATATAGGACCTACAGGCGATGTTCTTGATTCGATATATGTCGATCTGAGCACAACTGGGCCCCCGTATATACGGCATGTGGGTGGCTCTGATATCAGCCAGATGCAATCCATGGCCATATAGGACCTACAGGCGATGTTCTTGAGTCGATATATGTCGATCTGAGTACAGCTGGGCCCCGTATGTACGGCATGTGGGTGGCTCTGATACCAGCCAGATGCAACCCACGGCCATATAGGACCTACAGGCGATGTTCTTCAGTCGATATATGTCGATCTGAGCACAGCTGGGCCACCGTATATACGGCATGTGGGTGGCTCTGATATCAGCCAGATGCAACCCATGGCCATATAGGACCTACAGGCGATGTTCTTGAGTCGATATATGTCGATCTGAGTACAGCTGGGCCCCGTATATACGGCATGTGGGTGGCTCTGATACCAGCCAGATGCAACCCACGGCCATATAGGACCTACAGGCGATGTTCTTCAGTCGATATATGTCGATCTGAGCACAGCTGGGCCACGTATATACAGCATGGGGGTAGCTGTGCTACCAGCCAGCTGCAACCCACGGCCATATAAGACCCACAGGCGATTTTCTTGAGTCGATATGTGTCGATCTGAGCACAGTTGGGCCTCGTATATACAGCATGGGGGTAGCTCTGATACCAGCCAGATGCAACCCACGGCCATATAGGACCTACAGGCGATGTTGTTGAGTCGATATATGTCGATCTGAGCACAGCAGGGCCCCGTATATACGGCATGTGGGTGGCTCTGATACCAGCCAGCTGCAACCCACGGCTATATAGGACTTACAGGATTTGAGCATAGCTGGGCCACGTATATACACCATGGGGGTAGCTGTGATACCAGCCAGCTGCAACCCACGGCTATATAGGACCTACAGGCGATGTTCTTGAGTCGATATATGTCGATCGGAGCACAGCTGGGCTCCGTATATACAGCATGCGGGTAGCTCTGATACCAGCCAGCTGCAACCCACGGCCATATAGGACCCTCAGGCGATGTTCTTGAGTCGATATATGTCGATCTGAGCACAGCTGGGCGCCGTATATACAGCATGGGGGTAGCTCTGATACCAGCCAGATACAACCCACGGCCATATAGGACCTACAGGCGATGTTCTTGAGTCGATTTATGTCGATCTGAGCACAGCTGGGCCCCGTATATACGGCATGTAGGTGGCTCTGATACCAGCTAGCTGCAATCCACGGCCATATAGGACCTTCAGGCGATGTTCTTGAGTCGATATATGTCGATCTGAGCACAGCTGGGCCACGTATATACAGTCTGGGGGTAGCTCTGATACCAGCCAGCTGCAACCCACGGCCATATAAGACCCACAGGCGATGTTCTTGAGTCGATATATGTCGATCTGAGCACAGCTGGGCCCCGTATATACGGCATTTGGGTGGCTCTGATACCAGCCAGCTGCAACCCGCGGCCATATAGGACCTACAGGCGATGTTCTTGAGTCGATATATGTCGATCTGAGTACAGCTGGGCCCCGTATATACGGTATGTGGGTGGCTCTGATACCAGACAGATGCAACCCACGGCCATATAGGACCTACAGGCGATGTTTTTGAGTCGATATATGTCGATCTGAGCACAGCTGGGCGCCGTATATACAGCATGGGGTATCTCTGATACCAGCCAGATGCAATCCACGGCCATATAGGACCAACAGGCGATGTTCTTGTGTCGATATATGTCGATCTGAGCACAGCTGGGCGCCGTATATACAGCATGGGGGTATCTCTGATACTAGCCAGATGCAACCCACGGCCATATAGCACCTACAGGCGATGTTCTTGAGTCGATATATGTCGATCTGAGCACAGCTGGGCGCCGTATATACAGCATGGGGGTAGCACTGATACAAGCCTGATGTAACCCACGGCCATATAGGACCTACAGACGAGGTTCTTGAGTCGATATATGTCGATCTGAGCACAGCTGGGCCACGTATATACAGCTTGGGGGTAGCTCTGATACCAGCCAGCTGCAACCCACGGCCATATAAGACCCACAGGCGATTTTCTTGAGTCGATATATGTCGATCTGAGCTCAACTGGGCCTCGTATATACAGCATGGGGGTAGCTCTGATACCAGCCAGATGCAACCTACGGCAATATACGACCTACAGGCGATGTTCTTGAGTCGATATATGTCGATCTGAGTACAGCTGGGCCCCGTATATACGGCATGTGTGTGGCTCTGAACCAGCAAGATGCAACCCACGGCCATATAGTACCTACAGGCGATGTTCTTGAGTCGATATCTGTCGATCTAAGCACAGCTGGGCCCCGTATATACGGCATGTGGGTGGCTCTGATACCAGCCAGATGCAACCCACGGCCGTATAGGACCTACAGGCGTTGTTCTTGATTCGATATATGTCGATCTGAGCACAGCTGGGCCCCGTATATACAGCATGGGGGTAGCTCTGATACCAGCCAGATGCAACCCACGGCCATATTGGACCTACAGGCGATGTTCTTGAGTCGATATATGTCGATCTGCGCACAGCTGGGCGCCGTATATACAGCATGGGGATAGCACTGATACCAGTCAGATGCAACCCACGGCCATATAGTACCTACAGGCGATGTTCTTGAGTCGATATATGTCGATCTGAGCACAGCTGGGCCCCGTATATATGGCATGTAAGTGGCTCTGATACCAGTCAGCTGCAACCCACGGCCATAGAGGACCTACAGTCGATGTTCTTGAGTCGATATATGTCGATCTGAGCATAGCTGGTCAACGTATATACAGCATGGGGGTAGTTGTGATACCAGCCATCTGCAACCCACGGCTATATAGGACCTACAGGCGATGTTCTTGAGTCGATATATGTCGATCTGAGCACAGCTGGGCCCCGTATATACGGCATGTGGGTGGCTCTGATAACAGCCAGCTGCAACCCACGGCCATATAGGACCTACAGGCGATGTTCTTGAGTCGATATATGTCGATTTGAGCATAGCTGGGCCACGTATATACAGCATGGGGGTAGCTGTGATACCAGCCAGCTGCAACCCACGGCTATATAGGACCTACAGGCGATGTTCTTGAGTCGATATATGTCGATCTGAGCACAGCTGGGCGCCGTATATACAGCATGGGGGTAGCTCTGATACCAGCCAGATGCAACCCACGGCCATATAGGACCTACAGGCGATGTTCTTGAGTCGATTTATGTCGATCTGAGCACAGCTGGGCCCCGTATATACGGCATGTGGGTGGCTCTGATACCAGCCAGCTGCAACCCACGGCCATATAGGACCTACAGGCGATGTTCTTTAGTCGATATATGTCGATCTGAGCACAGCTGGGCCACGTATATACAGCATAGGGGTAGCTGTGCTACCAGCCAGCTGCAACCCACGGCCATATAAGACTCACAGGCGATTTTCTTGAGTCGATATGTGTCTCTCTGAGCACAGTTGGGCCTCGTATATACAGCATGGGGGTAGCTCTGATACCAGCCAGATGCAACCCACGGCCATATAGGATCTACAGGCGATGTTCTTGAGTTGATATATGTCGATCTTAACACAGCTGGGCCCCGTATATACGGCATGTGGGTGGCTCTGATACCTGCCAGATGCAACCCACGGCCATATAGGACCTACAGGCGATGTTCTTGATTCGATATATGTCGATCTGAGCACAACTGGGCCCCCGTATATACGGCATGTGGGTGGCTCTGATATCAGCCAGATGCAACCCATGGCCATATAGGACCTACAGGCGATGTTCTTGAGTCGATATATGTCGATCTGAGTACAGCTGGGCCCCGTATATACGGCATGTGGGTGGCTCTGATACCAGCCAGATGCAACCCACGGCCATATAGGACCTACAGGCGATGTTCTTCAGTCGATATGTGTCGATCTGAGCACAGTTGGGCCTCGTATATACAGCATGGGGGTAGCTCTGATACCAGCCAGATGCAACCCACGGCCATATAGGACCTACAGGCGATGTTGTTGAGTCGATATATGTCGATCTGAGCACAGCAGGGCCCCGTATATACGGCATGTGGGTGGCTCTGATACCAGCCAGCTGCAACCCACGGCTATATAGGACTTACAGGATTTGAGCATAGCTGGGCCACGTATATACACCATGGGGGTAGCTGTGATACCAGCCAGCTGCAACCCACGGCTATATAGGACCTACAGGCGATGTTCTTGAGTCGATATATGTCGATCGGAGCACAGCTGGGCCCCGTATATACAGCATGCGGGTAGCTCTGATACCAGCCAGCTGCAACCCACGGCCATATAGGACCCTCAGGCGATGTTCTTGAGTCGATATATGTCGATCTGAGCACAGCTGGGCGCCGTATATACAGCATAAGGGTAGCTCTGATACCAGCCAGATACAACCCACGGCCATATAGGACCTACAGGCGATGTTCTTGAGTCGATTTATGTCGATCTGAGCACAGCTGGGCCCCGTATATACGGCATGTAGGTGGCTCTGATACCAGCCAGCTGCAACCCACGGCCATATAAGAACCACAGGCGATGTTCTTGAGTCGATATATGTCGATCTGAGCACAGCTGGGCCCCGTATATACGGCATGTGGGTGGCTCTGATACCAGCCAGCTGCAACCCGCGGCCATATAGGACCTAGAGGCGATGTTCTTGAGTCGATATATGTCGATCTGAGCACAGCTGGGCCCCCGTATATACGGCATATGGGTGGCTCTGATATCAGCCAGATGCAACCCACGGCCATATAGGACCTACAGGCGATGTTCTTGAGTCGATATATGTCGATCTGAGTACAGCTGGGCCCCGTATATACGGTATGTGGGTGGCTCTGATACCAGCCAGATGCAACCCACGGCCATATAGGACCTACAGGCGATGTTTTTGAGTCGATATATGTCGATCTGAGCACAGCTGGGCGCCGTATATACAGCATGGGGTATCTCTGATACCAGCCAGATGCAATCCACGGCCATATAGGACCAACAGGCGATGTTCTTGTGTCGATATATGTCGATCTGAGCACAGCTGGGCGCCGTATATACAGCATGGGGGTATCTCTGATACTAGCCAGATGCAACCCACGGCCATATAGCACCTACAGGCGATGTTCTTGAGTCGATATATGTCGATCTGAGCACAGCTGGGCGCCGTATATACAGCATGGGGGTAGCACTGATACAAGCCTGATGTAACCCACGGCCATATAGGACCTACAGACGAGGTTCTTGAGTCGATATATGTAGATCTGAGCACAGCTGGGCCACGTATATACAGCTTGGGGGTAGCTCTGATACCAGCCAGCTGCAACCCACGGCCATATAAGACCCACAGGCGATTTTCTTGAGTCGATATATGTCGATCTGAGCTCAACTGGGCCTCGTATATACAGCATGGGGGTAGCTCTGATACCAGCCAGATGCAACCTACGGCAATATACGACCTACAGGCGATGTTCTTGAGTCGATATATGTCGATCTGAGTACAGCTGGGCCCCGTATATACGGCATGTGTGTGGCTCTGAACCAGCAAGATGCAACCCACGGCCATATAGTACCTACAGGCGATGTTCTTGAGTCGATATCTGTCGATCTAAGCACAGCTGGGCCCCGTATATACGGCATGTGGGTGGCTCTGATACCAGCCAGATGCAACCTACGGCCGTATAGGACCTACAGGCGTTGTTCTTGATTCGATATATGTCGATCTGAGCACAGCTGGGCCCCGTATATACAGCATGGGGGTAGCTCTGATACCAGCCAGATGCAACCCACGGCCATATTGGACCTACAGGCGATGTTCTTGAGTCGATATATGTCGATCTGCGCACAGCTGGGCGCCGTATATACAGCATGGGGATAGCACTGATACCAGTCAGATGCAACCCACGGCCATATAGTACCTACAGGCGATGTTCTTGAGTCGATATATGTCGATCTGAGCACAGCTGGGCCCCGTATATATGGCATGTAAGTGGCTCTGATACCAGTCAGCTGCAACCCACGGCCATAGAGGACCTACAGTCGATGTTCTTGAGTCGATATATGTCGATCTGAGCATAGCTGGTCAACGTATATACAGCATGGGGGTAGTTGTGATACCAGCCATCTGCAACCCACGGCTATATAGGACCTACAGGCGATGTTCTTGAGTCGATATATGTCGATCTGAGCACAGCTGGGCCCCGTATATACAGCATGGGGGTAGCTCTGATACCAGCCAGATGCAACCCACGGCCATATAGGACCCTCAGGCGATGTTCTTGAGTCGATATATGTCGATCTGAGCACAGCTGGGCGCCGTATATACAGCATGGGGGTAGCTCTGATACCAGCCAGATGCAACCCACGGCCATATAGGACCTACAGGCGATGTTCTTGTGTCGATATATGTCGATCTGAGCACAGCTGGGCCCCGTATATACGGCATGTGGGTGGCTCTGATACAAGCCAGCTGCAACCCACGGCCATATAGGACCTACAGGCGATGTTCTTGAGTCGATATATGTCGATCTGAGCACAGCTGGGCCCCCGTATATACGGCATGTGGGTGGCTCTGATATCAGCCAGATGCAACCCACGGCCATATAGGACCTACAGGCGATGTTCTTGAGTCGATATATGTCGATCTGAGCACAGCTGGGCCCCGTATATACGGCATGTGGGTGGCTCTGATACCAGCTAGCTGCAACCCACGGCCATATAGGACCTACAGGCGATGTTCTTGAGTCGATATATGTCGATCTGAGCACAGCTGGGCCACGTATATACAGCTTGGGGGTAGCTCTGATACCAGCCAGCTGCATCCCACGGCCATATAAGACCTACAGGCGATTTTCTTGAGTCGATATATGTCGATCTGAGCACAACTGGGCCTCGTATATACAGCATGGGGGTAGCTCTGATACCAGCCAGATGCAACCCGCGGCCATATACGACCTACAGGCGATGTTCTTGAGTCGATATATGTCGATCTGAGCACAGCTGGGCCCCGTATATACGGCATGTGTGTGGCTCTGAACCAGCAAGATGCAACCCACGGCCATATAGCACCTACAGGCGATGTTCTTGAGTCGATATCTGTCGATCTAAGCACAGCTGGGCCACGTATATACGGCATGTGGGTGGCTATGATACCAGCCAGATGCAACCCACGGCCATATAGGACCTACAGGCGATGTTCTTGAATCGATATATGTCGATCTTAGCACAGCTGGGCCCCGTATATACGGCATGTGGGTGGCTCTGATACCAGCCAGCTGCAACCCACGGCCATATAGGACCTACAGGCGATGTTCTTGAATCGATATATATCGATCTGAGCACAGCTGGGCCCCCGTATATGCGGCATGTGGGTGGCTCTGATATCAGCCAGATGCAACCCACGGCCATATAGGACCTACAGGCGATGTTCTTAAGTCGATATATGTCGATCTGAGCACAGCTGGGCCCCGTATATACAGCATGGGGGTAGCTCTGATACCAGCCAGATGCAACCCGCGGCCGTATAGGACCTACAGGCGATGCTCTTGAGTCGATATATGTCGATCTGAGCACAACTGGGCCCCCGTATATACGGCATGTGGGTGGCTCTGATAACAGCCAGATGCAAAACACGGCCATATAGGACCTACAGGCGATGTTCTTGAGTCGATTTATGTCGATCTGAGCACAGCTGGGCCCCGTATATACGGCATGTGGGTGGCTCTGATACCAGCCAGCTGCAATCCAAGGCCATATAGGACCTACAGGCGATGTTCTTGATTCGATATATGTCGATCTGAGCACAACTGGGCCCCCGTATATACGGCATGTGGGTGACTCTGATATCAGCCAGATGCAACCCACGGCCCTATAGGACCTACAGGCGATGTTATTGAGTCGATATATGTCGATTTGAGCACAGCTGGGCCCCGTATATACAGCATGGGGGTAGCTCTGATACCAGCCAGATGCAACCCACGGCCATATAGGACCTACAGGCGATGTTCTTGAGTCGATATATGTCGATCTGAGCACAGCTGGGCGCCGTATATACAGCATGGGGTAGCTCTGATACCAGTCAGATGCAACCCATGGCCATATAGGACCTACAGGCGATGTTCTTGAGTCGATATATGTCGATCTGAGCACAGCTGAGCCCCGTATATACGGCATGTGGGTGGCTCTGATACCAGCCAGCTGCAACCCACGGCCATATAGGACCTACAGGCGATGTTCTTGAGTCGATATATGTCGATTTGAGCATAGCTGGGCCACGTATATACAACATGGGGGTAGCTGTGATACCAGCCAGCTGCAACCCACGGCTATATAGGAGTTACAGGCGATGTTCTTGAGTCGATATATGTCGATCTGAGCACAGCTGGGCGCCGTATATACAGCATGGGGGTAGCTCTGATACCAGCCAGATGCAACCCACGGCCATATAGGACCTACAGGCGATGTGCATGAGTCGATTTATGTCGATCTGAGCGCAGCTGGGCCCCGTATATACGGCATGTGGGTGGCTCTGATACCAGCCAGCTGCAACCCACGGCCATATAGGACCTACAGGCGATATTCTTCAGTCGATATATGTCGATCTGAGCACAGCTGGTCCACGTATATACAGCATGGGGGTAGCTGTGCTACCAGCCAGCTGCAACCCACGGCCATATAAGACCCACAGGCGATTTTCTTGAGTCGATATGTGTCGATCTGAGCACAGCTGGGCCCCGTATATACGGCATGTGGGTGGCTCTGATAACAGCCAGCTGCAACCCACGGCCATATAGGACCTACAGGCGATGTTCTTGAGTCGATATATGTCGATTTGAGCATAGCTGGGCCACGTATATACAGCATGGGGGTAGCTGTGATACCAGCCAGATGCAACCCACGGCTATATAGGACCTACAGGCGATGTTCTTGAGTCGATATATGTCGATCGGAGTACAGCTGGGCCCCGTATATACAGCATGCGGGTAGCTCTGATACCAGCCAGATGCAACCCACGGCCATATAGGACCCTCAGGCGATGTTCTTGAGTCGATATATGTCGATCTGAGCACAGCTGGGCGCCGTATATACAGCATGGTGGTAGCTCTGATACCAGCCAGATGCAACCCACGGCCATATAGGACCTACAGGCGATGTTCTTGAGTCGATTTATGTCGATCTGAGCACAGCTGGGCCCCGTATATACGGCATGTGGGTGGCTCTGATACCAGCCAGCTGCAACCCACGGCCATATAGGACCTACAGGCGATGTTCTTCAGTCGATATATGTCGATCTGAGGACAGCTGGGCCACGTATATACAGCATGGGGGTAGCTCTGATACCAGCCAGATGCAACCCACGGCCATATAGGACCTACAGGCGATGTTCTTGAGTCGATATATGTCGATCTGAGCACAGCTGGGCGCCGTATATACAGCATGGGGGTAGCTCTGATACCAGTCAGATGCAACCCACGGTCATATAGGACCTACAGGCGATGTTCTTGAGTCGATATATGTCGATCTGAGCACAGCTGGGCCCCGTATATACGGCATGTGGGTGGCTCTGATATCAGCCAGATGCAACCCACGGCCCTATAGGACCTACAGGCGATGTTCTTGAGTCGATATATGTCGATCTGAGCACAGCTGGGCCCCGTATATACAGCATGGGGGTAGCTCTGATACCAGCCAGATGCAACCCACGGCCATATAGGACCTACAGGCGATGTTCTTGAGTCGATATATGTCGATCTGAGCACAGCTGGGCGCCGTATATACAGCATGGGGGTAGCTCTGATACCAGTCAGATGCAACCCACGGCCATATAGGACCTACAGGCGATGTTCTTGAGTCAATATATGTCGATCTGAGCACAGCTGGGCCCCGTATATACGGCATGTGGGTGGTTCTGATACCAGCCAGCTGCATCCCACGGCCATATAGGACCTACAGGCGATGTTCTTGAGTGGATATATGTCGATTTGAGCATAGCTGGGCCACGTATATACAGCATGGGGGTAGCTCTGATACCAGCCAGATGCAACCCACGGCCATATAGGACCTACAGGCGATGTTCTTGAGTCGATTTATGTCGATCTGAGCACAGCTGGGCCCCGTATATATGGCATGTGGGTGGCTCTGATACCAGCCACCTGCAACCCACGGCCATATAGGACCTACAGGCGATGTTCTTCAGTCGATATATGTCGATCTGAGCACAGCTGGTCCACGTATATACAGCATGGGGGTAGCTGTGCTACCAGCCAGCTGCAACCCACGGCCATACAAGACCCACAGGCGATTTTCTTGAGTCGATATGTGTCGATCTGAGCACAGCTGGGCCTCGTATATACAGCATGGGGGTAGCTCTGATACCAGCCAGATGCAACCCACGGCCATATAGGACCTACAGGCGATGTTCTTGATTCGATATATGTCGATCTGAGCGCAACTGGGCCCCCGTATATACGGCATGTGGGTGGCTCTGATATCAGCCAGATGCAACCCACGGCCCTATAGGACCTACAGGCGATGTTCTTGAGTCGATATATGTCGATCTGAGCACAGCTGGTCCACGTATATACAGCATGGGGGTAGCTGTGCTACCAGCCAGCTGCAACCCACGGCCATACAAGACCCACAGGCGATTTTCTTGAGTCGATATGTGTCGATCTGAGCACAGCTGGGCCTCGTATATACAGCATGGGGGTAGCTCTGATACCAGCCAGATGCAACCCACGGCCATATAGGACCCTCAGGCGATGTTCTTGAGTCGATATATGTCGATCTGAGCACAGCTGGGCGCCGTATATACAGCATGGGGGTAGCTCTGATACCAGCCAGATGCAACCCACGGCCATATAGGACCTACAGGCGATGTTCTTGAGTCGATTTATGTCGATCTGAGCACAGCTGGGCCCCGTATATATGGCATGTGGGTGGCTCTGATACCAGCCAGCTGCAACCCACGGCCATATAGGACCTACAGGCGATGTTCTTCAGTCGATATATGTCGATCTGAGCACAGCTGGTCCACGTATATACAGCATGGGGGTAGCTGTGCTACCAGCCAGCTGCAACCCACGGCCATACAAGACCCACAGGCGATTTTCTTGAGTCGATATGTGTCGATCTGAGCACAGCTGGGCCTCGTATATACAGCATGGGGGTAGCTCTGATACCAGCCAGATGCAACCCACGGCCATATAGGACCTACAGGCGATGTTCTTGATTCGATATATGTCGATCTGAGCGCAACTGGGCCCCCGTATATACGGCATGTGGGTGGCTCTGATACCAGCCACCTGCAACCCACGGCCATATAGGACCTACAGGCGATGTTCTTCAGTCGATATATGTCGATCTGAGCACAGCTGGTCCACGTATATACAGCATGGGGGTAGCTGTGCTACCAGCCAGCTGCAACCCACGGCCATATAAGACCCACAGGCGATTTTCTTGAGTCGATATGTGTCGATCTGAGCACAGCTGGGCCTCGTATATACAGCATGGGGGTAGCTCTGATACCAGCCAGATGCAACCCACGGCCATATAGGACCTACAGGCGATGTTCTTGAGTCGATATATGTCGATCTGAGCACAGCTGGGCGCCGTATATACAACATGGGGTAGCTCTGATACCAGTCAGATGCAACCCACGGCCATATAGGACCTACAGGCGATGTTCTTGAGTCGATATATGTCGATCTGAGCACAGCTGGGCCCCGTATATACGGCATGTGGGTGGCTCTGATAACAGCCAGCTGCAACCCACGGCCATATAGGACCTACAGGCGATGTTCTTGAGTCGATATATGTCGATTTGAGCATAGCTGGGCCACGTATATACAGCATGGGGGTAGCTGTGATACCAGCCAGCTGCAACCCACGGCTATATAGGACCTACAGGCGATGTTCTTGAGTCGATATATGTCGATCTGAGCACAGCTGGGCGCCGTATATACAGCATGGGGGTAGCTCTGATACCAGCCAGCTGCAACCCACGGCCATATAGGACCTACAGGCGATGTTCTTGAGTCGATATATGTCGATTTGAGCATAGCTGGGCCACGTATATACAGCATGGGGGTAGCTGTGATACCAGCCAGCTGCAACCCACGGCTATATAGGACCTACAGGCGATGTTCTTGAGTCGATATATGTCGATCTGAGCACAGCTGGGCGCCGTATATACAGCATGGGGGTAGCTCTGATACCAGCCAGATGCAACCCACGGCCATATAGGACCTACAGGCGATGTTCTTGAGTCGATTTATGTCGATCTGAGCACAGCTGGGCCCCGTATATACGGCATGTGGGTGGCTCTGATACCAGCCAGCTGCAACCCACGGCCATATAGGACCTACAGGCGATGTTCTTTAGTCGATATATGTCGATCTGAGCACAGCTGGGCCACGTATATACAGCATAGGGGTAGCTGTGCTACCAGCCAGCTGCAACCCACGGCCATATAAGACTCACAGGCGATTTTCTTGAGTCGATATGTGTCTCTCTGAGCACAGTTGGGCCTCGTATATACAGCATGGGGGTAGCTCTGATACCAGCCAGATGCAACCCACGGCCATATAGGATCTACAGGCGATGTTCTTGAGTTGATATATGTCGATCTTAACACAGCTGGGCCCCGTATATATGGCATGTGGGTGGCTCTGATACCTGCCAGATGCAACCCACGGCCATATAGGACCTACAGGCGATGTTCTTGATTCGATATATGTCGATCTGAGCACAACTGGGCCCCCGTATATACGGCATGTGGGTGGCTCTGATATCAGCCAGATGCAACCCATGGCCATATAGGACCTACAGGCGATGTTCTTGAGTCGATATATGTCGATCTGAGTACAGCTGGGCCCCGTATATACGGCATGTGGGTGGCTCTGATACCAGCCAGATGCAACCCACGGCCATATAGGACCTACAGGCGATGTTCTTCAGTCGATATGTGTCGATCTGAGCACAGTTGGGCCTCGTATATACAGCATGGGGGTAGCTCTGATACCAGCCAGATGCAACCCACGGCCATATAGGACCTACAGGCGATGTTGTTGAGTCGATATATGTCGATCTGAGCACAGCAGGGCCCCGTATATACGGCATGTGGGTGGCTCTGATACCAGCCAGCTGCAACCCACGGCTATATAGGACTTACAGGATTTGAGCATAGCTGGGCCACGTATATACACCATGGGGGTAGCTGTGATACCAGCCAGCTGCAACCCACGGCTATATAGGACCTACAGGCGATGTTCTTGAGTCGATATATGTCGATCGGAGCACAGCTGGGCCCCGTATATACAGCATGCGGGTAGCTCTGATACCAGCCAGCTGCAACCCACGGCCATATAGGACCCTCAGGCGATGTTCTTGAGTCGATATATGTCGATCTGAGCACAGCTGGGCGCCGTATATACAGCATGGGGGTAGCTCTGATACCAGCCAGATACAACCCACGGCCATATAGGACCTACAGGCGATGTTCTTGAGTCGATTTATGTCGATCTGAGCACAGCTGGGCCCCGTATATACGGCATGTAGGTGGCTCTGATACCAGCCAGCTGCAACCCACGGCCATATAAGACCCACAGGCGATGTTCTTGAGTCGATATATGTCGATCTGAGCACAGCTGGGCCCCGTATATACGGCATGTGGGTGGCTCTGATACCAGCCAGCTGCAACCCGCGGCCATATAGGACCTAGAGGCGATGTTCTTGAGTCGATATATGTCGATCTGAGCACAGCTGGGCCCCCGTATATACGGCATATGGGTGGCTCTGATATCAGCCAGATGCAACCCACGGCCATATAGGACCTACAGGCGATGTTCTTGAGTCGATATATGTCGATCTGAGTACAGCTGGGCCCCGTATATACGGTATGTGGGTGGCTCTGATACCAGCCAGATGCAACCCACGGCCATATAGGACCTACAGGCGATGTTTTTGAGTCGATATATGTCGATCTGAGCACAGCTGGGCGCCGTATATACAGCATGGGGTATCTCTGATACCAGCCAGATGCAATCCACGGCCATATAGGACCAACAGGCGATGTTCTTGTGTCGATATATGTCGATCTGAGCACAGCTGGGCGCCGTATATACAGCATGGGGGTATCTCTGATACTAGCCAGATGCAACCCACGGCCATATAGCACCTACAGGCGATGTTCTTGAGTCGATATATGTCGATCTGAGCACAGCTGGGCGCCGTATATACAGCATGGGGGTAGCACTGATACAAGCCTGATGTAACCCACGGCCATATAGGACCTACAGACGAGGTTCTTGAGTCGATATATGTCGATCTGAGCACAGCTGGGCCACGTATATACAGCTTGGGGGTAGCTCTGATACCAGCCAGCTGCAACCCACGGCCATATAAGACCCACAGGCGATTTTCTTGAGTCGATATATGTCGATCTGAGCTCAACTGGGCCTCGTATATACAGCATGGGGGTAGCTCTGATACCAGCCAGATGCAACCTACGGCAATATACGACCTACAGGCGATGTTCTTGAGTCGATATATGTCGATCTGAGTACAGCTGGGCCCCGTATATACGGCATGTGTGTGGCTCTGAACCAGCAAGATGCAACCCACGGCCATATAGTACCTACAGGCGATGTTCTTGAGTCGATATCTGTCGATCTAAGCACAGCTGGGCCCCGTATATACGGCATGTGGGTGGCTCTGATACCAGCCAGATGCAACCTACGGCCGTATAGGACCTACAGGCGTTGTTCTTGATTCGATATATGTCGATCTGAGCACAGCTGGGCCCCGTATATACAGCATGGGGGTAGCTCTGATACCAGCCAGATGCAACCCACGGCCATATTGGACCTACAGGCGATGTTCTTGAGTCGATATATGTCGATCTGCGCACAGCTGGGCGCCGTATATACAGCATGGGGATAGCACTGATACCAGTCAGATGCAACCCACGGCCATATAGTACCTACAGGCAATGTTCTTGAGTCGATATATGTCGATCTGAGCACAGCTGGGCCCCGTATATACGGCATGTGTGTGGCTCTGAACCAGCAAGATGCAACCCACGGCCATATAGTACCTACAGGCGATGTTCTTGAGTCGATATCTGTCGATCTAAGCACAGCTGGGCCCCGTATATACGGCATGTGGGTGGCTCTGATACCAGCCAGATGCAACCTACGGCCGTATAGGACCTACAGGCGTTGTTCTTGATTCGATATATGTCGATCTGAGCACAGCTGGGCCCCGTATATACAGCATGGGGGTAGCTCTGATACCAGCCAGATGCAACCCACGGCCATATTGGACCTACAGGCGATGTTCTTGAGTCGATATATGTCGATCTGCGCACAGCTGGGCGCCGTATATACAGCATGGGGATAGCACTGATACCAGTCAGATGCAACCCACGGCCATATAGTACCTACAGGCGATGTTCTTGAGTCGATATATGTCGATCTGAGCACAGCTGTGCCCCGTATATATGGCATGTAAGTGGCTCTGATACCAGTCAGCTGCAACCCACGGCCATAGAGGACCTACAGTCGATGTTCTTGAGTCGATATATGTCGATCTGAGCATAGCTGGTCAACGTATATACAGCATGGGGGTAGTTGTGATACCAGCCATCTGCAACCCACGGCTATATAGGACCTACAGGCGATGTTCTTGAGTCGATATATGTCGATCTGAGCACAGCTGGGCCCCGTATATACAGCATGGGGGTAGCTCTGATACCAGCCAGATGCAACCCACGGCCATATAGGACCCTCAGGCGATGTTCTTGAGTCGATATATGTCGATCTGAGCACAGCTGGGCGCCGTATATACAGCATGGGGGTAGCTCTGATACCAGCCAGATGCAACCCACGGCCATATAGGACCTACAGCCGATGTTCTTGTGTCGATATATGTCGATCTGAGCACAGCTGGGCCCCGTATATACGGCCTGTGGGTGGCTCTGATACAAGCCAGCTGCAACCCACGGCCATATAGGACCTACAGGCGATGTTCTTGAGTCGATATATGTCGATCTGAGCACAGCTGGGCCCCCGTATATACGGCATGTGGGTGGCTCTGATATCAGCCAGATGCAACCCACGGCCATATAGGACCTACAGGCGATGTTCTTGAGTCGATATATGTCGATCTGAGCACAGCTGGGCCCCGTATATACGGCATGTGGGTGGCTCTGATACCAGCCAGCTGCAACCCACGGCCATATAGGACCTACAGGCGATGTTCTTGAGTCGATATATGTCGATCTGAGCACAGCTGGGCCACGTATATACAGCTTGGGGGTAGCTCTGATACCAGCCAGCTGCATCCCACGGCCATATAAGACCTACAGGCGATTTTCTTTAGTCGATATATGTCGATCTGAGCACAACTGGGCCTCGTATATACAGCATGGGGGTAGCTCTGATACCAGCCAGATGCAACCCGCGGCCATATACGACCTACAGGCGATGTTCTTGAGTCGATATATGTCGATCTGAGCACAGCTGGGCCCCGTATATACGGCATGTGTGTGGCTCTGAACCAGCAAGATGCAACCCACGGCCATATAGTACCTACAGGCGATGTTCTTGAGTCGATATCTGTCGATCTAAGCACAGCTGGGCCACGTATATACGGCATGTGGGTGGCTCTGATACCAGCCAGATGCAACCCACGGCCATATAGGACCTACAGGCGATGTTCTTGAATCGATATATGTCGATCTTAGCACAGCTGGGCCCCGTATATACGGCATGTGGGTGGCTCTGATACCAGCCAGCTGCAACCCACGGCCATATAGGACCTACAGGCGATGTTCTTGAATCGATATATATCGATCTGAGCACAGCTGGGCCCCCGTATATGCGGCATGTGGGTGGCTCTGATATCAGCCAGATGCAACCCACGGCCATATAGGACCTACAGGCGATGTTCTTAAGTCGATATATGTCGATCTGAGCACAGCTGGGCCCCGTATATACAGCATGGGGGTAGCTCTGATACCAGCCAGATGCAACCCGCGGCCGTATAGGACCTACAGGCGATGCTCTTGAGTCGATATATGTCGATCTGAGCACAACTGGGCCCCCGTATATACGGCATGTGGGTGGCTCTGATAACAGCCAGATGCAAAACACGGCCATATAGGACCTACAGGCGATGTTCTTGAGTCGATTTATGTCGATCTGAGCACAGCTGGGCCCCGTATATACGGCATGTGGGTGGCTCTGATACCAGCCAGCTGCAATCCACGGCCATATAGGACCTACAGGCGATGTTCTTGATTCGATATATGTCGATCTGAGCACAACTGGGCCCCCGTATATACGGCATGTGGGTGACTCTGATATCAGCCAGATGCAACCCACGGCCCTATAGGACCTACAGGCGATGTTATTGAGTCGATATATGTCGATTTGAGCACAGCTGGGCCCCGTATATACAGCATGGGGGTAGCTCTGATACCAGCCAGATGCAACCCACGGCCATATAGGACCTACAGGCGATGTTCTTGAGTCGATATATGTCGATCTGAGCACAGCTGGGCGCCGTATATACAGCATGGGGTAGCTCTGATACCAGTCAGATGCAACCCATGGCCATATAGGACCTACAGGCGATGTTCTTGAGTCGATATATGTCGATCTGAGCACAGCTGAGCCCCGTATATACGGCATGTGGGTGGCTCTGATACCAGCCAGCTGCAACCCACGGCCATATAGGACCTACAGGCGATGTTCTTGAGTCGATATATGTCGATTTGAGCATAGCTGGGCCACGTATATACAACATGGGGGTAGCTGTGATACCAGCCAGCTGCAACCCACGGCTATATAGGAGTTACAGGCGATGTTCTTGAGTCGATATATGTCGATCTGAGCACAGCTGGGCGCCGTATATACAGCATGGGGGTAGCTCTGATACCAGCCAGATGCAACCCACGGCCATATAGGACCTACAGGCGATGTGCATGAGTCGATTTATGTCGATCTGAGCGCAGCTGGGCCCCGTATATACGGCATGTGGGTGGCTCTGATACCAGCCAGCTGCAACCCACGGCCATATAGGACCTACAGGCGATATTCTTCAGTCGATATATGTCGATCTGAGCACAGCTGGTCCACGTATATACAGCATGGGGGTAGCTGTGCTACCAGCCAGCTGCAACCCACGGCCATATAAGACCCACAGGCGATTTTCTTGAGTCGATATGTGTCGATCTGAGCACAGCTGGGCCCCGTATATACGGCATGTGGGTGGCTCTGATAAAAGCCAGCTGCAACCCACGGCCATATAGGACCTACAGGCGATGTTCTTGAGTCGATATATGTCGATTTGAGCATAGCTGGGCCACGTATATACAGCATGGGGGTAGCTGTGATACCAGCCAGATGCAACCCACGGCTATATAGGACCTACAGGCGATGTTCTTGAGTCGATATATGTCGATCGGAGTACAGCTGGGCCCCGTATATACAGCATGCGGGTAGCTCTGATACCAGCCAGATGCAACCCACGGCCATATAGGACCCTCAGGCGATGTTCTTGAGTCGATATATGTCGATCTGAGCACAGCTGGGCGCCGTATATACAGCATGGTGGTAGCTCTGATACCAGCCAGATGCAACCCACGGCCATATAGGACCTACAGGCGATGTTCTTGAGTCGATTTATGTCGATCTGAGCACAGCTGGGCCCCGTATATACGGCATGTGGGTGGCTCTGATACCAGCCAGCTGCAACCCACGGCCATATAGGACCTACAGGCGATGTTCTTCAGTCGATATATGTCGATCTGAGGACAGCTGGGCCACGTATATACAGCATGGGGGTAGCTCTGATACCAGCCAGATGCAACCCACGGCCATATAGGACCTACAGGCGATGTTCTTGAGTCGATATATGTCGATCTGAGCACAGCTGGGCGCCGTATATACAGCATGGGGGTAGCTCTGATACCAGTCAGATGCAACCCACGGTCATATAGGACCTACAGGCGATGTTCTTGAGTCGATATATGTCGATCTGAGCACAGCTGGGCCCCGTATATACGGCATGTGGTTGGCTCTGATATCAGCCAGATGCAACCCACGGCCCTATAGGACCTACAGGCGATGTTCTTGAGTCGATATATGTCGATCTGAGCACAGCTGGGCCCCGTATATACAGCATGGGGGTAGCTCTGATACCAGCCAGATGCAACCCACGGCCATATAGGACCTACAGGCGATGTTCTTGAGTCGATATATGTCGATCTGAGCACAGCTGGGCGCCGTATATACAGCATGGGGGTAGCTCTGATACCAGTCAGATGCAACCCACGGCCATATAGGACCTACAGGCGATGTTCTTGAGTCGATATATGTCGATCTGAGCACAGCTGGGCCCCGTATATACGGCATGTGGGTGGTTCTGATACCAGCCAGCTGCATCCCACGGCCATATAGGACCTACAGGCGATGTTCTTGAGTGGATATATGTCGATTTGAGCATAGCTGGGCCACGTATATACAGCATGGGGGTAGCTGTGATACCAGCCAGCTGCAACCGGCGGCTATATAGGACCTACAGGCGATGTTCTTGAGTCGATATATGTCGATCGGAGCACAGCTGGGCCCCGTATATACAGTATGCGGGTAGCTCTGATACCAGCCAGATGCAACCCACGGCCATATAGGACCCTCAGGCGATGTTCTTGAGTCGATATATGTCGATCTGAGCACAGCTGGGCGCCGTATATACAGCATGGGGGTAGCTCTGATACCAGCCAGATGCAACCCACGGCCATATAGGACCTACAGGCGATGTTCTTGAGTCGATTTATGTCGATCTGAGCACAGCTGGGCCCCGTATATATGGCATGTGGGTGGCTCTGATACCAGCCAGCTGCAACCCACGGCCATATAGGACCTACAGGCGATGTTCTTCAGTCGATATATGTTGATCTGAGCACAGCTGGTCCACGTATATACAGCATGGGGGTAGCTGTGCTACCAGCCAGCTGCAACCCACGGCCATACAAGACCCACAGGCGATTTTCTTGAGTCGATATGTGTCGATCTGAGCACAGCTGGGCCTCGTATATACAGCATGGGGGTAGCTCTGATACCAGCCAGATGCAACCCACGGCCATATAGGACCTACAGGCGATGTTCTTGATTCGATATATGTCGATCTGAGCGCAACTGGGCCCCCGTATATACGGCATGTGGGTGGCTCTGATATCAGCCAGATGCAACCCACGGCCCTATAGGACCTACAGGCGATGTTCTTGAGTCGATATATGTCGATCTGAGCACAGCTGGTCCACGTATATACAGCATGGGGGTAGCTGTGCTACCAGCCAGCTGCAACCCACGGCCATACAAGACCCACAGGCGATTTTCTTGAGTCGATATGTGTCGATCTGAGCACAGCTGGGCCTCGTATATACAGCATGGGGGTAGCTCTGATACCAGCCAGATGCAACCCACGGCCATATAGGACCCTCAGGCGATGTTCTTGAGTCGATATATGTCGATCTGAGCACAGCTGGGCGCCGTATATACAGCATGGGGGTAGCTCTGATACCAGCCAGATGCAACCCACGGCCATATAGGACCTACAGGCGATGTTCTTGAGTCGATTTATGTCGATCTGAGCACAGCTGGGCCCCGTATATATGGCATGTGGGTGGCTCTGATACCAGCCAGCTGCAACCCACGGCCATATAGGACCTACAGGCGATGTTCTTCAGTCGATATATGTTGATCTGAGCACAGCTGGTCCACGTATATACAGCATGGGGGTAGCTGTGCTACCAGCCAGCTGCAACCCACGGCCATACAAGACCCACAGGCGATTTTCTTGAGTCGATATGTGTCGATCTGAGCACAGCTGGGCCTCGTATATACAGCATGGGGGTAGCTCTGATACCAGCCAGATGCAACCCACGGCCATATAGGACCTACAGGCGATGTTCTTGATTCGATATATGTCGATCTGAGCGCAACTGGGCCCCCGTATATACGGCATGTGGGTGGCTCTGATATCAGCCAGATGCAACCCACGGCCCTATAGGACCTACAGGCGATGTTCTTGAGTCGATATATGTCGATCTGAGCACAGCTGGTCCACGTATATACAGCATGGGGGTAGCTGTGCTACCAGCCAGCTGCAACCCACGGCCATACAAGACCCACAGGCGATTTTCTTGAGTCGATATGTGTCGATCTGAGCACAGCTGGGCCTCGTATATACAGCATGGGGGTAGCTCTGATACCAGCCAGATGCAACCCACGGCCATATAGGACCCTCAGGCGATGTTCTTGAGTCGATATATGTCGATCTGAGCACAGCTGGGCGCCGTATATACAGCATGGGGGTAGCTCTGATACCAGCCAGATGCAACCCACGGCCATATAGGACCTACAGGCGATGTTCTTGAGTCGATTTATGTCGATCTGAGCACAGCTGGGCCCCGTATATATGGCATGTGGGTGGCTCTGATACCAGCCAGCTGCAACCCACGGCCATATAGGACCTACAGGCGATGTTCTTCAGTTGATATATGTCGATCTGAGCACAGCTGGTCCACGTATATACAGCATGGGGGTAGCTGTGCTACCAGCCAGCTGCAACCCACGGCCATACAAGACCCACAGGCGATTTTCTTGAGTCGATATGTGTCGATCTGAGCACAGCTGGGCCTCGTATATACAGCATGGGGGTAGCTCTGATACCAGCCAGATGCAACCCACGGCCATATAGGACCTACAGGCGATGTTCTTGATTCGATATATGTCGATCTGAGCGCAACTGGGCCCCCGTATATACGGCATGTGGGTGGCTCTGATACCAGCCACCTGCAACCCCCGGCCATATAGGACCTACAGGCGATGTTCTTCAGTCGATATATGTCGATCTGAGCACAGCTGGTCCACGTATATACAGCATGGGGGTAGCTGTGCTACCAGCCAGCTGCAACCCACGGCCATATAAGACCCACAGGCGATTTTCTTGAGTCGATATGTGTCGATCTGAGCACAGCTGGGCCTCGTATATACAGCATGGGGGTAGCTCTGATACCAGCCAGATGCAACCCACGGCCATATAGGACCTACAGGCGATGTTCTTGAGTCGATATATGTCGATCTGAGCACAGCTGGGCGCCGTATATACAACATGGGGTAGCTCTGATACCAGTCAGATGCAACCCACGGCCATATAGGACCTACAGGCGATGTTCTTGAGTCGATATATGTCGATCTGAGCACAGCTGGGCCCCGTATATACGGCATGTGGGTGGCTCTGATAACAGCCAGCTGCAACCCACGGCCATATAGGACCTACAGGCGATGTTCTTGAGTCGATATATGTCGATTTGAGCATAGCTGGGCCACGTATATACAGCATGGGGGTAGCTGTGATACCAGCCAGCTGCAACCCACGGCTATATAGGACCTACAGGCGATGTTCTTGAGTCGATATATGTCGATCTGAGCACAGCTGGGCGCCGTATATACAGCATGGGGGTAGCTCTGATACCAGCCAGATGCAACCCACGGCCATATAGGACCTACAGGCGATGTTCTTGAGTCGATTTATGTCGATCTGAGCACAGCTGGGCCCCGTATATACGGCATGTGGGTGGCTCTGATACCAGCCAGCTGCAACCCACGGCCATATAGGACCTACAGGCGATGTTCTTCAGTCGATATATATCGATCTGAGCACAGCTGGGCCACGTATATACAGCATGGGGGTAGCTGTGCTACCAGCCAGCTGCAACCCACGGCCATATAAGACCCACAGGCGATTTTCTTGAGTCGATATGTGTCGATCTGAGCACAGTTGGGCCTCGTATATACAGCATGGGGGTAGCTCTGATACCAGCCAGATGCAACCCACGGCCATATAGGACCTACATGCGATGTTCTTGAGTCGATATATGTCGATTTGAGCATAGCTGGGCCACGTATATATAGCATGGGGGTAGCTGTGATACCAGCCAGCTGCAACCCACGGCTATATAGGACCTACAGGCGATGTTCTTGAGTCGATATATGTCGATCGGAGCACAGCTGGGCCCCGTATATACAGCATGCGGGTAGCTCTGATACCAGCCAGATGCAACCCACGGCCATATAGGACCCTCAGGCGATGTTCTTGAGTCGATATATGTCGATCTGAGCACAGCTGGGCGCCGTATATACAGCATGGGGGTAGCTCTGATACCAGCCAGATGCAACCCACGGCCATATAGGACCTACAGGCGATGTTCTTGAGTCGATTTATGTCGATCTGAGCACAGCTGGGCCCCGTATATACGGCATGTGGGTGGCTCTGATACCAGCCAGCTGCAACCCACGGCCATATAGGACCTACAGGCGATGTTCTTCAGTCGATATATGTCGATCTGAGCAAGGCTGGGCCACGTATATACAGCATGGGGGTAGCTGTGCTACCAGCCAGCTGCAACCCACGGCCATATAAGACCCACAGGCGATTTTCTTGAGTCGATATGTGTCGATCTGAGCACAGTTGGGCTTCGTATATACAGCATGGGGGTAGCTCTGATACGAGCCAGATGCAACCCACGGCCATATAGGACCTACAGGCGATGTTCTTGAGTTGATATATGTCGATCTTAGCACAGCTTGGCCCCGTATATACGGCATGTGGGTGGCTCTGATACCTGCCAGATGCAACCCACGGCCATATAGGACCTACAGGCGATGTTCTTGATTCGATATATGTCGATCTGAGCACAACTGGGCCTCCGTATATACGTCATGTGGGTGGCTCTGATATCAGCCAGATGCAACCCACGGCCCTATAGGACCTACAGGCGATGTTCTTGAGTCGATATATGTCGATCTGAGCACAGCTGGGCCCCGTATATACAGCATGGGGGTAGCTCTGATACCAGCCAGATGCAACCCACGGCCATATAGGACCTACTGGCGATGTTCTTGAGTCGATATATGTCGATCTGAGCACAGCTGGGCGCCGTATATACAGCATGGGGGTAGCTCTGATACCAGCCAGCTGCAACCCACGGCCATATAAGACCCACAGGCGATGTTTTTGAGTCGATATATGTCGATCTTAGCACAGCTGGGCGCCGTATATACAGCATGGGGGTAGCTCTGATACCAGCCAGCTGCAACCCACGGCCATATAAGACCTACAGGCGATGTTCTTGAGTCGATATATGTCGATCTGAGCACAGCTGGGCGCCGTATATACAGCATGGGGGTAGCTCTGATACCAGCCAGATGCAACCCACGGCCATATAGGACCTACAGGCGATGTTCTTGATTCGATATATGTCGATCTGAGCACAACTGGGCTCCCGTATATACGGCATGTGGGTGGCTCTGATATCAGCCAGATGCAACCCACGGCCCTATAGAACCTACAGGCGATGTTCTTTAGTCGATATATGTCGATCTGAGCACAGCTGGGCCCCGTATATACAGCATGGGGGTAGCTCTGATACCAGCCAGATGCAACCCACGGCCATATAGGACCTACAGGCGATGTTCTTGGGTCGATATGTGTCGATCTGAGCACAGCTGGGCGCCGTATATACAGCAGGGGGGAGGTCTGATATAAGTCAGATGCAACCCATGGCCATATAGGACCTACAGGCGATGTTCTTGAGTCGATATATGTCGATCTGAGCACAGCTGGGCCCCGTATATACGGCATGTGGGTGGCTCTGATAACAGCCAGCTGCAACCCACGGCCATATAGGACCTACAGGCGATGTTCTTGAGTCGATATATGTCGATTTGAGCATAGCTGGGCCACGTATATATAGCATGGGGGTAGCTGTGATACCAGCCAGCTGCAACCCACGGCTATATAGGACCTACAGGCGATGTTCTTGAGTCGATATATGTCGATCGGAGCACAGCTGGGCCCCGTATATACAGCATGCGGGTAGCTCTGATACCAGCCAGATGCAACCCACGGCCATATAGGACCCTCAGGCGATGTTCTTGAGTCGATATATGTCGATCTGAGCACAGCTGGGCGCCGTATATACAGCATGGGGGTAGCTCTGATACCAGCCAGATGCAACCCACGGCCATATAGGACCTACAGGCGATGTTCTTGAGTCGATTTATGTCGATCTGAGCACAGCTGGGCCCCGTATATACGGCATGTGGGTGGCTCTGATACCAGCCAGCTGCAACCCACGGCCATATAGGACCTACAGGCGATGTTCTTCAGTCGATATATGTCGATCTGAGCAAGGCTGGGCCACGTATATACAGCATGGGGGTAGCTGTGCTACCAGCCAGCTGCAACCCACGGCCATATAAGACCCACAGGCGATTTTCTTGAGTCGATATGTGTCGATCTGAGCACAGTTGGGCTTCGTATATACAGCATGGGGGTAGCTCTGATACGAGCCAGATGCAACCCACGGCCATATAGGACCTACAGGCGATGTTCTTGAGTTGATATATGTCGATCTTAGCACAGCTTGGCCCCGTATATACGGCATGTGGGTGGCTCTGATACCTGCCAGATGCAACCCACGGCCATATAGGACCTACAGGCGATGTTCTTGATTCGATATATGTCGATCTGAGCACAACTGGGCCTCCGTATATACGTCATGTGGGTGGCTCTGATATCAGCCAGATGCAACCCACGGCCCTATAGGACCTACAGGCGATGTTCTTGAGTCGATATATGTCGATCTGAGCACAGCTGGGCCCCGTATATACAGCATGGGGGTAGCTCTGATACCAGCCAGATGCAACCCACGGCCATATAGGACCTACTGGCGATGTTCTTGAGTCGATATATGTCGATCTGAGCACAGCTGGGCGCCGTATATACAGCATGGGGGTAGCTCTGATACCAGCCAGCTGCAACCCACGGCCATATAAGACCCACAGGCGATGTTTTTGAGTCGATATATGTCGATCTTAGCACAGCTGGGCGCCGTATATACAGCATGGGGGTAGCTCTGATACCAGCCAGCTGCAACCCACGGCCATATAAGACCTACAGGCGATGTTCTTGAGTCGATATATGTCGATCTGAGCACAGCTGGGCGCCGTATATACAGCATGGGGGTAGCTCTGATACCAGCCAGATGCAACCCACGGCCATATAGGACCTACAGGCGATGTTCTTGATTCGATATATGTCGATCTGAGCACAACTGGGCTCCCGTATATACGGCATGTGGGTGGCTCTGATATCAGCCAGATGCAACCCACGGCCCTATAGGACCTACAGGCGATGTTCTTTAGTCGATATATGTCGATCTGAGCACAGCTGGGCCCCGTATATACAGCATGGGGGTAGCTCTGATACCAGCCAGATGCAACCCACGGCCATATAGGACCTACAGGCGATGTTCTTGGGTCGATATGTGTCGATCTGAGCACAGCTGGGCGCCGTATATACAGCAGGGGGGAGGTCTGATATAAGTCAGATGCAACCCATGGCCATATAGGACCTACAGGCGATGTTCTTGAGTCGATATATGTCGATCTGAGCACAGCTGGGCCCCGTATATACGGCATGTGGGTGGCTCTGATAACAGCCAGCTGCAACCCACGGCCATATAGGACCTACAGGCGATGTTCTTGAGTCGATATATGTCGATTTGAGCATAGCTGGGCCACGTATATACAGCATGGGGGTAGCTGTGATACCAGCCAGCTGCAACCCACGGCTATATAGGACCTACAGGCGATGTTCTTGAGTCGATATATGTCGATCAGAGCACAGCTGGGCCACGTATATACAGCATGCGGGTAGCTCTGATACCAGCCAGATGCAACCCACGGCCATATAGGACCCTCAGGCGATGTTCTTGAGTCGATATATGTCGATCTGAGCACAGCTGGGCGCCGTATATACAGCATGGGGGTAGCTCTGATACCAGCCAGATGCAACCCACGGCCATATAGGACCTACAGGCGATGTTCTTGAGTCGATTTATGTCGATCTGAGGACAGCTGGGCCACGTATATACAGCATGGGGGTAGCTGTGCTACCAGCCAGCTGCAACCTACGGCCATATAAGACCGACAGGCGATTTTCTTGAGTCGATATGTGTCGATCTGAGCACAGTTGGGCCCCGTATATACGGCATGTGAATGGCTCTGATACCAGCCAGCTGCAACCCACGGCCATATAGGACCTACAGGCGATGTTCTTCAGTCGATATATGTCGATCTGAGCACAGCTGGGCCACGTATATACAGCATGGGGGTAGCTGTGCTACCAGCCAGCTGCAACCCACGGCCATATAAGACCCACAGGCGATTTTCTTGAGTCGATATGTGTCGATCTGAGCACAGTTGGGCCTCGTATATACAGCATAGGGGTAGCTCTTATACCAGCCAGATGCAACCCACGGCCATATAGGACCTACAGGCGATGTTCTTGAGTTGATATATGTCGATCTTAGCACAGCTGGGCCCTGTATAGACGGCATGTGGGTGGCTCTGATACCTGCCAGATGCAACCCACGGCCATATAGGACCTACAGGCGATGTTCTTGATTCGATAAATGTCGATCTGAGCACAACTGGGCCTCCGTATATACGGCATGTGGGTGACTCTGATATCAGCCAGATGCAACCCACGGCCCTATAGGACCTACAGGCGATGTTCTTGAGTCGATATATGTCGATCTGAGCACAGCTGGGCCCCGTATATACAGCATGGGGGTAGCTCTGATACCAGTCAGAAGCAACCCACGGCCATATAGGACCTACAGGCGATGTTCTTGAGTCGATATATGTCGATCTGAGCACAGCTGGGCCCCGTATATACGGCATGTGGGTGGCTCTGATAACAGCCAGCTGCAACCCACGGCCATATAGGACCTACAGGCGATGTTCTTGAGACGACATATGTCGATTTGAGCATAGCTGGGCCACGTATATACAGCATGGGGATAGCTGTGATACCAGCCAGCTGCAACCCACGGCTATATAGGACCTACAGGCGATGTTCTTGAGTCGATATATGTCGATCGGAGCACAGCTGGGCCCCGTATATACAGCATGCGGGTAGCTCTGATACCAGCCAGATGCAACCCACGGCCATATAGGACCCTCAGGCGATGTTCTTGAGTCGATATATGTCGATCTGAGCACAGCTGGGCGCCGTATATACAGCATGGGCGTAGCTCTGATACCAGCCAGATGCAACCCACGGCCATATAGGACCTACAGGCGATGTTCTTGAGTCGATTTATGTCGATCTGAGCACAGCTGGGCCCCGTATATACGGCATGTGGGTGGCTCTGATACCAGCCAGCTGCAACCCACGGCCATATAGGACCTACAGGCGATGTTCTTCAGTCGATATATGTCGATCTGAGCACAGCTGGGCCACGTATATACAGCATGGGGGTAGCTATGCCACCAGCCAGCTGCAACCCACGGCCATATAGGACCTACAGGCGATGTTCTTGAGTTGATATATGTCGATCTTAGCACAGCTGGGCCCCGTATATACGGCATGTGGGTGGCTCTGATACCTGCCAGATGCAACCCACGGCCATATAGGACCTACAGGCGATGGTCTTGATTCGATATATGTCGATCTGAGCACAACTGAGCCTCCGTATATACGGCATGTGGGTGGCTCTGATATCAGCCAGATGCAACCCACGGCCCTATAGGACCTACAGGCGATGTTCTTGAGTCGATATATGTCGATCTGAATACAGCTGGGCCCAGTATATACAGCATGGGGGTAGCTCTGATACCTGCCAGATGCAACCCACGGCCATATAGGACCTACTGGCGATGTTCTTGAGTCGATATATGTCGATCTGAGCACAGCTGGACGCCGTATATACAGCATGGGGGTAGCTCTGATACCAGCCAGCTGCAACCCACGGCCATATACGACCCACAGGCGTTGTTTTTGAGTCGATATTGTCGCAGTGGGGTGGGGGTTCCACCATAACGTAGAGCGGAGGGTTGGGGGGTTCACCGAGGTAGCTCAGGTTTGGGGGTAGCGTCGCACAGCTCCCTGTGCGACGCCGCCTTTATTACTTAGTACTTGATGACACACTTGATCAATACATTCGACTGATTGACTACTGACTGCCTTACAATTTTAACTAGAGCTTATAAACTAAATTAATCTGTCGTCGCTGCGATTCGTGACATCACGCTCGCGGTTCTCTGCATGGAAACGCCGGACACTGGCCCGATGACGAAATACCTGACCTGCCAGAATGTGTATTCGTTTCCTAGTCTGTATTGTTGCTAAGTGTCGTCTTGCAAAACAATTGGGTCACTTAGGGTATTCCGCCATTCGATTGCGCGTACGGCTGTTGAGTCAGCGGTCAGCGGGCGTTAGCCCGAATGTGTAATTGCGAGCGCGATGCACGTTCGTTAACCTATGACGACGGATTAATAACTAATAAATATAATAATATAAAATCTATCCCTAAATCCCATTTATATCTAGTTAATTAAATGTACTTTGTGACAATATATGTCGATCATAGCACAGCTGGGCCCCGTATATACGGCATGTGGGTGGCTCTGATACCTGCCAGATGCAACCCACGGCCATATAGGACCTACAGGCGATGTTCTTGATTCGATATATGTCGTTCTGAGCACAACTGGGCCTCCGTATATACGGCATGTGGGTGGCTCTGATATCAGCCAGATGCAACCCACGGCCCTATAGGACCTACAGGCGATGTTCTTGAGTCGATATATGTCGATCTGAGCACAGCTGGGCCCCGTATATACAGCATGGGGGTAGCTCTGATACCAGCCAGATGCAACCCACGGCCATATAGGACCTACTGGCGATGTTTTTCAGTCGATATATGTCGATCTGAGCACAGCTGGGCGCCGTATATACAGCATGGGGGTAGCTCTGATACCACCCAGCTGCAACCCACGGCCATATAAGACCTACAGGCGATGTTCTTGAGTCGATATATGTCGATCTGAGCACAGCTGGGCGCCGTATATACAGCATGGGGGTAGCTCTGATACCAGTCAGATGCAACCCACGGCCATATAGGACCTACAGGCGATGTTCTTGAGTCGATATATGTCGATCTGAGCACAGCTGGGCTCCGTATATACGGCATGTGGGTGGCTCTGATACCAGCCAGCTGCAACCCACGGCCATATAGGACCTACAGGCGATGTTCTTGAGTCGATATATGTCGATTTGAGCATAGCTGGGCCACGTATATACAGTATGGGGGTAGCTCTGTTACCACCCAGCTGCAACCCACGGCCATATAAGACCTACAGGCGATGTTCTTGAGTCGATATATGTCGATCTGAGCACAGCTGGGCGCCGTATATACAGCATGGGGGTAGCTCTGATACCAGTCAGATGCAACCCACGGCCATATAGGACCTACAGGCGATGTTCTTGAGTCGATATATGTCGATCTGAGCACAGCTGGGCCCCGTATATACGGCATGTGGGTGGTTCTGATACCAGCCAGCTGCATCCCACGGCCATATAGGACCTACAGGCGATGTTCTTGAGTGGATATATGTCGATTTGAGCATAGCTGGGCCACGTATATACAGCATGGGGGTAGCTGTGATACCAGCCAGCTGCAACCCACGGCTATATAGGACCTACAGGCGATGTTCTTGAGTCGATATATGTCGATCGGAGCACAGCTGGGCCCCGTATATACAGTATGCGGGTAGCTCTGATACCAGCCAGATGCAACCCACGGCCATATAGGACCCTCAGGCGATGTTCTTGAGTCGATATATGTCGATCTGAGCACAGCTGGGCGCCGTATATACAGCATGGGGGTAGCTCTGATACCAGCCAGATGCAACCCACGGCCATATAGGACCTACAGGCGATGTTCTTGAGTCGATTTATGTCGATCTGAGCACAGCTGGGCCCCGTATATATGGCATGTGGGTGGCTCTGATACCAGCCAGCTGCAACCCATGGCCATATAGGACCTACAGGCAATGTTCTTCAGTCGATATATGTCGATCTGAGCACAGCTGGTCCACGTATATACAGCATGGGGGTAGCTGTGCTACCAGCCAGCTGCAACCCACGGCCATACAAGACCCACAGGCGATTTTCTTGAGTCGATATGTGTCGATCTGAGCACAGCTGGGCCTCGTATATACAGCATGGGGGTAGCTCTGATACCAGCCAGATGCAACCCACGGCCATATAGGACCTACAGGCGATGTTCTTGATTCGATATATGTCGATCTGAGCGCAACTGGGCCCCCGTATATACGGCATGTGGGTGGCTCTGATATCAGCCAGATGCAACCCACGGCCCTATAGGACCTACAGGCGATGTTCTTGAGTCGATATATGTCGATCTGAGCACAGCTGGGCCCCGTATATACGGCATGTGGGTGGCTCTGATACCAGCCACCTGCAACCCACGGCCATATAGGACCTACAGGCGATGTTCTTCAGTCGATATATGTCGATCTGAGCACAGCTGGTCCACGTATATACAGCATGGGGGTAGCTGTGCTACCAGCCAGCTGCAACCCACGGCCATATAAGACCCACAGGCGATTTTCTTGAGTCGATATGTGTCGATCTGAGCACAGCTGGGCCTCGTATATACAGCATGGGGGTAGCTCTGATACCAGCCAGATGCAACCCACGGCCATATAGGACCTACAGGCGATGTTCTTGAGTCGATATATGTCGATCTGAGCACAGCTGGGCGCCGTATATACAACATGGGGTAGCTCTGATACCAGTCAGATGCAACCCACGGCCATATAGGACCTACAGGCGATGTTCTTGAGTCGATATATGTCGATCTGAGCACAGCTGGGCCCCGTATATACGGCATGTGGGTGGCTCTGATAACAGCCAGCTGCAACCCACGGCCATATAGGACCTACAGGCGATGTTCTTGAGTCGATATATGTCGATTTGAGCATAGCTGGGCCACGTATATACAGCATGGGGGTAGCTGTGATACCAGCCAGCTGCAACCCACGGCTATATAGGACCTACAGGCGATGTTCTTGAGTCGATATATGTCGATCTGAGCACAGCTGGGCGCCGTATATACAGCATGGGGGTAGCTCTGATACCAGCCAGATGCAACCCACGGCCATATAGGACCTACAGGCGATGTTCTTGAGTCGATTTATGTCGATCTGAGCACAGCTGGGCCCCGTATATACGGCATGTGGGTGGCTCTGATACCAGCCAGCTGCAACCCACGGCCATATAGGACCTACAGGCGATGTTCTTCAGTCGATATATGTCGATCTGAGCACAGCTGGGCCACGTATATACAGCATGGGGGTAGCTGTGCTACCAGCCAGCTGCAACCCACGGCCATATAAGACCCACAGGCGATTTTCTTGAGTCGATATGTGTCGATCTGAGCACAGTTGGGCCTCGTATATACAGCAGGGGGGTAGCTCTGATACCAGCCAGATGCAACCCACGGCCATATAGGACCTACAGGCGATGTTCTTGAGTCGATATATGTCGATTTGAGCATAGCTGGGCCACGTATATATAGCATGGGGGTAGCTGTGATACCAGCCAGCTGCAACCCACGGCTATATAGGACCTACAGGCGATGTTCTTGAGTCGATATATGTCGATCGGAGCACAGCTGGGCCCCGTATATACAGCATGCGGGTAGCTCTGATACCAGCCAGATGCAACCCACGGCCATATAGGACCCTCAGGCGATGTTCTTGAGTCGATATATGTCGATCTGAGCACAGCTGGGCGCCGTATATACAGCATGGGGGTAGCTCTGATACCAGCCAGATGCAACCCACGGCCATATAGGACCTACAGGCGATGTTCTTGAGTCGATTTATGTCGATCTGAGCACAGCTGGGCCCCGTATATACGGCATGTGGGTGGCTCTGATACCAGCCAGCTGCAACCCACGGCCATATAGGACCTACAGGCGATGTTCTTCAGTCGATATATGTCGATCTGAGCAAGGCTGGGCCACGTATATACAGCATGGGGGTAGCTGTGATACCAGCCAGCTGCAACCCACGGCCATATAAGACCCACAGGCGATTTTCTTGAGTCGATATGTGTCGATCTGAGCACAGTTGGGCTTCGTATATACAGCATGGGGGTAGCTCTGATACGAGCCAGATGCAACCCACGGCCATATAGGACCTACAGGCGATGTTCTTGAGTTGATATATGTCGATCTTAGCACAGCTTGGCCCCGTATATACGGCATGTGGGTGGCTCTGATACCTGCCAGATGCAACCCACGGCCATATAGGACCTACAGGCGATGTTCTTGATTCGATATATGTCGATCTGAGCACAACTGGGCCTCCGTATATACGTCATGTGGGTGGCTCTGATATCAGCCAGATGCAACCCACGGCCCTATAGGACCTACAGGCGATGTTCTTGAGTCGATATATGTCGATCTGAGCACAGCTGGGCCCCGTATATACAGCATGGGGGTAGCTCTGATACCAGCCAGATGCAACCCACGGCCATATAGGACCTACTGGCGATGTTCTTGAGTCGATATATGTCGATCTGAGCACAGCTGGGCGCCGTATATACAGCATGGGGGTAGCTCTGATACCAGCCAGCTGCAACCCACGGCCATATAAGACCCACAGGCGATGTTTTTGAGTCGATATATGTCGATCTTAGCACAGCTGGGCGCCGTATATACAGCATGGGGGTAGCTCTGATACCAGCCAGCTGCAACCCACGGCCATATAAGATCTACAGGCGATGTTCTTGAGTCGATATATGTCGATCTGAGCACAGCTGGGCGCCGTATATACAGCATGGGGGTAGCTCTGATACCAGCCAGATGCAACCCACGGCCATATAGGACCTACAGGCGATGTTCTTGATTCGATATATGTCGATCTGAGCACAACTGGGCTCCCGTATATACGGCATGTGGGTGGCTCTGATATCAGCCAGATGCAACCCACGGCCCTATAGGACCTACATGCGATGTTCTTTAGTCGATATATGTCGATCTGAGCACAGCTGGGCCCCGTATATACAGCATGGGGGTAGCTCTGATACCAGCCAGATGCAACCCACGGCCATATAGGACCTACAGGCGATGTTCTTGGGTCGATATGTGTCGATCTGAGCACAGCTGGGCGCCGTATATACAGCAGGGGGGAGGTCTGATACCAGTCAGATGCAACCCACGGCCATATAGGACCTACAGGCGATGTTCTTGAGTCGATATATGTCGATCTGAGCACAGCTGGGCCCCGTATATACGGCATGTGGGTGGCTCTGATAACAGCCAGCTGCAACCCACGGCCATATAGGACCTACAGGCGATGTTCTTGAGTCGATATATGTCGATTTGAGCATAGCTGGGCCACGTATATACAGCATGGGGGTAGCTGTGATACCAGCCAGCTGCAACCCACGGCTATATAGGACCTACAGGCGATGTTCTTGAGTCGATATATGTCGATCAGAGCACAGCTGGGCCACGTATATACAGCATGCGGGTAGCTCTGATACCAGCCAGATGCAACCCACGGCCATATAGGACCCTCAGGCGATGTTCTTGAGTCGATATATGTCGATCTGAGCACAGCTGGGCGCCGTATATACAGCATGGGGGTAGCTCTGATACCAGCCAGATGCAACCCACGGCCATATAGGACCTACAGGCGATGTTCTTGAGTCGATATATGTCGATTTGAGCATAGCTGGGCCACGTATATACAGCATGGGGGTAGCTGCGATACCAGCCAGCTGCAACCCACGGCTATATAGGACCTACAGGCGATGTTCTTGATTCGATATATGTCGTTCTGAGCACAACTGGGCCTCCGTATATACGGCATGTGGGTGGCTCTGATATCAGCCAGATGCAACCCACGGCCCTATAGGACCTACAGGCGATGTTCTTGAGTCGATATATGTCGATCTGAGCACAGCTGGGCCCCGTATATACAGCATGGGGGTAGCTCTGATACCAGCCAGATGCTAGCCACGGCCATATAGGACCTACTGGCGATGTTCTTGAGTCGATATATGTCGATCTGAGCACAGCTGGGCGCCGTATATACAGCATGGGGGTAGCTCTGATACCAGCCAGCTGCAACCCACGGCCATATAGGACGTACAGGCGATGTTCTTGAGTCGATTTATGTCGATCTGAGCACAGCTGGGCCCCGCATATACGGCATGTTGGTGGTTCTGATACCAGCCAGCTGCAACCCACGGCCATATAGGACCTACAGGCGATGTTCTTCAGTCGATATATGTCGATCTGAGCACAGCTGGGCCACGTATCTACAGCATGGGGGTAGCTGTGCTACCAGCCAGCTGCAACCCACGGCCATATAAGACCCACAGGCGATTTTTTTGAGTCGATATGTGTCGATCTGAGCACAGCTGGGCCTCGTATATACAGCATGAGGGTAGCTCTGATACCAGCCAGATGCAACCCACGGCCATATAGGACCTACCGGCTATGTTCTTGAGTTGATATATGTCGATCTTAGCACAGCTGGGCCCCGTATATACGGCATGTGGGTGGCTCTGATACTTGCCAGATGCAACCCACGGCCATATAGGACCTACAGGCGATGTTCTTAATTCGATATATGTCGATCTGAGCACAACTGGGCCCCCGTATATACGGCATGTGGGTGGCTCTGATATCAGCCAGATGCAACCCACGGCCCTATAGGTCCTACAGGCGATGTTCTTGAGTCGATATATGTCGATCTGAGCACAGCTGGGCCCCGTATATACAGCATGGGGGTAGCTCTGATACCAGCCAGATGCAACCCTCGGCCATATAGGACCTACAGGCGATGTTCTTGAGTCGATATATGTCGATCTGAGCACAGCTGGGCGCCGTATATACAGCATGGGGGTAGCTCTGATACCAGTCAGATGCAACCCACGGCCATATAGGACCTACAGGCGATGTTATTGAGTCGATATATGTCGATCTGAGCACAGCTGGGCCCCGTATATACGGCATGTGGGTGGCTCTGATACCAGCCAGCTGCAACCCACGGCTATATAGGACCTACAGGCGATGTTCTTGAGTCGATATATGTCGATCGGAGCACAGCTGGGTCCCGTATATACAGCATGCGGGTAGCTCTGATACCAGCCAGATGCAACCCACGGCCATATAGGACCCTCAGGCGATGTTCTTGAGTCGATATATGTCGATCTGAGCACAGCTGGGCGCCGTATATACAGCATGGGGGTAGCTCTGATACCAGCCAGATGCAACCCACGGCCATATAGGACCTACAGGAGATATTCTTGAGTCGATTTATGTCGATCTGAGCACAGCTGGGCCACGTATATACAGCATGGGGGTAGCTGTGCTACCAGCCAGCTGCAACCCACGGCTATGTAGGACCTACAGGCGATGTTATTGAGTCGATATATGTCGATCTGAGCACAGCTGGGCCCCGTATATACAGCATGGGAGTAGCTCTGATACCAGCCACATGCAACCCACGGCTATATAGGACCTACAGGCGATGTTCTTTAGTCGATATATGTCGATCTGAGCACAGCTGGGCCACGTATATACAGCCTGGGGGTAGCTCTGATACCAGCCAGCTGCAAACCACGGCCTTATAAGACCCACAGGCGATGTTCTTGAGTCGATATATGTCGATCAGAGCACAGCTGGGCCCCGTATATACGGCATGTGGGTGGCTCTGATACCAGCCAGCTGCAACCCACGGCCATATAGGACCTACAGGCGATGTTCTTGAGTCGATATATGTCGATCTGAGCACAGCTGGGCCCCCGTATATACGGCATGTGGGTGGCTCTGATATCAGCCAGATGCAACCCACGGCCCTATAGGACCTACAAGCGATGTTCTTGAGTCGATATATGTCGATCTGAGCACAGCTGGGCCCCGTATATACAGCATGGGGGTAGCTCTGATACCAGTCAGATGCAACCCACGGCCATATAGGACCTACAGGCGATGTTATTGAGTCGATATATGTCGATCTGAGCACAGCTGGGCCCCGTATATACGGCATGTGGGTGGCTCTGATACCAGCCAGCTGCAACCCACGGCTATATAGGACCTACAGGCGATGTTCTTGAGTCGATATATGTCGATCGGAGCACAGCTGGGTCCCGTATATACAGCATGCGGGTAGCTCTGATACCAGCCAGATGCAACCCACGGCCATATAGGACCCTCAGGCGATGTTCTTGAGTCGATATATGTCGATCTGAGCACAGCTGGGCGCCGTATATACAGCATGGGGGTAGCTCTGATACCAGCCAGATGCAACCCACGGCCATATAGGACCTACAGGAGATATTCTTGAGTCGATTTATGTCGATCTGAGCACAGCTGGGCCACGTATATACAGCATGGGGGTAGCTGTGCTACCAGCCAGCTGCAACCCACGGCTATGTAGGACCTACAGGCGATGTTATTGAGTCGATATATGTCGATCTGAGCACAGCTGGGCCCCGTATATACAGCATGGGAGTAGCTCTGATACCAGCCACATGCAACCCACGGCTATATAGGACCTACAGGCGATGTTCTTTAGTCGATATATGTCGATCTGAGCACAGCTGGGCCACGTATATACAGCCTGGGGGTAGCTCTGATACCAGCCAGCTGCAAACCACGGCCTTATAAGACCCACAGGCGATGTTCTTGAGTCGATATATGTCGATCAGAGCACAGCTGGGCCCCGTATATACGGCATGTGGGTGGCTCTGATACCAGCCAGCTGCAACCCACGGCCATATAGGACCTACAGGCGATGTTCTTGAGTCGATATATGTCGATCTGAGCACAGCTGGGCCCCCGTATATACGGCATGTGGGTGGCTCTGATATCAGCCAGATGCAACCCACGGCCCTATAGGACCTACAAGCGATGTTCTTGAGTCGATATATGTCGATCTGAGCACAGCTGGGCCCCGTATATACAGCATGGTGGTAGCTCTAATACCAGCCAGATGCAACCCAGGGCCATATAGGACCTACAGGCGATGTTCTTGAGTCGATATATGTCGATCTGAGCACATATGGGCGCCGTATATACAGCATGGGGGTAGCTCTGATACCAGTCAGATGCAACCCACGGCCATATAGGACCTACAGGCGATGTTCTTGAGTCGATATATGTCGATCTGAGCACAGCTGCGCCCCGTATATACGGCATGTGGGTGGCTCTGATACCAGCCAGCTGCAACCCACGGCCATATAGGATCTACAGGCGATGTTCTTGAGTCGATATATGTCGATCTGAGCATAGCCGGGCCACGTATATACAGCATGGGTGTAGCTGTGATACCAGCCAGCTGCAACCCACGGCTATATAGGACCTACAGGCGATGATCTTGAGTCGATATATGTCGATCTGAGCACAGCTGGGCCCCGTATATACAGCATGGGGGTAGCTCTGATACCAGCCAGATGCAACCCACGGCCATATAGGACCCTCAGGCGATGTTCTTGAGTCGATATATGTCGATCTGAGCACAGCTGGGCGCCGTATATACAGCATGGGGGTAGCTCTGATACCAGCCAGATGCAACCCACGGCCATATAGGACCTACAGGCGATGTTCTTGAGTCGATTTATGTCGATCTGAGCACAGCTGGGCCCCGTATATACGGCATGTGGGTGGCTCTGATACCAGCCAGCTGCAACTTACGGCCATATAGGAAGTACAGGCGATGTTCTTGAGTCGATATATGTCAATCTGAGCACAGCTGGGCCACGTATATACAGCATGGGGGTAGCTGTGCTACCAGCCAGCTACAACCCACGGCTATATAGGACCTACAGGCGATGGTATTGAGTCGATATATGTCGATCTGAGCACAGCTGGGCCCCGTATATACAGCATGGGGGTAGCTGTGCTACCAGCCAGCTGCAACCCACGGCTATATAGGACCCACAGGCGATGTTAGTGAGTCGATATATGTCGATCTGATCACAGCTGGGCCCCGTATATACAGCATGGGGGTAGCTCTGATACCAGCCAGGTGCAACCCACGGCCATATAGGACCTACAGGCGATGTTCTTGAGTCGATATATGTCGATTTGAGCATAGCTGGGCCACGTATATACAGCATGGGGGTAGCTGTGATACCAGCCAGCTGCAACCCACGGCTATATAGGACCTACAGGCGATGTTCTTGAGTCGATATATGTCGATCGGAGCACAGCTGGGCCCCGTATATACAGCATGCGGGTAGCTCTGATACCAGCCAGATGCAACCCATGGCCATATAGGACCCTCAGGCGATGTTCTTGAGTCGATATATGTCGATCTGAGCACAGCTGGGCGCCGTATATACAGCATGGGGGAAGCTCTGATACCAGCCAGATGCAACCCACGGCCATATAGGACCTACAGGCAATGTTCTTGAGTCGATTTATGTCGATCTGAGCACAGCTGGGCCCCGTATATACGGCATGTTGGTGGCTCTGATACCAGCCAGCTGCAACCCACGGCCATATAGGACCTACAGGCGATGTTCTTCAGTCGATATATGTCGATCTGAGCACAGCTGGGCCACGTATATACAGCATGGGGGTAGCTGTGCTACCAGCCAGCTGCAACCCACGGCCATATAAGACCCACAGGCGATTTTTTTGAGTCGATATGTGTCGATCTGAGCACAGCTGGGCCTCGTATATACAGCATGGGGGTAGCTCTGATACCAGCCAGATGCAACCCACGGCCATATAGGACCTACAGTCGATGTTCTTGAGTTGATATATGTCGATCTTAGCACAGCTGGGCCCCGTATATACGGCATGTGGGTGGCTCTGATACTTGCCAGATGCAACCCACGGCCATATAGGACCTACAGGCTATGTTCTTAATTCGATATATGTCGATCTGAGCACAACTGGGCCCCCGTATATACGGCATGTGGGTGGCTCTGATATCAGCCAGATGCAACCCACGGCCCTATAGGACCTACAGGCGATGTTCTTGAGTCGATATATGTCGATCTGAGCACAGCTGGGCCCCGTATATACAGCATGGGGGTAGCTCTGATACCAGCCAGGTGCAACCCTCGGCCATATAGGACCTACAGGCGATGTTCTTGAGTCGATATATGTCGATCTGAGCACAGCTGGGCGTTGTATATACAGCATGGGGGTAGCTCTGATACCAGTCAGATGCAACCCACGGCCATATAGGACCTACAGGCCATGTTATTGAGTCGATATATGTCGATCTGAGCACAGCTGGGCCCCGTATATACGGCATGTAGGGGGGCTCTGATACCAGCCAGCTGCAACCCACGGCCATATAGGACCTACAGGATTTGAGCATAGCTGGGCCACGTATATACAGCATGGGGGTAGCTGTGATACCAGCCAGCTGCAACCCACGGCTATATAGGACCTACAGGCGATGTTCTTGAGTCGATATATGTCGATCGGAGCACAGCTGGGTCCCGTATATACAGCATGCGGGTAGCTCTGATACCAGCCAGATGCAACCCACGGCCATATAGGACCCTCAGGCCATGTTCTTGAGTCGATATATGTCGATCTGAGCACAGCTGGGCGCCGTATATACAGCATGGGGGTAGCTCTGATACCAGCCAGATGCAACCCACGGCCATATAGGACCTACAGGAGATGTTCTTGAGTCGATTTATGTCGATCTGTGCACAGCTGGGCCCCGTATATACGGCATGTAGGTGGCTCTGATACCAGCCAGATGCAACCCACGGCCATATAGGACGTACAGGCGATGTTCTTGAGTCGATATATGTCGATCGGAGCATAGCTGGGCCACGTATATACAGCATGGGTGTAGCTCTGATACCAGCCAGCTGCAACCCACGGCTATATAGGACCTACAGGCGATGATCTTGAGTCGATATATGTCGATCTGAGCACAGCTGGGCCCCGTATATACAGCATGGGGGTAGCTCTGATACCAGCCAGATGCAACCCACGGCCATATAGGACCCTCAGGCGATGTTCTTGAGTCGATATATGTCGATCTGAGCACAGCTGGGCGCCGTATATACAGCATGGGGGTAGCTCTGATACCAGCCAGATGCAACCCACGGCCATATAGGACCTACAGGCGATGTTCTTGAGTCGATTTATGTCGATCTGAGCACAGCTGGGCCCCGTATATACGGCATGTGGGTGGCTCTGATACCAGCCAGCTGCAACTTACGGCCATATAGGAAGTACAGGCGATGTTCTTGAGTCGATATATGTCAATCTGAGCACAGCTGAGCCACGTATATACAGCATGGGGGTAGCTGTGCTACCAGCCAGCTGCAACCCACGGCCATATAAGACCCACAGGCGATTTTTTTGAGTCGATATGTGTCGATCTGAGCACAGCTGGGCCTCGTTTATACAGCATGGGGGTAGCTCTGATACCAGCCAGATGCAACCCACGGCCATATAGGACCTACAGGCGATGTTCTTGAGTCGATATATGTCGATTTGAGCATAGCTGGGCCACGTATATACAGCATGGGGGTAGCTGTGATACCAGCCAGCTGCAACCCACGGCTATATAGGACCTACAGGCGATGTTCTTGATTCGATATATGTCGTTCTGAGCACAACTGGGCCTCCGTATATACGGCATGTGGGTGGCTCTGATATCAGCCAGATGCAACCCACGGCCCTATAGGACCTACAGGCGATGTTCTTGAGTCGATATATGTCGATCTGAGCACAGCTGGACCCCGTATATACAGCATGGGGGTAGCTCTGATACCAGCCAGATGCTACCCACGGCCATATAGGACCTACTGGCGATGTTCTTGAGTCGATATATGTCGATCTGAGCACAGCTGAGCGCCGTATATGCAGCATGGGGGTAGCTCTGATACCAGCCAGCTGCAACCCACGGCCATATAAGACCCACAGGCGATGTTTTTCAGTCGATACATGTCGATCTGAACACATCTGGGCGCCGTATATACAGCATGGGGGTAGCTCTGATACCAGCCAGCTGCAACCCACGGCCATATAAGACCTACAGGCGATGTTCTTGAGTCGATATATGTCGATCTGAGCACAGCTGGGCGCCGTATATACAGCATGGGGGTAGCTCTGATACCAGTCAGATGCAACCCACGGCCATATAGGAACCTACAGGCGATGTTCTTGAGTCGATATATGTCGATCTGAGCACAGCTGGGCCCCGTATATACGGCATGTGGGTGGCTCTGATACCAGCCAGCTGCAACCCACGGCCATATAGGACCTACAGGCGATGTTCTTGAGTCGATATATGTCGATTTGAGCATAGCTGGGCCACGTATATACAGCATGGGGGTAGCTGTGATACCAGCCAGCTGCAACCCACGGCTATATAGGACCTACAGGCGATGTTCTTGAGTCGATATATGTCGATCGGAGCACAGCTGGGCCCCGTATATACAGCATGCGGGTAGCTCTGATACCAGCCAGATGCAACCCACGCCCATATAGGACCCTCAGGCGATGTTCTTGAGTCGATATATGTCGATCTGAGCACAGCTGGGCGGCGTATATACAGCATGGGGGTAGCTCTGATACCAGCCAGATGCAACCCACGGCCATATAGGACGTACAGGCGATGTTCTTGAGTCGATTTATGTCGATCTGAGCACAGCTGGGCCCCGCATATACGGCATGTTGGTGGTTCTGATACCAGCCAGCTGCAACCCACGGCCATATAGGACCTACAGGCGATGTTCTTCAGTCGATATATGTCGATCTGAGCACAGCTGGGCCACGTATATACAGCATGGGGGTAGCTGTGCTACCAGCCAGCTGCAACCCACGGCCATATAAGACCCACAGGCGATTTTTTTGAGTCGATATGTGTCGATCTGAGCACAGCTGGGCCTCGTATATACAGCATGGGGGTAGCTCTGATACCAGCCAGATGCAACCCACGGCCATATAGGAGCTACAGGCGATGTTCTTGAGTTGATATATGTCGATCTTAGCACAGCTGGGCCCCGTATATACGGCATGTGGGTGGCTCTGATACTTGCCAGATGCAACCCACGGCCATATAGGACCTACAGGCGATGTTCTTAATTCGATATATGTCGATCTGAGCACAACTGGGCCCCCGTATATACGGCATGTGGGTGGCTCTGATATCAGCCAGATGCAACCCACGGCCCTATAGGTCCTACAGGCGATGTTCTTGAGTCGATATATGTCGATCTGAGCACAGCTGGGCCCCGTATATACAGCATGGGGGTAGCTCTGATACCAGCCAGATGCAACCCTCGGCCATATAGGACCTACAGGCGATGTTCTTGAGTCGATATACGTCGATCTGAGCACAGCTGGGCGCCGTATATACAGCATGGGGGTAGCTCTGATACCAGTCAGATGCAACCCACGGCCATATAGGACCTACAGGCGATGTTATTGAGTCGATATATGTCGATCTGAGCACAGCTGGGCCCCGTATATACGGCATGTGGGTGGCTCTGATACCAGCCAGCTGCAACCCACGGCCATATAGGACCTACAGGAATTGAGCATAGCTGGGCTACGTATATACAGCATGGGGGTAGCTGTGATACCAGCCAGCTGCAACCCACGGCTATATAGGACCTACAGGCGATGTTCTTGAGTCGATATATGTCGATCGGAGCACAGCTGGGGCCCGTATATACAGCATGCGGGTAGCTCTGATACCTGCCAGATGCAACCCACGGCCATATAGGACCCTCAGGCGATGTTCTTGAGTCGATATATGTCGATCTGAGCACAGCTGGGCGCCGTATATACAGCATGGTGGTAGCTCTGATACCAGCCAGATGCAACCCACGGCCATATAGGACCTACAGGAGATGTTCTTGAGTCGATTTATGTCGATCTGAGCACAGCTGGGCCCCGTATATACGGCATGTAGGTGGCTCTGATACCAGCCAGCTGCAACCCACGGCCTTATAGGACCTACAGGCGATGTTCTTGAGTCGATATATGTCGATCTGAGCACAGCTGGGCCACGTATATACAGCATGGGGGTAGCTGTGCTACCAGCCAGCTGCAACCCACGGCTATGTAGGACCTACAGGCGATGTTATTGAGTCGATATATGTCGATCTGAGCACAGCTGGGCCCCGTATATACAGCATGGGAGTAGCTCTGATACCAGCCACATGCAACCCACGGCTATATAGGACCTACAGGCGATGTTCTTTAGTCGATATATGTCGATCTGAGTACAGCTGAGCCACGTATATACAGCCTGGGGGTAGCTCTGATACCAGCCAGCTGCAACCCACGGCCTTATAAGACCCACAGGCGATGTTCTTGAGTCGATATATGTCGATCAGAGCACAGCTGGGCCCCGTATATACGGCATGTGGGTGGCTCTGATACCAGCCAGCTGCAACCCACGGCCATATAGGACCTACAGGCGATGTTCTTGAGTCGATATGTGTCGATCTGAGCACAGCTGGGCCCCCGTATATACGGCATGTGGGTGGCTCTGATATCAGCCAGATGCAACCCACGGCCCTATAGGACCTACAAGCGATGTTCTTGAGTCGATATATGTCGATCTGAGCACAGCTGGGCCCCGTATATACAGCATGGTGGTAGCTCTAATACCAGCCAGATGCAACCCAGGGCCATATAGGACCTACAGGCGATGTTCTTGAGTCGATATATGTCGATCTGAGCACATATGGGCGCCGTATATACAGCATGGGGGTAGCTCTGATACCAGTCAGATGCAACCCACGGCCATATAGGACCTACAGGCGATGTTCTTGAGTCGATATATGTCGATCTGAGCACAGCTGCGCCCCGTATATACGGCATGTGGGTGGCTCTGATACCAGCCAGCTGCAACCCACGGCCATATAGGACCTACAGGCGATGTTCTTGAGTCGATATATGTCGATCTGAGCATAGCCGGGCCACGTATATACAGCATGGGTGTAGCTGTGATACCAGCCAGCTGCAACCCACGGCTATATAGGACCTACAGGCGATGATCTTGAGTCGATATATGTCGATCTGAGCACAGCTGGGCCCCGTATATACAGCATGGGGGTAGCTCTGATACCAGCCAGATGCAACCCACGGCCATATAGGACCCTCAGGCGATGTTCTTGAGTCGATATATGTCGATCTGAGCACAGCTGGGCGCCGTATATACAGCATGGGGGTAGCTCTGATACCAGCCAGATGCAACCCACGGCCATATAGGACCTACAGGCGATGTTCTTGAGTCGATTTATGTCGATCTGAGCACAGCTGGGCCCCGTATATACGGCATGTGGGTGGCTCTGATACCAGACAGCTGCAACTTACGGCCATATAGGAAGTACAGGCGATGTTCTTGAGTCGATATATGTCAATCTGAGCACAGCTGGGCCACGTATATACAGCATGGGGGTAGCTGTGCTACCAGCCAGCTACAACCCACGGCTATATAGGACCTACAGGCGATGGTATTGAGTCGATATATGTCGATCTGAGGACAGCTGGGCCCCGTATATACAGCATGGGGGTAGCTGTGCTACCAGCCAGCTGCAACCCACGGCTATATAGGACCCACATGCGATGTTATTGAATCGATATATGTCGATCTGATCACAGCTGGGCCCCGTATATACAGCATGGGGGTAGCTCTGATACCAGCCAGGTGCAACCCACGGCCATATAGGACCTACAGGCGATGTTCTTGAGTCGATATATGTCGATTTGATCATAGCTGGGCCACGTATATACAGCATGGGTGTAGCTGTGATACCAGCCAGCTGCAACAAACGGCTATATAGGACCTACAGGCGATGTTCTTGAGTCGATATATGTCGATCGGAGCACAGCTGGTCCCCGTATATACAGCATGCGGGTAGCTATGATACCAGCCAGATGCAACCCATGGCCATATAGGACCCTCAGGCGATGTTCTTGAGTCGATATATGTCGATCTGAGCACAGCTGGGCGCCGTATATACAGCATGGGGGAAGCTCTGATACCAGCCAGATGCAACCCACGGCCATATAGGACCTACAGGCAATGTTCTTGAGTCGATTTATGTCGATCTGAGCACAGCTGGGCCCCGTATATACGGCATGTTGGTGGCTCTGATACCAGCCAGCTGTAACCCACGGCCATATAGGACCTACAGGCGATGTTCTTCAGTCGATATATGTCGATCTGAGCACAGCTGGGCCACGTATATACAGCATGGGGGTAGCTGTGCTACCAGCCAGCTGCAACCCACGGCCATATAAGACCCACAGGCGATTTTTTGAGTCGATATGTGTCGATCTGAGCACAGCTGGGCCTCGTATATACAGCATGGGGGTAGCTCTGATACCAGCCAGATGCAACCCACGGCCATATAGGACCTACAGTCGATGTTCTTGAGTTGATATATGTCGATCTTAGCACAGCTGGGCCCCGTATATACGGCATGTGGGTGGCTCTGATACTTGCCAGATGCAACCCACGGCCATATAGGACCTACAGGCGATGTTCTTAATTCGATATATGTCGATCTGAGCACAACTGGGCCCCCGTATATACGGCATGTGGGTGGCTCTGATATCAGCCAGATGCAACCCACGGCCCTATAGGACCTACAGGCGATGTTCTTGAGTCGATATATGTCGATCTGAGCACAGCTGGGCCCCGTATATACAGTATGGGGGTAGCTCTGATACCAGCCAGATGCAACCCACGGCCATATAGGACCTACAGGCGATGTTATTGAGTCGATATATGTCGATCTGAGCACAGCTGGGCTCCGTATATACGGCATGTGGGTGGCTCTGATACCAGCCAGCTGCAACCCACGGCCATATAGGACCTACAGGATTTGAGCATAGCTGGGCCACGTATATACAGCATGGGGGTAGCTGTGATACCAGCCAGCTGCAACCCACGGCTATATAGGACCTACAGGCGATGTTCTTGAGTCGATATATGTCGATCGGAGCACAGCTGGGTCCCGTATATACAGCATGCGGGTAGCTCTGATACCAGCCAGATGCAACCCACGGCCATATAGGACCCTCAGGCGATGTTCTTGAGTCGATATATGTCGATCTGAGCACAGCTGGGCGCCGTATATACAGCATGGGGGTAGCTCTGATACCAGCCAGATGCAACCCACGGCCATATAGGACCTACAGGAGATGTTCTTGAGTCGATTTATGTCGATCTGTGCACAGCTGGGCCCCGTATATACGGCATGTAGGTGGCTCTGATACCAGCCAGCTGCAACCCACGGCCATATAGGACCTACAGGCGATGTTCTTGAGTCGATATATGTCGATCTGAGCACAGCTGGGCCACGTATATACAGCATGGGGGTAGCTGTGCTACCAGCCAGCTGCAACCCACGGCTATGTAGGACCTACAGGCGATGTTATTGAGTCGATATATGTCGATCTGAGCACAGCTGGGCCCCGTATATACAGCATGGGGGTAGCTCTGATACCAGCCACATGCAACCCACGGCCATATAGGACCTACAGGCGATGTTCTTTAGTCGATATATGTCGATCTGAGCACAGCTGGGCCACGTATATACAGCCTAGGGGTAGCTCTGATACCAGTCAGATGCAACCAACGGCCATATAGGACCTACATGCGATGTTCTTGAGTCGATATATGTCGATCTGAGCACAGCTGCGCCCCGTATATACGGCATGTGGGTGGCTCTGATACCAGCCAGCTGCAACCCACGGCCATATAGGACCTACAGGCGATGTTCTTGAGTCGATATATGTCGATCTGAGCATAGCTGGGCCACGTATATACAGCATGGGTGTAGCTGTGATACCAGCCAGCTGCAACCCACGGCTATATAGGACCTACAGGCGATGATCTTGAGTCGATATATGTCGATCTGAGCACAGCTGGGCCCCGTATATACAGCATGGGGGTAGCTCTGATACCAGCCAGATGCAACCCACGGCCATATAGGACCCTCAGGCGATGTTCTTGAGTCGACATATGTCGATCTGAGCACAGCTGGGCGCCGTATATACGGCATGTGGGTGGCTCTGATACCAGCCAGATGCAACCCACGGCCATATAGGACCTACAGGCGATGTTCTTGAGTCGATATATGTCGATCTGAGCACAGCTGGGCCCCGTATATACGGCATGTTGGTGGCTCTGATACCAGCCAGATGCAACCCACGGCCATATAGGACCTACAGGCGATGTTCTTGAGTCGATATATGTCGATCTGAGCACAGCTGGGCCCCCGTATATGCGGCATGTGGGTGGCTCTGATATCAGCCAGATGCAACCCACGGCCATATAGGACCTACAGGCGATGTTCTTGAGTCGATATATGTCGATCTGAGCACAGCTGGGCCCCCGTATATACGGCATGTGGGTGGCTCTGATATCAGCCAGATGCAACCCACGGCCATATAGGACCTACAGGCGATATTCTTGAGTCTATATATGTCGATCTGAGCACAGCTGGGCCCCGTATATACAGCATGGGGGTAGCTCTGATACCAGCCAGATGCAACCCACGGCCATATAGGACCTACAGGCGATGTTCTTGAGTCGATATATGTCGATCTGAGCACAGCTGGGCCCAGTATATATGGCATGTAAGTGGCTCTGATACCAGCCAGCTGCAACCCACGGCCATATAGGACCTACAGGCGATGTTCTTGAGTCGATATATGTCGATCTGAGCACAGCTGGGCCCCGTATATACAGCATGGGGGTAGCTCTTATGCCAGCCAGATGCAACCCACGGCCATATAGGACCCTCAGGCGATGTTCCTGAGTCGATATATGTCGATCTGAGCACAGCTGGGCGCCGTATATACAGCATGGGGGTGGCTCTGATACCAGCCACATGCAACCCACGGCCATATAGGAACTACAGGCGATGTTCTTGAGTCGATATATGTAAATCTGAGCACAGCTGGGCCCCGTATATACGGCATGTGGGTGGCTCTGATACCAGCCAGCTGCAACCCACGGCCATATAGGACCTACAGGCGATGTTCTTTAGTCGATATATGTCGATTTGAGCACAGCTGGGCCACGTATATACAGCATGGGGGGTAGCTGTGCTACCAGCCAGCTGCAACCCACGGCCATATAAGACCCACAGGCGATTTTCTTGAGTCGATATGTGTCGATCTGAGCACAGTTGGGCCTCGTATATACAGCATGGGGGTAGCTCTGATACCAGCCAGATGCAACCCACGGTCATATAGGACCTACAGGCGATGTTCTTGAGTAGATATATGTCGATCTTAGCACAGCTGGGCCCCGTATATGCGGCATGTGGGTGGCTCTGATACCTGCCAGATGCAACCCACGGCCATATAGGACCTACAGGCGATGTTCTTGATTCGATATATGTCGTTCTGAGCACAACTGGGCCTCCGTATATACGGCATGTGGGTGGCTCTGATAACAGCCAGCTGCAACCCACGGCCATATAGGACCTACAGGCGATGTTCTTGAGTCGACATATGTCGATTTGAGCATAGCTGGGCCACGTATATACAGCATGGGGGTAGCTGTGATACCAGCCAGCTGCAACCCACGGCTATATAGGACCTACAGGCGATGTTCTTGCGTCGATATATGTCGATCGGAGCACAGCTGGGCCCCGTATATACAGCATGCGGGTAGCTCTGATACCAGCCAGATGCAACCCACGGCCATATAGGACCCTCAGGCGATGTTCTTGAGTCGATATATGTCGATCTGAGCACAGCTGGGCGCCGTATATACAGCATGGGGGTAGCTCTGATACCAGCCAGATGCAACCCACGGCCATATAGGACCTACAGGCGATGTTCTTGAGTCGATTTATGTCGATCTGAGCACAGCTGGGCCCCGTATATACGGCATGTGGGTGGCTCTGATACCAGCCAGCTGCAACCCACGGCCATATAGGACCTACAAGCGATGTTCTTCAGTCGATATATGTCGTTCTGAGCACAGCTGGGCCACGTATATACAGCATGGGGGTAGCTGTGCTACCAGCCAGCTGCAACCCACGGCTATGTAGGACCTACAGGCGATGTTATTGAGTCGATATATGTCGATCTGAGCACAGCTGGGCCCCGTATATACAGCATGGGGGTAGCTCTGATACCAGCCACATGCAACCCACGGCCATATAGGACCTACAGGCGATGTTCTTTAGTCGATATATGTCGATCTGAGCACAGCTGGGCCACGTATATACAGCCTAGGGGTAGCTCTGATACCAGTCAGATGCAACCAACGGCCATATAGGACCTACATGCGATGTTCTTGAGTCGATATATGTCGATCTGAGCACAGCTGCGCCCCGTATATACGGCATGTGGGTGGCTCTGATACCAGCCAGCTGCAACCCACGGCCATATAGGACCTACAGGCGATGTTCTTGAGTCGATATATGTCTATCTGAGCATAGCTGGGCCACTTATATACAGCATGGGTGTAGCTGTGATACCAGCCAGCTGCAACCCACGGCTATATAGGACCTACAGGCGATGATCTTGAGTCGATATATGTCGATCTGAGCACAGCTGGGCCCCGTATATACAGCATGTGGGTAGCTCTGATACCAGCCAGATGCAACCCACGGCCATATAGGACCCTCAGGCGATGTTCTTGAGTCGACATATGTCGATCTGAGCACAGCTGGGCGCCGTATATACGGCATGTGGGTGGCTCTGATACCAGCCAGATGCAACCCACGGCCATATAGGACCTACAGGCGATGTTCTTGAGTCGATATATGTCGATCTGAGCACAGCTGGGCCCCCGTATATGCGGCATGTGGGTGGCTCTGATATCAGCCAGATGCAACCCACGGCCATATAGGACCTACAGGCGATGTTCTTGAGTCAATATATGTCGATCTGAGCACAGCTGGGCCCCCGTATATACGGCATGTGGGTGGCTCTGATATCAGCCAGATGCAACCCACGGCCATATAGGACCTACAGGCGATATTCTTGAGTCTATATATGTCGATCTGAGCACAGCTGGGCCCCGTATATACAGCATGGGGGTAGCTCTGATACCAGCCAGATGCAACCCACGGCCATATAGGACCTACAGGCGATGTTCTTGAGTCGATATATGTCGATCTGAGCACAGCTGGGCCCAGTATATATGGCATGTAAGTGGCTCTGATACCAGCCAGCTGCAACCCACGGCCATATAGGACCTACAGGCGATGTTCTTGAGTCGATATATGTCGATCTGAGCACAGCTGGGCCCCGTATATACAGCATGGGGGTAGCTCTTATACCAGCCAGATGCAACCCACGGCCATATAGGACCCTCAGGCGATGTTCTTGAGTCGATATATGTCGATCTGAGCACAGCTGGGCGCCGTATATACAGCATGGGGGTGGCTCTGATACCAGCCACATGCAACCCACGGCCATATAGGAACTACAGGCGATGTTCTTGAGTCGATATATGTAGATCTGAGCACAGCTGGGCCCCGTATATACGGCATGTGGGTGGCTCTGATACCAGCCAGCTGCAACCCACGGCCATATAGGACCTACAGGCGATGTTCTTGATTCGATATATGTCGATCTGAGCACAACTGAGCCTCCGTATATACGGCATGTGGGTGGCTCTGATATCAGCCAGATGCAACCCACGGCCCTATAGGACCTACAGGCGATGTTCTTGAGTCGATATATGTCTATCTGAGCACAGCTGGGCCCCGTATATACAGCATGGGGGTAGCTCTGATATCAGCCAGATGCAACCCACGGCCATATAGGACCTACAGGCGATATTCTTGAGTCTATATATGTCGATCTGAGCACAGCTGGGCCCCGTATATACAGCATGGGGGTAGCTCTGATACCAGCCAGATGCAACCCACGGCCATATAGGACCTACAGGCGATGTTCTTGAGTCGATTTATGTCGATCTGAGCACAGCTGGGCCCCGTATATACGGCATGTGGGTGGCTCTGATACCTGCCAGATGCAACCCACGGCCATATAGGACCTACAGGCGATGTTCTTGATTCGATATATGTCGATCTGAGCACAACTGAGCCTCCGTATATACGGCATGTGGGTGGCTCTGATATCAGCCAGATGCAACCCACGGCCCTATAGGACCTACAGGCGATGTTCTTGAGTCGATATATGTCTATCTGAGCACAGCTGGGCCCCGTATATACAGCATGGGGGTAGCTCTGATACCAGCCAGATGCAACCCACGGCCATATAGGACCTACAGGCGATGTTCTTGAGTCGATATATGTCGATCTGAGCACAGCTGGGCCCCGTATATATGGCATGTAAGTGGCTCTGATACCAGTCAGCTGCAACCCACGGCCATAGAGGACCTACAGGCGATGTTCTTGAGTCGATATATGTCGATCTGAGCACAGCTGGGCGCCGTATATACAGCATGGGGGTAGCACTGATACCAGCCAGCTGCAACCCACGGCCATATAAGACCCACAGGCGATGTTTTTGAGTCGATATATGTCGATCTGAGCACAGCTGGGCGCCGTATATACAGCATGGGGGTAGCTCTGATACCAGCCAGCTGCAACCCACGGCCATATAAGACTTACAGGCGATGTTCTTGATTCGATATATGTCGATCTGAGCACAACTGAGCCTCCGTATATACGGCATGTGGGTGGCTCTGATATCAGCCAGATGCAACCCACGGCCCTATAGGACCTACAGGCGACGTTCTTGAGTCGATATATGTCTATCTGAGCACAGCTGGGCCCCGTATATACAGCATGGGGGTAGCTCTGATACCAGCCAGATGCAACCCACGGCCATATAGGACCTACAGGCGATGTTCTTGATTCGATATATGTCGTTCTGAGCACAACTGGGCCTCCGTATATACGGCATGTGGGTGGCTCTGATAACAGCCAGCTGCAACCCACGGCCATATAGGACCTACAAGCGATGTTCTTCAGTCGATATATGTCGTTCTGAGCACAGCTGGGCCACGTATATACAGCATGGGGGTAGCTGTGCTACCAGTCAGCTGCAACCCACGGCCATATAGGACCTACAGGCGATGTTCTTGAGTTGATATATGTCGATCTTAGCACAGCTGGGCCCCGTATATACGGCATGTGGGTGGCTCTGATACCTGCCAGATGCAACCCACGGCCATATAGGACCTACAGGCGATGTTCTTGATTCGATATATGTCGATCTGAGCACAACTGAGCCTCCGTATATACGGCATGTGGGTGGCTCTGATATCAGCCAGATGCAACCCACGGCCCTATAGGACCTACAGGCGATGTTCTTGAGTCGATATATGTCTATCTGAGCACAGCTGGGCCCCGTATATACAGCATGGGGGTAGCTCTGATACCAGCCAGATGCAACCCACGGCCATATAGGACCTACTGGCGATGTTCTTGAGTCGATATATGTCGATCTGAGCACAGCTGGGCGCCGTATATACAGCATGGGGGTAGCTCTGATACCAGCCAGCTGCAACCCACGGCCATATAAGACCCACAGGCGATGTTTTTGAGTCGATATATGTCGATCTGAGCACAGCTGGGCGCCGTATATACAGCATGGGGGTAGCTCTGATACCAGCCAGCTGCAACCCACGGCCATATAAGACTTACAGGCGATGTTCTTGAGTCGATATATGTCGATCTGAGCACAACTGGGCGCCGTATATACAGCATGGGGGTAGCTCTGATACCAGCCAGCTGCAACCCACGGCCATATAAGACCCACAGGCGATGTTTTTGAGTCGATATATGTCGATCTGAGCACAGCTGGGCGCCGTATATACAGCATGGGGGTAGCTCTGATACCAGCCAGATGCAACCCACGGCCATATAAGACCTACAGGCGATGTTCTTCAGTCGATATATGTCGATCTGAGCACAGCTGGGCCCCGTATATACGGCATGTGGGTGGCTCTGATAACAGCCAGCTACAACCCACGGCCATATAGGACCTACAGGCGATGTTCTTGAGTCGATATATGTCGATTTGAGCATAGCTGGGCCACGTATATACAGCATGGGGGTAGCTGTGATACCAGCCAGCTGCAACCCACGGCTATATAGGACCTACAGGCGATGTTCTTGAGTCGATATATGTCGATCGGAGCACAGCTGGGCCCCGTATATACAGCATGCGGGTAGCTCTGATACCAGCCAGATGTAAACCACGGCCATATAGGACCCTCAGGCGATGTTCTTGAGTCGATATATGTCGATCTGAGCACAGCTGGGCGCCGTATATACAGCATGGGGGTAGCTCTGATACCAGTCAGATGCAACCCACGGCCATATAGGACCTACAGGCGATGTTCTTGAGCCGATATATGTCGATCTGAGCACAGCTGGGCCCCGTATATACGGCATGTGGGTGGCTCTGATACCAGCCAGCTGCAACCCACGGCCATATAGGACCTACAGGATTTGAGCATAGCTGGGCCACGTATATACAGCATGGGGGTAGCTGTGATACCAGCCAGCTGCAACCCACGGCTATATAGGACCTACAGGCGATGTTTTTGAGTCGATATATGTCGATCGGAGCACAGCTGGGCCCCGTATATACAGCATGCGGGTAGCTCTGATACCAGCCAGATGCAACCCACGGCCATATAGGACCCTCAGGCGATGTTCTTGAGTCGATATATGTCGATCTGAGCACAGCTGGGCGCCGTATATACAGCATGGGGGTAGCTCTGATACCAGCCAGATGCAACCCACGGCCATATAGGACCTACAGGAGATGTTCTTGAGTCGATTTATGTCGATCTGAGCACAGCTGGGCCCCGTATATACGGCATGTAGGTGGCTCTGATACCAGCCAGCTGCAACCCACGGCCAAATAGGACCTACAGGCGATGTTCTTGAGTCGATATATGTCGATCTGAGCACAGCTGGGCCCCGTATATACATCATGGGGGTAGCTCTGATACCAGCCAGATGCAACCCACGGCCATATAGGACCTACAGGCGATGTTCTTGAGTCGATATATGTCGATCTGAGCACAGCTGGGCGCCGTATATACAGCATGGGGGTAGCTCTGATACCAGTCAGATGCAACCCCCGGCCATATAGGACCTACAGGCGATGTTCTTGAGTCGATATATGTCGATTTGAGCATAGCTGGGCCACGTATATACAGCATGGGGGTAGCTATGCTACCAGCCAGCTGCAACCCACGGCTATGTAGGACCTGCAGGCGATGTTATTGAGTCGATATATGTCGATCTGAGCACAGCTGGGCCACGTATATACAGCCTGGGGGTAGCTCTGATACCAGCCAGCTGCAACCCACGGCCTTATAAGACCCACAGGCGATGTTCTTGAGTCGATACATGTCGATCTGAGCACAGCTGGGCCCCGTATATACGGCATGTGGGTGCCTCTGATACCAGCCAGCTGCAACCCACGGCCATATAGGACCTACAGGCGATGTTCTTGAGTCGATATATGTCGATCTGAGCACAGCTGGGCCCCCGTATATACGGCATGTGGGTGGCTCTGATATCAGCCAGATGCAACCCACGGCCATATAGGACCTACAGGCGATGTTCTTGAGTCGATATATGTCGATCTGAGCACAGCTGGGCGCCGTATATACAGCATGGGGGTAGCACTGATACCAGCCAGATGTAACCCACGGCCATATAGGACCTACAGGCGATGTTCTTGAATCGATATATGTCGATTTGAGTAGAGCTGGGCCCCGTATATACAGCATGGGGGTAGCTCTGATACCAGCCAGATGCAACCCACGGCCATATAGGACCTACAGGCGATGTTCTTGAGTCGATATATGTCGATCTGAGCACAGCTGGGCCCCGTATATATGGCATGTAAGTGGCTCTGATACCAGTCAGCTGCAACCCACGGCCATAGAGGACCTACAGGCGATGTTCTTGAGTCGATATATGTCGATCTGAGCACAGCTGGGCGCCGTATATACAGCATGGGGGTAGCACTGATACCAGCCAGATGTAACCCATGGCCATATAGGACCTACAGGCGATGTTCTTGAATCGATATATGTCGATTTGAGTAGAGCTGGGCCCCGTATATACAGCATGGGGGTAGCTCTGATACCAGCCAGATGCAACCCACGGCCATATAGGACCTACAGGCGATGTTCTTGAGTCGATATATGTCGATCTGAGCACAGCTGGGCGCCGTATATACAGCATGGGGGTAGCTCTGATACCAGTCAGATGCAACCCACTGCCATATAGGACCTACAGGCGATGTTCTTGAGTCGATATATGTCGATCTGAGCACAGCTGGCCCCGTATATACGGCATGTGGGTGGCTCTGATACGAGCCAGCTGCAACCCACGGCCATATAGGACCTACAGGCGATGTTCTTGAGTCGATATATGTCGATTTGAGCATAGCTGGGCGCCGTATATACAGCATGGGGTATCTTTGATACCAGCCAGATGCAATCCACGGCCATATAGGACCTACAGGCGATGTTCTTGAGTCGATATATGTCGATCTGAGCACAGCTGGGCGCCGTATATACAGCATGGGGGTAGCTCTGATACCAGCCAGATGCAACCAACGGCCATATAGCACCTACAAGCGATGTTCTTGAGTCGATATATGTCTATCTGAGCACAGCTGGGTTACGTATATACAGCCTGGGGGTAGCTCTGATACCAGCCAGCTGCAACCCACGGCCATATAAGACCCACAGGCGATTTTCTTGAGTCGATATATTTCGATCTGAGCACAGCTGGGCCTCGTATATACAGCATGGGGGTAGCTCTGATACCAGCCAGATGCAACCCACGGCCATATAGGACCTACAGGCGATCTTCTTGAGTCGATATGTGTCGATCTGAGCACAGCTGGGCGCCGTATATACAGCATGGGGGTAGCTCTGATACCAGCCAGATGCAACCCACGGCCATATAGGACCAACAGGCGATGTTCTTGAGTCGATATATGTCGATCGTAGTACAGCTGGGCCCCGTATATACGGCATGTGGGTGGCTCTGATACCTGCCAGATGCAACCCACGGCCATATATGACCTACAGGCGATGTTCTTGATTCGATATATGTCGATCTGAGCACAACTGGGCCCCCGTATATACGGCATGTGGGTGACTCTGATATCAGCCAGATGCAACCCAGGGCCCTATAGGACCTACAGGCGATGTTCTTGAGTCGATATATATCGATTTGAGCACAGCTGGGCCCCGTATATACAGCATGGGGGTAGCTCTGATACCAGCCAGATGCAACCCACGGCCATATAGGACATACAGGCGATGTTCTTGAGTCGATATATGTCGATCTGAGCACAGCTGGGCGCCGTATATACAGCATGGGGGTAGCTCTGATACCAGTCAGATGCAACCCACGGCCATATAGGACCTACAGGCGATGTTCTTGAGTCGATATATGTCGATCTGAGCACAGCTGAGCCCCGTATATACGGCATGTGGGTGGCTCTGATATCAGCCAGCTGCAACCCACGGCCATATAGGACCTACAGGCGATGTTCTTGAGTCGATATATGTCGATTTGAGCATAGCTGGGCCACGTATATACAGCATGGGGGTAGCTGTGATACCAGCCAGCTGCAACCCACGGCTATATAGGACCTACAGGCGATGTTCTTGAGTCGATATATGTCGATCGGAGCACAGCTGGGCCCCGTATATACAGTATGCGGGTAGCTCTGATACCAGCCAGATGCAACCCACAGCCATATAGGACCCTCAGGCGATGTTCTTGAGTCGATATATGTCGATCTGAGCACAGCTGGGCGCCGTATATACAGCATGGGGGTAGCTCTGATACCAGCCAGATGCAACCCACGGCCATATAGGACCTACAGGCGATGTGCTTGAGTCGATTTATGTCGATCTGAGCACAGCTGGGCCCCGTATATACGGCATGTGGGTGGCTCTGATACCAGCCAGCTGCAACCCACGGCCATATAGGACCTACAGGCGATGTTCTTCAGACGATATATGTCGATCTGAGCACAGCTGGTCTACGTATATACAGCATGGGGGTAGCTGTGCTACCAGCCAGCTGCAACCCACGGCCATATAAGACCCACAGGCGATTTTCCTGAGTCGATATGTGTCGATCTGAGCACAGCTGGGCCCCGTATATACGGCATGTGGGTGGCTCTGATAACAGCCAGCTGCAACCCACGGCCATATAGGACCTACAGGCGATGTTCTTGAGTCGATATATGTCGATTAGAGCATAGCTGGGCCACGTATATACAGCATGGGGGTAGCTGTTATACCAGCCAGCTGCAACCCACGGCTATATAGGACCTACAGGCGATGTTCTTGAGTCGATATATGTCGATCGGAGCACAGCTGGGCCCCGTATATACAGCATGCGTGTAGCTCTGATACCAGCCAGATGCAACCCACGGCCATATAGGACCCTCAGGCGATGTTCTTGAGTCGATATATGTCGATCTGAGCACAGCTGGGCGCCGTATATACAGCATGGGGGTAGCTCTGATACCAGCCAGATGCAACCCACGGCCATATAGGACCTACAGGCGATGTTCTTGAGTCGATTTATGTCGATCTGAGCACAGCTGGGCCACGTATATACAGCATGGGGGTAGCTGTGCTACTAGCCAGCTGCAACCCACGGCCATATAAGACCCACAGGCGATTTTCTTGAGTCGATATGTGTCGATCTGAGCACAGCTGGGCGCCGTATATACAGCATGGGGGTAGCTCTGATACCAGCCAGATGCAACCCACGGCCATATAGGACCTACAGGCGATGTTCTTGAGTCGATTTATGTCGATCAGAGCACAGCTGGGCCCCGTATATACGGCATGTGGGTGGCTCTGATACCAGATAGCTGCAACCCACGGCCATATAGGACCTACAGGAATTGAGCATAGCTGGGCCACGTATATACAGCATGGGGGTAGCTGTGATACCAGCCAGCTGCAACCCACGGCTATATAGGACCAAACAGTCGATGTTCTTGAGTCGATATATGTCGATCGGAGCACAGCTGGGCCCCGTATATACAGCATGCGGGTAGCTCTGATACCAGCCAGATGCAACCCACGGCCATATAGGACCCTCAGGCGATGTTCTTGAGTCGATATATGTCGATCTGAGCACAGCTGGGCGCCGTATATACAGCATGGGGGTAGCTCTGATACCAGCCAGATGCAACCCACGGCCATATAGGACCTACAGGCGATGTTCTTGAGTCGATATATGTCGATCTGAGCTCAGCTGGGCGCCGTATATACAGCATGGGGGCAGCTCTGATACCAGTCAGATGCAACCCACGGCCATATAGGACCTACAGGCGATGTTCTTGAGTCGATATATGTCGATCTGAGCACAGCTGGGCCCCGTAAATACGGCATGTGGGTGGCTCTGATATCAGCCAGATGCAACCCACGGTCCTATAGGACCTACAGGCGATGTTCTTGAGTCGATATATGTCGATCTGAGCACAGCTGGGCCCCGTATATACAGCATGGGGGTAGCTCTGATACCAGCCAGATGCAACCCGCGGCCATATAGGACCTACAGGCGATGTTCTTGAGTCGATATATGTCGATCTGAGCACAGCTGGGCCCCGTATATACGGCATGTGGGTGGCTCTGATACCAGCCAGCTGCATCCCACGGCCATATAGAACCTACAGGCGATGTTCTTGAGTCGATATATGTCGATTTGAGCATAGCTGGGCCACGTATATACAGCATGGGGGTAGCTGTGATACCAGCCAGCTGCAACCCACGGCTATATAGGACCTACAGGCGATGTTCTTGAGTCGATATATGTCGATCGGAGCACAGCTGGGCCCCGTATATGCAGTATGCGGGTAGCTCTGATACCAGCCAGATGCAACCCACGGCCATATAGGACCCTCAGGCGATGATCTTGAGTCGATATATGTCGATCTGAGCACAGCTGGGCGCCGTATATACAGCATGGGGGTAGCTCTGATACCAGCCAGATGCAACCCACGGCCATATAGGACCTACAGGCGATGTTCTTGAGTCGATATATGTCGATCTGAGCACAGCTGGGCGCCGTATATACAGCATGGGGGCAGCTCTGATACCAGTCAGATGCAACCCACGGCCATATAGGACCTACAGGCGATGTTCTTGAGTCGATATATGTCGATCTGAGCACAGCTGGGCCCCGTAAATACGGCATGTGGGTGGCTCTGATATCAGCCAGATGCAACCCACGGCCCTATAGGACCTACAGGCGATGTTCTTGAGTCGATATATGTCGATCTGAGCACAGCTGGGCCCCGTATATACAGCATGGGGGTAGCTCTGATACCAGCCAGATGCAACCCACGGCCATATAGGACCTACAGGCGATGTTCTTGAGTCGATATATGTCGATCTGAGCACAGCTGGGCCCCGTATATATGGCATGTGGGTGGCTCTGATATCAGCCAGATGCAACCCACGGCCCTATAGGACCTACAGGCGATGTTCTTGAGTCGATATATGTCGATCTGAGCACAGCTGGGCCCCGTATATACAGCATGGGGGTAGCTCTGATACCAGCCAGATGCAACCCACGGCCATATAGGACCTACAGGCGATGTTCTTGAGTCGATTTATGTCGATCTGAGCACAGCTGGGCCCCGTATATACGGCATGTGGGTGGCTCTGATACCAGCCAGCTGCAACCCACGGCCATATAGGACCTACAGGCGATGTTCTTCAGTCGATATATGTCGATCTGAGCACAGCTGGGCCACGTATATACAGCATGGGGGTAGCTGTGCTACCAGCCAGCTGCAACCCCCGGCCATATAAGACCCACAGGCGATTTTCTTGAGTCGATATGTGTCGATCTGAGCACAGTTGGGCCTCGTATATACAGCATGGGGGTAGCTCTGATACCAGCCAGATGCAACCCACGGCCATATAGGACCCTCAGGCGATGTTCTTGAGTCGATATATGTCGATCTGAGCACAGCTGGGCGCCGTATATACAGCATGGGGGTATCTCTGATACCAGCCAGATGCAACCCACGGCCATATAGGACCTACAGGCGATGTTCTTGAGTCGATTTATGTCGATCTGAGCACAGCTGGGCCCCGTATATACGGCATGTGGGTGGCTCTGATACCAGCCAGCTGCAACCCACGGCCATATAGGACCTACAGGCGATGTTCTTCAGTCGATATATGTCGATCTGAGCACAGCTGGGCCACGTATATACAGCATGGGGGTAGCTGTGCTACCAGCCAGCTGCAACCCACGGCCATATAGGACCTACAGGCGATGTTCTTGAGTTGATATATGTCGATCTTAGCACAGCTGGGCCCCGTATATACGGCATGTGGGTGGCTCTGATACCTGCCAGATGCAACCCACGGCCATATAGGACCTACAGGCGATGTTCTTGATTCGATATATGTCGATCTGAGCACAAGTGAGCCTCCGTATATACGGCATGTGGGTGGCTCTGATATCAGCCAGATGCAACCCACGGCCCTATAGGACCTACAGGCGATGTTCTTGAGTCGATATTTGTCGATCTGAGCACAGCTGGGCCCCGTATATATGGCATGTGGGTGGCTCTGATATCAGCCAGATGCAACCCACGGCCCTATAGGACCTACAGGCGATGTTCTTGAGTCGATATATGTCGATCTGAGCACAGCTGGGCCCCGTATATACAGCATGGGGGTAGCTCTGATACCAGCCAGATGCAACCCACGGCCATATAGGACCTACAGGCGATGTTCTTGAGTCGATTTATGTCGATCTGAGCACAGCTGGGCCCCGTATATACGGCATGTGGGTGGCTCTGATACCAGCCAGCTGCAACCCACGGCCATATAGGACCTACAGGCGATGTTCTTCAGTCGATATATGTCGATCTGAGCACAGCTGGGCCACGTATATACAGCATGGGGGTAGCTGTGCTACCAGCCAGCTGCAACCCCCGGCCATATAAGACCCACAGGCGATTTTCTTGAGTCGATATGTGTCGATCTGAGCACAGTTGGGCCTCGTATATACAGCATGGGGGTAGCTCTGATACCAGCCAGATGCAACCCACGGCCATATAGGACCCTCAGGCGATGTTCTTGAGTCGATATATGTCGATCTGAGCACAGCTGGGCGCCGTATATACAGCATGGGGGTATCTCTGATACCAGCCAGATGCAACCCACGGCCATATAGGACCTACAGGCGATGTTCTTGAGTCGATTTATGTCGATCTGAGCACAGCTGGGCCCCGTATATACGGCATGTGGGTGGCTCTGATACCAGCCAGCTGCAACCCACGGCCATATAGGACCTACAGGCGATGTTCTTCAGTCGATATATGTCGATCTGAGCACAGCTGGGCCACGTATATACAGCATGGGGGTAGCTGTGCTACCAGCCAGCTGCAACCCACGGCCATATAGGACCTACAGGCGATGTTCTTGAGTTGATATATGTCGATCTTAGCACAGCTGGGCCCCGTATATACGGCATGTGGGTGGCTCTGATACCTGCCAGATGCAACCCACGGCCATATAGGACCTACAGGCGATGTTCTTGATTCGATATATGTCGATCTGAGCACAAGTGAGCCTCCGTATATACGGCATGTGGGTGGCTCTGATATCAGCCAGATGCAACCCACGGCCCTATAGGACCTACAGGCGATGTTCTTGAGTCGATATTTGTCGATCTGAGCACAGCTGGGCCCAGTATATACAGCATGGGGGTAGCTCTGATACCAGCCAGATGCAACCCACGGCCATATAGGACCTACTGGCGATGTTCTTGAGTCGATATATGTCGATCTGAGCACAGCTGGACGCCGTATATACAGCATGGGGGTAGCTCTGATACCAGCCAGCTGCAACCCACGGCCATATAAGACCTACAGGCGATGTTCTTGAGTCGATATATGTCGATCTGAGCACAGCTGGGCGCCGTATATACAGCATGGGGGTAGCTCTGATACCAGTCAGATGCAACCCACGGCCATATAGGACCTACAGGCGATGTTCTTGAGTCGATATATGTAGATCTGAGCACAGCTGGGCCCCGTATATACGGCATGTGGGGTGGCTCTGATAACAGCCAGCTGCAACCCACGGCCATATAGGACCTACAGGCGATGTTCTTGAGTCGATATATGTCGATCTGAGCACAGCTGGGCCCCGTATATACAGCATGCGGGTAGCTCTGATACCAACCAGATGCAACCCACGGCCCTATAGGACCTACAGGCGATGATCTTGAGTCGATATATGTCGATCTGAGCACAGCTGGGCGCCGTATATACAGCATGGGGGTAGCTCTGATACCAGCCAGATGCAACCCACGGCCATATAGGACCTACAGGCGATGTTCTTGAGTCGATTTATGTCGATCTGAGCACAGCTGGGCCCCGTATATACGGCATGTGGGTGGCTCTGATACCAGCCAGCTGCAACCCACGGCCATATAGGACCTACAGGCGATGTTCTTCAGTCGATATATGTCGATCTGAGCACAGCTGGGCCACGTATATACAGCATGGGGGTAGCTGTGCTACCAGCCAGCTGCAACCCACGGCCATATAAGACCCACAGGCGATTTTCTTGAGTCGATATGTGTCGATCTGAGCACAGTTGGGCCTCGTATATACAGCATAGGGGTAGCTCTGATACCAGCCAGATGCAACCCACGGCCATATAGGACCTACAGGCGATGTTCTTGAGTTGATATATGTCGATCTTAGCACAGCTGGGCCCCGTATATACGGCATGTGGGTGGCTCTGATACCCGCCAGATGCAACCCACGGCCATATAGGACCTACAGGCGATGTTCTTGATTCGATATATGTCGATCTGAGCACAGCTGGGCCCCGTATATACAGCATGGGGGTAGCTCTGATACCAGCCAGATGCAACCCACGGCCATATAGGACCTACTGGCGATGTTCTTGAGTCGATATATGTCGATCTGATCACAGCTGGGCGCCGTATATACAGCATGGGGGTAGCTCTGATACCAGCCAGCTGCAACCCACGGCCATATAAGACCCACAGGCGATGTTTTTCAGTCGATATATGTCGATCTGAGCACAGCTGGGCGCCGTATATACAGCATGGGGGTAGCTCTGATACCACCCAGCTGCAACCCACGGATATATATGACCTACAGGCGATGTTCTTGAGTCGATATATGTCGATCTGAGCACAGCTGGGCGCCGTATATACAGTATGGGGGTAGCTCTGATACCAGTCAGATGCAACCCACGGCCATATAGGACCTACAGGCGATGTTCTTAAGTCGATATATGTCGATCTGAGCACAACTGGGCCTCCGTATATACGGCATGTAGGTAGCTCTGATATCAGCCAGATGCAACCCACGGCCCTATAGGACCTACAGGCGATGTTCTTGAGTCGATATATGTCGATCTGAGCACAGCTGGGCCCCGTATATACAGCATGGGGGTAGCTCTGATACCAGCCAGATGCAACCCTCGGCCATATAGGACCTACAGGCGATGTTCTTGAGTCGATATATGTCGATCTGAGCACAGCTGGGCCCCGTATATACAGCATGGAGGTAGCTCTGATACCAGCCAGATGCAACCCACGGCCCTATAGGACCTACAGGCGATGTTCTTGAGTCGATATATGTCGATCTGAGCACAGCTGGGCGCCGTATATACAGCATGGGGGTAGCTCTGATACCAGCCAGATGCAACCCACGGCCATATAGGACCTACAGGCGATGTTCTTGAGTCGATTTATGTCGATCTGAGCACAGCTGGGCCCCGCATATACGGCATGTTGGTGGCTCTGATACCAGCCAGCTGCAACCCACGGCCATATAGCACCTACAGGCGATGTTCTTCAGTCGATATATGTCGATCTGAGCACAGCTGGGCCACGTATATACAGCATGGGGGTAGCTGTGCTACCAGCCAGCTGCAACCCACGGCCATATAAGACCCACAGGCGATTTTTTTGAGTCGATATGTGTCGATCTGAGCACAGCTGGGCCTCGTATATACAGCATGGGAATAGCTCTGATACCAGCCAGATGCAACCCACGCCCATATAGGACCTACAGGCGATGTTCTTGAGTTGATATATGTCGATCTTAGCACAGCTGGGCCCCGTATATACGGCATGTGGGTGGCTCTGGTACTTGCCAGATGCAACCCACGGCCATATAGGACCTACAGGCGATGTTCTTAATTCGATATATGTCGATCTGAGCACAACTGGGCCCCCGTATATACGGCATGTGGGTGGCTCTGATATCAGCCAGATGCAACCCACGGCCCTATAGGATCTACAGGCGATGTTCTTGAGTCGATATATGTCGATCTGAGCACAGCTGGGCCCCGTATATACAGCATGGGGGTAGCTCTGATACCAGCCAGATGCAACCCTCGGCCATATAGGACCTACAGGCGATGTTCTTGAGTCGATATATGTCGATCTGAGCACAGCTGGGCGCCGTATATACAGCATGGGGGTAGCTCTGATACCAGTCAGATGCAACCCACGGCCATATAGGACATACAGGCGATGTTATTGAGTCGATATATGTCGATCTGAGCACAGCTGGGCCCCGTATATACGGCAGGTGGGTGGCTCTGATACCAGATAGCTGCAACCCACGGCCATATAGGACCTACAGGAATTGAGCATAGCTGGGCCACGTATATACAGCATGGGGGTAGCTGTGATACCAGCCAGCTGCAACCCACGGCTATATAGGACCTACAGGCGATGTTCTTGAGTCGATATATGTCGATCGGAGCACAGCTGGGTCCCGTATATACAGCATGCGGGTAGCTCTGATACCAGCCAGATGCAACCCACGGCCATACAGGACCCTCAGGCGATGTTCTTGAGTCGATATATGTCGATCTGATCACAGCTGGGCGCCGTATATACAGCATGGGGGTAGCTCTGATACCAGCCAGATGCAACCCACGGCCATATAGGACCTACAGGAGATGTTCTTGAGTCGATTTATGTCGATCTGAGCACAGCTGGGCCTAGTATATACGGCATGTAGGTGGCTCTGATACCAGCCAGCTGCAACCCACGGCCATATAGGACCTACAGGCGATGTTCTTGAGTCGATATATGTCGATCTGAGCACAGCTGGGCCACGTATATACAGCATGGGGGTAGCTGTGCTACCAGCCAGCTGCAACCCACGGCTATGTAGGACCTACAGGCGATGTTATTGAGTCGATATATGTCGATCTGAGCACAGCTGGGCGCCGTATATACAGCATGGGGGTAGCTCTGATACCAGCCAGCTGCAACCCACAGCCATATAAGACCTACAGGCGATGTTCTTGAGTCGATATATGTCGATCTGAGCACAGCTGGGCGCCGTATATACAGCATGGGGGTAGCTCTGATACCAGTCAGATGCAACCCACGGCCATATAGGACCTACAGGCGATGTTCTTGAGTCGATATATGTCGATCTGAGCACAGCTGGGCCCCGTATATACGGCATGTGGGTGGCTCTGATAACAGCCAGCTGCATCCCACGGCCATATAGGACCTACAGGCGATGTTCTTGAGTCGATATATGTCGATTTGAGCATAGCTGGGCCACGTATATACAGCATGGGGGTAGCTGTGATACCAGCCAGCTGCAACCCACGGCTATATAGGACCTACAGGCGATGTTCTTGAGTCGATATATGTCGATCGGAGCACAGCTGGGCCCCGTATATACAGCATGCGGGTAGCTCTGATACCAGCCAGATGCAACCCACGGCCATATAGGACCCTCAGGCGATGTTCTTGAGTCGATATATGTCGATCTGAGCACAGCTGGGCGCCGTATATACAGCATGGGGGTAGCTCTGATACCAGCCAGATGCAACCCACGGCCATATAGGACCTACAGGCGATGTTCTTGAGTCGATTTATGTCGATCTGAGCACAGCTGGGCCCCGTATATACGGCATGTGGGTGGCTCTGATACCAGCCAGCTGCAACCCACGGCCATATAGGACCTACAGGCGATGTTCTTCAGTCGATATATGTCGATCTGAGCACAGCTGGGCCACGTATATACAGCATGGGGGTAGCTGTGCTACCAGCCAGCTGCAACCCACGGCCATATAAGACCCACAGGCGATTTTCTTGAGTCGATATGTGTCGATCTGAGCACAGTTGGGCCTCGTATATACAGCATGGGGGTAGCTCTGATACCAGCCAGATGCAACCCACGGCCATATAGGACCTACAGGCGATGTTCTTGAGTCGATATATGTCGATCTGAGCACAGCTGGGCCCCGTATATACAGCATGGGGGTAGCTCTGATACCAGCCAGATGCAACCCTCGGCCATATAGGACCTACAGGCGATGTTCTTGAGTCGATATATGTCGATCTGAGCACAGCTGGGCGCCGTATATACAGCATGGGGGTAGCTCTGATACTAGTCAGATGCAACCCACGGCTATATAGGACATACAGGCGATGTTATTGAGTCGATATATGTCGATCTGAGCACAGCTGGGCCCCGTATATACAGCATGGGGGTAGCTCTGATACCAGCCAGATGCAACCCACGGCCATATAGGACCTACTGGCGATGTTCTTGAGTCGATATATGTCGATCTGAGCACAGCTGGGCGCCGTATATGCAGCATGGGGGTAGCTGTGATACCAGCCAGCTGCAACCCACGGCTATATAGGACCTACAGGCGATGTTCTTGATTCGATATATGTTGTTCTGAGCACAACTGGGCCTCCGTATATACGGCATGTGGGTGGCTCTGATATCAGCCAGATGCAAACCACGGCCCTATAGGACCTACAGGCGATGTTCTTGAGTCGATATATGTCGATCTGAGCACAGCTGGGCCCCGTATATACAGCATGGGGGTAGCTCTGATACCAGCCAGATGCAACCCACGGCCATATAGGACCTACTGGCGATGTTCTTGAGTTGATATATGTCGATATGAGCACAGCTGGTCGCCGTATATACAGCATGGGGGTAGCTCTGATACCAGCCAGCTGCAACCCACGGCCATATAAGACCCACAGGCGATGTTTTTCAGTCGATATATGTCGATCTGAGCACAGCTGGGCGCCGTATATACAGCATGGGGGTAGCTCTGATACCAGCCAGCTGCAACCCACGGCCATATAAGACCTACAGGCGATGTTCTTGAGTCGATATATGTCGATGTGAGCACAGTTGGGCGCCGTATATACAGCATGGGGGTAGCTCTGATACCAGTCAGATGCAACCCACGCCCATATAGGACCTACAGGCGATGTTCTTGAGTCGATATATGTCGATCTGAGCACAGCTGGGCCCCGTATATACGGCATGTGGGTGGCTCTGATACCAGCCAGCTGCAACCCACGGCTATATAGGACCAAACAGTCGATGTTCTTGAGTCGATATATGTCGATCGGAGCACAGCTGGGCCCCGTATATACAGCATGCGGGTAGCTCTGATACCAGCCAGATGCAACCCACGGCCATATAGGACCCTCAGGCGATGTTCTTGAGTCGATATATGTCGATCTGAGCACAGCTGGGCGCCGTATATACAGCATGGGGGTAGCTCTGATACCAGCCAGATGCAACCCACGGCCATATAGGACCTACAGGCGATGTTCTTGAGTCGATATATGTCGATCTGAGCTCAGCTGGGCGCCGTATATACAGCATGGGGGCAGCTCTGATACCAGTCAGATGCAACCCACGGCCATATAGGACCTACAGGCGATGTTCTTGAGTCGATATATGTCGATCTGAGCACAGCTGGGCCCCGTAAATACGGCATGTGGGTGGCTCTGATATCAGCCAGATGCAACCCACGGTTCTATAGGACCTACAGGCGATGTTCTTGAGTCGATATATGTCGATCTGAGCACAGCTGGGCCCCGTATATACAGCATGGGGGTAGCTCTGATACCAGCCAGATGCAACCCGCGGCCATATAGGACCTACAGGCGATGTTCTTGAGTCGATATATGTCGATCTGAGCACAGCTGGGCCCCGTATATACGGCATGTGGGTGGCTCTGATACCAGCCAGCTGCATCCCACGGCCATATAGAACCTACAGGCGATGTTCTTGAGTCGATATATGTCGATTTGAGCATAGCTGGGCCACGTATATACAGCATGGGGGTAGCTGTGATACCAGCCAGCTGCAACCCACGGCTATATAGGACCTACAGGCGATGTTCTTGAGTCGATATATGTCGATCGGAGCACAGCTGGGCCCCGTATATACAGTATGCGGGTAGCTCTGATACCAGCCAGATGCAACCCACGGCCATATAGGACCCTCAGGCGATGATCTTGAGTCGATATATGTCGATCTGAGCACAGCTGGGCGCCGTATATACAGCATGGGGGTAGCTCTGATACCAGCCAGATGCAACCCACGGCCATATAGGACCTACAGGCGATGTTCTTGAGTCGATATATGTCGATCTGAGCACAGCTGGGCGCCGTATATACAGCATGGGGGCAGCTCTGATACCAGTCAGATGCAACCCACGGCCATATAGGACCTACAGGCGATGTTCTTGAGTCGATATATGTCGATCTGAGCACAGCTGGGCCCCGTAAATACGGCATGTGGGTGGCTCTGATATCAGCCAGATGCAACCCACGGCCCTATAGGACCTACAGGCGATGTTCTTGAGTCGATATATGTCGATCTGAGCACAGCTGGGCCCCGTATATACAGCATGGGGGTAGCTCTGATACCAGCCAGATGCAACCCACGGCCATATAGGACCTACAGGCGATGTTCTTGAGTCGATATATGTCGATCTGAGCACAGCTGGGCCCCGTATATATGGCATGTGGGTGGCTCTGATATCAGCCAGATGCAACCCACGGCCCTATAGGACCTACAGGCGATGTTCTTGAGTCGATATATGTCGATCTGAGCACAGCTGGGCCCCGTATATACAGCATGGGGGTAGCTCTGATACCAGCCAGATGCAACCCACGGCCATATAGGACCTACAGGCGATGTTCTTGAGTCGATATATGTCGATCTGAGCACAGCTGGGCGCCGTATATACAGCATGGGGGTAGCTCTGATACCAGTCAGATGCAACCCACGGCCATATAGGACCTACAGGCGATGTTCTTGAGTCGATATATGTCGATCTGAGCACAGCTGGGCCCCGTATATACGGCATGTGGGTGGCTCTGATACCAGCCAGCTGCATCCCACGGCCATATAGGACCTACAGGCGATGTTCTTGAGTCGATATATGTCGATTTGAGCATAGCTGGACCACGTATATACAGCATGGGGGTAGCTGTGATACCAGCCAGCTGCAACCCACGGCTATATAGGACCTACAGGCGATGTTCTTGAGTCGATATATGTCGATCGGAGCACAGCTGGGCCCCGTATATACAGTATGCGGGTAGCTCTGATACCAGCCAGATGCAACCCACGGCCATATAGGACCCTCAGGCGATGTTCTTGAGTCGATATATGTCGATCTGAGCACAGCTGGGCGCCGTATATACAGCATGGGGGTAGCTCTGATACCAGCCAGATGCAACCCACGGCCACATAGGACCTACAGGCGATGTTCTTGAGTCGATTTATGGCGATCTGAGCACAGCTGGGCCCCGTATAAACGACATGTGGGTGGCTCTGATACCAGCCAGCTGCAACCCACGGCCATATAGGACCTACAGGCGATGTTCTTCAGTCGATATATGTCGATCTGAGCACAGCTGGTCCACGTATATACAGCATGGGGGTAGCTGTGCTACCAGCCAGCTGCAACCCACGGCTATATAGGACCTACAGGCGATGTTCTTGAGTCGATATATGTCGATCGGAGCACAGCTGGGCCTCGTATATACAGCATGGGGGTAGCTCTGATACCAGCCAGATGCAACCCACGGCCATATAGGACCTACAGGCGATGTTCTTGATTCGATATATGTCGATCTGAGCACAACTGGGCCCCCGTATATACGGCATGTGGGTGGCTCTGATATCAGCCAGATGCAACCCACGGCCCTATAGGACCTACAGGCGATGTTCTTGAGTCGATATATGTCGATCTGAGCACAGCTGGGCCCCGTATATACGGCATGTGGGTGGCTCTGATACCAGCCAGCTGCAACCCACGGCCATATAGGACCTACAGGCGATGTTATTCAGTCGATATATGTCGATCTGAGCACAGCTGGTCCACGTATATACAGCATGGGGGTAGCTGTGCTACCAGCCAGCTGCAACCCACGGCCACATAAGACCCACAGGCGATTTTCTTGAGTCGATATGTGTCGATCTGAGCACAGCTGGGCCTCGTATATACAGCATGGGGGTAGCTCTGATACCAGCCAGATGCAACCCACGGCCATATAGGACCTACAGGCGATGTTCTTGAGTCGATATATGTCGATCTGAGCACAGCTGGGCGCCGTATATACAGCATGGGGGTAGCTCTGATACCAGTCAGATGCAACCCACGGCCATATAGGACCTACAGGCGATGTTCTTGAGTCGATATATGTCGATCTGAGCACAGCTGGGCCCCGTAGATACGGCATGTGGGTGGCTCTGATAACAGCCAGCTGCAACCCACGGCCATATAGGACCTACAGGCGATGTTCTTGAGTCGATATATGTCGATTTGAGCATAGCTGGGCCACGTATATACAGCATGGGGGTAGCTGTGATACCAGCCAGCTGCAACCCACGGCTATATAGGACCTACAGGCGATGTTCTTGAGTCGATATATGTCGATCGGAGCACAGCTGGGCTCCGTATATACAGCATGCGGGTAGCTCTGATACCAGCCAGATGCAACCCACGGCCATATAGGACCCTCAGGCGATGTTCTTGAGTCGATATATGTCGATCTGAGCACAGCTGGGCGCCGTATATACAGCATTGGTGTAGCTCTGATACCAGCCAGATGCAACCCACGGCCATATAGGACCTACAGGCGATGTTCTTGAGTCGATTTATGTCGATCTGAGCACAGCTGGGCCCCGTATATACGGCATGTGGGTGGCTCTGATACCAGCCAGCTGCAACCCACGGCCATATAGGACCTACAGGCGATGTTCTTCAGTCGATATATGTCGATCTGAGCACAGCTGGGCCACGTATATACAGCATGGGGGTAGCTGTGCTACCAGCCAGCTGCAACCCCCGGCCATATAAGACCCACAGGCGATGTTCTTGAGTCGATATATGTCGATTTGAGCATAGCTGGGCCACGTATATACAGCATGGGGGTAGCTGTGATACCAGCCAGCTGCAACCCACGGCTATGTAGGACCTACAGGCGATGTTATTGAGTCGATTTATGTCGATCTGAGCACAACTGGGCCTCCGTATATACGGCATGTGGGTGACTCTGATATCAGCCAGATGCAACCCACGGCCCTATAGGACCTACAGGCGATGTTCTTGAGTCGATATATGTCGATCTGAGCACAGCTGGGCCCCGTATATACAGCATGGGGGTAGCTCTGATACCAGTCAGATGCAACCCACGGCCATATAGGACCTACAGGCGATGTTCTTGAGTCGATATATGTCGATCTGAGCACAGCTGGGCCCCGTATATACGGCATGTGGGTGGCTCTGATAACAGCCAGCTGCAACCCACGGCCATATAGGACCTACAGGCGATGTTCTTGAGTCGACATATGTCGATTTGAGCATAGCTGGGCCACGTATATACAGCATGGGGGTAGCTGTGATACAAGCCAGCTGCAACCCACGGCTATATAGGACCTACAGGCGATGTTCTTGAGTCGATATATGTCGATCGGAGCACAGCTGGGCCCAGTATATACAGCATGCGGGTAGCTCTGATACCAGCCAGATGCAACCCACGGCCATATAGGACCCTCAGGCGATGTTCTTGAGTCGATATATGTCGATCTGAGCACAGCTGGGCGCCGTATATACAGCATGGGGGTATCTCTGATACCAGCCAGATGCAACCCACGGCCATATAGGACCTACAGGCGATGTTCTTGAGTCGATTTATGTCGATCTGAGCACAGCTGGGCCCCGTATATACGGCATGTGGGTGGCTCTGATACCAGCCAGCTGCAACCCACGGCCATATAGGACCTACAGGCGATGTTCTTCAGTCGATATATGTCGATCTGAGCACAGCTGGGCCACGTATATACAGCATGGGGGTAGCTGTGCTACCAGCCAGCTGCAACCCACGGCCATATAGGACCTACAGGCGATGTTCTTGAGTTGATATATGTCGATCTTAGCACAGCTGGGCCCCGTATATACGGCATGTGGGTGGCTCTGATACCTGCCAGATGCAACCCACGGCCATATAGGACCTACAGGCGATGTTCTTGATTCGATATATGTCGATCTGAGCACAAGTGAGCCTCCGTATATACGGCATGTGGGTGGCTCTGATATCAGCCAGATGCAACCCACGGCCCTATAGGACCTACAGGCGATGTTCTTGAGTCGATATATGTCGATCTGAGCACAGCTGGGCCCAGTATATACAGCATGGGGGTAGCTCTGATACCAGCCAGATGCAACCCACGGCCATATAGGACCTACTGGCGATGTTCTTGAGTCGATATATGTCGATCTGAGCACAGCTGGACGCCGTATATACAGCATGGGGGTAGCTCTGATACCAGCCAGCTGCAACCCACGGCCATATAAGACCTACAGGCGATGTTCTTGAGTCGATATATGTCGATCTGAGCACAGCTGGGCGCCGTATATACAGCATGGGGGTAGCTCTGATACCAGTCAGATGCAACCCACGGCCATATAGGACCTACAGGCGATGTTCTTGAGTCGATATATGTAGATCTGAGCACAGCTGGGCCCCGTATATACGGCATGTGGGGTGGCTCTGATAACAGCCAGCTGCAACCCACGGCCATATAGGACCTACAGGCGATGTTCTTGAGTCGATATATGTCGATCTGAGCACAGCTGGGCCCCGTATATACAGCATGCGGGTAGCTCTGATACCAACCAGATGCAACCCACGGCCCTATAGGACCTACAGGCGATGATCTTGAGTCGATATATGTCGATCTGAGCACAGCTGGGCGCCGTATATACAGCATGGGGGTAGCTCTGATACCAGCCAGATGCAACCCACGGCCATATAGGACCTACAGGCGATGTTCTTGAGTCGATTTATGTCGATCTGAGCACAGCTGGGCCCCGTATATACGGCATGTGGGTGGCTCTGATACCAGCTAGCTGTAACCCACGGCCATATAGGACCTACAGGCGATGTTCTTCAGTCGATATATGTCGATCTGAGCACAGCTGGGCCACGTATATACAGCATGGGGGTAGCTGTGCTACCAGCCAGCTGCAACCCACGGCCATATAAGACCCACAGGCGATTTTCTTGAGTCGATATGTGTCGATCTGAGCACAGTTGGGCCTCGTATATACAGCATAGGGGTAGCTCTGATACCAGCCAGATGCAACCCACGGCCATATAGGACCTACAGGCGATGTTCTTGAGTTGATATATGTCGATCTTAGCACAGCTGGGCCCCGTATATACGGCATGTGGGTGGCTCTGATACCCGCCAGATGCAACCCACGGCCATATAGGACCTACAGGCGATGTTCTTGATTCGATATATGTCGATCTGAGTACAGCTGGGCCCCGTATATACAGCATGGGGGTAGCTCTGATACCAGCCAGATGCAACCCACGGCCATATAGGACCTACTGGCGATGTTCTTGAGTCGATATATGTCGATCTGATCACAGCTGGGCGCCGTATATACAGCATGGGGGTAGCTCTGATACCAGCCAGCTGCAACCCACGGCCATATAAGACCCACAGGCGATGTTTTTCAGTCGATATATGTCGATCTGAGCACAGCTGGGCGCCGTATATACAGCATGGGGGTAGCTCTGATACCACCCAGCTGCAACCCACGGATATATATGACCTACAGGCGATGTTCTTGAGTCGATATATGTCGATCTGAGCACAGCTGGGCGCCGTATATACAGTATGGGGGTAGCTCTGATACCAGTCAGATGCAACCCACGGCCATATAGGACCTACAGGCGATGTTCTTAAGTCGATATATGTCGATCTGATCACAGCTGGGCCCCGTATATACAGCATGGGGGTAGCTCTGATACCAGCCAGATGCAACCCTCGGCCATATAGGACCTACAGGCGATGTTCTTGAGTCGATATATGTCGATCTGAGCACAGCTGGGCCCCGTATATACAGCATGGGGGTAGCTCTGATACCAGCCAGATGCAACCCACGGCCCTATAGGACCTACAGGCGATGTTCTTGAGTCGATATATGTCGATCTGAGCACAGCTGGGCGCCGTATATACAGCATGGGGGTAGCTCTGATACCAGCCAGATGCAACCCACGGCCATATAGGACCTACAGGCGATGTTCTTGGGTCGATTTATGTCGATCTGAGCACAGCTGGGCCCCGCATATACGGCATGTTGGTGGCTCTGATAACAGCCAGCTGCAACCCACGGCCATATAGCACCTACAGGCGATGTTCTTCAGTCGATATATGTCGATCTGAGCACAGCTGGGCCACGTATATACAGCATGGGGGTAGCTGTGCTACCAGCCAGCTGCAACCCACGGCCATATAAGACCCACAGGCGATTTTTTTGAGTCGATATGTGTCGATCTGAGCACAGCTGGGCCTCGTATATAGAGCATGGGAATAGCTCTGATACCAGCCAGATGCAACCCACGCCCATATAGGACCTACAGGCGATGTTCTTGAGTTGATATATGTCGATCTTAGCACAGCTGGGCCCCGTATATACGGCATGTGGGTGGCTCTGGTACTTGCCAGATGCAACCCACGGCCATATAGGACCTACAGGCGATGTTCTTAATTCGATATATGTCGATCTGAGCACAACTGGGCCCCCGTATATACGGCATGTGGGTGGCTCTGATATCAGCCAGATGCAACCCACGGCCCTATAGGATCTACAGGCGATGTTCTTGAGTCGATATATGTCGATCTGAGCACAGCTGGGCCCCGTATATACAGCATGGGGGTAGCTCTGATACCAGCCAGATGCAACCCTCGGCCATATAGGACCTACAGGCGATGTTCTTGAGTCGATATATGTCGATCTGAGCACAGCTGGGCGCCGTATATACAGCATGGGGGTAGCTCTGATACCAGTCAGATGCAACCCACGGCCATATAGGACATACAGGCGATGTTATTGAGTCGATATATGTCGATCTGAGCACAGCTGGGCCCCGTATATACGGCAGGTGGGTGGCTCTGATACCAGATAGCTGCAACCCACGGCCATATAGGACCTACAGGAATTGAGCATAGCTGGGCCACGTATATACAGCATGGGGGTAGCTGTGATACCAGCCAGCTGCAACCCACGGCTATATAGGACCTACAGGCGATGTTCTTGAGTCGATATATGTCGATCGGAGCACAGCTGGGTCCCGTATATACAGCATGCGGGTAGCTCTGATACCAGCCAGATGCAACCCACGGCCATACAGGACCCTCAGGCGATGTTCTTGAGTCGATATATGTCGATCTGATCACAGCTGGGCGCCGTATATACAGCATGGGGGTAGCTCTGATACCAGCCAGATGCAACCCACGGCCATATAGGACCTACAGGAGATGTTCTTGAGTCGATTTATGTCGATCTGAGCACAGCTGGGCCTAGTATATACGGCATGTAGGTGGCTCTGATACCAGCCAGCTGCAACCCACGGCCATATAGGACCTACAGGCGATGTTCTTGAGTCGATATATGTCGATCTGAGCACAGCTGGGCCACGTATATACAGCATGGGGGTAGCTGTGCTACCAGCCAGCTGCAACCCACGGCTATGTAGGACCTACAGGCGATGTTATTGAGTCGATATATGTCGATCTGAGCACAGCTGGGCGCCGTATATACAGCATGGGGGTAGCTCTGATACCAGCCAGCTGCAACCCACAGCCATATAAGACCTACAGGCGATGTTCTTGAGTCGATATATGTCGATCTGAGCACATCTGGGCGCCGTATATACAGCATGGGGGTAGCTCTGATACCAGTCAGATGCAACCCACGGCCATATAGGACCTACAGGCGATGTTCTTGAGTCGATATATGTCGATCTGAGCACAGCTGGGCCCCGTATATACGGCATGTGGGTGGCTCTGATAACAGCCAGCTGCATCCCACGGCCATATAGGACCTACAGGCGATGTTCTTGAGTCGATATATGTCGATTTGAGCATAGCTGGGCCACGTATATACAGCATGGGGGTAGCTGTGATACCAGCCAGCTGCAACCCACGGCTATATAGGACCTACAGGCGATGTTCTTGAGTCGATATATGTCGATCGGAGCACAGCTGGGCCCAGTATATACAGCATGCGGGTAGCTCTGATACCAGCCAGATGCAACCCACGGCCATATAGGACCCTCAGGCGATGTTCTTGAGTCGATATATGTCGATCTGAGCACAGCTGGGCGCCGTATATACAGCATGGGGGTAGCTCTGATACCAGCCAGATGCAACCCACGGCCATATAGGACCTACAGGCGATGTTCTTGAGTCGATTTATGTCGATCTGAGCACAGCTGGGCCCCGTATATACGGCATGTGGGTGGCTCTGATACCAGCCAGCTGCAACCCACGGCCATATAGGACCTACAGGCGATGTTCTTCAGTCGATATATGTCGATCTGAGCACAGCTGGGCCACGTATATACAGCATGGGGGTAGCTGTGCTACCAGCCAGCTGCAACCCACGGCCATATAAGACCCACAGGCGATTTTCTTGAGTCGATATGTGTCGATCTGAGCACAGTTGGGCCTCGTATATACAGCATGGGGGTAGCTCTGATACCAGCCAGATGCAACCCACGGCCATATAGGACCTACAGGCGATGTTCTTGAGTCGATATATGTCGATCTGAGCACAGCTGGGCCCCGTATATACAGCATGGGGGTAGCTCTGATACCAGCCAGATGCAACCCTCGGCCATATACGACCTACAGGCGATGTTCTTGAGTCGATATATGTCGATCTGAGCACAGCTGGGCGCCGTATATACAGCATGGGGGTAGCTCTGATACTAGTCAGATGCAACCCACGGCTATATAGGACATACAGGCGATGTTATTGAGTCGATATATGTCGATCTGAGCACAGCTGGGCCCCGTATATACAGCATGGGGGTAGCTCTGATACCAGCCAGATGCAACCCACGGCCATATAGGACCTACTGGCGATGTTCTTGAGTCGATATATGTCGATCTGAGCACAGCTGGGCGCCGTATATGCAGCATGGGGGTAGCTGTGATACCAGCCAGCTGCAACCCACGGCTATATAGGACCTACAGGCGATGTTCTTGATTCGATATATGTCGTTCTGAGCACAACTGGGCCTCCGTATATACGGCATGTGGGTGGCTCTGATATCAGCCAGATGCAAACCACGGCCCTATAGGACCTACAGGCGATGTTCTTGAGTCGATATATGTCGATCTGAGCACAGCTGGGCCCCGTATATACAGCATGGGGGTAGCTCTGATACCAGCCAGATGCAACCCACGGCCATATAGGACCTACTGGCGATGTTCTTGAGTCGATATATGTCGATATGAGCACAGCTGGTCGCCGTATATACAGCATGGGGGTAGCTCTGATACCAGCCAGCTGCAACCCACGGCCATATAAGACCCACAGGCGATGTTTTTCAGTCGATATATGTCGATCTGAGCACAGCTGGGCGCCGTATATACAGCATGGGGGTAGCTCTGATACCAGCCAGCTGCAACCCACGGCCATATAAGACCTACAGGCGATGTTCTTGAGTCGATATATGTCGATGTGAGCACAGTTGGGCGCCGTATATACAGCATGGGGGTAGCTCTGATACCAGTCAGATGCAACCCACGCCCATATAGGACCTACAGGCGATGTTCTTGAGTCGATATATGTCGATCTGAGCACAGCTGGGCCCCGTATATACGGCATGTGGGTGGCTCTGATACCAGCCAGCTGCAACCCACGGCTATATAGGACCTACAGGCGATGTTCTTGAGTCGATATATGTCGATTTGAGCATAGATGGGCCACGTATATACAGCATGGGGGTAGCTGTGATACCAGCCAGCTGCAACCCACGGCTATATAGGACCTACAGTCGATGTTCTTGAGTCGATATATGTCGATCGGAGCACAGCTGGGCCCCGTATATACAGCATGCGGGTAGCTCTGATACCAGCCAGATGCAACCCACGGCCATATAGGACCCTCAGGCGATGTTCTTGAGTCGATATATGTCGATCTGAGCACAGCTGGGCGCCGTATATACAGCATGGGGGTAGCTCTGATACCAGCCAGATGCAACCCACGGCCATATAGGACCTACAGGCGATGTTCTTGAGTCGATATATGTCGATCTGAGCTCAGCTGGGCGCCGTATATACAGCATGGGGGCAGCTCTGATACCAGTCAGATGCAACCCACGGCCATATAGGACCTACAGGCGATGGTCTTGAGTCGATATATGTCGATCTGAGCACAGCTGGGCCCCGTAAATACGGCATGTGGGTGGCTCTGATATCAGCCAGATGCAACCCACGGTCCTATAGGACCTACAGGCGATGTTCTTGAGTCGATATATGTCGATCTGAGCACAGCTGGGCCCCGTATATACAGCATGGGGGTAGCTCTGATACCAGCCAGATGCAACCCGCGGCCATATAGGACCTACAGGCGATGTTCTTGAGTCGATATATGTCGATCTGAGCACAGCTGGGCCCCGTATATACGGCATGTGGGTGGCTCTGATACCAGCCAGCTGCATCCCACGGCCATATAGGACCTACAGGCGATGTTCTTGAGTCGATATATGTCGATTTGAGCATAGCTGGGCCACGTATATACAGCATGGGGGTAGCTGTGATACCAGCCAGCTGCAACCCACGGCTATATAGGACCTACAGGCGATGTTCTTGAGTCGATATATGTCGATCGGAGCACAGCTGGGCCCCGTATATACAGTATGCGGGTAGCTCTGATACCAGCCAGATGCAACCCACGGCCATATAGGACCCTCAGGCGATGTTCTTGAGTCGATATATGTCGATCTGAGCACAGCTGGGCGCCGTATATACAGCATGGGGGTAGCTCTGATACCAGCCAGATGCAACCCACGGCCATATAGGACCTACAGGCGATGTTCTTGAGTCGATATATGTCGATCTGAGCACAGCTGGGCGCCGTATATACAGCATGGGGGCAGCTCTGATACCAGTCAGATGCAACCCACGGCCATATAGGACCTACAGGCGATGTTCTTGAGTCGATATATGTCGATCTGAGCACAGCTGGGCCCCGTAAATACGGCATGTGGGTGGCTCTGATATCAGCCAGATGCAACCCACGGCCCTATTGGACCTACAGGCGATGTTCTTGAGTCGATATATGTCGATCTGAGCACAGCTGGGCCCCGTATATACAGCATGGGGGTAGCTCTGATACCAGCCAGATGCAACCCACGGCCATATAGGACCTACAGGCGATGTTCTTGAGTCGATATATGTCGATCTGAGCACAGCTGGGCCCCGTATATACGGCATGTGGGTGGCTCTGATATCAGCCAGATGCAACCCACGGCCCTATAGGACCTACAGGCGATGTTCTTGAGTCGATATATGTCGATCTGATCACAGCTGGGCCCCGTATATACAGCATGGGGGTAGCTCTGATACCAGCCAGATGCAACCCACGGCCATATAGGACCTACAGGCGATGTTCTTGAGTCGATATATGTCGATTTAAGCATAGCTGGGCCACGTATATACAGCATGGGGGTAGCTGTGATACCAGCCAGCTGCAACCCACGGCTATATAGGACCTACAGGCGATGTTCTTGAGTCGATATATGTCGATCGGAGCACAGCTGGGCCCCGTATATAGAGCATGCGTGTAGCTCTGATACCAGCCAGATGCAACCCACGGCCATATAGGACCTACAGGCGATGTTCTTCAGTCGATATATGTCGATCTGAGCACAGCTGGGCCACGTATATACAGCATGGGGGTAGCTGTGCTACCAGCCAGCTGCAACCCACGGCCATATAAGACCCACAGGCGATTTTCTTGAGTCGATATTTGTCGATCTGAGCACAGTTGGGCCTCGTATATACAGCATGGGGGTAGCTCTGATACCAGCCAGATGCAACCCACGGCCATATAGGACCTACAGGCGTTGTTCTTGAGTTGATATATGTCGATCTTAGCACAGCTGGGCCCTCTATATACGGCATGTGGGTGGCTCTGATACCTGCCAGATGCAACCCACGGCCATATAGGACCTACAGGCGATGTTCTTGATTCGATATATGTCGATCTGAGCACAACTGGGCCTCCGTATATACGGCATGTGGGTGACTCTGATATCAGCCAGATGCAACCCACGGCCCTATAGGACCTACAGGCGATGTTCTTGAGTCGATATATGTCGATCTGAGCACAGCTGGGCCCCGTATATACAGCATGGGGGTAGCTCTGATACCAGTCAGATGCAACCCACGGCCATATAGGACCTACAGGCGATGTTCTTGAGTCGATATATGTCGATCTGAGCACAGCTGGGCCCCGTATATACGGCATGTGGGTGGCTCTGATAACAGCCAGCTGCAACCCACGGCCATATAGGACCTACAGGCGATGTTCTTGAGTCGACATATGTCGATTTGAGCATAGCTGGGCCACGTATATACAGCATGGGGGTAGCTGTGATACCAGCCAGCTGCAACCCACGGCTATATAGGACCTACAGGCGATGTTCTTGAGTCGATATATGTCGATCGGAGCACAGCTGGGCCCCGTATATACAGCATGCGGGTAGCTCTGATACCAGCCAGATGCAACCCACGGCCATATAGGACCCTCAGGCGATGTTCTTGAGTCGATATATGTCGATCTGAGCACAGCTGGGCGCCGTATATACAGCATGGGGGTATCTCTGATACCAGCCAGATGCAACCCACGGCCATATAGGACCTACAGGCGATGTTCTTGAGTCGATTTATGTCGATCTGAGCACAGCTGGGACCCGTATATACGGCATGTGGGTGGCTCTGATACCAGCCAGCTGCAACCCACGGCAATATAGGACCTACAGGTGATGTTCTTCAGTCGATATTTGTCGATCTGAGCACAGCTGGGCCACGATTATACAGCATGGGGGTAGCTGTGCTACCAGCCAGTTGCAACCCACGGCTATATAGGACCTACAGGCGATGTTCTTGAGTTGATATATGTCGATCTTAGCACAGCTGGGCCCCGTATATACGGCATGTGGGTGGCTCTGATACCTGCCAGATGCAACCCACGGCCATATAGGACCTACAGGCGATGTTCTTGATTCGATATATGTCGATCTGAGCACAAGTGAGCCTCCGTATATACGGCATGTGGGTGGCTCTGATATCAGCCAGATGCAACCCACGGCCCTATAGGACCAACAGGCGATTTTCTTGAGTCGATATATGTCGATCTGAGCACAGCTGGGCCCAGTATATACAGCATGGGGGTAGCTCTGATAACAGCCAGATGCAACCCACGGCCATATAGGACCTACTGGCGATGTTCTTGAGTCGATATATGTCGATCTGAGTACAGCTGGACGCCGTATATACAGCATGGGGGTAGCTCTGATACCAGTCAGATGCAACCCACGGCCATATAGGACCTACAGGCGATGTTCTTGAGTCGATATATGTCGATCTGAGCACAGCTGGGCCCCGTAAATACGGCATGTGGGTGGCTCTGATATCAGCCAGATGCAACCCACGGCCCTATAGGACCTACAGGCGATGTTCTTGAGTCGATATATGTCGATCTGAGCACAGCTGGGCCCCGTATATACGGCATGTGGGTGGCTCTGATACCAGCCAGCTGCAACCCACGGCTATATAGGACCTACAGGCGATGTTCTTGAGTCGATATATGTCGATTTGAGCATAGATGGGCCACGTATATACAGCATGGGGGTAGCTGTGATACCAGCCAGCTGCAACCCACGGCTATATAGGACCAAACAGTCGATGTTCTTGAGTCGATATATGTCGATCGGAGCACAGCTGGGCCCCGTATATACAGCATGCGGGTAGCTCTGATACCAGCCAGATGCAACCCACGGCCATATAGGACCCTCAGGCGATGTTCTTGAGTCGATATATGTCGATCTGAGCACAGCTGGGCGCCGTATATACAGCATGGGGGTAGCTCTGATACCAGCCAGATGCAACCCACGGCCATATAGGACCTACAGGCGATGTTCTTGAGTCGATATATGTCGATCTGAGCTCAGCTGGGCGCCGTATATACAGCATGGGGGCAGCTCTGATACCAGTCAGATGCAACCCACGGCCATATAGGACCTACAGGCGATGTTCTTGAGTCGATATATGTCGATCTGAGCACAGCTGGGCCCCGTAAATACGGCATGTGGGTGGCTCTGATATCAGCCAGATGCAACCCACGGTCCTATAGGACCTACAGGCGATGTTCTTGAGTCGATATATGTCGATCTGAGCACAGCTGGGCCCCGTATATACAGCATGGGGGTAGCTCTGATACCAGCCAGATGCAACCCGCGGCCATATAGGACCTACAGGCGATGTTCTTGAGTCGATATATGTCGATCTGAGCACAGCTGGGCCCCGTATATACGGCATGTGGGTGGCTCTGATACCAGCCAGCTGCATCCCACGGCCATATAGAACCTACAGGCGATGTTCTTGAGTCGATATATGTCGATTTGAGCATAGCTGGGCCACGTATATACAGCATGGGGGTAGCTGTGATACCAGCCAGCTGCAACCCACGGCTATATAGGACCTACAGGCGATGTTCTTGAGTCGATATATGTCGATCGGAGCACAGCTGGGCCCCGTATATACAGTATGCGGGTAGCTCTGATACCAGCCAGATGCAACCCACGGCCATATAGGACCCTCAGGCGATGATCTTGAGTCGATATATGTCGATCTGAGCACAGCTGGGCGCCGTATATACAGCATGGGGGTAGCTCTGATACCAGCCAGATGCAACCCACGGCCATATAGGACCTACAGGCGATGTTCTTGAGTCGATATATGTCGATCTGAGCACAGCTGGGCGCCGTATATACAGCATGGGGGCAGCTCTGATACCAGTCAGATGCAACCCACGGCCATATAGGACCTACAGGCGATGTTCTTGAGTCGATATATGTCGATCTGAGCACAGCTGGGCCCCGTAAATACGGCATGTGGGTGGCTCTGATATCAGCCAGATGCAACCCACGGCCCTATAGGACCTACAGGCGATGTTCTTGAGTCGATATATGTCGATCTGAGCACAGCTGGGTCCCGTATATACAGCATGGGGGTAGCTCTGATACCAGCCAGATGCAACCCACGGCCATATAGGACCTACAGGCGATGTTCTTGAGTCGATATATGTCGATCTGAGCACAGCTGGGCCCCGTATATATGGCATGTGGGTGGCTCTGATATCAGCCAGATGCAACCCACGGCCCTATAGGACCTACAGGCGATGTTCTTGAGTCGATATATGTCGATCTGAGCACAGCTGGGCCCCGTATATACAGCATGGGGGTAGCTCTGATACCAGCCAGATGCAACCCACGGCCATATAGGACCTACAGGCGATGTTCTTGAGTCGATATATGTCGATCTGAGCACAGCTGGGCGCCGTATATACAGCATGGGGGTAGCTCTGATACCAGTCAGATGCAACCCACGGCCATATAGGACCTACAGGCGATGTTCTTGAGTCGATATATGTCGATCTGAGCACAGCTGGGCCCCGTATATACGGCATGTGGGTGGCTCTGATACCAGCCAGCTGCATCCCACGGCCATATAGGACCTACAGGCGATGTTCTTGAGTCGATATATGTCGATTTGAGCATAGCTGGACCACGTATATACAGCATGGGGGTAGCTGTGATACCAGCCAGCTGCAACCCACGGCTATATAGGACCTACAGGCGATGTTCTTGAGTCGATATATGTCGATCGGAGCACAGCTGGGCCCCGTATATACAGTATGCGGGTAGCTCTGATACCAGCCAGATGCAACCCACGGCCATATAGGACCCTCAGGCTATGTTCTTGAGTCGATATATGTCGATCTGAGCACAGCTGGGCGCCGTATATACAGCATGGGGGTAGCTCTGATACCAGCCAGATGCAACCCACGGCCACATAGGACCTACAGGCGATGTTCTTGAGTCGATTTATGGCGATCTGAGCACAGCTGGGCCCCGTATAAACGACATGTGGGTGGCTCTGATACCAGCCAGCTGCAACCCACGGCCATATAGGACCTACAGGCGATGTTCTTCAGTCGATATATGTCGATCTGAGCACAGCTGGTCCACGTATATACAGCATGGGGGTAGCTGTGCTACCAGCCAGCTGCAACCCACGGCTATATAGGACCTACAGGCGATGTTCTTGAGTCGATATATGTCGATCGGAGCACAGCTGGGCCTCGTATATACAGCATGGGGGTAGCTCTGATACCAGCCAGATGCAACCCACGGCCATATAGGACCTACAGGCGATGTTCTTGATTCGATATATGTCGATCTGAGCACAACTGGGCCCCCATATATACGGCATGTGGGTGGCTCTGATATCAGCCAGATGCAACCCACGGCCCTATAGGACCTACAGGCGATGTTCTTGAGTCGATATATGTCGATCTGAGCACAGCTGGGCCCCGTATATACGGCATGTGGGTGGCTCTGATACCAGCCAGCTGCAACCCACGGCCATATAGGACCTACAGGCGATGTTATTCAGTCGATATATGTCGATCTGAGCACAGCTGGTCCACGTATATACAGCATGGGGGTAGCTGTGCTACCAGCCAGCTGCAACCCACGGCCACATAAGACCCACAGGCGATTTTCTTGAGTCGATATGTGTCGATCTGAGCACAGCTGGGCCTCGTATATACAGCATGGGGGTAGCTCTGATACCAGCCAGATGCAACCCACGGCCATATAGGACCTACAGGCGATGTTCTTGAGTCGATATATGTCGATCTGAGCACAGCTGGGCGCCGTATATACAGCATGGGGGTAGCTCTGATACGAGTCAGATGCAACCCACGGCCATATAGGACCTACAGGCGATGTTCTTCAGTCGATATATGTCGATCTGAGCACAGCTGGGCCACGTATATACAGCATGGGGGTAGCTGTGCTACCAGCCAGCTGCAACCCCCGGCCATATAAGACCCACAGGCGATTTTCTTGAGTCGATATGTGTCGATCTGAGCACAGTTGGGCCTCGTATATACAGCATGGGGGTAGCTCTGATACCAGCCAGATGCAACCCACGGCCATATATTACCTACAGGCGATGTTCTTGAGTCGATATATGTCGATTTGAGCATAGCTGGGCCACGTATATACAGCATGGGGGTAGCTCTGATACCAGTCAGATGCAACCCACGGCCATATAGGACCTACAGGCGATGTTCTTCAGTCGATATATGTCGATCTGAGCACAGCTGGGCCCCGTAGATACGGCATGTGGGTGGCTCTGATAACAGCCAGCTGCAACCCACGGCCATATAGGACCTACAGGCGATGTTCTTGAGTCGATATATGTCGATTTGAGCATAGCTGGGCCACGTATATACAGCATGGGGGTAGCTGTGATACCAGCCAGCTGCAACCCACGGCTATATAGGACCTACAGGCGATGTTCTTGAGTCGATATATGTCGATCGGAGCACAGCTGGGCCCCGTATATACAGCATGCGGGTAGCTCTGATACCAGCCAGATGCAACCCACGGCCATATAGGACCCTCAGGCGATGTTCTTGAGTCGATATATGTCGATCTGAGCACAGCTGGGCGCCGTATATACAGCATTGGGGTAGCTCTGATACCAGCCAGATGCAACCCACGGCCATATAGGACCTACAGGCGATGTTCTTGAGTCGATTTATGTCGATCTGAGCACAGCTGGGCCCCGTATATACGGCATGTGGGTGGCTCTGATACCAGCCAGCTGCAACCCACGGCCATATAGGACCTACAGGCGATGTTCTTCAGTCGATATATGTCGATCTGAGCACAGCTGGGCCACGTATATACAGCATGGGGGTAGCTGTGCTACCAGCCAGCTGCAACCCCCGGCCATATAAGACCCACAGGCGATTTTCTTGAGTCGATATGTGTCGATCTGAGCACAGTTGGGCCTCGTATATACAGCATGGGGGTAGCTCTGATACCAGCCAGATGCAACCCACGGCCATATATTACCTACAGGCGATGTTCTTGAGTCGATATATGTCGATTTGAGCATAGCTGGGCCACGTATATACAGCATGGGGGTAGCTGTGATACCAGCCAGCTGCAACCCACGGCTATGTAGGACCTACAGGCGATGTTATTGAGTCGATTTATGTCGATCTGAGCACAACTGGGCCTCCGTATATACGGCATGTGGGTGACTCTGATATCAGCCAGATGCAACCCACGGCCCTATAGGACCTACAGGCGATGTTCTTGAGTCGATATATGTCGATCTGAGCACAGCTGGGCCCCGTATATACAGCATGGGGGTAGCTCTGATACCAGTCAGATGCAACCCACGGCCATATAGGACCTACAGGCGATGTTCTTGAGTCGATATATGTCGATCTGAGCACAGCTGGGCCCCGTATATACGGCATGTGGGTGGCTCTGATAACAGCCAGCTGCAACCCACGGCCATATAGGACCTACAGGCGATGTTCTTGAGTCGACATATGTCGATTTGAGCATAGCTGGGCCACGTATATACAGCATGGGGGTAGCTGTGATACCAGCCAGCTGCAACCCACGGCTATATAGGACCTACAGGCGATGTTCTTGAGTCGATATATGTCGATCGGAGCACAGCTGGGCCCCGTATATACAGCATGCGGGTAGCTCTGATACCAGCCAGATGCAACCCACGGCCATATAGGACCCTCAGGCGATGTTCTTGAGTCGATATATGTCGATCTGAGCACAGCTGGGCGCCGTATATACAGCATGGGGGTATCTCTGATACCAGCCAGATGCAACCCACGGCCATATAGGACCTACAGGCGATGTTCTTGAGTCGATTTATGTCGATCTGAGCACAGCTGGGCCCCGTATATACGGCATGTGGGTGGCTCTGATACCAGCCAGCTGCAACCCACGGCCATATAGGACCTACAGGCGATGTTCTTCAGTCGATATATGTCGATCTGAGCACAGCTGGGCCACGTATATACAGCATGGGGGTAGCTGTGCTACCAGCCAGCTGCAACCCACGGCCATATAGGACCTACAGGCGATGTTCTTGAGTTGATATATGTCGATCTTAGCACAGCTGGGCCCCGTATATACGGCATGTGGGTGGCTCTGATACCTGCCAGATGCAACCCACGGCCATATAGGACCTACAGGCGATGTTCTTGATTCGATATATGTCGATCTGAGCACAAGTGAGCCTCCGTATATACGGCATGTGGGTGGCTCTGATATCAGCCAGATGCAACCCACGGCCCTATAGGACCTACAGGCGATGTTCTTGAGTCGATATATGTCGATCTGAGCACAGCTGGGCCCAGTATATACAGCATGGGGGTAGCTCTGATACCAGCCAGATGCAACCCACGGCCATATAGGACCTACTGGCGATGTTCTTGAGTCGATATATGTCGATCTGAGCACAGCTGGACGCCGTATATACAGCATGGGGGTAGCTCTGATACCAGCCAGCTGCAACCCACGGCCATATAAGACCTACAGGCGATGTTCTTGAGTCGATATATGTCGATCTGAGCACAGCTGGGCGCCGTATATACAGCATGGGGGTAGCTCTGATACCAGTCAGATGCAACCCACGGCCATATAGGACCTACAGGCGATGTTCTTGAGTCGATATATGTAGATCTGAGCACAGCTGGGCCCCGTATATACGGCATGTGGGGTGGCTCTGATAACAGCCAGCTGCAACCCACGGCCATATAGGACCTACAGGCGATGTTCTTGAGTCGATATATGTCGATCTGAGCACAGCTGGGCCCCGTATATACAGCATGCGGGTAGCTCTGATACCAACCAGATGCAACCCACGGCCCTATAGGACCTACAGGCGATGATCTTGAGTCGATATATGTCGATCTGAGCACAGCTGGGCGCCGTATATACAGCATGGGGGTAGCTCTGATACCAGCCAGATGCAACCCACGGCCATATAGGACCTACAGGCGATGTTCTTGAGTCGATTTATGTCGATCTGAGCACAGCTGGGCCCCGTATATACGGCATGTGGGTGGCTCTGATACCAGCCAGCTGCAACCCACGGCCATATAAGACCCACAGGCGATTTTCTTGAGTCGATATGTGTCGATCTGAGCACAGTTGGGCCTCGTATATACAGCATAGGGGTAGCTCTGATACCAGCCAGATGCAACCCACGGCCATATAGGACCTACAGGCGATGTTCTTGAGTTGATATATGTCGATCTTAGCACAGCTGGGCTTCGTATATACGGCATGTGGGTGGCTCTGATACCCGCCAGATGCAACCCACGGCCATATAGGACCTACAGGCGATGTTCTTGATTCGATATATGTCGATCTGAGCACAGCTGGGCCCCGTATATACAGCATGGGGGTAGCTCTGATACCAGCCAGATGCAACCCACGGCCATATAAGACCCACAGGCGATGTTTTTCAGTCGATATATGTCGATCTGAGCACAGCTGGGCGCCGTATATACAGCATGGGGGTAGCTCTGATACCACCCAGCTGCAACCCACGGATATATATGACCTACAGGCGATGTTCTTGAGTCGATATATGTCGATCTGAGCACAGCTGGGCGCCGTATATACAGTATGGGGGTAGCTCTGATACCAGTCAGATGCAACCCACGGCCATATAGGACCTACAGGCGATGTTCTTAAGCCGATATATGTCGATCTGAGCACAACTGGGCCTCCGTATATACGGCATGTAGGTAGCTCTGATATCAGCCAGATGCAACCCACGGCCCTATAGGACCTACAGGCGATGTTCTTGAGTCGATATATGTCGATCTGAGCACAGCTGGGCCCCGTATATACAGCATGGGGGTAGCTCTGATACCAGCCAGATGCAACCCTCGGCCATATAGGACCTACAGGCGATGTTCTTGAGTCGATATATGTCGATCTGAGCACAGCTGGGCCCCGTATATACAGCATGGGGGTAGCTCTGATACCAGCCAGATGCAACCCACGGCCCTATAGGACCTACAGGCGATGTTCTTGAGTCGATATATGTCGATCTGAGCACAGCTGGGCGCCGTATATACAGCATGGGGGTAGCTCTGATACCAGCCAGATGCAACCCACGGCCATATAGGACCTACAGGCGATGTTCTTGAGTCGATTTATGTCGATCTGAGCACAGCTGGGCCCCGCATATACGGCATGTTGGTGGCTCTGATACCAGCCAGCTGCAACCCACGGCTATATAGCACCTACAGGCGATGTTCTTCAGTCGATATATGTCGATCTGAGCACAGCTGGGCCACGTATATACAGCATGGGGGTAGCTGTGCTACCAGCCAGCTGCAACCCACGGCCATATAAGACCCACAGGCGATTTTTTTGAGTCGATATGTGTCGATCTGAGCACAGCTGGGCCTCGTATATACAGCATGGGAATAGCTCTGATACCAGCCAGATGCAACCCACGCCCATATAGGACCTACAGGCGATGTTCTTGAGTTGATATATGTCGATCTTAGCACAGCTGGGCCCCGTATATACGGCATGTGGGTGGCTCTGGTAATTGCCAGATGCAACCCACGGCCATATAGGACCTACAGGCGATGTTCTTAATTCGATATATGTCGATCTGAGCACAACTGGGCCCCCGTATATACGGCATGTGGGTGGCTCTGATATCAGCCAGATGCAATCCACGGCCCTATAGGATCTACAGGCGATGTTCTTGAGTCGATATATGTCGATCTGAGCACAGCTGGGCCCCGTATATACAGCATGGGGGTAGCTCTGATACCAGCCAGATGCAACCCTCGGCCATATAGGACCTACAGGCGATGTTCTTGAGTCGATATATGTCGATCTGAGCACAGCTGGGCGCCGTATATACAGCATGGGGGTAGCTCTGATACCAGTCAGATGCAACCCACGGCCATATAGGACATACAGGCGATGTTATTGAGTCGATATATGTCGATCTGAGCACAGCTGGGCCCCGTATATACGGCAGGTGGGTGGCTCTGATACCAGATAGCTGCAACCCACGGCCATATAGGACCTACAGGAATTGAGCATAGCTGGGCCACGTATATACAGCATGGGGGTAGCTGTGATACCAGCCAGCTGCAACCCACGGCTATATAGGACCTACAGGCGATGTTCTTGAGTCGATATATGTCGATCGGAGCACAGCTGGGTCCCGTATATACAGCATGCGGGTAGCTCTGATACCAGCCAGATGCAACCCACGGCCATACAGGACCCTCAGGCGATGTTCTTGAGTCGATATATGTCGATCTGATCACAGCTGGGCGCCGTATATACAGCATGGGGGTAGCTCTGATACCAGCCAGATGCAACCCACGGCCATATAGGACCTACTGGCGATGTTCTTGAGTCGATATATGTCGATATGAGCACAGCTGGTCGCCGTATATACAGCATGGGGGTAGCTCTGATACCAGCCAGCTGCAACCCACGGCCATATAAGACCCACAGGCGATGTTTTTCAGTCGATATATGTCGATCTGAGCACAGCTGGGCGCCGTATATACAGCATGGGGGTAGCTCTGATACCAGCCAGCTGCAACCCACGGCCATATAAGACCTACAGGCGATGTTCTTGAGTCGATATATGTCGATGTGAGCACAGTTGGGCGCCGTATATACAGCATGGGGGTAGCTCTGATACCAGTCAGATGCAACCCACGCCCATATAGGACCTACAGGCGATGTTCTTGAGTCGATATATGTCGATCTGAGCACAGCTGGGCCCCGTATATACGGCATGTGGGTGGCTCTGATACCAGCCAGCTGCAACCCACGGCTATATAGGACCTACAGGCGATGTTCTTGAGTCGATATATGTCGATTTGAGCATAGATGGGCCACGTATATACAGCATGGGGGTAGCTGTGATACCAGCCAGCTGCAACCCACGGCTATATAGGACCTACAGTCGATGTTCTTGAGTCGATATATGTCGATCGGAGCACAGCTGGGCCCCGTATATACAGCATGCGGGTAGCTCTGATACCAGCCAGATGCAACCCACGGCCATATAGGACCCTCAGGCGATGTTCTTGAGTCGATATATGTCGATCTGAGCACAGCTGGGCGCCGTATATACAGCATGGGGGTAGCTCTGATACCAGCCAGATGCAACCCACGGCCATATAGGACCTACAGGCGATGTTCTTGAGTCGATATATGTCGATCTGAGCTCAGCTGGGCGCCGTATATACAGCATGGGGGCAGCTCTGATACCAGTCAGATGCAACCCACGGCCATATAGGACCTACAGGCGATGTTCTTGAGTCGATATATGTCGATCTGAGCACAGCTGGGCCCCGTAAATACGGCATGTGGGTGGCTCTGATATCAGCCAGATGCAACCCACGGTCCTATAGGACCTACAGGCGATGTTCTTGAGTCGATATATGTCGATCTGAGCACAGCTGGGCCCCGTATATACAGCATGGGGGTAGCTCTGATACCAGCCAGATGCAACCCGCGGCCATATAGGACCTACAGGCGATGTTCTTGAGTCGATATATGTCGATCTGAGCACAGCTGGGCCCCGTATATACGGCATGTGGGTGGCTCTGATACCAGCCAGCTGCATCCCACGGCCATATAGGACCTACAGGCGATGTTCTTGAGTCGATATATGTCGATTTGAGCATAGCTGGGCCACGTATATACAGCATGGGGGTAGCTGTGATACCAGCCAGCTGCAACCCACGGCTATATAGGACCTACAGGCGATGTTCTTGAGTCGATATATGTCGATCGGAGCACAGCTGGGCCCCGTATATACAGTATGCGGGTAGCTCTGATACCAGCCAGATGCAACCCACGGCCATATAGGACCCTCAGGCGATGTTCTTGAGTCGATATATGTCGATCTGAGCACAGCTGGGCGCCGTATATACAGCATGGGGGTAGCTCTGATACCAGCCAGATGCAACCCACGGCCATATAGGACCTACAGGCGATGTTCTTGCATCGATATATGTCGATCTGAGCACAGCTGGGCGCCGTATATACAGCATGGGGGCAGCTCTGATACCAGTCAGATGCAACCCACGGCCATATAGGACCTACAGGCGATGTTCTTGAGTCGATATATGTCGATCTGAGCACAGCTGGGCCCCGTAAATACGGCATGTGGGTGGCTCTGATATCAGCCAGATGCAACCCACGGCCCTATAGGACCTACAGGCGATGTTCTTGAGTCGATATATGTCGATCTGAGCACAGCTGGGCCCCGTATATACAGCATGGGGGTAGCTCTGATACCAGCCAGATGCAACCCACGGCCATATAGGACCTACAGGCGATGTTCTTGAGTCGATATATGTCGATCTGAGCACAGCTGGGCCCCGTATATACGGCATGTGGGTGGCTCTGATATCAGCCAGATGCAACCCACGGCCCTATAGGACCTACAGGCGATGTTCTTGAGTCGATATATGTCGATCTGAGCACAGCTGGGCCCCGTATATACAGCATGGGGGTAGCTCTGATACCAGCCAGATGCAACCCACGGCCATATAGGACCTACAGGCGATGTTCTTGAGTCGATATATGTCGATTTAAGCATAGCTGGGCCACGTATATACAGCATGGGGGTAGCTGTGATACCAGCCAGCTGCAACCCACGGCTATATAGGACCTACAGGCGATGTTCTTGAGTCGATATATGTCGATCGGAGCACAGCTGGGCCCCGTATATAGAGCATGCGTGTAGCTCTGATACCAGCCAGATGCAACCCACGGCCATATAGGACCTACAGGCGATGTTCTTCAGTCGATATATGTCGATCTGAGCACAGCTGGGCCACGTATATACAGCATGGGGGTAGCTGTGCTACCAGCCAGCTGCAACCCACGGCCATATAAGACCCACAGGCGATTTTCTTGAGTCGATATTTGTCGATCTGAGCACAGTTGGGCCTCGTATATACAGCATGGGGGTAGCTCTGATACCAGCCAGATGCAACCCACGGCCATATAGGACCTACAGGCGTTGTTCTTGAGTTGATATATGTCGATCTTAGCACAGCTGGGCCCTCTATATACGGCATGTGGGTGGCTCTGATACCTGCCAGATGCAACCCACGGCCATATAGGACCTACAGGCGATGTTCTTGATTCGATATATGTCGATCTGAGCACAACTGGGCCTCCGTATATACGGCATGTGGGTGACTCTGATATCAGCCAGATGCAACCCACGGCCCTATAGGACCTACAGGCGATGTTCTTGAGTCGATATATGTCGATCTGAGCACAGCTGGGCCCCGTATATACAGCATGGGGGTAGCTCTGATACCAGTCAGATGCAACCCACGGCCATATAGGACCTACAGGCGATGTTCTTGAGTCGATATATGTCGATCTGAGCACAGCTGGGCCCCGTATATACGGCATGTGGGTGGCTCTGATAACAGCCAGCTGCAACCCACGGCCATATAGGACCTACAGGCGATGTTCTTGAGTCGACATATGTCGATTTGAGCATAGCTGGGCCACGTATATACAGCATGGGGGTAGCTGTGATACCAGCCAGCTGCAACCCACGGCTATATAGGACCTACAGGCGATGTTCTTGAGTCGATATATGTCGATCGGAGCACAGCTGGGCCCCGTATATACAGCATGCGGGTAGCTCTGATACCAGCCAGATGCAACCCACGGCCATATAGGACCCTCAGGCGATGTTCTTGAGTCGATATATGTCGATCTGAGCACAGCTGGGCGCCGTATATACAGCATGGGGGTATCTCTGATACCAGCCAGATGCAACCCACGGCCATATAGGACCTACAGGCGATGTTCTTGAGTCGATTTATGTCGATCTGAGCACAGCTGGGACCCGTATATACGGCATGTGGGTGGCTCTGATACCAGCCAGCTGCAACCCACGGCAATATAGGACCTACAGGTGATGTTCTTCAGTCGATATTTGTCGATCTGAGCACAGCTGGGCCACGATTATACAGCATGGGGGTAGCTGTGCTACCAGCCAGTTGCAACCCACGGCTATATAGGACCTACAGGCGATGTTCTTGAGTTGATATATGTCGATCTTAGCACAGCTGGGCCCCGTATATACGGCATGTGGGTGGCTCTGATACCTGCCAGATGCAACCCACGGCCCTATAGGACCTACAGGCGATTTTCTTGAGTCGATATATGTCGATCTGAGCACAGCTGGGCCCAGTATATACAGCATGGGGGTAGCTCTGATAACAGCCAGATGCAACCCACGGCCATATAGGACCTACTGGCGATGTTCTTGAGTCGATATATGTCGATCTGAGTACAGCTGGACGCCGTATATACAGCATGGGGGTAGCTCTGATACCAGTCAGCTGCAACCCACGGCCATATACGACCCACAGGCGATGTTTTTGAGTCGATATATGTCGATCTGAGCACAGCTGGGCGCCGTATATACAGCATGGGGGTAGCTCTGATACCAGCCAGCTGCAACCCACGGCCATATAAGACCTACAGGCGATGTTCTTGAGTCGATATATGTCGATCTGAGCACAGCTGGGCGCCGTATATACAGCATGGGGGTAGCTCTGATACCAGTCAGATGCAACCCACGGCCATATAGGACCTACAGGCGATGTTCTTGAGTCGATATATGTCGATCTGAGCACAGCTGGGCCCCGTATATACGGCATGTGGGTGGCTCTGATAACAGCCAGCTGCAACCCACGGCCATATAGGACCTACAGGCGATGTTCTTGAGTCGATATATGTCGATCGGAGCACAGCTGGGCCCCGTATATACAGCATGCGGGTAGCTCTGATACCAACCAGATGCAACCCACGCCCCTATAGGACCTACAGGCGATGTTCTTGAGTCGATATATGTCGATCTGAGCACAGCTGGGCGCCGTATATACAGCATGGGGGTAGCTGTGATACCAGCCAGCTGCAACCCACGGCTATATAGGACCTACAGGCGATGTTCTTGAGTCGATATATGTCGATCGGAGCACAGCTGGGCCCCGTATATACAGCATGGGGGTAGCTCTGATACCAGCCAGCTGCAACCCACGGCCATATAAGACCTACAGGCGATGTTCTTGAGTCGATATATGTCGATCTGAGCACAGCTGGGCGCCGTATATACAGCATGGGGGTAGCTCTGATACCAGTCAGATGCAACCCACGGCCATATAGGACCTACAGGCGATGTTCTTGAGTCGATATATGTCGATCTGAGCACAGCTGGGCCCCGTATATACGGCATGTGGGTGGCTCTGATAACAGCCAGCTGCAACCCACGGCCATATAGGACCTACAGGCGATGTTCTTGAGTCGATATATGTCGATCGGAGCACAGCTGGGCCCCGTATATACAGCATGCGGGTAGCTCTGATACCAACCAGATGCAACCCACGCCCCTATAGGACCTACAGGCGATGTTCTTGAGTCGATATATGTCGATCTGAGCACAGCTGGGCGCCGTATATACAGCATGGGGGTAGCTGTGATACCAGCCAGCTGCAACCCACGGCTATATAGGACCTACAGGCGATGTTCTTGAGTCGATATATGTCGATCGGAGCACAGCTGGGCCCCGTATATACAGCATGCGGGTAGCTCTGATACCAACCAGATGCAACCCACGTCCCTATAGGACCTACAGGCGATGTTCTTGAGTCGATATATGTCGATCTGAGCACAGCTGGGCCCCGTATATACATCATGGGGGTAGCTCTGATACCAGCCAGATGCAACCCACGGCCATATAGGACCTACTGGCGATGTTCTTGAGTCGATATATGTCGATCTGAGCACAGTTGGGCGCCGTATATACAGCATGGGGGTAGCTCTGATACCAGCCAGCTGCAACCCACGGCCATATAAGACCCACAGGCGATGTTTTTCAGTCGATATATGTCGATCTGAGCACAGCTGGGCGCCGTATATACAGCATGGGGGTAGCTCTGATACCAGCCAGCTGCAACCCACGGCCATATAAGACCTACAGGCGATGTTCTTGAGTCGATATATGTCGATCTGAGCACAGCTGGGCCCCGTATATACAGCATGAGGGTAGCTCTGATACCAGCCAGATGCAACCCACGGCCATATAGGACCTACTGGCGATGTTCTTGAGTCGATATATGTCGATCTGAGCACAGCTGGGCGCCGTATATACAGCATGGGGGTAGCTCTGATACCAGCCAGCTGCAACCCACGGCCATATAAGACCTACAGGCGATGTTCTTGAGTCGATATATGTCGATCTGAGCACAGCTGGGCCCCGTATATACAGCATGGGGGTAGCTCTGATACCAGCCAGATGCAACCCACGGCCATATAGGACCTACTGGCGATGTTCTTGAGTCGATATATGTCGATCTGAGCACAGCTGGGCTCCGTATATACGGCATGTGGGTGGCTCTGATACCAGCCAGCTGCAACCCACGGCCATATAGGACCTACAGGCGATGTTCTTGAGTCGATATATGTCGATTTGAGCATAGCTGTGCCACGTATATACAGCATGGGGGTAGCTGTGATACCAGCCAGCTGCAACCCACGGCTATATAGGACCTACAGGCGATGTTCTTGATTCGATATATGTCGTTCTGAGCACAACTGGGCCTCCGTATATACGGCATGTGGGTGGCTCTGATATCAGCCAGATGCAACCCACGGCCCTATAGGACCTACAGGCGATGTTCTTGATTCGATATATGTCGATCTGAGCACAGCTGGGCCCCGTATATACAGCATGGGGGTAGCTCTGATACCAGCCAGATGCAACCCACGGCCATATAGGACCTACTGGCGATGTTCTTGAGTCGATATATGTCGATCTGAGCACAGCTGGGCGCCGTATATACAGCATGGGGGTAGCTCTGATACCAGCCAGCTGCAACCCACGGCCATATAAGACCCACAGGCGATGTTTTTCAGTCGATATATGTCGATCTGAGCACAGCTGGGCGCCGTATATACAGCATGGGGGTAGCTCTGATACCAGCCAGCTGCAACCCACGGCCATATAAGACCTACAGGCGATGTTCTTGAGTCGATATATGTCGATGTGAGCACAGCTGGGCGCCGTATATACAGCATGGGGGTAGCTCTGATACCAGTCAGATGCAACCCACGGCCATATAGGACCTACAGGCGATGTTCTTGAGTCGATATATGTCGATCTGAGCACAGCTGGGCCCCGTATATACGGCATGTGGGTGGCTCTGATACCAGCCAGCTGCAACCCACGGCCATATAGGACCTACAGGCGATGTTCTTGAGTCGACATATGTCGATTTGAGCATAGATGGGCCACGTATATACAGCATGGGGGTAGCTGTGATACCAGCCAGCTGCAACCCACGGCTATATAGGACCTACAGGCGATGTTCTTGAGTCGATATATGTCGATCGGAGCACAGCTGGGCCCCGTATATACAGCATGCGGGTAGCTCTAATACCAGCCAGATGCAACCCACGGCCATATAGGACCCTCAGGCGATGTTCTTGAGTCGATATATGTCGATCTGAGCACAGCTGGGCGCCGTATATACAGCATGGGGGTAGCTCTGATACCAGCCAGATGCAACCCACGGTCATATAGGACCTACAGGCGATGTTCTTGAGTCGATTTATGTCGATCTGAGCACAGCTGGGCCCCGCTTATACGGCATGTTGGTGGCTCTGATACCAGCCAGCTGCAACCCACGGCCATATAGCACCTACAGGCGATGTTCGTCAGTCGATATATGTCGATCTGATCACAGCTGGGCCACGTATATACAGCATGGGGGTAGCTGTGCTACCAGCCAGCTGCAACCCACGGCCATTTAAGAACCACAGGCGATTTTTTTGAGTCGATATGTGTCGATCTGAGCACAGCTGGGCCTCGTATATACAGCATGGGGGTAGCTCTGATACCAGCCAGATGCAACCCACGGCCATATAGGACCTACAGGCGATGTTCTTGAGTTGATATATGTCGATCTTAGCACAGCTGGGCCCCGTATATACGGCATGTGGGTGGCTCTGGTACTTGCCAGATGCAACCCACGGCCATATAGGACCTACAGGCGATGTTCTTAATTCGATATATGTCGATCTGAGCACAACTGGGCCCCCGTATATACGGCATGTGGGTGGCTCTGATATCAGCCAGATGCAACCCACGGCCCTATAGGACCTACAGGCGATGTTCTTGAGTCGATATATGTCGATCTGAGCACAGCTGGGCCCCGTATATACGGCATGTGGGTGGCTCTGATACCAGATAGCTGCAACCCACGGCCATATAGGACCTACAGGATTTGAGCATAGCTGGGCCAAGTATATACAGCATGGGGGTAGCTGTGATACCAGCCAGCTGCAACCCACGGCTATATAGGACCTACAGGCGATGTTCTTGAGTCGATATATGTCGATCGGAGCACAGCTGGGTCCCGTATATACAGCATGCGGGTAGCTCTGATACCAGCCAGATGCAACCCACGGCCATATAGGACCCTCAGGCGATGTTCTTGAGTCGATATATGTCGATCTGAGCACAGCTGGGCGCCGTATATACAGCATGGGGGTAGCTCTGATACCAGCCAGATGCAACCCACGGCCATATAGGACCTACAGGAGATGTTCTTGAGTCGATTTATGTCGATCTGAGCACAGCTGGGCCCCGTATATACGGCATGTAGGTGGCTCTGATACCAGCCAGCTGCAACCCACGGCTATGTAGGACCTACAGGCGATGTTATTGAGTCGATATATGTCGATCTGAGCACAGCTGGGCGCCGTATATATACAGCATGGGGGTAGCTCTGATACCAGCCAGCTGCAACCCACGGCCATATAAGACCTACAGGCGATGTTCTTGAGTTGATATATGTCGATCTGAGCACAGCTGGGCGCCGTATATACAGCATGGGGGTAGCTCTGATACCAGTCAGATGCAACCCACGGCCATATAGGACCTACAGGCGATGTTCTTGAGTCGATATATGTCGATCTGAGCACAGCTGGGCCCCGTATATACGGCATGTGGGTGGCTCTGATAACAGCCAGCTGCATCCCACGGCCATATAGGACCTACAGGCGATGTTCTTGAGTCGATATATGTCGATTTGAGCATAGCTGGGCCACGTATATACAGCATGGGGGTAGCTGTGATACCAGCCAGCTGCAACCCACGGCTATATAGGACCTACAGGCGATGTTCTTGAGTCGATATATGTCGATCGGAGCACAGCTGGGCCCCGTATATATAGCATGCGGGTAGCTCTGATACCAGCCAGATGCAACCCACGGCCATATAGGACCTACAGGCGATGTTCTTCAGTCGATATATGTCGATCTGAGCACAGCTGGGCCACGTATATACAGCATGGGGGTAGCTGTGCTACCAGCCAGCTGCAACCCACGGCCATATAAGACCCACAGGCGATTTTCTTGAGTCGATATGTGTCGATCTGAGCACAGTTGGGCCTCGTATATACAGCATGGTGGTAGCTCTGATACCAGCCAGATGCAACCCACGGCCATATAGGACCTACGGGCGATGTTCTTGAGTTGATATATGTCGATCTTAGCACAGCTGGACCCGTATATACGGCATGTGGGTGGCTCTGATAACAGCCAGCTGCATCCCACGGCCATATAGGACCTACAGGCGATGTTCTTGAGTCGATATATGTCGATCTGAGCACAGCTGGGCGCCGTATATACAGCATGGGGGTAGCTCTGATACCAGCCAGCTGCAACCCACGGCCATATAAGACCTACAGGCGGTGTTCTTGAGTTGATATATGTCGATCTGAGCACAGCTGGGCGCCGTATATACAGCATGGGGGTAGCTCTGATACCAGTCAGATGCAACCCACGGCCATATAGGACCTACAGGCGATGTTCTTGAGTCGATATATGTCGATCTGAGCACAGCTGGGCGCCGTATATACAGCATGGGGGTAGCTCTGATACCAGCCAGATGCAACCCACGGCCATATAGGACCTACAGGCGATGTTCTTGAGTCGATTTATGTCTATCTGAGCACAGCTGGGCCCCGTATATACGGCATGTGGGTGGCTCTGATACCAGCCAGCTGCAACCCACGGCCATATAGGACATACAGGCGATGTTCTTCAGTCGATATATGTCGATCTGAGCACAGCTGGGCCACGTATATACAGCATGGGGGTAGCTGTGCTACCAGCCAGCTGCAACCCACGGCCATATAAGACCCACAGGCGATTTTCTTGAGTCGATATGTGTCGATCTGAGCACAGTTGGGCCTCGTATATACAGCATGGGGGTAGCTGTGATACCAGCCAGATGCAACCCACGGCCATATAGGACCTACGGGCGATGTTCTTGAGTTGATATATGTCGATCTTAGCACAGCTGGACCCGTATATACGGCATGTGGGTGGCTCTGATACTCGCCAGATGCAACCCACGGCCATATAGAACCTACAGGCGATGTTCTTGATTCGATATATGTCGTTCTGAGCACAAATGGGCCTCCGTATATACGGCATGTGGGTGGCTCTGATATCAGCCAGATGCAACCCACGGCCCTATAGGACCTACAGGCGATGTTCTTGAGTCGATATATGTCGATCTGAGCACAGCTGGGCCCCGTATATACAGCATGGGGGTAGCTCTGATACCAGCCAGATGCAACCCACGGCCATATAGGACCTACAGGCGATGTTCTTGATTCGATATATGTCGTTCTGAGCACAACTGGGCCTCCGTATATACGGCATGTAGGTGGCTCTGATATCAGCCAGATGCAACCCACGGCCCTACAGGACCTACAGGCGATGTTCTTGAGTCGATATATGTCGATCTGAGCACAGCTGGGCCCCGTATATACAGCATGGGGGTAGCTCTGATACCAGCCAGATGTAACCCTCGGCCATATCGGACCTACAGGCGATGTTCTTGAGTCGATATATGTCGATCTGAGCACAGCTGGGCCCCGTATATACAGCATGGGGGTAGCTCTGATACCAGCCAGATGCAACCCACGGCCATATAGGACCTACTGGCGATGTTCTTGAGTCGATATATGTCGATATGAGCACAGCTGGTCGCCGTATATACAGCATGGGGGTAGCTCTGATACCAGCCAGCTGCAACCCACGGCCATATAAGACCCACAGGCGATGTTTTTCAGTCGATATATGTCGATCTGAGCACAGCTGGGCGCCGTATATACAGCATGGGGGTAGCTCTGATACCAGCCAGCTGCAACCCACGGCCATATAAGACCTACAGGCGATGTTCTTGAGTCGATATATGTCGATCTGAGCACAGTTGGGCGCCGTATATACAGCATGGGGGTAGCTCTGATACCAGTCAGATGCAACCCACGGCCATATAGGACCTACAGGCGATGTTCTTGAGTCGATATATGTCGATGTGAGCACAGCTGGGCCCCGTATATACGGCATGTGGGTGGCTCTGATACCAGCCAGCTGCAACCCACGGCTATATAGGACCTACAGGCGATGTTCTTGAGTCGATATATGTCGATTTGAGCATAGATGGGCCACGTATATACAGCATGGGGGTAGCTGTGATACCAGCCAGCTGCAACCCACGGCTATATAGGACCTACAGGCGATGTTCTTGAGTCGATATATGTCGATCGGAGCACAGCTGGGCCCCGTATATACAGTATGCGGGTAGCTCTGATACCAGCCAGATGCAACCCACGGCCATATAGGACCCTCAGGCGATGTTCTTGAGTCGATATATGTCGATCTGAGCACAGCTGGGCGCCGTATATACAGCATGGGGGTAGCTCTGATACCAGCCAGATGCAACCCACGGCCATATAGGACCTACAGGCGATGTTCTTGAGCCGATTTATGTCGATCTGAGCACAGCTGGGCCCCGTATAAACGGCATGTGGGTGGCTCTGATACCAGCCAGCTGCAACCCACGGCCATATAGGACCTACAGGCGATGTTCTTCAGTCGATATATGTCGATCTGAGCACAGCTGGTCCACGTATATACAGCATGGGGGTAGCTGTGCTACCAGCCAGCTGCAACCCACGGCCATATAAGACCCACAGGCGATTTTCTTGAGTCGATATGTGTCGATCTGAGCACAGCTGGGCCTCGTATATACAGCATGGGGGTAGCTCTGATACCAGCCAGATGCAACCCACGGCCATATAGGACCTACAGGCGATGTTCTTGATTCGATATATGTCGATCTGAGCACAACTGGGCCCCCGTATATACGGCATGTGGGTGGCTCTGATATCAGCCAGATGCCACCCACGGCCCTATAGGACCTACAGGCGATGTTCTTGAGTCGATATATGTCGATCTGAGCACAGCTGGTCCACGTATATACAGCATGGGGGTAGCTGTGCTACCAGCCAGCTGCAACCCACGGCCATATAAGACCCACAGGCGATTTTCTTGAGTCGATATGTGTCGATCTGAGCACAGCTGGGCCTCGTATCTACAGCATGGGGGTAGCTCTGATACCATCCAGATGCAACCCACGGCCATATAGGACCTACAGGCGATGTTCTTGATTCGATATATGTCTATCTGAGCACAACTGGGCCCCCGTATATACGGCATGTGGGTGGCTCTGATATCAGCCAGATGCAACCCACGGCCCTATAGGACCTACAGGCGATGTTCTTGAGTCGATATATGTCGATCTGAGCACAGCTGGGCCCCGTAGATACGGCATGTGGGTGGCTCTGATACCAGCCAGCTGCAACCCACGGCCATATAGGACCTACTGGCGATGTTCTTGAGTCGATATATGTCGATCTGAGCACAGCTGGGCGCCGTATATACAGCATGGGGGTAGCTCTGATACCAGCCAGCTGCAACCCACGGCCATATAAGACCCACAGGCTATGTTTTTGAGTCGATATATGTCGATCTGAGCACAGCTGGGCGCCGTATATACAGCATGGGGGTAGCTCTAATACCAGCCAGCTGCAACCCACGGCCATATAAGACCTACAGGCGATGTTCTTGAGTCGATATATGTCGATCTGAGCACAGCTGGGCGCCGTATATACAGCATGGGGGTAGCTCTGATACCAGCCAGATGCAACCCACGGCCATATAGGACCTACAGGCGATGTTCTTGATTCGATATATGTCGATCTGAGCACAACTGGGCCCCCGTATATACGGCATGTGGGTGGCTCTGATATCAGCCAGATGCAACCCACAGCCCTATAGGACCCACAGGCGATGTTCTTTAGTCGATATATGTGATCTGAGCACAGCTGGGCCCCGTATATACAGCATGGGGGTAGCTCTGATACCAGCCAGATGCAACCCACGGCCATATAGGACCTACAGGCGATGTTCTTGGGTCGATATATGTCGATCTGAGCACAGCTGGGCGCCGTATATACAGCATGGGGGTAGCTCTGATACCAGTCAGATGCAACCCACGGCCATATAGGACCTACAGGCGATGTTCTTGAGTCGATATATGTCGATCTGAGCACAGCTGGGCCCCGTATATACGGCATGTGGGTGGCTCTGATAACAGCCAGCTGCAACCCACGGCCATATAGGACCTACAGGCGATGTTCTTGAGTCGATATATGTCGATTTGAGCATAGCTGGGCCACGTATATACAGCATGGGGGTAGCTGTGATACCAGCCAGCTTCAACCCACGGCTATATAGGACCTACAGGCGATGTTCTTGAGTCGATATATGTCGATCGGAGCATAGCTGGGCCCCGTATATACAGCATGCGGGTAGCTCTGATACCATCCAGATGCAACCCACGGCCATATAGGACCCTCAGGCGATGTTCTTGAGTCGATATATGTCGATCTGAGCACAACTGGGCTCCCTTATATACGGCATGTGGGTGGCTCTGATATCAGCCAGATGCAACCCACGGCCCTATAGGACCTACAGGCGATGTTCTTGAGTCGATATATGTCGATCTGAGCACAGCCGGGCCCCGTAGATACGGCATGTGGGTGGCTCTGATACCAGCCAGCTGAAACCCACGGCCATATAGGACCTACAGGCGATGTTCTTCAGTCGATATATGTCGATCTGAGCACAGCTGGTCCACGTATATACAGCATGGGGGTAGCTGTGCTACCAGCCAGCTGCAACCCACGGCCATATAAGACCCACAGGCGATTTGCTTGAGTCGATATGTGTCGATCTGAGCACAGCTGGGCCTCGTATATACAGCATGGGGGTAGTTCTGATACCAGCCAGGTGCAACCCACGGCCATATAGGACCTACAGGCGATGTTCTTGAGTCGATATATGTCGATCTGAGCACAGCTGGGCGCCGTATATACAGCATGGGGGTAGCTCTGATACCAGTCAGATGCAACCCACGGCCATATAAGACCCACAGGCGATTTTCTTGAGTCGATATGTGTCGATCTGAGCACAGTTGGGCCTCGTATATACAGCATGGGGGTAGCTCTGATACCAGCCAGATGCAACCCACGGCCATATATTACCTACAGGCGATGTTCTTGTGTCGATATATGTCGATTTGAGCATAGCTGGGCCACGTATATACAGCATGGGGGTAGCTGTGATACCAGCCAGCTGCAACCCACGGCTATATAGGACCTACAGGCGATGTTCTTGAGTCGATATATGTCGATCGGAGCACAGCTGGGCCCCGTATATACAGCATGCGGGTAGCTCTGATACCAGCCAGATGCAACCCACGACCATATAGGACCCTCAGGCGATGTTCTTGAGTCGATATATGTCGATCTGAGCACAGCTGGGCGCCGTATATACAGCACGGGGGTAGCTCTGATACCAGCCAGATGCAACGCACGGCCATATAGGACCTACTGGCGATGTTCTTGAGTCGATTTATGTCGATCTGAGCACAGCTGGGCCCCGTATATACGGCATGTGGGTGGCTCTGATACCAGCCAGCTGCAACCCACGGCCATATAGGACCTACAGGCGATGTTCTTCAGTCGATATATGTCGATCTGAGCACAGCTGGGCCACGTATATACAGCATCGGGGTAGCTGTGCTACCAGCCAGCTGCAACCCACGGCCATATAAGACCCACAGGCGATTTTCTTGAGTCGATATGTGTCGATCTGAGCACAGTTGGGCCTCGTATATACAGCATGGGGGTAGCTCTGATACGAGCCAGATGCAACCCACGGCCATATAGGACCTACAGGCGTTGTTCTTGAGTTGATATATGTCGATCTTAGCACAGCTGGGCCCCGTATATACGGCATGTGGGTGGCTCTAATACCTGCCAGATGCAACCCACGTCCATATAGGACCTACAGGCGATGTTCTTGATTCGATATATGTCGATCTGAGCACAACTGGGCCTCCGTATATACGGCATGTGGGTGGCTCTGATATCAGCCAGATGCAACCCACGGCCCTATAGGACCTACAGGCAATGTTCTTGAGTCGATATATGTCGATCTGAGCACAGCTGGGCCCCGTATATACAGCATGGGGGTAGCTCTGATACCAGCCAGATGCAACCCACGGCCATATAGGACCTACTGGCGATGTTCTTGAGTCGATATATGTCGATCTGAGCACAGCTGGACGCCGTATATACAGCATGGGGGTAGCTCTGATACCAGACAGCTGCAACCCACGGCCATATAAGACCCACAGGCGATGTTTTTGAGTCGATATATGTCGATCTGAGCACAGCTGGGCGCCGTATATACAGCATGGGGGTAGCTCTAATACCAGCCAGCTGCAACCCACGGCCATATAAGACCTACAGGCGATGTTCTTGAGTCGATATATGTCGATCTGAGCACAGCTGGGCGCCGTATATACAGCATGGGGGTAGCTCTGATACCAGCCAGATGCAACCCACGGCCATATAGGACCTACAGGCGATGTTCTTGATTCGATATATGTCGATCTGAGCACAACTGGGCCCCCGTATATACGGCATGTGGGTGGCTCTGATATCAGCCAGATGCAACCCACAGCCCAATAGGACCCACAGGCGATGTTCTTTAGTCGATATATGTCGATCTGAGCACAGCTGGGCCCCGTATATACAGCATGGGGGTTGCTCTGATACCAGCCAGATGCAACCCACGGCCATATAGGACCTACAGGCGATGTTCTTGGGTCGATATATGTCGATCTGAGCACAGCTGGGCGCCGTATATACAGCATGGGGGTAGCTCTGATACCAGTCAGATGCAACCCACGGCCATATAGGACCTACAGGCGATGTTCTTGAGTCGATATATGTCGATCTGAGCACAGCTGGGCCCCGTATATACGGCATGTGGGTGGCTCTGATAACAGCCAGCTGCAACCCACGGCCATATAGGACCTACAGGCGATGTTCTTGAGTCGATATATGTCGATTTGAGCATAGCTGGGCCACGTATATACAGCATGGGGGTAGCTGTGATACCAGCCAGCTGCATCCCACGGCTATATAGGACCTACAGGCGATGTTCTTGAGTCGATATATGTCGATCGGAGCACAGCTGGGCCCCGTATATACAGCATGCGGGTAGCTCTGATACCAGCCAGATGCAACCCACGGCCATATAGGACCCTCAGGCGATGTTCTTGAGTCGATATATGTCAATCTGAGCACAGCTGGGCGCCGTATATACAGCATGGGGGTAGCTCTGATACCAGCCAGATGCAACCCACGGCCATATAGGACCTACACGCGATGTTCTTGAGTCGATTTATGTCGATCTGAGTACAGCTGGGCCACGTATATACAGCATGGGGGTAGCTGTGCTACCAGCCAGCTGCAACCCACGGCCATATAAGACCCACAGGCGATTTTCTTGAGTCGATATGTGTCGATCTGAGCACAGTTGGGCCCCGTATATACGGCATGTGGGTGGCTCTGATACCAGCCAGCTGCAACCCACGGCCATATAGGACCTACAGGCGATGTTCTTCAGTCGATATATGTCGATCTGAGCACAGCTGGGCCACGTATATACAGCATGGGGGTAGCTGTGCTACCAGCCAGCTGCAACCCACGGCCATATAAGACCTACAGGCGATGTTCTTGAGTCGATATATGTCGATCTGAGCACAGCTGGGCGCCGTATATACAGCATGGGGGTAGCTCTGATACCAGTCAGATGCAACCCACGGCCATATAGGACCTACAGGCGATGTTCTTGAGTCGATATATGTCGATCTGAGCACAGCTGGGCCCCGTATATACGGCATGTGGGTGGCTCTGATACCAGCCAGCTGCAACCCACGGCTATATAGGACCTACAGGCGATGTTCTTGAGTCGATATATGTCGATTTGAGCATAGATGGGCCACGTATATACAGCATGGGGGTAGTTGTGATACCAGCCACCTGCAACCCACGGCTATATAGGACCTACAGGCGATGTTCTTGAGTCGATATATGTCGATCGGAGCACAGCTGGGCCCCGTATATACACTATGCGGGTAGCTCTGATACCAGCCAGATGCAACCCACGGCCATATAGGACCCTCAGGCGATGTTCTTGAGTCGATATATGTCGATCTGAGCACAGCTGGGCGCCGTATAAACGGCATGTGGGTGGCTCTGATACCAGCCAGCTGCAACCCACGGTCATATAGGACCTACAGGGCCCCGTATATACGGCATGTGTGTGGCTCTGATACCAGCCAGCTGCAACCCACGGCCATATAGGACCTACAGGCGATGTTCTTCAGTCGATATATGTCGATCTGAGCACAGCTGGTCCACGTATATACAGCATGGGGGTAGCTGTGCTACCAGCCAGCTGCAACCCACGGCCATATAAGACCCACAGGCGATTTTCTTGAGTCGATATGTGTCGATCTGAGCACAGCTGGGCCTCGTATATACAGCATGGGGGTAGCTCTGATACCAGCCAGATGCAACCCACGGCCATATAGGACCTACAGGCGATGTTCTTGAGTCTATATATGTCGATCTGAGCACAGCTGGGCGCCGTATATACATCATGGGGGTAGCTCTGATACCAGTCAGATGCAACCCACGGCCATATAGGACCTACAGGCGATGTTCTTGAGTCGATATATGTCGATCTGAGCACAGCTGGGCCCCGTATATACGGCATGTGGGTGGCTCTGATAACAGCCAGCTGCAACCCACGGCCATATAGGACCTACAGGCGATGTTCTTGAGTCGATATATGTCGATTTGAGCATAGCTGGGCCACGTATATACAGCATGGGGGTAGCTGTGATACCAGCCAGCTGCAACCCACGGCTATATAGGACCTACAGCCGATGTTCTTGAGTCGATATATGTCGATCGGAGCACAGCTGGGCCCCGTATATACCGCATGCGGGTAGCTCTGATACCAGCCAGATGCAACCCACGGCCATATAGGACCCTCAGGCGATGTTCTTGAGTCGATACATGTCGATCTGAGCACAGCTGGGCGCCGTATATACAGCATGGGGGAAGCTCTGATACCAGCCAGATGCAACCTACGGCCATATAGGACCTACAGGCGATGTTCTTGAGTCGATTTATGTCGATCTGAGCACAGCTGGGCTCCGTATATACGGCATGTGGGTGGCTCTGATACCAGCCAGCTGCAACCCACGGCCATATAGGACCTACAGGCGATGTTCTTCAGTCGATATATGTCGATCTGAGCACAGCTGGGCCACGTATATACAGCATGGGGGTAGCTGTGCTACCAGCCAGCTGCAACCCACGGCCATATAAGACCCACAGGCGATTTTCTTGAGTCGATATGTGTCGATCTGAGCACAGTTGGGCCTCGTATATACAGCATGGGGGTAGCTCTGATACCAGCCAGATGCAACCCACGTCCATATAGGACCTACAGGCGATGTTCTTGAGTTGATATATGTCGATCTCAGCACAGCTGGGCCCCGTATATACGGCATGTGGGTGGCTCTAATACCTGCCAGATGCAACCCACGGCCATATAGGACCTACAGGCGATGTTCTTGATTCGATATATGTCGATCTGAGCACAACTGGGCCTCCGTATATACGGCATGTGGGTGGCTCTGATATCAGCCAGATGCAACCCACGGCCCTATAGGACCTACAGGCGATGTTCTTGAGTCGATATATGTCGATCTGAGCACAGCTGGGCCCCGTATATACAGCATGGGGGTAGCTCTGATACCAGCCAGATGCAACCCACGGCCATATAGGACCTACTGGCGATGTTCTTGATTCGATATATGTCGATCTGAGCACAACTGGGCCCCCGTATATACGGCATGTGGGTGGCTCTGATCTCAGCCAGATGCAACCCACAGCCCTATAGGACCTACAGGCGATGTTCTTTAGTCGATATATGTCGATCTGAGGACAGCTGGGCGCCGTATATACAGCATGGGGGTAGCTCTGATACCAGCCAGCTGCAACCCACGGCCATATAAGACCCACAGGCGATGTTTTTGAGACGATATATGTCGATCTGAGCACAGCTGGGCGCCGTATATACAGCATGGGGGTAGCTCTAATACCAGCCAGCTGCAACCCACGGCCATATAAGACCTACAGGCGATGTTCTTGAGTCGATATATGTCGATCTGAGCACAGCTGGGCGCCGTATATACAGCATGGGGGTAGCTCTAATACCAGCCAGCTGCAACCCACGGCCATATAAGACCTACAGGCGATGTTCTTGAGTCGATATATGTCGATCTGAGCACAGCTGGGCGCCGTATATACAGCATGGGGGTAGCTCTGATACCAGCCAGATGCAACCCACGGCCATATAGGACCTACAGGCGATGTTCTTGATTCGATATATGTCGATCTGAGCACAACTGGGCCCCCGTATATACGGCATGTGGGTGGCTTTGATATCAGCCAGATGCAACCCACAGCCCTATAGGACCTACAGGCGATGTTCTTTAGTCGATATATGTCGATCTGAGCACAACTGGGCCTCCTGTATATACGGCATGTAGGTGACTCTGATATCAGCCAGATGCAACCCACGGCCCTAGAGGACCTACAGGCGATGTTCTTGAGTCGATATATGTCGATCTGAGCACAGCTGGGCCCCGTATATACAGCATGGGGGTAGCTCTGATACCAGTCAGATGCAAACCACGGCCATATAGGACCTACAGGCGATGTTCTTGAGTCGATATATGTCGATCTGAGCACAGCTGGGCCCCGTATATACAGCATGGGGGTAGCTCTGATACCAGTCAGATGCAACCCACGGCCATATAGGACCTACAGGCGATGTTCTTGAGTCGATATATGTCGATCTGAGCACAGCTGGGCCCCGTATATACAGCATGGGGGTAGCTCTGATACCAGTCAGATGCAACCCACGGTTATATAGGACCTACAGGCGATGTTCTTGAGTCGATATATGTCGATCTGAGCACTCCTGGGCGCCGTATATACAGCACGGGGGTAGCTCTGATACCAGCCAGATGCAACCCACGGCCATATAGGACCTACACGCGATGTTCTTGAGTCGATTTATGTCGATCTGAGCACAGCTGGGCCACGTATATACAGCATGGGGGTAGCTGTGCTACCAGCCAGCTGCAACCCACGGCCATATAAGACCCACAGGCGATTTTCTTGAGTCGATATGTGTCGATCTGAGCACAGTTGTGCCTCGTATATACAGCATGGGGGTAGCTCTGATACCAGCCAGATGTAACCCACGGCCATATAGGACCTACAGGCGATGTTCTTGAGTTGATATATGTCGATCTTAGCACAGCTGAGCCCTGTATATACGGCATGTGGGTGGCTCTGATACCTGCCAGATGCAACCCACGGCCATATAGGACCTACAGGCGATGTTCTTGATTCGATATATGTCGATCTGAGCACAACTGGGCCTCCTGTATATACGGCATGTGGGTGACTCTGATATCAGCCAGATGCAACCCACGGCCCTATAGGACCTACAGGCGATGTTCTTGAGTCGATATGTGTCGATCTGAGCACAGCTGGGCCCCGTATATACAGCATGGGGGTAGCTCTGATACCAGTCAGATGCAACCCACGGCCATATAGGACCTACAGGCGATGTTCTTGAGTCGATATATGTCGATCTGAGCACAGCTGGGCCCCGTATATACGGCATGTGGGTGGCTCTGATAACAGCCAGCTGCAACCCACGGCCATATAGGATCTACAGGCTATGTTCTTGAGTCGACATATCGATTTGAGCATAGCTGGGCCACGTATATACAGCATGGGGGTAGCTGTGATACCAGCCAGCTGCAACCCACGGCTATATAGGACCTACAGGCGATGTTCTTGAGTCGATATATGTCGATCGGAGCACAGCTGGGCCCCGTATATACAGCATACGGGTAGCTCTGATACCAGCCAGATGCAACCCACGGCCATATAGGACCCTCAGGCTATGTTCTTGAGTCGATATATGTCGATCTGAGCACAGCTGGGCGCCGTATATACAGCATGGGGCATATCTCTGATACCAGCCAGATGCAACCCACGGCCATATAGGACCTACAGGCGATGTTCTTGAGTCGATTTATGTCGATCTGAGCACAGCTGGGCCCCGTATATACGGCATGTGGGTGGCTCTGATACCAGCCAGCTGCAACCCACGGCCATATAGGACCTACAGGCGATGTTCTTCAGTCGATATATGTCGATCTGAGCACAGCTGGGCCACGTATATACAGCATGGGGGTAGCTGTGCTACCAGCCAGCTGCAACCCACGGCCATATAGGACCTACAGGCGATGTTCTTGAGTTGATATATGTCGATCTTAGCACAGCTGCGCCCCGTATATACGGCATGTGGGTGGCTCTGATACCTGCCAGATGCAACCCACGGCCATATAGGACCTACAGGCGATGTTCTTGATTCGATATATGTCGATCTGAGCACAACTGAGCCTCCGTATATACGGCATGTGGGTGGCTCTGATATCAGCCAGATGCAACCCACGGCCCTATAGGACATACAGGCGATGTTCTTGAGTCGATATATGTCGATCTGAGCACAGCTGGGCCCAGTATATACAGCATGGGGGTAGCTCTGATACCAGCCAGATGCAACCCACGGCCATATAGGACCTACTGGCGATGTTCTTGAGTCGATATATGTCGATCTGAGCACAGCTGGACGCCGTATATACAGCATGGGGGTAGCTCTGATACCAGCCAGCTGCAACCCACGGCCATATACGACCCACAGGCGATGTTTTTGAGTCGATATATGTCGATCTGAGCACAGCTGGGTGCCGTATATACAGCATGGGGGTAGCTCTGATACCAGCCAGCTGCAACCCACGGCCATATAAGACCTACAGGCGATGTTCTTGAGTCGATATATGTCGATCTGAGCACAGCTGGGCGCCGTATATACAGCATGGGGGTAGCTCTGATACCAGCCAGATGCAACCCACGGCCATATAGGACCTACAGGCGATGTTCTTGAGTCGATATATGTCGATCTGAGCACAGCTGGGCCCCGTATATACGGCATGTGGGTGGCTCTGATAACAGCCAGCTGCAACCCACGGCCATATAGGACCTACAGGCGATGTTCTTGAGTCGATATATGTCGATTTGAGCATAGCTGGGCCACGTATATACAGCATGGGGGTAGCTGTGATACCAGCCAGCTGCAACCCACGGCTATATAGGACCGACAGGCGATGTTCTTGAGTCGATATATGTCGATCGGAGCACAGCTGGGCCCCGTATATACAGCATGCGGGTAGCTCTGATACCAGCCAGATGCAACCCACGGCCATATAGGACCCTCAGGCGATGTTCTTGAGTCGATATATGTCGATCTGAGCACAGCTGGGCGCCGTATATACAGCATGGGGGTAGCTCTGATACCAGCCAGATGCAACCCACGGCCATATAGGACCTACAGGCGATGTTCTTGAGTCGATTTATGTCGATCTGAGCACAGCTGGGCCCCGTATATACGGCATGTGGGTGGCTCTGATACCAGCCAGCTGCAACCCACGGCCATATAGGACCTACAGGCGATGTTCTTCAGTAGATATATGTCGATCTGAGCACAGCTGGGCCACGTATATACAGCATGGGGGTAGCTGTGCTACCAGCCAGCTGCAACCCACGGCCATATAAGACCCACAGGTGATTTTCTTGAGTCGATATGTGTCGATCTGAGCCCAGTTGGGCCTCGTATATACAGCATGGTGGTAGCTCTGATACCAGCCAGATGCAACCCACGGCCATATAGGACCTACAGGCGATGTTCTTGAGTTGATATATGTCAATCTTAGCACAGCTGGGCCCCGTATATACAGCATGTGGGTGGCTCTGATAAACGCCAGATGCAACCCACGGCCATATAGGACCTACAGGCGATGTTCTTGATTCGATATATGTCGTTCTGAGCACAACTGGGCCTCCGTATATACGGCATGTGGGTGGCTCTGATATCAGCCAGATGCAACCCACGGCCCTATAGGACCTACAGGCGATGTTCTTGAGTCGATATATGTCGATCTGAGCACAGCTGGGCCCCGTATATACAGCATGGGGGTAGCTCTGATACCAGCCAGATGCAACCCACGGCCATATAGGACCTACTGGCGATGTTCTTGAGTCGATATATGTCGATCTGATCACAGCTGGGCGCCGTATATACAGCATGGGGGTACCTCTGATACCAGCCAGCTGCAACCCACGGCCATATAAGACCCACAGGCGATGTTTTTCAGTCGATATATGTCGATCTGAGCACAGCTGGGCGCCGTATATACAGCATGGAGGTAGCTCTGATACCAGTCAGATGCAACCCACGGCCATATAGGACCTACAGGCGATGTTCTTAAGTCGATATATGTCGATCTGAGCACAGCTGGGCTCCGTATATACGGCATGTGGGTGGCTCTGATACCAGCCAGCTGCAACCCACGGCCGTATAGGACCTACAGGCGATGTTCTTGAGTCGATATATGTCGATTTGAGCATAGCTGGGCCACGTATATACAGCATGGGGGTAGCTGTGATACCAGCCAGCTGCAACCCACGGCTATATAGGACCTACAGGCGATGTTCTTGATTCGATATATGTCGTTCTGAGCACAACTGGGCCTCCGTATATACGGCATGTGGGTGGCTCTGATATCAGCCAGATGCAACCCACGGCCCTATAGGACCTACAGACGATGTTCTTGAGTCGATATATGTCGATCTGAGCACAGCTGGGCCCCGTATATACAGCATGGGGGTAGCTATATTACCAGCCAGATGCAACCCACGGCCATATAGGACCTACTGGCGATGTTCTTGAGTCGATATATGTCGATCTGAGCACAGCTAGGCGCCGTATATACAGCATGGGGGTAGCTCTGATACCAGCCAGCTGCAACCCACGGCCATATAAGACCCACAGGCGATGTTTTTCAGTCGATATATGTCGATCTGAGCACAGCTGGGCGCCGTATATACAGCATGGGGGTAGCTTTGATACCAGCCAGCTGCAACCCACGGCCATATAAGACCTACAGGCGATGTTCTTGAGTCGATATATGTCGATCTGAGCACAGCTGGGCGCCGTATATACAGCATGGGGGTAGCTCTGATACCAGTCAGATGCAACCCACGGTCATATAGGACCTACAGGCGATGTTCTTGAGTCGATATATGTCGACATGAGCACAGCTGGGCCCCGTATATACGGCATGTGGGTGGCTCTGATACCAGCCAGCTGCAACCCACGGCCATATAGGACCTACAGGCGATGTTCTTGAGTCGATATATGTCGATTTGAGCATAGATGGGCCACGTATATACAGCATGGGGTAGCTGTGATACCAGCCAGCTGCAACCCACGGCTATATAGGACCTACAGGCGATGTTCTTGAGTCGATATATGTCGATCGGAGCACAGCTGGGCCCCGTATATACAGCATGCGGGTAGCTCTGATACCAGCCAGATGCAACCCACGGCCATATAGGACCCTCAGGCGATGTTCTTGAGTCGATATATGTCGATCTGAGCACAGCTGGGCGCCGTATATACAGCATGGGGGTAGCTCTGATACCAGCCAGATGCAACCCACGGACATATAGGACCTACAGGCGATGTTCTTGAGTCGATTTATGTCGATCTGAGCACAGCTGGGCCCCGCATATACGGCATGTTGGTGGCTCTGATACCAGCCAGCTGCAACCCACGGCCATATAGCACCTACAGGCGATGTTCTTCAGTCGATATATGTCGATCTGAGCACAGCTGGGCCACGTATATACAGCATGGGGGTAGCTGTGCTACCAGCCAGCTGCAACCCACGGCCATATAAGACCCACAGGCGGTGTTCTTGAGTTGATATATGTCGATCTTAGCACAGCTGGGCCCCGTATATACAGCATGGGGGTAGCTCTGATACCAGCCAGATGCAACCCACGGCCATATAGGACCTACAGGCGATGTTCTTGAGTTGATATATGTCGATCTTAGCACAGCTGGGCCCCCGTATATACGGCATGTGGGTGGCTCTGGTACTTGCCAGATGCAACCCACGGCCATATAGGACCTACAGGCGATGTTCTTAATTCGATATATGTCGATCTGAGCACAACTGGGCCCCCGTATATACAGCATGGGGGTAGCTGTGATACCAGCCAGCTGCAACCCACGGCCCTATAGGACCTACAGGCGATGTTCTTGAGTCGATATATGTCGATCTGAGCACAGCTGGGCCACGTATATACAGCATGGGGGTAGCTGTGCTACCAGCCAGCTGCAACCCACGGCCCTATAGGACCTACAGGCGATGTTCTTGAGTCGATATATGTCGATCTGAGCACAGCTGGGCCCCGTATATACAGCATGGGGGTAGCTCTGATACCAGCCAGATGCAACCCTCGGCCATATAGGACCTACAGGCGATGTTCTTGAGTCGATATAAGTCGATCTGAGCACAGCTGGGCGCCGTATATACAGCATGGGGGTAGCTCTGATACCAGTCAGATGCAACCCACGGCCATATAGGACATACAGGCGATGTTATTGAGTCGATATATGTCGATCTGAGCACAGCTGGGCCCCGTATATACGGCATGTGGGTGGCTCTGATACCAGCCAGCTGCAACCCACGGCCATATAGGACCTACAGGCGATGTTCTTGAGTCGATATATGTCGATCTGAGCACAGCTGGGCCACGTATATACAGCATGGGGGTAGCTGTGCTACCAGCCAGCTGCAACCCACGGCTATGTAGGACCTACAGACGATGTTATTGAGTCGATATATGTCGATCTGAGCACAGCTGGGCGCCGTATATACAGCATGGGGGTAGCTCTGATACCAGCCAGCTGCAACCCACGGCCATATAAGACCTACAGGCGATGTTCTTGAGTCGATATATGTCGATCTGAGCACAGCTGGGCGCCGTATATACAGCATGGGGGTAGCTCTGATACCAGTCAGATGCAACCCACGGCCATATAGGACCTACAGGCGATGTTCTTGAGTCGATATATGTCGATCTGAGCACAGCTGGGCCCCGTATATACGGCATGTGGGTGGCTCTGATAACAGCCAGCTGCAACCCACGGCCATATAGGACCTACAGGCGATGTTCTTGAGTCGATATATGTCGATTTGAGCATAGCTGGGCCACGTATATACAGCATGGGGGTAGCTGTGATACCAGCCAGCTGCAACCCACGGCTATATAGGACCTACAGGCGATGTTCCTGAGTCGATATATGTCGATCGGAGCACAGCTGGGCCCCGTATATACAGCATGCGGGTAGCTCTGACAACAGCCAGATGCAACCCACGGCCATATAGGACCCTCAGGCGATGTTCTTGAGTCGATATATGTCGATCTGAGCACAGCTGGGCGCCGTATATACAGCATGGGGGTAGCTCTGATACCAGCCAGATGCAACCCACGGCCATATAGGACCTACAGGCGATATTCTTGAGTCGATATATGTCGATCTGAGCACAGCTGGGCCCCGTATATACGGCATGTGGGTGGCTCTGATAACAGCCAGCTGCAACCCACGGCCATATAGGACCTACAGGCGATGTTCTTGAGTCGATATATGTCGATTTGAGCATAGATGGGCCACGTATATACAGCATAGGGGTAGCTTTGATACCAGCCAGCTGCAACCCACGGCCATATAGCACCTACAGGCGATGTTCTTGAGTCGATATATGTCGATCTGAGCACAGCTGGGCGCCGTATATACAGCATGGGGGTAGCTCTCATACCAGTCAGATGCAACCCACGGCCATATAGGACCTACAGGCGATGTTCTTGAGTCGATATATGTCGATCTGAGCACAGCTGGGCCCCGTATATACGGCATGTGGGTGGCTCTGATAACAGCCAGCTGCAACCCACGGCCATATAGGACCTACAGGCGATGTTCTTGAGTCGATATATGTCGATTTGAGCATAGCTGGGCCACGTATATACAGCATGGGGGTAGCTGTGATACCAGCCAGCTGCAACCCACGGCTATATAGGACCTACAGGCGATGTTCCTGAGTCGATATATGTCGATCGGAGCACAGCTGGGCCCCGTATATACAGCATGCGAGTAGCTCTGATACCAGCCAGATGCAACCCATGGCCATATAGGACCCTCAGGCGATGTTCTTGAGTCGATATATGTCGATCTGAGCACAGCTGGGCGCCGTATATACAGCATGGGGGTAGCTCTGATACCAGCCAGATGCAACCCACGGCCATATAGGACCTACAGGCGATATTTTGAGTCGATTTATGTCGATCTGAGCACAGCTGGGCCCCGTATATACGGCATGTGGGTGGCTCTGATACCAGCCAGCTGCAACCCACGGCCATATAGGACCTAGAGGCGATGTTCTTCAGTCGATATATGTCGATCTGAGCACAGCTGGGCCACGTATATACAGCATGGGGGTAGCTGTGCTACCAGCCAGCTGCAACCCACGGCTATGTAGGACCTACAGACGATGTTATTGAGTCGATATATGTCGATCTGAGCACAGCTGGGCGCCGTATATACAGAATGGGGGTAGCTCTGATACCAGCCAGCTGCAACCCACGGCCATATAAGACCCACAGGCGATGTTTTTCAGTCGATATATGTCGATCTGAGCACAGCTGGGCGCCGTATATACAGCATGGGGGTAGCTCTGATACCAGCCAGCTGCAACCCACGGCCATATAAGACCTACAGGCGATGTTCTTGAGTCGATATATGTCGATCTGAGCACAGCTGGGCGCCGTATATACAGCATGGGGGTAGCTCTGATACCAGTCAGATGCAACCCACGGCCATATAGGACCTACAGGCGATGTTCTTGAGTCGATATATGTCGATCTGAGCACAGCTGGGCCCCGTATATACGGCATGTGGGTGGCTCTGATACCAGCCAGCTGCAACCCACGGCTATATAGGACCTACAGGCGATGTTCTTGAGTCGATATATGTCGATTTGAGCATAGATGGGCCACGTATATACAGCATGGGGGTAGCTGTGATACCAGCCACCTGCAACCCACGGCTATATAGGACCTACAGGCGATGTTCTTGAGTCGATATATGTCGATCGGAGCACAGCTGGGCCCCGTATATACACTATGCGGGTAGCTCTGATACCAGCCAGATGCAACCCACGGCCATATAGGACCCTCAGGCGATGTTCTTGAGTCGATATATGTCGATCTGAGCACAGCTGGGCGCCGTATAAACGGCATGTGGGTGGCTCTGATACCAGCCAGCTGCAACCCACGGTCATATAGGACCTACAGGGCCCCGTATATACGGCATGTGTGTGGCTCTGATACCAGCCAGCTGCAACCCACGGCTATATAGGACCTACAGGCGATGTTCTTCAGTCGATATATGTCGATCTGAGCACAGCTGGTCCACGTATATACAGCATGGGGGTAGCTGTGCTACCAGCCAGCTGCAACCCACGGCCATATAAGACCCACAGGCGATTTTCTTGAGTCGATATGTGTCGATCTGAGCACAGCTGGGCCTCGTATATACAGCATGGGGGTAGCTCTGATACCAGCCAGATGCAACCCACGGCCATATAGGACCTACAGGCGATGTTCTTGAGTCTATATATGTCGATCTGAGCACAGCTGGGAGCCGTATATACATCATGGGGGTAGCTCTGATACCAGTCAGATGCAACCCACGGCCATATAGGACCTACAGGCGATGTTCTTGAGTCGATATATGTCGATCTGAGCACAGCTGGGCCCCGTATATACGGCATGTGGGTGGCTCTGATAACAGCCAGCTGCAACCCACGGCCATATAGGACCTACAGGCGATGTTCTTGAGTCGATATATGTCGATTTGAGCATAGCTGGGCCACGTATATACAGCATGGGGGTAGCTGTGATACCAGCCAGCTGCAACCCACGGCTATATAGGACCTACAGCCGATGTTCTTGAGTCGATATATGTCGATCGGAGCACAGCTGGGCCCCGTATATACCGCATGCGGGTAGCTCTGATACCAGCCAGATGCAACCCACGGCCATATAGGACCCTCAGGCGATGTTCTTGAGTCGATATATGTCGATCTGAGCACAGCTGGGCGCCGTATATACAGCATGGGGGAAGCTCTGATACCAGCCAGATGCAACCTACGGCCATATAGGACCTACAGGCGATGTTCTTGAGTCGATTTATATCGATCTGAGCACAGCTGGGCTCCGTATATACGGCATGTGGGTGGCTCTGATACCAGCCAGCTGCAACCCACGGCCATATAGGACCTACAGGCGATGTTCTTCAGTCGATATATGTCGATCTGAGCACAGCTGGGCCACGTATATACAGCATGGGGGTAGCTGTGCTACCAGCCAGCTGCAACCCACGGCCATATAAGACCCACAGGCGATTTTCTTGAGTCGATTTGTGTCGATCTGAGCACAGTTGGGCCTCGTATATACAGCATGGGGGTAGCTCTGATACCAGCCAGATGCAACCCACGGCCATATATTACCTACAGGCGATGTTCTTGAGTCGATATATGTCGATTTGAGCATAGCTGGGCCACGTATATACAGCATGGGGGTAGCTGTGATACCAGCCAGCTGCAACCCACGGCTATATAGGACCTACAGGCGATGTTCTTGAGTCGATATATGTCGATCGGAGCACAGCTGGGCCCCGTATATACAGCATGCGGGTAGCTCTGATACCAGCCAGATGCAACCCACGGCCATATAGGACCCTCAGGCGATGTTCTTGAGTCGATATATGTCGATCTGAGCACAGCTGGGCGCCGTATATACAGCATGGGTGTAGCTCTGATACCAGCCAGCTGCAACCCACGGCCATATAGGACCTACAGGCGATGTTCTTCAGTCGATATATGTCGATCTGAGCACAGCTGGGCCACGTATATACAGCTGTGCTACCAGCCAGCTGCAACCCACGGCCATATAAGACCCACAGGCGATTTTCTTGAGTCGATTTGTGTCGATCTGAGCACAGTTGGGCCTCGTATATACAGCATGGGGGTAGCTCTGATACCAGCCAGATGCAACCCACGGCCATATATTACCTACAGGCGATGTTCTTGAGTCGATATATGTCGATTTGAGCATAGCTGGGCCACGTATATACAGCATGGGGGTAGCTGTGATACCAGCCAGCTGCAACCCACGGCTATATAGGACCTACAGGCGATGTTCTTGAGTCGATATATGTCGATCGGAGCACAGCTGGGCCCCGTATATACAGCATGCGGGTAGCTCTGATACCAGCCAGATGCAACCCACGGCCATATAGGACCCTCAGGCGATGTTCTTGAGTCGATATATGTCGATCTGAGCACAGCTGGGCGCCGTATATACAGCATGGGGGTAGCTCTGATACCAGCCAGATGCAACCCACGGCCATATAGGACCTAAAGGCGATGTTCTTGAGTCGATTTATGTCGATCTGAGCACAGCTGGGCCCCGTATATACGGCATGTGGGTGGCTCTGATACCAGCCAGCTGCAACCCACGGCCATATAGGACCTACAGGCGATGTTCTTCAGTCGATATATGTCGATCTGAGCACAGCTGGGCCACGTATATACAGCATGGGGGTAGCTGTGCTACCAGCCAGCTGCAACCCACGGCCATATAAGACCCACAGGCGATTTTCTTGAGTCGATATGTGTCGATCTGAGCACAGTTGGGCCTCGTATATACAGCATGGGGGTAGCTCTGATACCAGCCAGATGCAACCCACGTCCATATAGGACCTACAGGCGATGTTCTTGAGTTGATATATGTCGATCTCAGCACAGCTGGGCCCCGTATATACGGCATGTGGGTGGCTCTAATACCTGCCAGATGCAACCCACGGCCATATAGGACCTACAGGCGATGTTCTTGAGTCGATATATGTCGATTTGAGCATAGATGGGCCACGTATATACAGCATAGGGGTAGCTTTGATACCAGCCAGCTGCAACCCACGGCCATATAGCACCTACAGGCGATGTTCTTGAGTCGATATATGTCGATCTGAGCACAGCTGGGCGCCGTATATACAGCATGGGGGTAGCTCTCATACCAGTCAGATGCAACCCACGGCCATATAGGACCTACAGGCGATGTTCTTGAGTCGATATATGTCGATCTGAGCACAGCTGGGCCCCGTATATACGGCATGTGGGTGGCTCTGATAACAGCCAGCTGCAACCCACGGCCATATAGGACCTACAGGCGATGTTCTTGAGTCGATATATGTCGATTTGAGCATAGCTGGGCCACGTATATACAGCATGGGGGTAGCTGTGATACCAGCCAGCTGCAACCCACGGCTATATAGGACCTACAGGCGATGTTCCTGAGTCGATATATGTCGATCGGAGCACAGCTGGGCCCCGTATATACAGCATGCGAGTAGCTCTGATACCAGCCAGATGCAACCCATGGCCATATAGGACCCTCAGGCGATGTTCTTGAGTCGATATATGTCGATCTGAGCACAGCTGGGCGCCGTATATACAGCATGGGGGTAGCTCTGATACCAGCCAGATGCAACCCACGGCCATATAGGACCTACAGGCGATATTTTGAGTCGATTTATGTCGATCTGAGCACAGCTGGGCCCCGTATATACGGCATGTGGGTGGCTCTGATACCAGCCAGCTGCAACCCACGGCCATATAGGACCTAGAGGCGATGTTCTTCAGTCGATATATGTCGATCTGAGCACAGCTGGGCCACGTATATACAGCATGGGGGTAGCTGTGCTACCAGCCAGCTGCAACCCACGGCTATGTAGGACCTACAGACGATGTTATTGAGTCGATATATGTCGATCTGAGCACAGCTGGGCGCCGTATATACAGAATGGGGGTAGCTCTGATACCAGCCAGCTGCAACCCACGGCCATATAAGACCCACAGGCGATGTTTTTCAGTCGATATATGTCGATCTGAGCACAGCTGGGCGCCGTATATACAGCATGGGGGTAGCTCTGATACCAGCCAGCTGCAACCCACGGCCATATAAGACCTACAGGCGATGTTCTTGAGTCGATATATGTCGATCTGAGCACAGCTGGGCGCCGTATATACAGCATGGGGGTAGCTCTGATACCAGTCAGATGCAACCCACGGCCATATAGGACCTACAGGCGATGTTCTTGAGTCGATATATGTCGATCTGAGCACAGCTGGGCCCCGTATATACGGCATGTGGGTGGCTCTGATACCAGCCAGCTGCAACCCACGGCTATATAGGACCTACAGGCGATGTTCTTGAGTCGATATATGTCGATTTGAGCATAGATGGGCCACGTATATACAGCATGGGGGTAGCTGTGATACCAGCCACCTGCAACCCACGGCTATATAGGACCTACAGGCGATGTTCTTGAGTCGATATATGTCGATCGGAGCACAGCTGGGCCCCGTATATACACTATGCGGGTAGCTCTGATACCAGCCAGATGCAACCCACGGCCATATAGGACCCTCAGGCGATGTTCTTGAGTCGATATATGTCGATCTGAGCACAGCTGGGCGCCGTATAAACGGCATGTGGGTGGCTCTGATACCAGCCAGCTGCAACCCACGGTCATATAGGACCTACAGGGCCCCGTATATACGGCATGTGTGTGGCTCTGATACCAGCCAGCTGCAACCCACGGCTATATAGGACCTACAGGCGATGTTCTTCAGTCGATATATGTCGATCTGAGCACAGCTGGTCCACGTATATACAGCATGGGGGTAGCTGTGCTACCAGCCAGCTGCAACCCACGGCCATATAAGACCCACAGGCGATTTTCTTGAGTCGATATGTGTCGATCTGAGCACAGCTGGGCCTCGTATATACAGCATGGGGGTAGCTCTGATACCAGCCAGATGCAACCCACGGCCATATAGGACCTACAGGCGATGTTCTTGAGTCTATATATGTCGATCTGAGCACAGCTGGGAGCCGTATATACATCATGGGGGTAGCTCTGATACCAGTCAGATGCAACCCACGGCCATATAGGACCTACAGGCGATGTTCTTGAGTCGATATATGTCGATCTGAGCACAGCTGGGCCCCGTATATACGGCATGTGGGTGGCTCTGATAACAGCCAGCTGCAACCCACGGCCATATAGGACCTACAGGCGATGTTCTTGAGTCGATATATGTCGATTTGAGCATAGCTGGGCCACGTATATACAGCATGGGGGTAGCTGTGATACCAGCCAGCTGCAACCCACGGCTATATAGGACCTACAGCCGATGTTCTTGAGTCGATATATGTCGATCGGAGCACAGCTGGGCCCCGTATATACCGCATGCGGGTAGCTCTGATACCAGCCAGATGCAACCCACGGCCATATAGGACCCTCAGGCGATGTTCTTGAGTCGATATATGTCGATCTGAGCACAGCTGGGCGCCGTATATACAGCATGGGGGAAGCTCTGATACCAGCCAGATGCAACCTACGGCCATATAGGACCTACAGGCGATGTTCTTGAGTCGATTTATATCGATCTGAGCACAGCTGGGCTCCGTATATACGGCATGTGGGTGGCTCTGATACCAGCCAGCTGCAACCCACGGCCATATAGGACCTACAGGCGATGTTCTTCAGTCGATATATGTCGATCTGAGCACAGCTGGGCCACGTATATACAGCATGGGGGTAGCTGTGCTACCAGCCAGCTGCAACCCACGGCCATATAAGACCCACAGGCGATTTTCTTGAGTCGATTTGTGTCGATCTGAGCACAGTTGGGCCTCGTATATACAGCATGGGGGTAGCTCTGATACCAGCCAGATGCAACCCACGGCCATATATTACCTACAGGCGATGTTCTTGAGTCGATATATGTCGATTTGAGCATAGCTGGGCCACGTATATACAGCATGGGGGTAGCTGTGATACCAGCCAGCTGCAACCCACGGCTATATAGGACCTACAGGCGATGTTCTTGAGTCGATATATGTCGATCGGAGCACAGCTGGGCCCCGTATATACAGCATGCGGGTAGCTCTGATACCAGCCAGATGCAACCCACGGCCATATAGGACCCTCAGGCGATGTTCTTGAGTCGATATATGTCGATCTGAGCACAGCTGGGCGCCGTATATACAGCATGGGTGTAGCTCTGATACCAGCCAGCTGCAACCCACGGCCATATAGGACCTACAGGCGATGTTCTTCAGTCGATATATGTCGATCTGAGCACAGCTGGGCCACGTATATACAGCTGTGCTACCAGCCAGCTGCAACCCACGGCCATATAAGACCCACAGGCGATTTTCTTGAGTCGATTTGTGTCGATCTGAGCACAGTTGGGCCTCGTATATACAGCATGGGGGTAGCTCTGATACCAGCCAGATGCAACCCACGGCCATATATTACCTACAGGCGATGTTCTTGAGTCGATATATGTCGATTTGAGCATAGCTGGGCCACGTATATACAGCATGGGGGTAGCTGTGATACCAGCCAGCTGCAACCCACGGCTATATAGGACCTACAGGCGATGTTCTTGAGTCGATATATGTCGATCGGAGCACAGCTGGGCCCCGTATATACAGCATGCGGGTAGCTCTGATACCAGCCAGATGCAACCCACGGCCATATAGGACCCTCAGGCGATGTTCTTGAGTCGATATATGTCGATCTGAGCACAGCTGGGCGCCGTATATACAGCATGGGGGTAGCTCTGATACCAGCCAGATGCAACCCACGGCCATATAGGACCTAAAGGCGATGTTCTTGAGTCGATTTATGTCGATCTGAGCACAGCTGGGCCCCGTATATACGGCATGTGGGTGGCTCTGATACCAGCCAGCTGCAACCCACGGCCATATAGGACCTACAGGCGATGTTCTTCAGTCGATATATGTCGATCTGAGCACAGCTGGGCCACGTATATACAGCATGGGGGTAGCTGTGCTACCAGCCAGCTGCAACCCACGGCCATATAAGACCCACAGGCGATTTTCTTGAGTCGATATGTGTCGATCTGAGCACAGTTGGGCCTCGTATATACAGCATGGGGGTAGCTCTGATACCAGCCAGATGCAACCCACGTCCATATAGGACCTACAGGCGATGTTCTTGAGTTGATATATGTCGATCTCAGCACAGCTGGGCCCCGTATATACGGCATGTGGGTGGCTCTAATACCTGCCAGATGCAACCCACGGCCATATAGGACCTACAGGCGATGTTCTTGATTCGATATATGTCGATCTGAGCACAACTGGGCCTCCGTATATACGGCATGTGGGTGGCTCTGATATCAGCCAGATGCAACCCACGGCCCTATAGGACCTACAGGCGATGTTCTTGAGTCGATATATGTCGATCTGAGCACAGCTGGGCCCCGTATATACAGCATGGGGGTAGCTCTGATACCAGCCAGATGCAACCCACGGCCATATAGGACCTACTGGCGATGTTCTTGATTCGATATATGTCGATCTGAGCACAACTGGGCCCCCGTATATACGGCATGTGGGTGGCTCTGATCTCAGCCAGATGCAACCCACAGCCCTATAGGACCTACAGGCGATGTTCTTTAGTCGATATATGTCGATCTGAGGACAGCTGGGCGCCGTATATACAGCATGGGGGTAGCTCTGATACCAGCCAGCTGCAACCCACGGCCATATAAGACCCACAGGCGATGTTTTTGAGTCGATATATGTCGATCTGAGCACAGCTGGGCGCCGTATATACAGCATGGGGGTAGCTCTAATACCAGCCAGCTGCAACCCACGGCCATATAAGACCTACAGGCTATGTTCTTGAGTCGATATATGTCGATCTGAGCACAGCTGGGCGCCGTATATACAGCATGGGGGTAGCTCTAATACCAGCCAGCTGCAACCCACGGCCATATAAGACCTACAGGCGATGTTCTTGAGTCGATATATGTCGATCTGAGCACAGCTGGGCGCCGTATATACAGCATGGGGGTAGCTCTGATACCAGCCAGATGCAACCCACGGCCATATAGGACCTACAGGCGATGTTCTTGATTCGATATATGTCGATCTGAGCACAACTGGGCCCCCGTATATACGGCATGTGGGTGGCTTTGATATCAGCCAGATGCAACCCACAGCCCTATAGGACCTACAGGCGATGTTCTTTAGTCGATATATGTCGATCTGAGCACAACTGGGCCTCCTGTATATACGGCATGTAGGTGACTCTGATATCAGCCAGATGCAACCCACGGCCCTATAGGACCTACAGGCGATGTTCTTGAGTCGATATATGTCGATCTGAGCACAGCTGGGCCCCGTATATACAGCATGGGGGTAGCTCTGATACCAGTCAGATGCAAACCACGGCCATATAGGACCTACAGGCGATGTTCTTGAGTCGATATATGTCGATCTGAGCACAGCTGGGCCCCGTATATACAGCATGGGGGTAGCTCTGATACCAGTCAGATGCAACCCACGGCCATATAGGACCTACAGGCGATGTTCTTGAGTCGATATATGTCGATCTGAGCACAGCTGGGCCCCGTATATACAGCATGGGGGTAGCTCTGATACCAGTCAGATGCAACCCACGGTTATATAGGACCTACAGGCGATGTTCTTGAGTCGATATATGTCGATCTGAGCACTCCTGGGCGCCGTATATACAGCACGGGGGTAGCTCTGATACCAGCCAGATGCAACCCACGGCCATATAGGACCTACACGCGATGTTCTTGAGTCGATTTATGTCGATCTGAGCACAGCTGGGCCACGTATATACAGCATGGGGGTAGCTGTGCTACCAGCCAGCTGCAACCCACGGCCATATAAGACCCACAGGCGATTTTCTTGAGTCGATATGTGTCGATCTGAGCACAGTTGTGCCTCGTATATACAGCATGGGGGTAGCTCTGATACCAGCCAGATGTAACCCACGGCCATATAGGACCTACAGGCGATGTTCTTGAGTTGATATATGTCGATCTTAGCACAGCTGAGCCCTGTATATACGGCATGTGGGTGGCTCTGATACCTGCCAGATGCAACCCACGGCCATATAGGACCTACAGGCGATGTTCTTGATTCGATATATGTCGATCTGAGCACAACTGGGCCACCTGTATATACGGCATGTGGGTGACTCTGATATCAGCCAGATGCAACCCACGGCCCTATAGGACCTACAGGCGATGTTCTTGAGTCGATATGTGTCGATCTGAGCACAGCTGGGCCCCGTATATACAGCATGGGGGTAGCTCTGATACCAGTCAGATGCAACCCACGGCCATATAGGACCTACAGGCGATGTTCTTGAGTCGATATATGTCGATCTGAGCACAGCTGGGCCCCGTATATACGGCATGTGGGTGGCTCTGATAACAGCCAGCTGCAAGCCACGGCCATATAGGATCTACAGGCGATGTTCTTGAGTCGACATATCGATTTGAGCATAGCTGGGCCACGTATATACAGCATGGGGGTAGCTGTGATACCAGCCAGCTGCAACCCACGGCTATATAGGACCTACAGGCGATGTTCTTGAGTCGATATATGTCGATCGGAGCACAGCTGGGCCCCGTATATACAGCATACGGGTAGCTCTGATACCAGCCAGATGCAACCCACGGCCATATAGGACCCTCAGGCTATGTTCTTGAGTCGATATATGTCGATCTGAGCACAGCTGGGCGCCGTATATACAGCATGGGGCATATCTCTGATACCAGCCAGATGCAACCCACGGCCATATAGGACCTACAGGCGATGTTCTTGAGTCGATTTATGTCGATCTGAGCACAGCTGGGCCCCGTATATACGGCATGTGGGTGGCTCTGATACCAGCCAGCTGCAACCCACGGCCATATAGGACCTACAGGCGATGTTCTTCAGTCGATATATGTCGATCTGAGCACAGCTGGGCCACGTATATACAGCATGGGGGTAGCTGTGCTACCAGCCAGCTGCAACCCACGGCCATATAGGACCTACAGGCGATGTTCTTGAGTTGATATATGTCGATCTTAGCACAGCTGGGCCCCGTATATACGGCATGTGGGTGGCTCTGATACCTGCCAGATGCAACCCACGGCCATATAGGACCTACAGGCGATGTTCTTGATTCGATATATGTCGATCTGAGCACAACTGAGCCTCCGTATATACGGCATGTGGGTGGCTCTGATATCAGCCAGATGCAACCCACGGCCCTATAGGACATACAGGCGATGTTCTTGAGTCGATATATGTTGATCTGAGCACAGCTGGGCCCAGTATAAACAGCATGGGGGTAGCTCTGATACCAGCCAGATGCAACCCACGGCCATATAGGACCTACTGGCGATGTTCTTGAGTCGATATATGTCGATCTGAGCACAGCTGGACGCCGTATATACAGCATGGGGGTAGCTCTGATACCAGCCAGCTGCAACCCACGGCCATATACGACCCACAGGCGATGTTTTTGAGTCGATATATGTCGATCTGAGCACAGCTGGGTGCCGTATATACAGCATGGGGGTAGCTCTGATACCAGCCAGCTGCAACCCACGGCCATATAAGACCTACAGGCGATGTTCTTGAGTCGATATATGTCGATCTGAGCACAGCTGGGCGCCGTATATACAGCATGGGGGTAGCTCTGATACCAGCCAGATGCAACCCACGGCCATATAGGACCTACAGGCGATGTTCTTGAGTCGATATATGTCGATCTGAGCACAGCTGGGCCCCGTATATACGGCATGTGGGTGGCTCTGATAACAGCCAGCTGCAACCCACGGCCATATAGGACCTACAGGCGATGTTCTTGAGTCGATATATGTCGATTTGAGCATAGCTGGGCCACGTATATACAGCATGGGGGTAGCTGTGATACCAGCCAGCTGTGATACCAGCCAGCTGCAACCCACGGCTATATAGGACCGACAGGCGATGTTCTTGAGTCGATATATGTCGATCGGAGCACAGCTGGGCCCCGTATATACAGCATGCGGGTAGCTCTGATACCAGCCAGATGCAACCCACGGCCATATAGGACCCTCAGGCGATGTTCTTGAGTCGATATATGTCGATCTGAGCACAGCTGGGCGCCGTATATACAGCATGGGGGTAGCTCTGATACCAGCCAGATGCAACCCACGGCCATATAGGACCTACAGGCGATGTTCTTGAGTCGATTTATGTCGATCTGAGCACAGCTGGGCCCCGTATATACGGCATGTGGGTGGCTCTGATACCAGCCAGCTGCAACCCACGGCCATATAGGACCTACAGGCGATGTTCTTCAGTAGATATATGTCGATCTGAGCACAGCTGGGCCACGTATATACAGCATGGGGGTAGCTGTGCTACCAGCCAGCTGCAACCCACGGCCATATAAGACCCACAGGTGATTTTCTTGAGTCGATATGTGTCGATCTGAGCCCAGTTGGGCCTCGTATATACAGCATGGTGGTAGCTCTGATACCAGCCAGATGCAACCCACGGCCATATAGGACCTACAGGCGATGTTCTTGAGTTGATATATGTCAATCTTAGCACAGCTGGGCCCCGTATATACAGCATGTGGGTGGCTCTGATAAACGCCAGATGCAACCCACGGCCATATAGGACCTACAGGCGATGTTCTTGATTCGATATATGTCGTTCTGAGCACAACTGGGCCTCCGTATATACGGCATGTGGGTGGCTCTGATATCAGCCAGATGCAACCCACGGCCCTATAGGACCTACAGGCGATGTTCTTGAGTCGATATATGTCGATCTGAGCACAGCTGGGCCCCGTATATACAGCATGGGGGTAGCTCTGATACCAGCCAGATGCAACCCACGGCCATATAGGACCTACTGGCGATGTTCTTGAGTCGATATATGTCGACCTGATCACAGCTGGGCGCCGTATATACAGCATGGGGGTAGCTCTGATACCAGCCAGCTGCAACCCACGGCCATATAAGACCCACAGGCGATGTTTTTCAGTCGATATATGTCGATCTGAGCACAGCTGGGCGCCGTATATACAGCATGGAGGTAGCTCTGATACCAGTCAGATGCAACCCACGGCCATATAGGACCTACAGGCGATGTTCTTAAGTCGATATATGTCGATCTGAGCACAGCTGGGCTCCGTATATACGGCATGTGGGTGGCTCTGATACCAGCCAGCTGCAACCCACGGCCGTATAGGACCTACAGGCGATGTTCTTGAGTCGATATATGTCGATTTGAGCATAGCTGGGCCACGTATATACAGCATGGGGGTAGCTGTGATACCAGCCAGCTGCAACCCACGGCTATATAGGACCTACAGGCGATCTTCTTGATTCGATATATGTCGTTCTGAGCACAACTGGGCCTCCGTATATACGGCATGTGGGTGGCTCTGATATCAGCCAGATGCAATCCACGGCCCTATAGGACCTACAGACGATGTTCTTGAGTCGATATATGTCGATCTGAGCACAGCTGGGCCCCGTATATACAGCATGGGGGTAGCTCTGATACCAACCAGATGCAACCCACGGCCATATCGGACCTACTGGCGATGTTCTTGAGTCGATATATGTCGATCTGAGCACAGCTAGGCGCCGTATATACAGCATGGGGGTAGCTCTGATACCAGCCAGCTGCAACCCACGGCCATATAAGACCCACAGGCGATGTTTTTCAGTCGATATATGTCGATCTGAGCACAGCTGGGCGCCGTATATACAGCATGGGGGTAGCTCTGATACCAGCCAGCTGCAACCCACGGCCATATAAGACCTACAGGCGATGTTCTTGAGTCGATATATGTCGATCTGAGCACAGCTGGGCGCCGTATATACAGCATGGGGGTAGCTCTGATACCAGTCAGATGCAACCCACGGTCATATAGGACCTACAGGCGATGTTCTTGAGTCGATATATGTCGACATGAGCACAGCTGGGCCCCGTATATACGGCATGTGGGTGGCTCTGATACCAGCCAGCTGCAACCCACGGCCATATAGGACCTACAGGCGATGTTCTTGAGTCGATATATGTCGATTTGAGCATAGATGGGCCACGTATATACAGCATGGGGGTAGCTGTGATACCAGCCAGCTGCAACCCACGGCTATATAGGACCTACAGGCGATGTTCTTGAGTCGATATATGTCGATCGGAGCACAGCTGGGCCCCGTATATACAGCATGCGGGTAGCTCTGATACCAGCCAGATGCAACCCACGGCCATATAGGACCCTCAGGCGATGTTCTTGAGTCGATATATGTCGATCTGAGCACAGCTGGGCGCCGTATATACAGCATGGGGGTAGCTCTGATACCAGCCAGATGCAACCCACGGACATATAGGACCTACAGGCGATGTTCTTGAGTCGATTTATGTCGATCTGAGCACAGCTGGGCCCCGCATATACGGCATGTTGGTGGCTCTGATACCAGCCAGCTGCAACCCACGGCCATATAGCACCTACAGGCGATGTTCTTCAGTCGATATATGTCGATCTGAGCACAGCTGGGCCACGTATATACAGCATGGGGGTAGCTGTGCTACCAGCCAGCTGCAACCCACGGCCATATAAGACCCACAGGCGGTGTTCTTGAGTTGATATATGTCGATCTTAGCACAGCTGGGCCCCGTATATACAGCATGGGGGTAGCTCTGATACCAGCCAGATGCAACCCACGGCCATATAGGACCTACAGGCGATGTTCTTGAGTTGATATATGTCGATCTTAGCACAGCTGGGCCCCCGTATATACGGCATGTGGGTGGCTCTGGTACTTGCCAGATGCAACCCACGGCCATATAGGACCCTCAGGCTATGTTCTTGAGTCGATATATGTCGATCTGAGCACAGCTGGGCGCCGTATATACAGCATGGGGCATATCTCTGATACCAGCCAGATGCAACCCACGGCCATATAGGACCTACAGGCGATGTTCTTGAGTCGATTTATGTCGATCTGAGCACAGCTGGGCCCCGTATATACGGCATGTGGGTGGCTCTGATACCAGCCAGCTGCAACCCACGGCCATATAGGACCTACAGGCGATGTTCTTCAGTCGATATATGTCGATCTGAGCACAGCTGGGCCACGTATATACAGCATGGGGGTAGCTGTGCTACCAGCCAGCTGCAACCCACGGCCATATAGGACCTACAGGCGATGTTCTTGAGTTGATATATGTCGATCTTAGCACAGCTGGGCCCCGTATATACGGCATGTGGGTGGCTCTGATACCTGCCAGATGCAACCCACGGCCATATAGGACCTACAGGCGATGTTCTTGATTCGATATATGTCGATCTGAGCACAACTGAGCCTCCGTATATACGGCATGTGGGTGGCTCTGATATCAGCCAGATGCAACCCACGGCCCTATAGGACATACAGGCGATGTTCTTGAGTCGATATATGTCGATCTGAGCACAGCTGGGCCCAGTATATACAGCATGGGGGTAGCTCTGATACCAGCCAGATGCAACCCACGGCCATATAGGACCTACTGGCGATGTTCTTGAGTCGATATATGTCGATCTGAGCACAGCTGGACGCCGTATATACAGCATGGGGGTAGCTCTGATACCAGCCAGCTGCAACCCACGGCCATATACGACCCACAGGCGATGTTTTTGAGTCGATATATGTCGATCTGAGCACAGCTGGGCGCCGTATATACAGCATGGGGGTAGCTCTAATACCAGCCAGCTGCAACCCACGGCCATATAAGACCTACAGGCGATGTTCTTGAGTCGATATATGTCGATCTGAGCACAGCTGGGCGCCGTATATACAGCATGGGGGTAGCTCTAATACCAGCCAGCTGCAACCCACGGCCATATAAGACCTACAGGCGATGTTCTTGAGTCGATATATGTCGATCTGAGCACAGCTGGGCGCCGTATATACAGCATGGGGGTAGCTCTGATACCAGCCAGATGCAACCCACGGCCATATAGGACCTACAGGCGATGTTCTTGATTCGATATATGTCGATCTGAGCACAACTGGGCCCCCGTATATACGGCATGTGGGTGGCTTTGATATCAGCCAGATGCAACCCACAGCCCTATAGGACCTACAGGCGATGTTCTTTAGTCGATATATGTCGATCTGAGCACAACTGGGCCTCCTGTATATACGGCATGTAGGTGACTCTGATATCAGCCAGATGCAACCCACGGCCCTATAGGACCTACAGGCGATGTTCTTGAGTCGATATATGTCGATCTGAGCACAGCTGGGCCCCGTATATACAGCATGGGGGTAGCTCTGATACCAGTCAGATGCAAACCACGGCCATATAGGACCTACAGGCGATGTTCTTGAGTCGATATATGTGGATCTGAGCACAGCTGGGCCCCGTATATACAGCATGGGGGTAGCTCTGATACCAGTCAGATGCAACCCACGGCCATATAGGACCTACAGGCGATGTTCTTGAGTCGATATATGTCGATCTGAGCACAGCTGGGCCCCGTATATACAGCATGGGGGTAGCTCTGATACCAGTCAGATGCAACCCACGGTTATATAGGACCTACAGGCGATGTTCTTGAGTCGATATATGTCGATCTGAGCACTCCTGGGCGCCGTATATACAGCACGGGGGTAGCTCTGATACCAGCCAGATGCAACCCACGGCCATATAGGACCTACACGCGATGTTCTTGAGTCGATTTATGTCGATCTGAGCACAGCTGGGCCACGTATATACAGCATGGGGGTAGCTGTGCTACCAGCCAGCTGCAACCCACGGCCATATAAGACCCACAGGCGATTTTCTTGAGTCGATATGTGTCGATCTGAGCACAGTTGTGCCTCGTATATACAGCATGGGGGTAGCTCTGATACCAGCCAGATGTAACCCACGGCCATATAGGACCTACAGGCGATGTTCTTGAGTTGATATATGTCGATCTTAGCACAGCTGAGCCCTGTATATACGGCATGTGGGTGGCTCTGATACCTGCCAGATGCAACCCACGGCCATATAGGACCTACAGGCGATGTTCTTGATTCGATATATGTCGATCTGAGCACAACTGGGCCTCCTGTATATACGGCATGTGGGTGACTCTGATATCAGCCAGATGCAACCCACGGCCCTATAGGACCTACAGGCGATGTTCTTGAGTCGATATGTGTCGATCTGAGCACAGCTGGGCCCCGTATATACAGCATGGGGGTAGCTCTGATACCAGTCAGATGCAACCCACGGCCATATAGGACCTACAGGCGATGTTCTTGAGTCGATATATGTCGATCTGAGCACAGCTGGGCCCCGTATATACGGCATGTGGGTGGCTCTGATAACAGCCAGCTGCAAGCCACGGCCATATAGGATCTACAGGCGATGTTCTTGAGTCGACATATCGATTTGAGCATAGCTGGGCCACGTATATACAGCATGGGGGTAGCTGTGATACCAGCCAGCTGCAACCCACGGCTATATAGGACCTACAGGCGATGTTCTTGAGTCGATATATGTCGATCGGAGCACAGCTGGGCCCCGTATATACAGCATACGGGTAGCTCTGATACCAGCCAGATGCAACCCACGGCCATATAGGACCCTCAGGCTATGTTCTTGAGTCGATATATGTCGATCTGAGCACAGCTGGGCGCCGTATATACAGCATGGGGCATATCTCTGATACCAGCCAGATGCAACCCACGGCCATATAGGACCTACAGGCGATGTTCTTGAGTCGATTTATGTCGATCTGAGCACAGCTGGGCCCCGTATATACGGCATGTGGGTGGCTCTGATACCAGCCAGCTGCAACCCACGGCCATATAGGACCTACAGGCGATGTTCTTCAGTCGATATATGTCGATCTGAGCACAGCTGGGCCACGTATATACAGCATGGGGGTAGCTGTTCTACCAGCCAGCTGCAACCCACGGCCATATAGGACCTACAGGCGATGTTCTTGAGTTGATATATGTCGATCTTAGCACAGCTGGGCCCCGTATATACGGCATGTGGGTGGCTCTGATACCTGCCAGATGCAACCCACGGCCATATAGGACCTACAGGCGATGTTCTTGATTCGATATATGTCGATCTGAGCACAACTGAGCCTCCGTATATACGGCATGTGGGTGGCTCTGATATCAGCCAGATGCAACCCACGGCCCTATAGGACATACAGGCGATGTTCTTGAGTCGATATATGTCGATCTGAGCACAGCTGGGCCCAGTATATACAGCATGGGGGTAGCTCTGATACCAGCCAGATGCAACCCACGGCCATATAGGACCTACTGGCGATGTTCTTGAGTCGATATATGTCGATCTGAGCACAGCTGGACGCCGTATATACAGCATGGGGGTAGCTCTGATACCAGCCAGCTGCAACCCACGGCCATATACGACCCACAGGCGATGTTTTTGAGTCGATATATGTCGATCTGAGCACAGCTGGGTGCCGTATATACAGCATGGGGGTAGCTCTGATACCAGCCAGCTGCAACCCACGGCCATATAAGACCTACAGGCGATGTTCTTGAGTCGATATATGTCGATCTGAGCACAGCTGGGCGCCGTATATACAGCATGGGGGTAGCTCTGATACCAGCCAGATGCAACCCACGGCCATATAGGACCTACAGGCGATGTTCTTGAGTCGATATATGTCGATCTGAGCACAGCTGGGCCCCGTATATACGGCATGTGGGTGGCTCTGATAACAGCCAGCTGCAACCCACGGCCATATAGGACCTACAGGCGATGTTCTTGAGTCGATATATGTCGATTTGAGCATAGCTGGGCCACGTATATACAGCATGGGGGTAGCTGTGATACCAGCCAGCTGTGATACCAGCCAGCTGCAACCCACGGCTATATAGGACCGACAGGCGATGTTCTTGAGTCGATATATGTCGATCGGAGCACAGCTGGGCCCCGTATATACAGCATGCGGGTAGCTCTGATACCAGCCAGATGCAACCCACGGCCATATAGGACCCTCAGGCGATGTTCTTGAGTCGATATATGTCGATCTGAGCACAGCTGGGCGCCGTATATACAGCATGGGGGTAGCTCTGATACCAGCCAGATGCAACCCACGGCCATATAGGACCTACAGGCGATGTTCTTGAGTCGATTTATGTCGATCTGAGCACAGCTGGGCCCCGTATATACGGCATGTGGGTGGCTCTGATACCAGCCAGCTGCAACCCACGGCCATATAGGACCTACAGGCGATGTTCTTCAGTAGATATATGTCGATCTGAGCACAGCTGGGCCACGTATATACAGCATGGGGGTAGCTGTGCTACCAGCCAGCTGCAACCCACGGCCATATAAGACCCACAGGTGATTTTCTTGAGTCGATATGTGTCGATCTGAGCCCAGTTGGGCCTCGTATATACAGCATGGTGGTAGCTCTGATACCAGCCAGATGCAACCCACGGCCATATAGGACCTACAGGCGATGTTCTTGAGTTGATATATGTCAATCTTAGCACAGCTGGGCCCCGTATATACAGCATGTGGGTGGCTCTGATAAACGCCAGATGCAACCCACGGCCATATAGGACCTACAGGCGATGTTCTTGATTCGATATATGTCGTTCTGAGCACAACTGGGCCTCCGTATATACGGCATGTGGGTGGCTCTGATATCAGCCAGATGCAACCCACGGCCCTATAGGACCTACAGGCGATGTTCTTGAGTCGATATATGTCGATCTGAGCACAGCTGGGCCCCGTATATACAGCATGGGGGTAGCTCTGATACCAGCCAGATGCAACCCACGGCCATATAGGACCTACTGGCGATGTTCTTGAGTCGATATATGTCGATCTGATCACAGCTGGGCGCCGTATATACAGCATGGGGGTAGCTCTGATACCAGCCAGCTGCAACCCACGGCCATATAAGACCCACAGGCGATGTTTTTCAGTCGATATATGTCGATCTGAGCACAGCTGGGCGCCGTATATACAGCATGGAGGTAGCTCTGATACCAGTCAGATGCAACCCACGGCCATATAGGACCTACAGGCGATGTTCTTAAGTCGATATATGTCGATCTGAGCACAGCTGGGCTCCGTATATACGGCATGTGGGTGGCTCTGATACCAGCCAGCTGCAACCCACGGCCGTATAGGACCTACAGGCGATGTTCTTGAGTCGATATATGTCGATTTGAGCATAGCTGGGCCACGTATATACAGCATGGGGGTAGCTGTGATACCAGCCAGCTGCAACCCACGGCTATATAGGACCTACAGGCGATGTTCTTGATTCGATATATGTCGTTCTGAGCACAACTGGGCCTCCGTATATACGGCATGTGGGTGGCTCTGATATCAGCCAGATGCAACCCACGGCCCTATAGGACCTACAGACGATGTTCTTGAGTCGATATATGTCGATCTGAGCACAGCTGGGCCCCGTATATACAGCATGGGGGTAGCTCTGATACCAGCCAGATGCAACCCACGGCCATATCGGACCTACTGGCGATGTTCTTGAGTCGATATATGTCGATCTGAGCACAGCTAGGCGCCGTATATACAGCATGGGGGTAGCTCTGATACCAGCCAGCTGCAACCCACGGCCATATAAGACCCACAGGCGATGTTTTTCAGTCGATATATGTCGATCTGAGCACAGCTGGGCGCCGTATATACAGCATGGGGGTAGCTCTGATACCAGCCAGCTGCAACCCACGGCCATATAAGACCTACAGGCGATGTTCTTGAGTCGATATATGTCGATCTGAGCACAGCTGGGCGCCGTATATACAGCATGGGGGTAGCTCTGATACCAGTCAGATGCAACCCACGGTCATATAGGACCTACAGGCGATGTTCTTGAGTCGATATATGTCGACATGAGCACAGCTGGGCCCCGTATATACGGCATGTGGGTGGCTCTGATACCAGCCAGCTGCAACCCACGGCCATATAGGACCTACAGGCGATGTTCTTGAGTCGATATATGTCGATTTGAGCATAGATGGGCCACGTATATACAGCATGGGGGTAGCTGTGATACCAGCCAGCTGCAACCCACGGCTATATAGGACCTACAGGCGATGTTCTTGAGTCGATATATGTCGATCGGAGCACAGCTGGGCCCCGTATATACAGCATGCGGGTAGCTCTGATACCAGCCAGATGCAACCCACGGCCATATAGGACCCTCAGGCGATGTTCTTGAGTCGATATATGTCGATCTGAGCACAGCTGGGCGCCGTATATACAGCATGGGGGTAGCTCTGATACCAGCCAGATGCAACCCACGGACATATAGGACCTACAGGCGATGTTCTTGAGTCGATTTATGTCGATCTGAGCACAGCTGGGCCCCGCATATACGGCATGTTGGTGGCTCTGATACCAGCCAGCTGCAACCCACGGCCATATAGCACCTACAGGCGATGTTCTTCAGTCGATATATGTCGATCTGAGCACAGCTGGGCCACGTATATACAGCATGGGGGTAGCTGTGCTACCAGCCAGCTGCAACCCACGGCCATATAAGACCCACAGGCGGTGTTCTTGAGTTGATATATGTCGATCTTAGCACAGCTGGGCCCCGTATATACAGCATGGGGGTAGCTCTGATACCAGCCAGATGCAACCCACGGCCATATAGGACCTACAGGCGATGTTCTTGAGTTGATATATGTCGATCTTAGCACAGCTGGGCCCCCGTATATACGGCATGTGGGTGGCTCTGGTACTTGCCAGATGCAACCCACGGCCATATAGGACCTACAGGCGATGTTCTTAATTCGATATATGTCGATCTGAGCACAACTGGGCCCCCGTATATACAGCATGGGGGTCGCTGTGATACCAGCCAGCTGCAACCCACGGCCCTATAGGACCTACAGGCGATGTTCTTGAGTCGATATATGTCGATCTGAGCACAGCTGGGCCCCGTATATACAGCATGGGGGTAGCTCTGATACCAGCCAGATGTAACCCTCGGCCATATAGGACCTACAGGCGATGTTCTTGAGTCGATATAAGTCGATCTGAGCACAGCTGGGCGCCGTATATACAGCATGGGGGTAGCTCTGATACCAGTCAGATGCAACCCACGGCCATATAGGACATACAGGCGATGTTATTGAGTCGATATATGTCGATCTGAGCACAGCTGGGCCCCGTATATACGGCATGTGGGTGGCTCTGATACCAGCCAGCTGCAACCCACGGCCATATAGGACCTACAGGCGATGTTCTTGAGTCGATATATGTCGATCTGAGCACAGCTGGGCCACGTATATACAGCATGGGGGTAGCTGTGCTACCAGCCAGCTGCAACCCACGGCCATATAAGACCCACAGGCGATTTTCTTGAGTCGATTTGTGTCGATCTGAGCACAGTTGGGCCTCGTATATACAGCATGGGGGTAGCTCTGATACCAGCCAGATGCAACCCACGGCCATATATTACCTACAGGCGATGTTCTTGAGTCGATATATGTCGATTTGAGCATAGCTGGGCCACGTATATACAGCATGGGGGTAGCTGTGATACCAGCCAGCTGCAACCCACGGCTATATAGGACCTACAGGCGATGTTCTTGAGTCGATATATGTCGATCGGAGCACAGCTGGGCCCCGTATATACAGCATGCGGGTAGCTCTGATACCAGCCAGATGCAACCCACGGCCATATAGGACCCTCAGGCGATGTTCTTGAGTCGATATATGTCGATCTGAGCACAGCTGGGCGCCGTATATACAGCATGGGTGTAGCTCTGATACCAGCCAGCTGCAACCCACGGCCATATAGGACCTACAGGCGATGTTCTTCAGTCGATATATGTCGATCTGAGCACAGCTGGGCCACGTATATACAGCATGGGGGTAGCTGTGCTACCAGCCAGCTGCAACCCACGGCCATATAAGACCCACAGGCGATTTTCTTGAGTCGATTTGTGTCGATCTGAGCACAGTTGGGCCTCGTATATACAGCATGGGGGTAGCTCTGATACCAGCCAGATGCAACCCACGGCCATATATTACCTACAGGCGATGTTCTTGAGTCGATATATGTCGATTTGAGCATAGCTGGGCCACGTATATACAGCATGGGGGTAGCTGTGATACCAGCCAGCTGCAACCCACGGCTATATAGGACCTACAGGCGATGTTCTTGAGTCGATATATGTCGATCGGAGCACAGCTGGGCCCCGTATATACAGCATGCGGGTAGCTCTGATACCAGCCAGATGCAACCCACGGCCATATAGGACCCTCAGGCGATGTTCTTGAGTCGATATATGTCGATCTGAGCACAGCTGGGCGCCGTATATACAGCATGGGGGTAGCTCTGATACCAGCCAGATGCAACCCACGGCCATATAGGACCTACAGGCGATGTTCTTGAGTCGATTTATGTCGATCTGAGCACAGCTGGGCCCCGTATATACGGCATGTGGGTGGCTCTGATACCAGCCAGCTGCAACCCACGGCCATATAGGACCTACAGGCGATGTTCTTCAGTCGATATATGTCGATCTGAGCACAGCTGGGCCACGTATATACAGCATGGGGGTAGCTGTGCTACCAGCCAGCTGCAACCCACGGCCATATAAGACCCACAGGCGATTTTCTTGAGTCGATATGTGTCGATCTGAGCACAGTTGGGCCTCGTATATACAGCATGGGGGTAGCTCTGATACCAGCCAGATGCAACCCACGTCCATATAGGACCTACAGGCGATGTTCTTGAGTTGATATATGTCGATCTCAGCACAGCTGGGCCCCGTATATACGGCATGTGGGTGGCTCTAATACCTGCCAGATGCAACCCACGGCCATATAGGACCTACAGGCGATGTTCTTGATTCGATATATGTCGATCTGAGCACAACTGGGCCTCCGTATATACGGCATGTGGGTGGCTCTGATATCAGCCAGATGCAACCCACGGCCCTATAGGACCTACAGGCGATGTTCTTGAGTCGATATATGTCGATCTGAGCACAGCTGGGCCCCGTATATACAGCATGGGGGTAGCTCTGATACCAGCCAGATGCAACCCACGGCCATATAGGACCTACTGGCGATGTTCTTGATTCGATATATGTCGATCTGAGCACAACTGGGCCCCCGTATATACGGCATGTGGGTGGCTCTGATCTCAGCCAGATGCAACCCACAGCCCTATAGGACCTACAGGCGATGTTCTTTAGTCGATATATGTCGATCTGAGGACAGCTGGGCGCCGTATATACAGCATGGGGGTAGCTCTGATACCAGCCAGCTGCAACCCACGGCCATATAAGACCCACAGGCGATGTTTTTGAGTCGATATATGTCGATCTGAGCACAGCTGGGCGCCGTATATACAGCATGGGGGTAGCTCTAATACCAGCCAGCTGCAACCCACGGCCATATAAGACCTACAGGCGATGTTCTTGAGTCGATATATGTCGATCTGAGCACAGCTGGGCGCCGTATATACAGCATGGGGGTAGCTCTAATACCAGCCAGCTGCAACCCACGGCCATATAAGACCTACAGGCGATGTTCTTGAGTCGATATATGTCGATCTGAGCACAGCTGGGCGCCGTATATACAGCATGGGGGTAGCTCTGATACCAGCCAGATGCAACCCACGGCCATATAGGACCTACAGGCGATGTTCTTGATTCGATATATGTCGATCTGAGCACAACTGGGCCCCCGTATATACGGCATGTGGGTGGCTTTGATATCAGCCAGATGCAACCCACAGCCCTATAGGACCTACAGGCGATGTTCTTTAGTCGATATATGTCGATCTGAGCACAACTGGGCCTCCTGTATATACGGCATGTAGGTGACTCTGATATCAGCCAGATGCAACCCACGGCCCTATAGGACCTACAGGCGATGTTCTTGAGTCGATATATGTCGATCTGAGCACAGCTGGGCCCCGTATATACAGCATGGGGGTAGCTCTGATACCAGTCAGATGCAAACCACGGCCATATAGGACCTACAGGCGATGTTCTTGAGTCGATATATGTCGATCTGAGCACAGCTGGGCCCCGTATATACAGCATGGGGGTAGCTCTGATACCAGTCAGATGCAACCCACGGCCATATAGGACCTACAGTCGATGTTCTTGAGTCGATATATGTCGATCTGAGCACAGCTGGGCCCCGTATATACAGCATGGGGGTAGCTCTGATACCAGTCAGATGCAACCCACGGTTATATAGGACCTACAGGCGATGTTCTTGAGTCGATATATGTCGATCTGAGCACTCCTGGGCGCCGTATATACAGCACGGGGGTAGCTCTGATACCAGCCAGATGCAACCCACGGCCATATAGGACCTACACGCGATGTTCTTGAGTCGATTTATGTCGATCTGAGCACAGCTGGGCCACGTATATACAGCATGGGGGTAGCTGTGCTACCAGCCAGCTGCAACCCACGGCCATATAAGACCCACAGGCGATTTTCTTGAGTCGATATGTGTCGATCTGAGCACAGTTGTGCCTCGTATATACAGCATGGGGGTAGCTCTGATACCAGCCAGATGTAACCCACGGCCATATAGGACCTACAGGCGATGTTCTTGAGTTGATATATGTCGATCTTAGCACAGCTGAGCCCTGTATATACGGCATGTGGGTGGCTCTGATACCTGCCAGATGCAACCCACGGCCATATAGGACCTACAGGCGATGTTCTTGATTCGATATATGTCGATCTGAGCACAACTGGGCCACCTGTATATACGGCATGTGGGTGACTCTGATATCAGCCAGATGCAACCCACGGCCCTATAGGACCTACAGGCGATGTTCTTGAGTCGATATGTGTCGATCTGAGCACAGCTGGGCCCCGTATATACAGCATGGGGGTAGCTCTGATACCAGTCAGATGCAACCCACGGCCATATAGGACCTACAGGCGATGTTCTTGAGTCGATATATGTCGATCTGAGCACAGCTGGGCCCCGTATATACGGCATGTGGGTGGCTCTGATAACAGCCAGCTGCAAGCCACGGCCATATAGGATCTACAGGCGATGTTCTTGAGTCGACATATCGATTTGAGCATAGCTGGGCCACGTATATACAGCATGGGGGTAGCTCTGATACCAGCCAGCTGCAACCCACGGCCATATAAGACCTACAGGCGATGTTCTTGAGTCGATATATGTCGATCTGAGCACAGCTGGGCGCCGTATATACAGCATGGGGGTAGCTCTGATACCAGCCAGATGCAACCCACGGCCATATAGGACCTACAGGCGATGTTCTTGAGTCGATATATGTCGATCTGAGCACAGCTGGGCCCCGTATATACGGCATGTGGGTGGCTCTGATAACAGCCAGCTGCAACCCACGGCCATATAGGACCTACAGGCGATGTTCTTGAGTCGATATATGTCGATTTGAGCATAGCTGGGCCACGTATATACAGCATGGGGGTAGCTGTGATACCAGCCAGCTGTGATACCAGCCAGCTGCAACCCACGGCTATATAGGACCGACAGGCGATGTTCTTGAGTCGATATATGTCGATCGGAGCACAGCTGGGCCCCGTATATACAGCATGCGGGTAGCTCTGATACCAGCCAGATGCAACCCACGGCCATATAGGACCCTCAGGCGATGTTCTTGAGTCGATATATGTCGATCTGAGCACAGCTGGGCGCCGTATATACAGCATGGGGGTAGCTCTGATACCAGCCAGATGCAACCCACGGCCATATAGGACCTACAGGCGATGTTCTTGAGTCGATTTATGTCGATCTGAGCACAGCTGGGCCCCGTATATACGGCATGTGGGTGGCTCTGATACCAGCCAGCTGCAACCCACGGCCATATAGGACCTACAGGCGATGTTCTTCAGTAGATATATGTCGATCTGAGCACAGCTGGGCCACGTATATACAGCATGGGGGTAGCTGTGCTACCAGCCAGCTGCAACCCACGGCCATATAAGACCCACAGGTGATTTTCTTGAGTCGATATGTGTCGATCTGAGCCCAGTTGGGCCTCGTATATACAGCATGGTGGTAGCTCTGATACCAGCCAGATGCAACCCACGGCCATATAGGACCTACAGGCGATGTTCTTGAGTTGATATATGTCAATCTTAGCACAGCTGGGCCCCGTATATACAGCATGTGGGTGGCTCTGATAAACGCCAGATGCAACCCACGGCCATATAGGACCTACAGGCGATGTTCTTGATTCGATATATGTCGTTCTGAGCACAACTGGGCCTCCGTATATACGGCATGTGGGTGGCTCTGATATCAGCCAGATGCAACCCACGGCCCTATAGGACCTACAGGCGATGTTCTTGAGTCGATATATGTCGATCTGAGCACAGCTGGGCCCCGTATATACAGCATGGGGGTAGTTCTGATACCAGCCAGATGCAACCCACGGCCATATAGGACCTACTGGCGATGTTCTTGAGTCGATATATGTCGACCTGATCACAGCTGGGCGCCGTATATACAGCATGGGGGTAGCTCTGATACCAGCCAGCTGCAACCCACGGCCATATAAGACCCACAGGCGATGTTTTTCAGTCGATATATGTCGATCTGAGCACAGCTGGGCGCCGTATATACAGCATGGAGGTAGCTCTGATACCAGTCAGATGCAACCCACGGCCATATAGGACCTACAGGCGATGTTCTTAAGTCGATATATGTCGATCTGAGCACAGCTGGGCTCCGTATATACGGCATGTGGGTGGCTCTGATACCAGCCAGCTGCAACCCACGGCCGTATAGGACCTACAGGCGATGTTCTTGAGTCGATATATGTCGATTTGAGCATAGCTGGGCCACGTATATACAGCATGGGGGTAGCTGTGATACCAGCCAGCTGCAACCCACGGCTATATAGGACCTACAGGCGATCTTCTTGATTCGATATATGTCGTTCTGAGCACAACTGGGCCTCCGTATATACGGCATGTGGGTGGCTCTGATATCAGCCAGATGCAATCCACGGCCCTATAGGACCTACAGACGATGTTCTTGAGTCGATATATGTCGATCTGAGCACAGCTGGGCCCCGTATATACAGCATGGGGGTAGCTCTGATACCAACCAGATGCAACCCACGGCCATATCGGACCTACTGGCGATGTTCTTGAGTCGATATATGTCGATCTGAGCACAGCTAGGCGCCGTATATACAGCATGGGGGTAGCTCTGATACCAGCCAGCTGCAACCCACGGCCATATAAGACCCACAGGCGATGTTTTTCAGTCGATATATGTCGATCTGAGCACAGCTGGGCGCCGTATATACAGCATGGGGGTAGCTCTGATACCAGCCAGCTGCAACCCACGGCCATATAAGACCTACAGGCGATGTTCTTGAGTCGATATATGTCGATCTGAGCACAGCTGGGCGCCGTATATACAGCATGGGGGTAGCTCTGATACCAGTCAGATGCAACCCACGGTCATATAGGACCTACAGGCGATGTTCTTGAGTCGATATATGTCGACATGAGCACAGCTGGGCCCCGTATATACGGCATGTGGGTGGCTCTGATACCAGCCAGCTGCAACCCACGGCCATATAGGACCTACAGGCGATGTTCTTGAGTCGATATATGTCGATTTGAGCATAGATGGGCCACGTATATACAGCATGGGGGTAGCTGTGATACCAGCCAGCTGCAACCCACGGCTATATAGGACCTACAGGCGATGTTCTTGAGTCGATATATGTCGATCGGAGCACAGCTGGGCCCCGTATATACAGCATGCGGGTAGCTCTGATACCAGCCAGATGCAACCCACGGCCATATAGGACCCTCAGGCGATGTTCTTGAGTCGATATATGTCGATCTGAGCACAGCTGGGCGCCGTATATACAGCATGGGGGTAGCTCTGATACCAGCCAGATGCAACCCACGGACATATAGGACCTACAGGCGATGTTCTTGAGTCGATTTATGTCGATCTGAGCACAGCTGGGCCCCGCATATACGGCATGTTGGTGGCTCTGATACCAGCCAGCTGCAACCCACGGCCATATAGCACCTACAGGCGATGTTCTTCAGTCGATATATGTCGATCTGAGCACAGCTGGGCCACGTATATACAGCATGGGGGTAGCTGTGCTACCAGCCAGCTGCAACCCACGGCCATATAAGACCCACAGGCGGTGTTCTTGAGTTGATATATGTCGATCTTAGCACAGCTGGGCCCCGTATATACAGCATGGGGGTAGCTCTGATACCAGCCAGATGCAACCCACGGCCATATAGGACCTACAGGCGATGTTCTTGAGTTGATATATGTCGATCTTAGCACAGCTGGGCCCCCGTATATACGGCATGTGGGTGGCTCTGGTACTTGCCAGATGCAACCCACGGCCATATAGGACCCTCAGGCTATGTTCTTGAGTCGATATATGTCGATCTGAGCACAGCTGGGCGCCGTATATACAGCATGGGGCATATCTCTGATACCAGCCAGATGCAACCCACGGCCATATAGGACCTACAGGCGATGTTCTTGAGTCGATTTATGTCGATCTGAGCACAGCTGGGCCCCGTATATACGGCATGTGGGTGGCTCTGATACCAGCCAGCTGCAACCCACGGCCATATAGGACCTACAGGCGATGTTCTTCAGTCGATATATGTCGATCTGAGCACAGCTGGGCCACGTATATACAGCATGGGGGTAGCTGTGCTACCAGCCAGCTGCAACCCACGGCCATATAGGACCTACAGGCGATGTTCTTGAGTTGATATATGTCGATCTTAGCACAGCTGGGCCCCGTATATACGGCATGTGGGTGGCTCTGATACCTGCCAGATGCAACCCACGGCCATATAGGACCTACAGGCGATGTTCTTGATTCGATATATGTCGATCTGAGCACAACTGAGCCTCCGTATATACGGCATGTGGGTGGCTCTGATATCAGCCAGATGCAACCCACGGCCCTATAGGACATACAGGCGATGTTCTTGAGTCGATATATGTCGATCTGAGCACAGCTGGGCCCAGTATATACAGCATGGGGGTAGCTCTGATACCAGCCAGATGCAACCCACGGCCATATAGGACCTACTGGCGATGTTCTTGAGTCGATATATGTCGATCTGAGCACAGCTGGACGCCGTATATACAGCATGGGGGTAGCTCTGATACCAGCCAGCTGCAACCCACGGCCATATAAGACCTACAGGCGATGTTCTTGAGTCGATATATGTCGATCTGAGCACAGCTGGGCGCCGTATATACAGCATGGGGGTAGCTCTAATACCAGCCAGCTGCAACCCACGGCCATATAAGACCTACAGGCGATGTTCTTGAGTCGATATATGTCGATCTGAGCACAGCTGGGCGCCGTATATACAGCATGGGGGTAGCTCTGATACCAGCCAGATGCAACCCACGGCCATATAGGACCTACAGGCGATGTTCTTGATTCGATATATGTCGATCTGAGCACAACTGGGCCCCCGTATATACGGCATGTGGGTGGCTTTGATATCAGCCAGATGCAACCCACAGCCCTATAGGACCTACAGGCGATGTTCTTTAGTCGATATATGTCGATCTGAGCACAACTGGGCCTCCTGTATATACGGCATGTAGGTGACTCTGATATCAGCCAGATGCAACCCACGGCCCTATAGGACCTACAGGCGATGTTCTTGAGTCGATATATGTCGATCTGAGCACAGCTGGGCCCCGTATATACAGCATGGGGGTAGCTCTGATACCAGTCAGATGCAAACCACGGCCATATAGGACCTACAGGCGATGTTCTTGAGTCGATATATGTGGATCTGAGCACAGCTGGGCCCCGTATATACAGCATGGGGGTAGCTCTGATACCAGTCAGATGCAACCCACGGCCATATAGGACCTACAGGCGATGTTCTTGAGTCGATATATGTCGATCTGAGCACAGCTGGGCCCCGTATATACAGCATGGGGGTAGCTCTGATACCAGTCAGATGCAACCCACGGTTATATAGGACCTACAGGCGATGTTCTTGAGTCGATATATGTCGATCTGAGCACTCCTGGGCGCCGTATATACAGCACGGGGGTAGCTCTGATACCAGCCAGATGCAACCCACGGCCATATAGGACCTACACGCGATGTTCTTGAGTCGATTTATGTCGATCTGAGCACAGCTGGGCCACGTATATACAGCATGGGGGTAGCTGTGCTACCAGCCAGCTGCAACCCACGGCCATATAAGACCCACAGGCGATTTTCTTGAGTCGATATGTGTCGATCTGAGCACAGTTGTGCCTCGTATATACAGCATGGGGGTAGCTCTGATACCAGCCAGATGTAACCCACGGCCATATAGGACCTACAGGCGATGTTCTTGAGTTGATATATGTCGATCTTAGCACAGCTGAGCCCTGTATATACGGCATGTGGGTGGCTCTGATACCTGCCAGATGCAACCCACGGCCATATAGGACCTACAGGCGATGTTCTTGATTCGATATATGTCGATCTGAGCACAACTGGGCCTCCTGTATATACGGCATGTGGGTGACTCTGATATCAGCCAGATGCAACCCACGGCCCTATAGGACCTACAGGCGATGTTCTTGAGTCGATATGTGTCGATCTGAGCACAGCTGGGCCCCGTATATACAGCATGGGGGTAGCTCTGATACCAGTCAGATGCAACCCACGGCCATATAGGACCTACAGGCGATGTTCTTGAGTCGATATATGTCGATCTGAGCACAGCTGGGCCCCGTATATACGGCATGTGGGTGGCTCTGATAACAGCCAGCTGCAAGCCACGGCCATATAGGATCTACAGGCGATGTTCTTGAGTCGACATATCGATTTGAGCATAGCTGGGCCACGTATATACAGCATGGGGGTAGCTGTGATACCAGCCAGCTGCAACCCACGGCTATATAGGACCTACAGGCGATGTTCTTGAGTCGATATATGTCGATCGGAGCACAGCTGGGCCCCGTATATACAGCATACGGGTAGCTCTGATACCAGCCAGATGCAACCCACGGCCATATAGGACCCTCAGGCTATGTTCTTGAGTCGATATATGTCGATCTGAGCACAGCTGGGCGCCGTATATACAGCATGGGGCATATCTCTGATACCAGCCAGATGCAACCCACGGCCATATAGGACCTACAGGCGATGTTCTTGAGTCGATTTATGTCGATCTGAGCACAGCTGGGCCCCGTATATACGGCATGTGGGTGGCTCTGATACCAGCCAGCTGCAACCCACGGCCATATAGGACCTACAGGCGATGTTCTTCAGTCGATATATGTCGATCTGAGCACAGCTGGGCCACGTATATACAGCATGGGGGTAGCTGTTCTACCAGCCAGCTGCAACCCACGGCCATATAGGACCTACAGGCGATGTTCTTGAGTTGATATATGTCGATCTTAGCACAGCTGGGCCCCGTATATACGGCATGTGGGTGGCTCTGATACCTGCCAGATGCAACCCACGGCCATATAGGACCTACAGGCGATGTTCTTGATTCGATATATGTCGATCTGAGCACAACTGAGCCTCCGTATATACGGCATGTGGGTGGCTCTGATATCAGCCAGATGCAACCCACGGCCCTATAGGACATACAGGCGATGTTCTTGAGTCGATATATGTCGATCTGAGCACAGCTGGGCCCAGTATATACAGCATGGGGGTAGCTCTGATACCAGCCAGATGCAACCCACGGCCATATAGGACCTACTGGCGATGTTCTTGAGTCGATATATGTCGATCTGAGCACAGCTGGACGCCGTATATACAGCATGGGGGTAGCTCTGATACCAGCCAGCTGCAACCCACGGCCATATACGACCCACAGGCGATGTTTTTGAGTCGATATATGTCGATCTGAGCACAGCTGGGTGCCGTATATACAGCATGGGGGTAGCTCTGATACCAGCCAGCTGCAACCCACGGCCATATAAGACCTACAGGCGATGTTCTTGAGTCGATATATGTCGATCTGAGCACAGCTGGGCGCCGTATATACAGCATGGGGGTAGCTCTGATACCAGCCAGATGCAACCCACGGCCATATAGGACCTACAGGCGATGTTCTTGAGTCGATATATGTCGATCTGAGCACAGCTGGGCCCCGTATATACGGCATGTGGGTGGCTCTGATAACAGCCAGCTGCAACCCACGGCCATATAGGACCTACAGGCGATGTTCTTGAGTCGATATATGTCGATTTGAGCATAGCTGGGCCACGTATATACAGCATGGGGGTAGCTGTGATACCAGCCAGCTGTGATACCAGCCAGCTGCAACCCACGGCTATATAGGACCGACAGGCGATGTTCTTGAGTCGATATATGTCGATCGGAGCACAGCTGGGCCCCGTATATACAGCATGCGGGTAGCTCTGATACCAGCCAGATGCAACCCACAACCATATAGGACCCTCAGGCGATGTTCTTGAGTCGATATATGTCGATCTGAGCACAGCTGGGCGCCGTATATACAGCATGGGGGTAGCTCTGATACCAGCCAGATGCAACCCACGGCCATATAGGACCTACAGGCGATGTTCTTGAGTCGATTTATGTCGATCTGAGCACAGCTGGGCCCCGTATATACGGCATGTGGGTGGCTCTGATACCAGCCAGCTGCAACCCACGGCCATATAGGACCAACAGGCGATGTTCTTCAGTAGATATATGTCGATCTGAGCACAGCTGGGCCACGTATATACAGCATGGGGGTAGCTGTGCTACCAGCCAGCTGCAACCCACGGCCATATAAGACCCACAGGTGATTTTCTTGAGTCGATATGTGTCGATCTGAGCCCAGTTGGGCCTCGTATATACAGCATGGTGGTAGCTCTGATACCAGCCAGATGCAACCCACGGCCATATAGGACCTACAGGCGATGTTCTTGAGTTGATATATGTCAATCTTAGCACAGCTGGGCCCCGTATATACAGCATGTGGGTGGCTCTGATAAACGCCAGATGCAACCCACGGCCATATAGGACCTACAGGCGATGTTCTTGATTCGATATATGTCGTTCTGAGCACAACTGGGCCTCCGTATATACGGCATGTGGGTGGCTCTGATATCAGCCAGATGCAACCCACGGCCCTATAGGACCTACAGGCGATGTTCTTGAGTCGATATATGTCGATCTGAGCACAGCTGGGCCCCGTATATACAGCATGGGGGTAGCTCTGATACCAGCCAGATGCAACCCACGGCCATATAGGACCTACTGGCGATGTTCTTGAGTCGATATATGTCGATCTGATCACAGCTGGGCGCCGTATATACAGCATGGGGGTAGCTCTGATACCAGCCAGCTGCAACCCACGGCCATATAAGACCCACAGGCGATGTTTTTCAGTCGATATATGTCGATCTGAGCACAGCTGGGCGCCGTATATACAGCATGGAGGTAGCTCTGATACCAGTCAGATGCAACCCACGGCCATATAGGACCTACAGGCGATGTTCTTAAGTCGATATATGTCGATCTGAGCACAGCTGGGCTCCGTATATACGGCATGTGGGTGGCTCTGATACCAGCCAGCTGCAACCCACGGCCGTATAGGACCTACAGGCGATGTTCTTGAGTCGATATATGTCGATTTGAGCATAGCTGGGCCACGTATATACAGCATGGGGGTAGCTGTGATACCAGCCAGCTGCAACCCACGGCTATATAGGACCTACAGGCGATGTTCTTGATTCGATATATGTCGTTCTGAGCACAACTGGGCCTCCGTATATACGGCATGTGGGTGGCTCTGATATCAGCCAGATGCAACCCACGGCCCTATAGGACCTACAGACGATGTTCTTGAGTCGATATATGTCGATCTGAGCACAGCTGGGCCCCGTATATACAGCATGGGGGTAGCTCTGATACCAGCCAGATGCAACCCACGGCCATATCGGACCTACTGGCGATGTTCTTGAGTCGATATATGTCGATCTGAGCACAGCTAGGCGCCGTATATACAGCATGGGGGTAGCTCTGATACCAGCCAGCTGCAACCCACGGCCATATAAGACCCACAGGCGATGTTTTTCAGTCGATATATGTCGATCTGAGCACAGCTGGGCGCCGTATATACAGCATGGGGGTAGCTCTGATACCAGCCAGCTGCAACCCACGGCCATATAAGACCTACAGGCGATGTTCTTGAGTCGATATATGTCGATCTGAGCACAGCTGGGCGCCGTATATACAGCATGGGGGTAGCTCTGATACCAGTCAGATGCAACCCACGGTCATATAGGACCTACAGGCGATGTTCTTGAGTCGATATATGTCGACATGAGCACAGCTGGGCCCCGTATATACGGCATGTGGGTGGCTCTGATACCAGCCAGCTGCAACCCACGGCCATATAGGACCTACAGGCGATGTTCTTGAGTCGATATATGTCGATTTGAGCATAGATGGGCCACGTATATACAGCATGGGGGTAGCTGTGATACCAGCCAGCTGCAACCCACGGCTATATAGGACCTACAGGCGATGTTCTTGAGTCGATATATGTCGATCGGAGCACAGCTGGGCCCCGTATATACAGCATGCGGGTAGCTCTGATACCAGCCAGATGCAACCCACGGCCATATAGGACCCTCAGGCGATGTTCTTGAGTCGATATATGTCGATCTGAGCACAGCTGGGCGCCGTATATACAGCATGGGGGTAGCTCTGATACCAGCCAGATGCAACCCACGGACATATAGGACCTACAGGCGATGTTCTTGAGTCGATTTATGTCGATCTGAGCACAGCTGGGCCCCGCATATACGGCATGTTGGTGGCTCTGATACCAGCCAGCTGCAACCCACGGCCATATAGCACCTACAGGCGATGTTCTTCAGTCGATATATGTCGATCTGAGCACAGCTGGGCCACGTATATACAGCATGGGGGTAGCTGTGCTACCAGCCAGCTGCAACCCACGGCCATATAAGACCCACAGGCGGTGTTCTTGAGTTGATATATGTCGATCTTAGCACAGCTGGGCCCCGTATATACAGCATGGGGGTAGCTCTGATACCAGCCAGATGCAACCCACGGCCATATAGGACCTACAGGCGATGTTCTTGAGTTGATATATGTCGATCTTAGCACAGCTGGGCCCCCGTATATACGGCATGTGGGTGGCTCTGGTACTTGCCAGATGCAACCCACGGCCATATAGGACCTACAGGCGATGTTCTTAATTCGATATATGTCGATCTGAGCACAACTGGGCCCCCGTATATACAGCATGGGGGTCGCTGTGATACCAGCCAGCTGCAACCCACGGCCCTATAGGACCTACAGGCGATGTTCTTGAGTCGATATATGTCGATCTGAGCACAGCTGGGCCCCGTATATACAGCATGGGGGTAGCTCTGATACCAGCCAGATGTAACCCTCGGCCATATAGGACCTACAGGCGATGTTCTTGAGTCGATATAAGTCGATCTGAGCACAGCTGGGCGCCGTATATACAGCATGGGGGTAGCTCTGATACCAGTCAGATGCAACCCACGGCCATATAGGACATACAGGCGATGTTATTGAGTCGATATATGTCGATCTGAGCACAGCTGGGCCCCGTATATACGGCATGTGGGTGGCTCTGATACCAGCCAGCTGCAACCCACGGCCATATAGGACCTACAGGCGATGTTCTTGAGTCGATATATGTCGATCTGAGCACAGCTGGGCCACGTATATACAGCATGGGGGTAGCTGTGCTACCAGCCAGCTGCAACCCACGGCTATGTAGGACCTACAGACGATGTTATTGAGTCGATATATGTCGATCTGAGCACAGCTGGGCGCCGTATATACAGCATGGGGGTAGCTCTGATACCAGCCGGCTGCAACCCACGGCCATATAAGACCTACAGGCGATGTTCTTGAGTCGATATATGTCGATCTGAGCACAGCTGGGCGCCGTATATACAGCATGGGGGTAGCTCTGATACCAGTCAGATGCAACCCACGGCCATATAGGACCTACAGGCGATGTTCTTGAGTCGATATATGTCGATCTGAGCACAGCTGGGCCCCGTATATACGGCATGTGGGTGGCTCTGATAACAGCCAGCTGCAACCCACGGCCATATAGGACCTACAGGCGATGTTCTTGAGTCGATATATGTCGATTTGAGCATAGCTGGGCCACGTATATACAGCATGGGGGTAGCTGTGATACCAGCCAGCTGCAACCCACGGCTATATAGGACCTACAGGCGATGTTCCTGAGTCGATATATGTCGATCGGAGCACAGCTGGGCCCCGTATATACAGCATGCGGGTAGCTCTGACAACAGCCAGATGCAACCCACGGCCATATAGGACCCTCAGGCGATGTTCTTGAGTCGATATATGTCGATCTGAGCACAGCTGGGCGCCGTATATACAGCATGGGGGTAGCTCTGATACCAGCCAGATGCAACCCACGGCCATATAGGACCTACAGGCGATATTCTTGAGTCGATTTATGTCGATCTGAGCACAGCTGGGCCCCGTATATACGGCATGTGGGTGGCTCTGATACCAGCCAGCGGCAACCCACGGCCATATAGGACCTACAGGCGATGTTCTTCAGTCGATATATGTCGATCTGAGCACAGCTGGGCCACGTATATACAGCATGGGGGTAGCTGTGCTACCAGCCAGCTGCAACCCACGGCCATTTAAGACCCACAGGCGATTTTCTTGAGTCGATATGTGTCGATCTGAGCACAGTTGGGCCTCGTATATACAGCATGGGGGTAGCTCTGATACCAGCCAGATGCAACCCACGGCCATATAGGACCTACAGGCGATGTTCTTGAGTTGATATATGTCGATCTTAGCACAGCTGGGCCCCGTATATACGGCATGTGGGTGGCTCTGATACCCGCCAGATGCAACCCACGGCCATATAGGACCTACAGGCGATGTTCTTGATTCGATATATGTCGTTCTGAGCACAACTGGGCCTCCGTATATACGGCATGTAAGTGGCTCTGATATCAGCCAGATGCAACCCACGGCCCCATAGGACCTACAGGCGATGTTCTTGAGTCGATATATGTCGATCTGAGCACAGCTGGGCCCCGTATATACAGCATGGGGGTAGCTCTGATACCAGCCAGATGCAACCCACGGCCATATAGGCCCTACTGGCGATGTTCTTGAGTCGATATATGTCGATCTGAGCACAGCTGGGCGCCGTATATACAGCATGGGGGTAGCTCTGATACCAGCCAGCTGCAACCCACGGCCATATAAGACCCACAGGCGATATTTTTCAGTCGATATATGTCGATCTGAGCACAGCTGGGCGCCGTATATACAGCATGGGGGTAGCTCTGATACCAGCCAGCTGCAACCCACGGCCATATAAGACCTACAAGCGATGTTCTTGAGTCGATATATGTCGAACTGAGCACAGCTGGGCGCCGTATATACAGCATGGGGGTAGCTCTGATACCAGTCAGATGCAACCCACGGTCATATAGGACCTACAGGCGATGTTCTTTAGTCGATATATGTCGATCTGAGCACAGCTGGGCCCCGTATATACGGCATGTGGGTGGCTCTGATACCAGCCAGCTGCAACCCACGGCCATATAGGACCTACAGGCGATGTTCTTGAGTCGATATATGTCGATTTGAGCATAGATGGGCCACGTATATACAGCATGGGGGTAGCTGTGATACCAGCCAGCTGCAACCCACGGCTATATAGGACCTACAGGCGATGTTCTTGAGTCGATTTATGTCGATCTGAGCACAGCTGGGCCCCGCATATACGGCATGTTGGTGGCTCTGATACCAGTCAGCTGCAACCCACGGCCATATAGCACCTACAGGCGATGTTCTTCAGTCGATATATGTCGATCTGAGCACAGCTGGGCCACGTATATACAGCATGGGGGTAGCTGTGCTACCAGCCAGCTGCAACCCACGGCCATATAAGACCCACAGGCGGTGTACTTGAGTTGATATATGTCGATCTTAGCACAGCTGGGCCCCGTATATACAGCATGGGGGTAGCTCTGATACCAGCCAGATGCAACCCACGGCCATATAGGACCAACAGGCGATGTTCTTGAGTTGATATATGTCGATCTTAGCACAGCTGGGCCCCGTATATACGGCATGTGGGTGGCTCTGGTACTTGCCAGATGCAAGCCACGGCCATATAGGACCTACAGGCGATGTTCTTAATTCGATATATGTCGATCTGAGCACAACTGGGCCCCCGTATATACAGCATGGGGGTAGCTGTGATACCAGCCAGCTGCAATCCACGGCCCTATTGGACCTACAGGCGATGTTCTTGAGTCGATATATGTCGATCTGAGCACAGCTGGGCCCCGTATATACAGCATGGGGGTAGCTCTGATACCAGCCAGATGCAACCCTCGGCCATATAGGACCTACAGGCGATGTTCTTGAGTCGATATAAGTCGATCTGAGCACAGCTGGGCGCCGTATATACAGCATGGGGGTAGCTCTGATACCAGTCAGATGCAACCCACGGTCATATAGGACCTACAGGCGATGTTCTTTAGTCGATATATGTCGATCTGAGCACAGCTGGGCCCCGTATATACGGCATGTGGGTGGCTCTGATACCAGCCAGCTGCAACCCACGGCCATATAGGACCTACAGGCGATGTTCTTGAGTCGATATATGTCGATTTGAGCATAGATGGGCCACGTATATACAGCATAGGGGTAGCTGTGATACCAGCCAGCTGCAACCCACGGCTAAATAGGACCTACAGGCGATGTTCTTGAGTCGATTTATGTCGATCTGAGCACAGCTGGGCCCCGCATATACGGCATGTTGGTGGCTCTGATACCAGTCAGCTGCAACCCACGGCCATATAGCACCTACAGGCGATGTTCTTCAGTCGATATATGTCGATCTGAGCACAGCTGGGCCACGTATATACAGCATGGGGGTAGCTGTGCTACCAGCCAGCTGCAACCCACGGCCATATAAGACCCACAGGCGGTGTACTTGAGTTGATATATGTCGATCTTAGCACAGCTGGGCCCCGTATATACAGCATGGGGGTAGCTCTGATACCAGCCAGATGCAACCCACGGCCATATAGGACCTACAGGCGATGTTCTTGAGTTGATATATGTCGATCTTAGCACAGCTGGGCCCCGTATATACAGCATGGGGGTAGCTCTGATACCAGCCAGATGCAACCCACGGCCATATAGGACCAACAGGCGATGTTCTTGAGTTGATATATGTCGATCTTAGCACAGCTGGGCCCCGTATATACGGCATGTGGGTGGCTCTGGTACTTGCCAGATGCAACCCACGGCCATATAGGACCTACAGGCGATGTTCTTAATTCGATATATGTCGATCTGAGCACAACTGGGCCCCCGTATATACAGCATGGGGGTAGCTGTGATACCAGCCAGCTGCAATCCACGGCCCTATTGGACCTACAGGCGATGTTCTTGAGTCGATATATGTCGATCTGAGCACAGCTGGGCCCCGTATATACAGCATGGGGGTAGCTCTGATACCAGCCAGATGCAACCCTCGGCCATATAGGACCTACAGGCGATGTTCTTGAGTCGATATAAGTCGATCTGAGCACAGCTGGGCGCCGTATATACAGCATGGGGGTAGCTCTGATACCAGTCAGATGCAACCCACGGTCATATAGGACCTACAGGCGATGTTCTTTAGTCGATATATGTCGATCTGAGCACAGCTGGGCCCCGTATATACGGCATGTGGGTGGCTCTGATACCAGCCAGCTGCAACCCACGGCCATATAGGACCTACAGGCGATGTTCTTGAGTCGATATATGTCGATTTGAGCATAGATGGGCCACGTATATACAGCATAGGGGTAGCTGTGATACCAGCCAGCTGCAACCCACGGCTAAATAGGACCTACAGGCGATGTTCTTGAGTCGATTTATGTCGATCTGAGCACAGCTGGGCCCCGCATATACGGCATGTTGGTGGCTCTGATACCAGTCAGCTGCAACCCACGGCCATATAGCACCTACAGGCGATGTTCTTCAGTCGATATATGTCGATCTGAGCACAGCTGGGCCACGTATATACAGCATGGGGGTAGCTGTGCTACCAGCCAGCTGCAACCCACGGCCATATAAGACCCACAGGCGGTGTACTTGAGTTGATATATGTCGATCTTAGCACAGCTGGGCCCCGTATATACAGCATGGGGGTAGCTCTGATACCAGCCAGATGCAACCCACGGCCATATAGGACCTACAGGCGATGTTCTTGAGTTGATATATGTCGATCTTAGCACAGCTGGGCCCCGTATATACGGCATGTGGGTGGCTCTGGTACTTGCCAGATGCAACCCACGGCCATATAGGACCTACAGGCGATGTTCTTAATTCGATATATGTCGATCTGAGCACAACTGGGCCCCCGTATATACAGCATGGGGGTAGCTGTGATACCAGCCAGCTGCAACCCACGGCCCTATTGGACCTACAGGCGATGTTCTTGAGTCGATATATGTCGATCTGAGCACAGCTGGGCCCCGTATATACAGCATGGGGGTAGCTCTGATACCAGCCAGATGCAACCCTCGGCCATATAGGACCTACAGGCGATGTTCTTGAGTCGATATAAGTCGATCTGAGCACAGCTGGGCGCCGTATATACAGCATGGGGGTAGCTCTGATACCAGTCAGATGCAACCCACGGCCATATAGGACATGCAGGCGATGTTATTGAGTCGATATATGTCGATCTGAGCACAGCTGGGCCCGGTATATACGGCATGTGTGTGGCTCTGATACCAGCCAGCTGCAACCCACGGCCATATAGGACCTACAGGCGATGTTCTTGAGTCGATATATGTCGATCTGAGCACAGCTGGGCCACGTATATACAGCATGGGGGTAGCTGTGCTACCAGCCAGCTGCAACCCACGGCTATGTAGGACCTACAGACGATGTTATTGAGTCGATATATGTCGATCTGAGCACAGCTGGGCGCCGTATATACAGCATGGGGGTAGCTCTGATACCAGCCAGCTGCAACCTACGGCCATATAAGACCTACAGGCGATGTTCTTGAGTCGATATATGTCGATCTGAGCACAGCTGGGCGCCGTATATACAGCATGGGGGTAGCTCTCATACCAGTCAGATGCAACCCACGGCCATATAGGACCTACAGGCGATGTTCTTGAGTCGATATATGTCGATCTGAGCACAGCTGGGCCCCGTATATACGGCATGTGGGTGGCTCTGATAACAGCCAGCTGCAACCCACGGCCATATAGGACCTACAGGCGATGCTCTTGAGTCGATATATGTCGATTTGAGCATAGCTGGGCCACGTATATACAGCATGGGGGTAGCTGTGATACCAGCCAGCTGCAACCCACGGCTATATAGGACCTACAGGCGATGTTCCTGAGTCGATATATGTCGATCGGAGCACAGCTGGGCCCCGTATATACAGCATGCGAGTAGCTCTGATACCAGCCAGATGCAACCCACGGCCATATAGGACCCTCAGGCGATGTTCTTGAGTCGATATATGTCGATCTGAGCACAGCTGGGCGCCGTATATACAGCATGGGGGTAGCTCTGATACCAGCCAGATGCAACCCACGGCCATATAGGACCTACAGGCGATATTCTTGAGTCGATTTATGTCGATCTGAGCACAGCTGGGCCCCGTATATACGGCATGTGGGTGGCTCTGATACCAGCCAGCTGCAACCCACGGCCATATAGGACCTAGAGGCGATGTTCTTCAGTCGATATATGTCGATCTGAGCACAGCTGGGCCACGTATATACAGCATGGGGGTAGCTGTGCTACCAGCCAGCTGCAACCCACGGCCATTTAAGACCCACAGGCGATTTTCTTGAGTCGATATGTGTCGATCTGAGCACAGTTGGGCCTCGTATATACAGCATGGGGGTAGCTCTGATACCAGCCAGATGCAACCCACGGCCATATAGGACCTACAGGCGATGTTCTTGAGTTGATATATGTCGATCTTAGCACAGCTGGGCCCCGTATATACGGCATGTGGGTGGCTCTGATACCCGCCAGATGCAACCCACGGCCATATAGGACCTACAGGCGATGTTCTTGATTCGATATATGTCGTTCTGAGCACAAATGGGCCTCCGTATATACGGCTTGTAAGTGGCTCTGATATCAGCCAGATGCAACCCACGGCCCTATAGCACCTACAGGCGATGTTCTTGAGTCGATATATGTCGATCTGAGCACAGGTGGGCCCCGTATATACAGCATGGGGGTAGCTCTGATACCAGCCAGATGCAACCCACGGCCATATAGGACCTACTGGCGATGTTCTTGAGTCGATATATGTCGATCTGAGCACAGCTGGGCGCCATATATACAGCATGGGGGTAGCTCTGATACCAGCCAGCTGCAACCCACGGCCATATAAGACCCACAGGCGATGTTTTTCAGTCGATATATGTCGATCTGAGCACAGCTGGGCGCCGTATATACAGCATGGGGGTAGCTCTGATACCACCCAGCTGCAACCCACGGCCATATAAGACCTACAGGCGATGTTCTTGAGTCGATATATGTCGATCTGAGCACAGCTGGGCGCCGTATATTCAGCATGGGGGTAGCTCTGATACCAGTCAGATGCAACCCACGGCCATATAGGACCTACAGGCGATGTTCTTGAGTCGATATATGTCGATCTGAGCACAGCTGGGCTCCGTATATACGGCATGTGGGTGGCTCTGATACCAGCCAGCTGCAACCCACGGCCATATAGGACCTACAGGCGATATTTTTGAGTCGATATATGTCGATCTGAGCACAGCTGGGCGCCGTATATACAGCATGGGGGTAGCTCTGATACCAGTCAGATGCAACCCACGGCCATATAGGACCTACAGGCGATGTTCTTGAGTCGATATATGTCGATCTGAGCACAGCTGGGCCCCGTATATACGGCATGTGGGTGGCTCTGATAACAGCCAGCTGCAACCCACGGCCATATAGGACCTACAGGCGATGTTCTTGAGTCGATATATGTCGATTTGAGCATAGCTGGGCCACGTATATACAGCATGGGGGTAGCTGTGATACCAGCCAGCTGCAACCCACGGCTATATAGGACCTACAGGCGATGTTCTTGAGTCGATATATGTCGATCGGAGCACAGCTGGGCCCCGTATATACAGCATGCGGGTAGCTCTGATACCAGCCAGATGCAACCCACGGCCATATAGGACCCTCAGGCGATGTTCTTGAGTCGATATATATCGATCTGAGCACAGCTGGGCGCCGTATATACAGCATGGGGGTAGCTCTGATACCAGCCAGATGCAACCCACGGCCATATAGGACCTACAGGCGATATTCTTGAGTCGATTTATGTCGATCTGAGCACAGCTGGGCCCCGTATATACGGCATGTGGGTGGCTCTGATACCAGCCAGCTGCAACCCACGGCCATATAGGACCTACAGGCGATGTTCTTCAGTCGATATATGTCGATCTGAGCCACGTATATACAGCATGGGGGTAGCTGTGCTACCAGCCAGCTGCAACCCACGGCCATATAAGACCCACAGGCGATTTTCTTGAGTCGATATGTGTCGATCTGAGCACAGTTGGGCCTCGTATATACAGCATGGGGGTAGCTCTGATACCAGCCAGATGCAACCCACGGCCATATAGGACCTACAGGCGATGTTCTTGAGTCGATATATGTCGATTTGAGCATAGCTGGGCCACGTATATACAGCATGGGGGTAGCTGTGATACCAGCCAGCTGCAACCCACGGCTATATAGGACCTACAGGCGATGTTCTTGATTCGATATATGTCGTTCTGAGCACAACTGGGCCTCCGTATATACGGCATGTGGGTGGCTCTGATATCAGCCAGATGCAACCCACGGTCCTATAGGACCTACAGGCGATGTTCTTGAGTCGATATATGTCGATCTGAGCACAGCTGGGCCCCGTATATACAGCATGGGGGTAGCTCTGATACCAGCCAGATGCAACCGACGGCCATATAGGACCTACTGGCGATGTTCTTGAGTCGATATATGTCGATCTGAGCACAGCTGGGCGCCGTATATACAGCATGGGGGTAGCTCTGATACCAGCCAGCTGCAACCCACGGCCATATAAGACCCACAGGCGATGTTTTTCAGTCGATATATGTCGATCTGAGCACAGCTGGGCGCCGTATATACAGCTTGGGGGTAGCTCTGATACCAGCCAGCTGCAACCCACGGCCATATAAGACCTACAGGCGATGTTCTTGAGTCGATATATGTCGATCTGAGCACAGCTGGGCGCCGTATATACAGCATGGGGGTAGCTCTGATACCAGTCAGATGCAACCCACGGCCATATAGGACCTACAGGCGATGTTCTTGAGTCGATATATGTCGACATGAGCACAGCTGGGCCCCGTATATACGGCATGTGGGTGGCACTGATACCAGCCAGCTGCAACCCACGGCCATATAGGACCTACAGGCGATGTTCTTGAGTCGATATATGTCGATTTGAGCATAGATGGGCCACGTATATACAGCATGGGGGTAGCTGTGATACCAGCCAGCTGCAACCCACGGCTATATAGGACCTACAGGCGATGTTCTTGAGTCGATATATGTCTATCGGAGCACAGCTGGGCCCCGTATATACAGCATGCGGGTAGCTCTGATACCAGCCAGATGCAACCCACGGCCATATAGGACCCTCAGGCGATGTTCTTGAGTCGATATATGTCGATCTGAGCACAGCTGGGCGCCGTATATACAGCATGGGGGTAGCTCTGATACCAGCCAGATGCAACCCACGGCCATATAGGACCTACAGGCGATGTTCTTGAGTCGATTTATGTCGATCTGAGCACAGCTGGGCCCCGCATATACGGCATGTTGGTGGCTCTGATACCAGCCAGCTGCAACCCACGGCCATATAGCACCTACAGGCGATGTTCTTCAGTCGATATATGTCGATCTGAGCACAGCTGGGCCACGTATATACAGCATGGGGGTAGCTGTGCTACCAGCCAGCTGCAACCCACGGCCATATAAGACCCACAGGCGGTGTTCTTGAGTTGATATATGTCGATCTTAGCACAGCTGGGCCCCGTATATACAGCATGGGGGTAGCTCTGATACCAGACAGATGCAACCCACGGCCATATAGGACCTACAGGCGATGTTCTTGAGTTGATATATGTCGATCTTAGCACAGCTGGGCCCCCGTATATACGGCATGTGGGTGGCTCTGGTACTTGCCAGATGCAATCCACGGCCATATAGGACCTACAGGCGATGTTCTTAATTCGATATATGTCGATCTGAGCACAACTGGGCCCCCGTATATACAGCATGGGGGTAGCTGTGATACCAGCCAGCTGCAACCCACGGCCCTATAGGACCTACAGGCGATGTTCTTGAGTCGATATATGTCGATCTGAGCACATCTGGGCCCCGTATATACAGCATGGGGGTAGCTCTGATACCAGCCAGATGCAACCCTCGGCCATATAGGACCTACAGGCGATGTTCTTGAGTCGATATAAGTCGATCTGAGCACAGCTGGGCGCCGTATATACAGCATGGGGGTAGCTCTGATACCAGTCAGATGCAACCCACGGCCATATAGGACATACAGGCGATGTTATTGAGTCGATATATGTCGATCTGAGCACAGCTGGGCCCCGTATATACGGCATGTGGGTGGCTCTGATACCAGCCAGCTACAACCCACGGCCATATAGGACCTACAGGCGATGTTCTTGAGTCGATATATGTCGATCTGAGCACAGCTGGGCCACGTATATACAGCATGGGGGTAGCTGTGCTACCAGCCAGCTGCAACCCACGGCTATGTAGGACCTACAGACGATGTTATTGAGTCGATATATATCGATCTGAGCACAGCTGGGCGCCGTATATACAGCATGGTGGTAGCTCTGATACCAGCCAGCTGCAACCCACGGCCATATAAGACCTACAGGCGATGTTCTTGAGTCGATATATGTCGATCTGAGCACAGCTGGGCCCCGTATATACGGCATGTGGGTGGCTCTGATAACAGCCAGCTGCAACCCACGGCCATATAGGACCTACAGGCGATGTTCTTGAGTCGATATATGTCGATTTGAGCATAGCTGGGCCACGTATATACAGCATGGGGGTAGCTGTGATACCAGCCAGCTGCAACCCACGGCTATATAGGACCTACAGGCGATGTTCCTGAGTCGATATATGTCGATCGGAGCACAGCTGGGCCCCGTATATACAGCATGCGGGTAGCTCTGACAACAGCCAGATGCAACCCACGGCCATATAGGACCCTCAGGCGATGTTCTTGAGCCGATATATGTCGATCTGAGCACAGCTGGGCGCCGTATATACAGCATGGGGGTAGCTCTGATACCAGCCAGATGCAACCCACGGCCATATAGGACCTACAGGCGATATTCTTGAGTCGATTTATGTCGATCTGAGCACAGCTGGGCCCCGTATATACGGCATGTGGGTGGCTCTGATACCAGCCAGCGGCAACCCACGGCCATATAGGACCTACAGGCGATGTTCTTCAGTCGATATATGTCGATCTGAGCACAGCTGGGCCACGTATATACAGCATGGGGGTAGCTGTGCTACCAGCCAGCTGCAACCCACGGCCATTTAAGACCCACAGGCGATTTTCTTGAGTCGATATGTGTCGATCTGAGCACAGTTGGGCCTCGTATATACAGCATGGGGGTAGCTCTGATACCAGCCAGATGCAACCCACGGCCATATAGGACCTACAGGCGATGTTCTTGAGTTGATATATGTCGACCTTAGCATAGCTGGGCCCCGTATATACGGCATCTGGGTGGCTCTGATACCCGCCAGATGCAACCCACGGCCATATAGGACCTACAGGCGATGTTCTTGATTCGATATATGTCGTTCTGAGCACAACTGGGCCTCCGTATATACGGCATGTAAGTGGCTCTGATATCAGCCAGATGCAACCCACGGCCCTATAGGACCTACAGGCGATGTTCTTGAGTCGATATATGTCGATCTGAGCACAGGTGGGCCCCGTATATACAGCATGGGGGTAGCTCTGATACCAGCCAGATGCAACCCACGGCCATATAGGACCTACTGGCGATGTTCTTGAGTCGATATATGTCGATCTGAGCACAGCTGGGCGCCATATATACAGCATGGGGGTAGCTCTGATACCAGCCAGCTGCAACCCACGGCCATATAAGACCCACAGGCGATGTTTTTCAGTCGATATATGTCGATCTGAGCACAGCTGGGCGCCGTATATACAGCATGGGGGTAGCTCTGATACCACCCAGCTGCAACCCACGGCCATATAAGACCTACAGGCGATGTTCTTGAGTCGATATATGTCGATCTGAGCACAGCTGGGCGCCGTATATACAGCATGGGGGTAGCTCTGATACCAGTTAGATGCAACCCACGGCCATATAGGACCTACAGGCGATGTTCTTGAGTCGATATATGTCGATCTGAGCACAGCTGGGCTCCGTATATACGGCATGTGGGTTTCTCTGATACCAGCCAGCTGCAACCCACGGCCATATAGGACCTACAGGCGATGTTTTTGAGTCGATATATGTCGATCTGAGCACAGCTGGGCGCCGTATATACAGCATGGGGGTAGCTCTGATACCAGTCAGATGCAACCCACGGCCATATAGGACCTACAGGCGATGTTCTTGAGTCGATATATGTCGATCTGAGCACAGCTGGGCCCCGTATATACGGCATGTGGGTGGCTCTGATAACAGCCAGCTGCAACCCACGGCCATATAGGACCTACAGGCGATGTTCTTGAGTCGATATATGTCGATTTGAGCATAGCTGGGCCACGTATATACAGCATGGGGGTAGCTGTGATACCAGCCAGCTGCAACCCACGGCTATATAGGAATTACAGGCGATGTTCTTGAGTCGATATATGTCGATCGGAGCACAGCTGGGCCCCGTATATACAGCATGCGGGTAGCTCTGATACCAGCCAGATGCAACCCACGGCCATATAGGACCCTCAGGCGATGTTCTTGAGTCGATATATGTCGATCTGAGCACAGCTGGGCGCCGTATATACAGCATGGGGGTAGCTCTGATACCAGCCAGATGCAACCCACGGCCATATAGGACCTACAGGCGATATTCTTGAGTCGATTTATGTCGATCTGAGCACAGCTGGGCCCCGTATATACGGCATGTGGGTGGCTCTGATACCAGCCAGCTGCAACCCACGGCCATATAGGACCTACAGGCGATGTTCTTCAGTCAATATATGTCGATCTGAGCACAGCTGGGCCACGTATATACAGCATGGGGGTAGCTGTGCTACCAGCCAGCTGCAACCCACGGCCATATAAGACCCACAGGCGATTTTCTTGAGTCGATATGTGTCGATCTGAGCACAGTTGGGCCTCGTATATACAGCATGGGGGTAGCTCTGATACCAGCCAGATGCAACCCACGGCCATATAGGACCTACAGGCGATGTTCTTGAGTTGATATATGTCGATCTTAGCACAGCTGGGCCCCGTATATACGGCATGTGGGTGGCTCTGATACCCGCCAGATGCAACCCACGGCCATATAGGACCTACTGGCGATGTTCTTGATTCGATATATGTCGTTCTGAGCACAACTGGGCCTCCGTATATACGGCATGTGGGTGGCTCTGATATCAGCCAGATGCAACCCACGGCCCTATAGGACCTACAGGCGATGTTCTTGAGTCGATATATGTCGATCTGAGCACAGCTGGGCCCCGTTTATACAGCATGGGTGTAGCTCTGATACCAGCTGCAACCCACGGCTATATAGGACCTACAGGCGATGTTCTTGAGTCGATATATGTCGATCGGAGCACAGCTGGGCCCCGTATATACAGCATGCGGGTAGCTCTGATACCAGCCAGATGCAACCCACGGCCATATAGGACCCTCAGGCGATGTTCTTGAGTCGATATATGTCGATCTGAGCACAGCTGGGCGCCGTATATACAGCATGGGGGTAGCTCTGATACCAGCCAGATGCAACCGACGGCCATATAGGACCTACAGGCGATATTCTTGAGTCGATTTATGTCGATCTGAGCACAGCTGGGCCCCGTATATACGGCATGTGGGTGGCTCTGATACCAGCCAGCTGCAACCCACGGCCATATAGGACCTACAGGCGATGTTCTTCAGTCGATATATGTTGATCTGAGCCACGTATATACAGCATGGGGGTAGCTGTGCTACCAGCCAGCTGCAACCCACGGCCATATAAGACCCACAGGCGATTTTCTTGAGTCGATATGTGTCGATCTGAGCACAGTTGGGCCTCGTATATACAGCATGGGGGTAGCTCTGATACCAGCCAGATGCAACCCACGGCCATATAGGACCTACAGGCGATGTTCTTGAGTTGATATATGTCGATCTTAGCACAGCTGGGCCCCGTATATACGGCATGTGGGTGGCTCTGATACCCGCCAGATGCAACCCACGGCCATATAGGACCTACAGGCGATGTTCTTGATTCGATATATGTCGTTCTGAGCACAACTGGGCCTCCGTATATACGGCATGTGGGTGGCTCTGATATCAGCCAGATGCAACCCACGGCCCTATAGGACCTACAGGCGATGTTCTTGAGTCGATATATGTCGATCTGAGCACAGCTGGGCCCCGTATATACAGCATGGGGGTAGCTCTGATACCAGCCAGATGCAACCCACGGCCATATAGGACCTACTGGCGATGTTCTTGAGTCGATATATGTCGATCTGAGCACAGCTGGGCGCCGTATATACAGCATGGGGGTAGCTCTGATACCAGCCAGCTGCAACCCACGGCCATATAAGACCCACAGGCGATGTTTTTCAGTCGATATATGTCGATCTGAGCACAGCTGGGCGCCGTATATACAGCATGGGGGTAGCTCTGATACCAGCCAGCTGCAACCCACGGCCATATAAGACCTACAGGCGATGTTCTTGAGTCGATATATGTCGATCTGAGCACAGCTGGGCGCCGTATATACAGCATGGGGGTAGCTCTGATACCAGTCAGATGCAACCCACGGCCATATAGGACCTACAGGCGATGTTCTTGAGTCGATATATGTCGACATGAGCACAGCTGGGCCCCGTATATACGGCATGTGGGTGGCTCTGATACCAGCCAGCTGCAACCCACGGCCATATAGGACCTACAGGCGATGTTCTTGAGTCGATATATGTCGATTTGAGCATAGATGGGCCACGTATATACAGCATGGGGGTAGCTGTGATACCAGCCAGCTGCAACCCACGGCTATATAGGACCTACAGGCGATGTTCTTGAGTCGATATATGTCTATCGGAGCACAGCTGGGCCCCGTATATACAGCATGCGGGTAGCTCTGATACCAGCCAGATGCAACCCACGGCCATATAGGACCCTCAGGCGATGTTCTTGAGTCGATATATGTCGATCTGAGCACAGCTGGGCGCCGTATATACAGCATGGGGGTCGCTCTGATACCAGCCAGATGCAACCCACGGCCATATAGGACCTACAGGCGATGTTCTTGAGTCGATTTATGTCGATCTGAGCACAGCTGGGCCCCGCATATACGGCATGTTGGTGGCTCTGATACCAGCCAGCTGCAATCCACGGCCATATAGCACCTACAGGCGATGTTCTTCAGTCGATATATGTCGATCTGAGCACAGCTGGGCCACGTATATACAGCATGGGGGTAGCTGTGCTACCAGCCAGCTGCAACCCACGGCCATATAAGACCCACAGGCGGTGTTCTTGAGTTGATATATATCGATCTTAGCACAGCTGGGCCCCGTATATACAGCATGGGGGTAGCTCTGATACCAGACAGATGCAACCCACGGCCATATAGGACCTACAGGCGATGTTCTTGAGTTGATATATGTCGATCTTAGCACAGCTGGGCCCCCGTACATACGGCATGTGGGTGGCTCTGGTACTTGCCAGATGCAACCCACGGCCATATAGGACCTACAGGCGATGTTCTTAATTCGATATATGTCGATCTGAGCACAACTGGGCCCCCGTATATACAGCATGGGGGTAGCTGTGATACCAGCCAGCTGCAACCCACGGCCCTATAGGACCTACAGGCGATGTTCTTGAGTCGATATATGTCGATCTGAGCACATCTGGGCCCCGTATATACAGCATGGGGGTAGCTCTGATACCAGCCAGATGCAACCCTCGGCCATATAGGACCTACAAGCGATGTTCTTGAGTCGATATAAGTCGATCTGAGCACAGCTGGGCGCCGTATATACAGCATGGGGGTAGCTCTGATACCAGTCAGATGCAACCCACGGCCATATAGGACATACAGGCGATGTTATTGAGTCGATATATGTCGATCTGAGCACAGCTGGGCCCCGTATATACGGCATGTGGGTGGCTCTGATACCAGCCAGCTGCAACCCACGGCCATATAGGACCTACAGGCGATGTTCTTGAGTCGATATATGTCGATCTGAGCACAGCTGGGCCACGTATATACAGCATGGGGGTAGCTGTGCTACCAGCCAGCTGCAACCCACGGCTATGTAGGACCTACAGACGATGTTATTGAGTCGATATATATCGATCTGAGCACAGCTGGGCGCCGTATATACAGCATGGTGGTAGCTCTGATACCAGCCAGCTGCAACCCACGGCCATATAAGACCTACAGGCGATCTTCTTGAGTCGATATATGTCGATCTGAGCACAGCTGGGCCCCGTATATACAGCATGTGGGTGGCTCTGATAACAGCCAGCTGCAACCCACGGCCATATAGGACCTACAGGCGATGTTCTTGAGTCGATATATGTCGATTTGAGCATAGCTGGGCCACGTATATACAGCATGGGGGTAGCTGTGATACCAGCCAGCTGCAACCCACGGCTATATAGGACCTACAGGCGATGTTCCTGAGTCGATATATGTCGATCGGAGCACAGCTGGGCCCCGTATATACAGCATGCGGGTAGCTCTGACAACAGCCAGATGCAACCCACGGCCATATAGGACCCTCAGGCGATGTTCTTGAGTCGATATATGTCGATCTGAGCACAGCTGGGCGCCGTATATACAGCATGGGGGTAGCTCTGATACCGGCCAGATGCAACCCACGGCCATATAGGACCTACAGGCGATATTCTTGAGTCGATTTATGTCGATCTGAGCACAGCTGGGCCCCGTATATACGGCATGTGGGTGGCTCTGATACCAGCCAGCGGCAACCCACGGCCATATAGGACCTACAGGCGATGTTCTTCAGTCGATATATGTCGATCTGAGCACAGCTGGGCCACGTATATACAGCATGGGGGTAGCTGTGCTACCAGCCAGCTGCAACCCACGGCCATTTAAGACCCACAGGCGATTTTCTTGAGTCGATATGTGTCGATCTGAGCACAGTTGGGCCTCGTATATACAGCATGGGGGTAGCTCTGATACCAGCCAGATGCAACCCACGGCCATATAGGACCTACAGGCGATGTTCTTGAGTTGATATATGTCGATCTTAGCACAGCTGGGCCCCGTATATACGGCATGTGGGTGGCTCTGATACCCGCCAGATGCAACCCACGGCCATATAGGACCTACAGGCGATGTTCTTGATTCGATATATGTCGTTCTGAGCACAACTGGGCCTCCGTATATACGGCATGTAAGTGGCTCTGATATCAGCCAGATGCAACCCACGGCCCTATAGGACCTACAGGCGATGTTCTTGAGTCGATATATGTCGATCTGAGCACAGGTGGGCCCCGTATATACAGCATGGGGGTAGCTCTGATACCAGCCAGATGCAACCCACGGCCATATAAGACCCACAGGCGATGTTTTTCAGTCGATATATGTCGATCTGAGCACAGCTGGGCGCCGTATATACAGCATGGGGGTAGCTCTGATACCACCCAGCTGCAACCCACGGCCATATAAGACCTACAGGCGATGTTCTTGAGTCGATATATGTCGATCTGAGCACAGCTGGGCGCCGTATATACAGCATGGGGGTAGCTCTGATACCAGTCAGATGCAACCCACGGCCATATAGGACCTACAGGCGATGTTCTTGAGTCGATATATGTCGATCTGAGCACAGCTGGGCTCCGTATATACGGCATGTGGGTGGCTCTGATACCAGCCAGCTGCAACCCACGGCCATATAGGACCTACAGGCGATGTTTTTGAGTCGATATATGTCGATCTGAGCACAGCTGGGCGCCGTATATACAGCATGGGGGTAGCTCTGATACCAGTCAGATGCAAACCACGGCCATATAGGACCTACAGGCGATGTTCTTGAGTCGATATATGTCGATCTGAGCACAACTGGGCCCCGTATATACGGCATGTGGGTGGCTCTGATAACAGCCAGCTGCAACCCACGGCCATATAGGACCTACAGGCGATGTTCTTGAGTCGATATATGTCGATTTGAGCATAGCTGGGCCCCGTATATACAGCATGCGGGTAGCTCTGATACCAGCCAGATGCAACCCACGGCCATATAAGACCCACAGGCGATGTTTTTCAGTCGATATATGTCGATCTGAGCACAACTGGGCGCCGTATATACAGCATGGGGGTAGCTCTGATACCAGCCAGCTGCAACCCACGGCCATATAAGACCTACAGGCGATGTTCTTGAGTCGATATATGTCGATCTGAGCACAGCTGGGCGCCGTATATACAGCATGGGGGTAGCTCTGATACCAGTCAGATGCAACCCACGGTCATATAGGACCTACAGGCGATGTTCTTGAGTCGATATATGTCGATCTGAGCACAGCTGGGCCTCGTATATACAGCATGGGGGTAGCTCTGATACCAGCCAGATGCAACCCACGGCCATATAGGACCTACAGGCGATGTTCTTGAGTTGATATATGTCGATCTTAGCACAGCTGGGCCCCGTATATACGGCATGTGGGTGGCTCTGATACCCGCCAGATGCAACCCACGGCCATATAGGACCTACAGGCGATGTTCTTGATTCGATATATGTCGTTCTGAGCACAACTGGGCCTCCGTATATACGGCATGTGGGTGGCTCTGATATCAGCCAGATGCAACCCACGGCCCTATAGGACATACAGGCGATGTTCTTGAGTCGATATATGTCGATCTGAGCACAGCTGGGCCCCGTATATACAGCATGGGGGTAGCTCTGATACCAGCCAGATGCAACCCACGGCCATATAGGACCTACTGGCGATGTTCTTGAGTCGATATATGTCGATCTGAGCACAGCTGGGCGCCATATATACAGCATGGGGGTAGCTCTGATACCAGTCAGCTGCAACCCACGGCCATATAAGACCCACAGGCGATGTTTTTCAGTCGATATATGTCGATCTGAGCACAGCTGGGCGCCGTATATACAGCATGGGGGTAGCTCTGATACCACCCAGCTGCAACCCACGGCCATATAAGACCTAAAGGCGATGTTCTTGAGTCGATATATGTCGATCTGAGCACAGCTGGGCGCCGTATATACAGCATGGGGGTAGCTCTGATACCAGTCAGATGCAACCCACGGCCATATAGGACCTACAGGCGATGTTCTTGAGTCGATATATGTCGATCTGAGCACAGCTGGGCTCCGTATATACGGCATGTGGGTGGCTCTGATACCAGCCAGCTGCAACCCACGGCCATATAGGACCTACAGGCGATGTTCTTGAGTCGATATATGTCGATTTGAGCATAGCTGGGCCACGTATATACAGCATGGGGGTAGCTGTGATACCAGCCAGCTGCAACCCACGGCTATATAGGACCTACAGGCGATGTTCTTGATTCGATATATGTCGTTCTGAGCACAACTGGGCCTCCGTATATACGGCATGTGGGTGGCTCTGATATCAGCCAGATGCAACCCACGGCCCTATAGGACCTACAGGCGATGTTCTTGAGTCGATATATGTCGATCTGAGCACAGCTGGGCCCCGTATATACAGCATGGGGGTAGCTCTGATACCAGCCAGATGCAACCCACGGCCATATAGGACCTACTGGCGATGTTCTTGAGTCGATATATGTCGATCTGAGCACAGCTGGGCGCCGTATATACAGCATGGGGGTAGCTCTGATACCAGCCAGCTGCAACCCACGGCCATATAAGACCCACAGGCGATGTTTTTCAGTCGATATATGTCGATCTGAGCACAGCTGGGCGCCGTATATATAGCATGGGGTAGCTCTGATACCAGCCAGCTGCAACCCACGGCCATATAAGACCTACAGGCGATATTCTTGAGTCGATATATGTCGATCTGAGCACAGCTGGGCGCCGTATATACAGCATGGGGGTAGCTCTGATACCAGTCAGATGCAACCCACGGCCATATAGGACCTACAGGCGATGTTCTTGAGTCGATATATGTCGATCTGAGCACAGCTGGGCCCCGTATATACGGCATGTGGGTGGCTCTGATACCAGCCAGCTGCAACCCACGGCCATATAGGACCTACAGGCGATGTTCTTGAGTCGATATATGTCGATTTGAGCATAGATGGGCCACGTATATACAGCATGGGGGTAGCTGTGATACCAGCCAGCTGCAACCCACGGCTATATAGGACCTACAGGCGATGTTCTTGAGTCGATATATGTCGATCTGAGCACAGCTGGGCCCCGTATATAAAGCATGGGGGTAGCTCTGATACCAGCCAGATGCAACCCACGGCCATATAGGACCTACTGGCGATGTTCTTGAGTCGATATATGTCGATCTGAGCACAGCTGGGCGCCGTATATACAGCATGGGGGTAGCTCTGATACCAGCCAGCTGCAACCCACGGCCATATAAGACCCACAGGCGATGTTTTTCAGTCGATATATGTCGATCTGAGCACAACTGGGCGCCGTATATACAGCATGGGGGTAGCTCTGATACCAGCCAGCTGCAACCCACGGCCATATAAGACCTACAGGCGATGTTCTTGAGTCGATATATGTCGATCTGAGCACAGCTGGGCGCCGTATATACAGCATGGGGGTAGCTCTGATACCAGTCAGATGCAACCCACGGTCATATAGGACCTACCGGCGATGTTCTTGAGTCGATATATGTCGATCTGAGCACAGCTGGGCCTCGTATATACAGCATGGGGGTAGCTCTGATACCAGCCAGATGCAACCCACGGCCATATAGGACCTACAGGCGATGTTCTTGAGTCGATATATGTCGATCTGAGCACAGCTGGGCTCCGTATATACGGCATGTGGGTGGCTCTGATACCAGCCAGCTGCAACCCACGGCCATATAGGACCTACAGGCGATGTTTTTGAGTCGATATATGTCGATCTGAGCACAGCTGGGCGCCGTATATACAGCATGGGGGTAGCTCTGATACCAGTCAGATGCAACCCACGGCCATATAGGACCTACAGGCGATGTTCTTGAGTCGATATATGTCGATCTGAGCACAGCTGGGCCCCGTATATACGGCATGTGGGTGGCTCTGATAACAGCCAGCTGCAACCCACGGCCATATAGGACCTACAGGCGATGTTCTTGAGTCGATATATGTCGATTTGAGCATAGCTGGGCCACGTATATACAGCATGGGGGTAGCTGTGATACCAGCCAGCTGCAACCCACGGCTATATAGGAATTACAGGCGATGTTCTTGAGTCGATATATGTCGATCGGAGCACAGCTGGGCCCCGTATATACAGCATGCGGGTAGCTCTGATACCAGCCAGATGCAACCCACGGCCATATAGGACCCTCAGGCGATGTTCTTGAGTCGATATATGTCGATCTGAGCACAGCTGGGCGCCGTATATACAGCATGGGGGTAGCTCTGATACCAGCCAGATGCAACCCACGGCCATATAGGACCTACAGGCGATATTCTTGAGTCGATTTATGTCGATCTGAGCACAGCTGGGCCCCGTATATACGGCATGTGGGTGGCTCTGATACCAGCCAGCTGCAACCCACGGCCATATAGGACCTACAGGCGATGTTCTTCAGTCGATATATGTCGATCTGAGCACAGCTGGGCCACGTATATACAGCATGGGGGTAGCTGTGCTACCAGCCAGCTGCAACCCACAGCCATATAAGACCCACAGGCGATTTTCTTGAGTCGATATGTGTCGATCTGAGCACAGTTGGGCCTCGTATATACAGCATGGGGGTAGCTCTGATACCAGCCAGATGCAACCCACGGCCATATAGGACCTACAGGCGATGTTCTTGAGTTGATATATGTCGATCTTAGCACAGCTGGGCCCCGTATATACGGCATGTGGGTGGCTCTGATACCCGCCAGATGCAACCCACGGCCATATAGGACCTACAGGCGATGTTCTTGATTCGATATATGTCGTTCTGAGCACAACTGGGCCTCCGTATATACGGCATGTGGGTGGCTCTGATATCAGCCAGATGCAACCCACGGCCCTATAGGACCTACAGGCGATGTTCTTGAGTCGATATATGTCGATCTGAGCACAGCTGGGCCCCGTTTATACAGCATGGGGGTAGCTCTGATACCAGCTGCAACCCACGGCTATATAGGACCTACAGGCGATGTTCTTGAGTCGATATATGTCGATCGGAGCACAGCTGGGCCTCGTATATACAGCATGCGGGTAGTTCTGATACCAGCCAGATGCAACCCACGGCCATATAGGACCCTCAGGCGATGTTCTTGAGTCGATATATGTCGATCTGAGCACAGCTGGGCGCCGTATATACAGCATGGGGGTAGCTCTGATACCAGCCAGATGCAACCCACGGCCATATAGGACCTACAGGCGATATTCTTGAGTCGATTTATGTCGATCTGAGCACAGCTGGGCCCCGTATATACGGCATGTGAGTGGCTCTGATACCAGCCAGCTGCAACCCACGGCCATATAGGACCTACAGGCGATGTTCTTCAGTCGATATATGTCGATCTGAGCCACGTATATACAGCATGGGGGTAGCTGTGCTACCAGCCAGCTGCAACCCACGGCCATATAAGACCCACAGGCGATTTTCTTGAGTCGATATGTGTCGATCTGAGCACAGTTGGGCCTCGTATATACAGCATGGGGGTAGCTCTGATACCAGCCAGATGCAACCCACGGCCATATAGGACCTACAGGCGATGTTCTTGAGTTGATATATGTCGATCTTAGCACAGCTGGGCCCCGTATATACGGCATGTGGGTGGCTCTGATACCCGCCAGATGCAACCCACGGCCATATAGGACCTACAGGCGATGTTCTTGATTCGATATATGTCGTTCTGAGCACAACTGGGCCTCCGTATATACGGCATGTGGGTGGCTCTGATATCAGCCAGATGCAACCCACGGCCCTATAGGACCTACAGGCGATGTTCTTGAGTCGATATATGTCGATCTGAGCACAGCTGGGCCCCGTATATACAGCATGGGGGTAGCTCTGATACCAGCCAGATGCAACCCACGGCCATATAGGACCTACTGGCGATGTTCTTGAGTCGATATATGTCGATCTGAGCACAGCTGGGCGCCATATATACAGCATGGGGGTAGCTCTGATACCAGTCAGCTGCAACCCACGGCCATATAAGACCCACAGGCGATGTTTTTCAGTCGATATATGTCGATCTGAGCACAGCTGGGCGCCGTATATACAGCATGGGGGTAGCTCTGATACCACCCAGCTGCAACCCACGGCCATATAAGACCTAAAGGCGATGTTCTTGAGTCGATATATGTCGATCTGAGCACAGCTGGGCGCCGTATATACAGCATGGGGGTAGCTCTGATACCAGTCAGATGCAACCCACGGCCATATAGGACCTACAGGCGATGTTCTTGAGTCGATATATGTCGATCTGAGCACAGCTGGGCTCCGTATATACGGCATGTGGGTGGCTCTGATACCAGCCAGCTGCAACCCACGGCCATATAGGACCTACAGGCGATGTTCTTGAGTCGATATATGTCGATTTGAGCATAGCTGGGCCACGTATATACAGCATGGGGGTAGCTGTGATACCAGCCAGCTGCAACCCACGGCTATATAGGACCTACAGGCGATGTTCTTGATTCGATATATGTCGTTCTGAGCACAACTGGGCCTCCGTATATACGGCATGTGGGTGGCTCTGATATCAGCCAGATGCAACCCACGGCCCTATAGGACCTACAGGCGATGTTCTTGAGTCGATATATGTCGATCTGAGCACAGCTGGGCCCCGTATATACAGCATGGGGGTAGCTCTGATACCAGCCAGATGCAACCCACGGCCATATAGGACCTACTGGCGATGTTCTTGAGTCGATATATGTCGATCTGAGCACAGCTGGGCGCCGTATATACAGCATGGGGGTAGCTCTGATACCAGCCAGCTGCAACCCACGGCCATATAAGACCCACAGGCGATGTTTTTCAGTCGATATATGTCGATCTGAGCACAGCTGGGCGCCGTATATACAGCATGGGGTAGCTCTGATACCAGCCAGCTGCAACCCACGGCCATATAAGACCTACAGGCGATGTTCTTGAGTCGATATATGTCGATCTGAGCACAGCTGGGCGCCGTATATACAGCATGGGGGTAGCTCTGATACCAGTCAGATGCAACCCACGGCCATATAGGACCTACAGGCGATGTTCTTGAGTCGATATATGTCGATCAGAGCACAGCTGGGCCCCGTATATACGGCATGTGGGTGGCTCTGATACCAGCCAGCTGCAACCCACGGCCATATAGGACATACAGGCGATGTTCTTGAGTCGATATATGTCGATTTGAGCATAGATGGGCCTCGTATATACAGCATGGGGGTAGCTCTGATACCAGCCAGCTGCAACCCACGGCCCTATAGGACCTACAGGCGATGTTCTTGAGTCGATTTATGTCGATCTGAGCACAGCTGGGCGCCGCATATACGGCATGTTGGTGGCTCTGATACCAGCCAGCTGCAACCCACGGCCATATAGCACCTACAGGCGATGTTCGTCAGTCGATATATGTCGATCTGATCACAGCTGGGCCACGTATATACAGCATGGGGGAGCTGTGCTACCAGCCAGCTGCAACCCACGGCCATATAAGACCCACAGGCGATTTTTTTGAGTCGATATGTGTCGATCTGAGCACAGCTGGGCCTCGTATATACAGCATGGGGGTAGCTCTGATACCAGCCAGATGCAACCCACGGCCATATAGGACCTACAGGCGATGTTCTTGAGTTGATATATGTCGATCTTAGCACAGCTGGGCCCCGTATATACGGCATGTGGGTGGCTCTGGTACTTGCCAGATGCAACCCACGGCCATATAGGACCTACAGGCGATGTTCTTAATTCGATATATGTCGATCTGAGCACAACTGGGCCCCCGTATATACGGCATGTGGGTGGCTCTGATATCAGCCAGATGCAACCCACGGCCCTATAGGACCTACAGGCGATGTTCTTGAGTCGATATATGTCGATCTGAGCACAGCTGGGCCCCGTATATACGGCATGTGGGTGGCTCTGATACCAGATAGCTGCAACCCACGGCCATATAGGACCTACAGGATTTGAGCATAGCTGGGCCACGTATATACAGCATGGGGGTAGCTGTGATACCAGCCAGCTGCAACCCACGGCTATATAGGACCTACAGGCGATGTTCTTGAGTCGATATATGTCGATCGGAGCACAGCTGGGTCCCGTATATACAGCATGCGGGTAGCTCTGATACCAGCTAGATGCAACCCACGGCCATATAGGACCCTCAGGCGATGTTCTTGAGTCGATATATGTCGATCTGAGCACAGCTGGGCGCCGTATATACAGCATGGGGGTAGCTCTGATACCAGCCAGATGCAACCCACGGCCATATAGGACCTACAGGAGATGTTCTTGAGTCGATTTATGTCGATCTGAGCACAGCTGGGCCCCGTATATACGGCATGTAGGTGGCTCTGATACCAGCCAGCTGCAACCCACGGCCATATAGGACCTACAGGCGATGTTCTTGAGTCGATATATGTCGATCTGAGCACAGCTGGGCCACGTATATACAGCATGGGGGTAGCTGTGCTACCAGCCAGCTGCAACCCACGGCTATGTAGGACCTACAGGCGATGTTATTGAGTCGATATATGTCGATCTGAGCACAGCTGGGCGCCGTATATACAGCATGGGGGTAGCTCTGATACCAGCCAGCTGCAACCCACGGCCATATAAGACCTACAGGCGATGTTCTTGAGTTGATATATGTCGATCTGAGCACAGCTGGGCGCCGTATATACAGCATGGGGGTAGCTCTGATACCAGTCAGATGCAACCCACGGCCATATAGGACCTACAGGCGATGTTCTTGAGTCGATATATGTCGATCTGAGCACAGCTGGGCCCCGTATATACGGCATGTGGGTGGCTCTGATAACAGCCAGCTGCATCCCACGGCCATATAGGACCTACAGGCGATGTTCTTGAGTCGATATATGTCGATTTGAGCATAGCTGGGCCACGTATATACAGCATGGGGGTAGCTGTGATATTAGCCAGCTGCAACCCACAGCTATATAGGACCTACAGGCGATGTTCTTGAGTCGATATATGTCGATCGGAGCACAGCTGGGCCCCGTATATACAGCATGCGGGTAGCTCTGATACCAGCCAGATGCAACCCACGGCCATATAGGACCCTCAGGCGATGTTCTTGAGTCGATATATGTCGATCTGAGCACAGCTGGGCGCCGTATATACAGCATGGGGGTAGCTCTGATACCAGCCAGATGCAACCTACGGCCATATAGGACCTACAGGCGATGTTCTTGAGTCGATTTATGTCGATCTGAGCACAGCTGGGCCCCGTATATAGGGCATGTGGGTGGCTCTGATACCAGCCAGCTGCAACCCACGGCCATATAGGACCTACAGGCGATGTTCTTCAGTCGATATATGTCGATCTGAGCACAGCTGGGCCACGTATATACAGCATGGGGGTAGCTGTGCTACCAGCCAGCTGCAACCCACGGCCATATAAGACCCACAGGCGATTTTCTTGAGTCGATATGTGTCGATCTGAGTACAGTTGGGCCTCGTATATACAGCATGGGGGTAGCTCTGATACCAGCCAGATGCAACCCACGGCCATATAGGACCTACGGGCGATGTTCTTGAGTTGATATATGTCGATCTTAGCACAGCTGGACCCGTATATACGGCATGTGGGTGGCTATGATACTCGCCAGATGCAACCCACGGCCATATAGAACCTACAGGCGATGTTCTTGATTCGATATATGTCGTTCTGAGCACAAATGGGCCTCCGTATATACGGCATGTGGGTGGCTCTGATATCAGCCAGATGCAACCCACGGCCCTATAGGACCTACAGGCGATGTTCTTGAGTCGATATATGTCGATCTGAGCACAGCTGGGCCCCGTATATACAGCATGGGGGTAGCTCTGATACCAGCCAGATGCAACCCACGGCCATATAGGACCTACAGGCGATGTTCTTGATTCGATATATGTCGTTCTGAGCACAACTGGGCCTCCGTATATACGGCATGTAGGTGGCTCTGATATCAGCCAGATGCAACCCACAGCCCTATAGGACCTACAGGCGATGTTCTTGAGTCGATATATGTCGATCTGAGCACAGCTGGGCCCCGTATATACAGCATGGGGGTAACTCTGATACCAGCCAGATGTAACCCTCGGCCATATAGGACCTACAGGCGATGTTCTTGAGTCGATATATGTCGATCTGAGCACAGCTGGGCCCCGTATATACAGCATGGGGGTAGCTCTGATACCAGCCAGATGCAACCCACGGCCATATAGGACCTACTGGCGATGTTCTTGAGTCGATATATGTCGATATGAGCACAGCTGGTCGCCGTATATACAGCATGGGGGTAGCTCTGATACCAGCCAGCTGCAACCCACGGCCATATAAGACCCACAGGCGATGTTTTTCAGTCGATATATGTCGATCTGAGCACAGCTGGGCGCCGTATATACAGCATGGGGGTAGCTCTGATACCAGCCAGCTCCAACCCACGGCCATATAAAACCTACAGGCGATGTTCTTGAGTCGATATATGTCGATCTGAGCACAGTTGGGCGCCGTATATACAGCATGGGGGTAGCTCTGATACCAGTCAGATGCAACCCACGGCCATATAGGACCTACAGGCGATGTTCTTGAGTCGATATATGTCGATTTGAGCATAGCTGGGCCACGTATATACAGCATGGGGGTAGCTGTGATACCAGCCAGCTGCAACCCACGGCTATATAGTACCTACAGGCGATGTTCTTGAGTCGATATATGTCGATCGGAGCACAGCTGGGCCCCGTATATACAGCATGCGGGTAGCTCTGATACCAGCCAAATGCAACCCACGGCCATATAGGACCCTCAGGCGACGTTCTTGAGTCGATATTTGTCGATCTGAGCACAGCTGGGCGCCGTATATACAGCATGGGGGTAGCTCTGATACCAGCCAGATGCAACCCACGGCCATATAGGACCTACAGGCGATGTTCTTGAGTCGATTTATGTCGATCTGAGCACAGCTGGGCCCCGTATATACGGCATGTGGGTGGCTTTGATACCAGCCAGCTGCAACCCACGGCCATATAGGACCTACAGGCGATGTTCTTCAGTCGATATATGTCGATCTGAGCACAGCTGGGCCACGTATATACAGCATGGGGGTAGCTGTGCTACCAGCCAGCTGCAACCCACGGCCATATAAGACCCACAGGCGATTTTCTTGAGTCGATATGTGTCGATCTGAGCACAGTTGGGCCTCGTATATACAGCATGGGGGTAGCTCTGATACCAGCCAGATGCAACCCACGGCCATATAGGACCTACGGGCGATGTTCTTGAGTTGATATATGTCGATCTTAGCACAGCTGGACCCGTATATACGGCATGTGGGTGGCTCTGATACCCGCCAGATGCAACCCACGGCCATATAGAACCTACAGGCGATGTTCTTGATTCGATATATGTCGTTCTGAGCACAAATGGGCCTCCGTATATACGGCATGTGGGTGGCTCTGATATCAGCCAGATGCAACCCACGGCCCTATAGGACCTACAGGCGATGTTCTTGAGTCGATATATGTCGATCTGAGCACAGCTGGGCCCCGTATATACAGCATGGGGGTAGCTCTGATACCAGCCAGATGCAACCCACGGCCATATAGGACCTACAGGCGATGTTCTTGATTCGATATATGTCGTTCTGAGCACAACTGGGCCTCCGTATATACGGCATGTAGTGTGACGGGCGGTTCCACCGGGTAGCAAAGTGTCACAAATAAATAATAAATCAAAATGTTTATTCAGAAAAAAAGAAAATAAATGTAATTGTAATAAAATAAACAGACTTCTTAAAATGTAAAATAAACCGGGGGACAAAATATAAAATAAACAATATCCTAACGGGGGTAACGGTGGGCAGCGTGGTCAGGGGGAAGGTGGTAATGAACCAGTGAATGTGCCGGGGCACCACTGGTTCCGGGCTGTCAGGGAAAGAACTACGAATGTGCCGGGGCACCGTTAGTTCGGGCAGTACAGATGGGAGCGGACGAAATGAATGTGCCAGGGCACCATTAAGTCCGGAGGAGGGTTGAGAGACTGGACTGTACTCTCCCGGTTAATTTTTTTTTTTTTTTTTTGTTTGGCGACAGGCCTAGGAGTGTAAAAATCTTCTAAAAGACAAATCCCCTCTCTGTGAGGGGAGACAGTGTCAGATTCTTACTGACTAAAAAGCACTCCTCCTGAAACATAGCGAAAACATTAGTTTTATATATGGGTATCTATAAGTGTGTAAAAAATTCGCGGGATGATTGGATGTGGAATGGTCGTTTGGCCAGCCCCGGGGGGCTTCACGGAAGTTGGCCTATTCGCAATTTGTCCAGTTTTCACTGGGCAACTTGCGAATATTTCAGGCCGAAGGATAGCTCAGAGTCTATGGTCCGGGGTGAATTGACAGTAAGTTCCAAACTATGTTTGCAACTGACTGAATCTCCACGGTCGTAGCGCCCTGAGCAATTCGGAGGGCAATATGAGCATCCAGGCGACGAAAACGTTCATCGCGTGGAATTTCAGGATCTATAAGGTCATTTAAGGTATAATGTGGGACGCTTGCCGATGGGGCTGGGATTGTCTGGGGGACTATAGATGTTGCCGGATGGGCGGAGGTTGTCGGTGGGACCGAGGTGGGCTGGGGCATTGGCGGGCTTGCCTTATGGCTAGTAGCGCGGGCGTAAGAGATACCCAACCGGGTTGATGAGTCCGGTTGTGTTTTACGCTTGGGGAAGCTAGAGCATCCCCGATAATTGGCAGGGTGACTGCCGCCGCAATTTGCGCAGGTAGCGGGACCTGTTTCACGAGTGTGTGTACACACTGTGTGAGAGTGAGAGCCTGCGCATCTAACGCAGGCAAAATCACGTCGACAATTAGATGCGGAGTGACCAAACGTTTGGCATCGATGGCATTGCCCAACGTCTAATGATTTGCGTTTATGTTCCACCGTGACGCGGTGAAACGTAAAGATATTGGTGAGCTGGAAGATAGTTCTTCCAGCTGGGGTCAATGGTAATGTTAGCATTACCATTGGGAACACTCGGGAGTTGGACTTTTGGCCCATCTGGTGGGCCGAGATAGCGGGGAAACCCTGCATTTTGACGTCTTCCAGAACGTCTTCTGCAGATAAGGTTTCGGGGATGCCACGGAGAACTACGCGGAGCACTTTGTCGGAGGGTAGGGTGTATGTATGATATTTTGAACCTCTTTCTTCGAGGTATGACGTTAGGCGTCGGAAATCGTCGGGGGAGGCCGGGTGAAGACGCACCCCTTTAGCGGTGTTGACCGCTTTACTGATGTTAATTTTGCGAACTTTAATTTCGCGAAGGATGAGTCCGTAGCCCTCTTTAGATTCAAGGACTACGGGGGGAGGGGTTTTCCCTTTGGGCTGAGGGGTTGCAGAAACTGCGGGAACAGGTGCCGATATGGCCTCAGTTCTCGGCTGCTTTGCCGCTTTTTGTTGCGACTTCGGGAATTGAAATGCCGCTTCGCGAGCTCCGTCTAATTCGTCATCAGACGCAGCGCTAGTGGCAGATGAGCTGGGGCGTGAAAGGTCATCGGTTGCCTTCCTTTTCGGGACTGAGAATTCAGTCAGCATGGGCTCGATGTTGTCTGGGGCTGGGGAGGTGAGCATGGGCTCAATCGGGTTGGCTGGGGGAACGAACATGTCCGCGCCTGGAAGTGCGGGGAATTGTTCGCGTATTTTGGGCTTTTTAGGGCCCTGACTAGGGAGTGTAGCGGGTTTAGCCTGCTTCTTGCTAGAAGACTTTTTGGTCTTCTTGCCGGAAGCCGGTTTTTCCGAGACGGGCTTAACGAGTGGGTTCCCAGAAGCGGGCTCGTTAGTAGGGGGTTGGGGTTTTACCCCCGACGGGACAGGACCGGAGGTAACTAACTGGTTAAGCTGGTTGCCTACTAGGGAGTCTATGAAGGATCCTGGTTCGGGTGATTCAGGAGCTGGAGGATGTTGCTTGTGGCCAGGGAGCGACTTGCAAGCCTTGCCGAGTACAGCTATCTGCTGACGCAGATAGCTCACCTCGGCATTCATGCCTCTTAACAGAGAAACCAACTCCTCCTTGGAGACGTCGAGACCGATGTCGTCGACGTCCATGGCGGAGGTTGATTTGACGCACACTTGGTAGTAAAATTATACACTTACTATTTTCGGTGAGGGTGTTAGCATCCTTCGACGGCTTGGCTTGGCAGCTGGGCTCGGAAGAAAACACGTCTGTCTGTCACGACAGTTCAACTCAGTATGAACCTCTCCCGGTTAAGCCGCGGGCGACGGCTTTTAAAGCCCATCACCGTGGCGGGGAGCGGGATGAAGGTAGTGGAGTATGTTTTGGGAAGAAGGCTGAAGCAGAGAGGGCATGACGTAGCCAAGCAGTGGTGGTACGGCGCAAGGGCGTTGCGCCGCACACACTCGGCGCTTAGGCTTCGTCACACCCCCCCCACTTCGTGACGGAATACGTGGGAAGGACAAGTGACACGTTTACGGGGTACAATTTAAACATAATAATAATAATAAAAAAAATTAACGGGGCCGCGGTATAAATAAACTCTTTAAAGGGGACGGATATCCGTCGTTGGTGCTGCATCGGGTGGAATGGTGATCCATCGTCCATTATCAGCATTTCCTATGCGAACGCGACATCTTTTATTGGTTGGCTGATGTGGGAGTCGTAAGGCGCTGAGTGGGATCCGAATTGGGCAGACGGTAGGCAGCCGGAGATGCTCCGGAGTTCTCGGTGTCTTCGGGACCGTGCCTCGCATAGCTGGTGGCGTTGTCAATTCTGTCACTGCGTTGACGTGCCGGACCGGTGACAGAATGGGCGACAGGAGTGGATTAAAATATTTTATCCTTGTGTCTGGCGTTGTCGGGACGTTTTCCGTGGTTGTACGGGAATGGTGTGGTTGCGATAGACATCCTGTCTTGTGGGGTCGATTGAGGTCGAAGTATTGTTCTGACTCGGAATCCGATCCGAACAAATCGGATAGCTTCTCCTGAAGCGGTTTCCTCTTGTGGACCGGTTCTGGGGTATTTGCCATTGGCGACAGCATAGCGGGGACTCTCGTTTCCATACTTATGTGGATAGTGAATGGGTAGGAATGGGATGACAAAATGAGTTTACCTAAGGTAAAAAATTTTTGATTTTTCTTTGCCTCCCTATTGTCATTTTTCTATTTTATTCATATGCCTTCTTTAGGTCGTTTATATGTACTCTGTGTAATTTTTTATTCTTGTCGTTTTTCAGAGTATATATTAAAGGGGAGTGATCGGTTACAACTGTGAATGGTCCAGTGTATTTTTCGGCTAGTTTGGCAGCAAATCCTTCCCCAGCTGCAGATAATGAATGATGCCGTTTCCAGACCCGGTCACCCACATGGCATCTCCATTCTCGACGGCGCAGATTGTAATGCTTGCTCTGGCTGGTAAATGCTTTAGCCAAATTAAGCTGGACTAATTTATAGGTGTCTTCTAGTGTCTTGAGTTTTTCAGCTCGGTCAGGTGGACTTTCTTCGGTCTTGGTGTGTGGTTGTTGGAGGCAGTACGGTATCTCTGGCTCCCTTCCAAAGTTTAGAAAAGCTGGAGTGAATCCTGTGGATTCCTGCCTGGCAGTGTTTACTGCATAAGTCAGTGCCGCCAGATTTGCATCCCAGTTTCGATGATTCCCCTCCGTAAATTGGCTGATCATCGTTTTCATCGTTCGGTTTGCACGTTCTACTGGGTTAGCCTGTGGGGTGTATGGAGTGGTGAATTGGAGTTCGCACCCTAATTCCTTGGCAAGGTTTTTGAATTTTTTGCTGTCGAATTGGGAACCATTGTCACATATTATTTTGGTAGGTCTCCCAAATCTGAACACTACCAGCTCTAGTAGTGCCTGGCTTATGGTGTCGGCGGTAGCTGTACGTAGGGGTCGGGTTTCGGTCCACTTAGTGAAACGGTCTTGGAAAATAACTATGAACCGATGGCCCCGAGGTGATTTAGGAAGCGGTCCCATTAAGTCTGTTGAGATCGTATGCCATGGTCCTGGTATTTTGGGTAAGGACATCTTCCCGGCTGGACATTGCTGACTCGTTTTAAACTGTTGGCACTTTGTGCATTTTCTAACATATTGTGCAATATCTCGGTTCATTGCCGGCCAGTAGTGTAAATGTGATATCCTGATTATTGTTTTGCTTATACCTAGGTGACCGGCTGATGGATTATCGTGGAATTGTTGCAGGATTTTTGCCCGGAGCGGTTTTGGCACGCAACGTTTCCACGGTTGTGTCATTTCTTCTTCTTTCCAATCCATTGGGTCCCAGAAGTGGCGGTATAATATCCCCTGGATTATACGGTACTCGGAAAATTGTTGCGGATTTTCTTGCACCTTCTTGATAAGTGTGGTGTACCACGGGCAGTGTTCCTCATCGATGCTGCAGACGGTTTTCCACTGGTTGGCCGGCATCTGTTTTGGTTGTTCCTTGATGTAAGGCTGTCGGGATAATGCATCTGCTACTCGGTTTAAATGGCCACGACGGTATGTAATTTCGAAATCAAACTGCTGCAGATACATTACCCATCGTGCAATTCTTCCAGATGGGCTTTTTAGGTTGTTCAGCCAGGCTAATGATTGATGGTCTGTAGCTATTTTGAATCGGTATCCCTCCAAGTAGTGCCGCATCTTTTGGACTCCCCACACTATAGCCAGGCATTCCTTTTCCGTCGTGGAATAGTTTTTCTCCGGAGCGGACAGCGAACGGCTTGCATAGGATATTACATGTTCTCCTGAGTCGTCGTACTGCACGAGGGCGGCTCCCAGTCCTTCGTTGGATGCGTCGGTTTGTAGCGTGAAAACTCTATGGAAGTCAGGGCAGGAGAGAATTGGGCTCGATGTTAGGCAGTTTTTTAGTTTACAAAAACTATCCTCTTGCTCCTTAGTCCATGCCCATCGGGTTTTCTTTTTCAGAAGGTGGTGTAGTGGGCTGGCAATCTGTGCGAAATTGGGCACAAAACGGCGGTACCAGGAAGCCACTCCCAGGAATCTACGGAGTTCTTTTACGGTAGTCGGCGGTGTGAACTGTCGTAGAGCTTCTGTTTTTTCGGGGTCCGTTGCAATACCTTTCTCAGAGATAATATGACCGAGGTATTTAATGCTCTTGCAACAAAATTTGCATTTGTCTAAATTTAATTTTAAGTTTGCCTGTCGTAATCGTTTGAAAATTGTTTGTAGGTTATCCAGGTGCTCTTTGAACGTTTTCCCCAATACTATGATGTCGTCTAAGTAAGCGAACGCCCGTGGTTCCAAGTCTGGTCCTATAATTGAGTCCAATAACCTCTGGAATGTAGCTGGTGCTGAATGTAACCCGAATGGCATCGTTTTGAACTGGAAAAGTCCTTTTCCGGCTATCGTGAAAGCTGTGAGCGGTTTACTGGTTTCGAAGAGCGGTATTTGCCAGTAGCCCTGCTTCAGATCCAATGTCGAGATGTATCTCGCCTCCCGAAGTTTATCCAGGATTGCGTCAATTTGTGGCAAGGGGTAGGCGTCTTTTACACTCACTGAGTTTAATTTTCGAAAATCTATGCAGAACCTCAATTTCCCATTGTTCTTTTTTACAATTACTACTGGTGAACTCCACGGGCTGTGTGACGGTTCGATTACGCCCTCTTCTAGCATAGTGTTGACCTCTTCGTCGACGGCGGCGGCGAGTTTTGGGTTGAGTGGCCTGTGTCGTTGTTTAATTGGGTCCTTGCATGTCAGTCTTATTTGGTGTTCTATCAGCGGTGTTGTTCCAGATATATTACTGAATTTTGGTAATTCCATTCCTAGGAAATGCTTGAGACGGGTCGATTCCTCGGAGGATATTTCCATTGTTCCTGGACTTGTTTGGACGGAGCAAATTTTAGTCGGAGTGGCGTTCGGTATCGGTTTTTGATAGGGGATCACAGGTATGATGCGTGGTTGGTTGTGTTCATAGGTGAGGATAATGTTATATTTCCTCAGGATATCGGCTCCCATGAGGATGTCGGCGGCTAGATGTGGGAGGAAACGGAATTCATCCTTGAACACTTGATCTCCCTGTGACCATTCTATTGGGACGGATCCATACACCTCGGTTTCCTGACAATTAGCGAGACGGACGTATTCTGCATTAGATGCCGCTGGGGGGCTGATGCCTACTGAATTTAGTGTATGCAGGTTTATGTAAGATCTTTCTGACCCGGTGTCTATCAGTGCTAAGAAATGCTTGTTGTTGATTACGATTTCTAGCACTGGTCGGATGTCGTGTGTGTGGTCTACATTACTGAGCGTTGTGCAGTTTTCTCGCATTTCTTTAGATAACTTTAGGGATGATTGCCGCGAGTGACACCACCCCTGTTGGCGTTTCCCGTGCAGCGGCAATCCCTGGACATCACACCGTCCGTTCCGCACCTGGAGCAGAACAATCTCGGGGTATTTCGGCATTGTTGACGGACATGTCCATGTTGTCCGCACCTGAAACATACTGTGGAGGAGGGTATCCCAGATGGCTCATTCTTCTTGGGGACGGAGTTCCTTTCATACGGGGGGGACGTGGTCTGGTTGTTGCGTATCGGCTGAACATTAATTTCTTTTTCCAGCTCCTCCTGTTCCCTCATTTGGTCCAGTAGTTGGGGGAGGGAATGCACGTCTGTGATATGGATGAAACGACGTATTTCTGGTCTCATGTTGCGGTGGATTATTTTTAATTCTTCCTGGGTTGTTATTCTCCCGTGGCGGCGGATTAGAGTCTGAATATTTATGCAGAAATCTTTCGCGGATTCTCTGGGTTTCTGCTTTCGGTTTCTAATCTCCTCTTCTAGGAGAAACTCGTAGTCGCGGGGTAAGTAAAATTCTTTAAATGCGACTATGAATTGGTCCCACGAACTCCACACTGTTTTGTTATTGCGGAACCACAACAGTGCGGATCCTCTTAGTAGCTGCGGCATCGCCTGGTATAGTTGTGTGTTGTCTATACCGTACGCGCTTAGGCTTCGTCACAGTAGGTGGCTCTGATATCAGCCAGATGCAACCCACGGCCCTATAGGACCTACAGGCGATGTTCTTGAGTCGATATATGTCGATCTGAGCACAGCTGGGCCCCGTATATACAGCATGGGGGTAGCTCTGATACCAGCCAGATGCAACCCTCGGCCATATAGGACCTACAGGCGATGTTCTTGAGTCGATATATGTCGATCTGAGCACAGCTGGGCGCCGTATATACAGCATGGGGGTAGCCCTGATACCAGTCAGATGCAACCCACGGCCATATAGGACATACAGGCGATGTTATTGAGTCGATATATGTCGATCTGAGCACAGCTGGGCCCCGTATATACAGCATGGGGGTAGCTCTGATACCAGCCAGATGCAACCCACGGCCATATAGGACCTACTGGCGATGTTCTTCAGTCGATATATGTCGATCTGAGCACAGCTGGGCGCCGTATATACAGCATGGGGGTAGCTGTGATACCAGCCAGCTGCAACCCACGGCTATATAGGACCTACAGGCAATGTTCTTGATTCGATATATGTCGTTCTGAGCACAACTGGGCCTCCGTATATACGGCATGTGGGTGGCTCTGATATCATCCAGATGCAACCCACGGCCCTATAGGACCTACAGGCGATGTTCTTGAGTCGATATATGTCGATCTGAGCACAGCTGGGCCCCGTATATACAGCATGGGGGTAGCTCTGATACCAGCCAGATGCAACCCACGGCCATATAGGACCTACTGGCGATGTTCTTGAGTCGATATATGTCGATATGAGCACAGCTGGTCGCCGTATATACAGCATGGGGGTAGCTCTGATACCAGCCAGCTGCAACCCACGGCCATATAAGACCCACAGGCGATGTTTTTCAGTCGATATATGTCGATCTGAGCACAGCTGGGCGCCGTATATACAGCATGGGGGTAGCTCTGATACCAGCCAGCTGCAACCCACGGCCATATAAGACCTACAGGCGATGTTCTTGAGTCGATATATGTCGATCTGAGCACAGTTGGGCGCCGTATATACAGCATGGGGGTAGCTCTGATACCAGTCAGATGCAACCCACGGCCATATAGGACCTACAGGCGATGTTCTTGAGTCGATATATGTCGATCTGAGCACAGCTGGGCCCCGTATATACGGCATGTGGGTGGCTCTGATACCAGCCAGCTGCAACCCACGGCTATATAGGACCTACAGGCGATGTTCTTGAGTCGATATATGTCGATTTGAGCATAGATGGGCCACGTATATACAGCATGGGGGTAGCTGTGATACCAGCCAGCTGCAACCCACGGCTATATAGGACCTACAGGCGATGTTCTTGAGTCGATATATGTCGATCGGAGCACAGCTGGGCCCCGTATATACAGTATGCGGGTAGCTCTGATACCAGCCAGATGCAACCCACGGCCATATAGGACCCTCAGGCGATGTTCTTGAGTCGATATATGTCGATCTGAGCACAGCTGGGCGCCGTATATACAGCATGGGGGTAGCTCTGATACCAGCCAGATGCAACCCACGGCCATATAGGACCTACAGGCGATGTTCTTGAGTCGATTTATGTCGATCTGAGCACAGCTGGGCCCCGTATAAACGGCACGTGGGTGGCTCTGATACCAGCCAGCTGCAACCCACGGCCATATAGGACCTACAGGCGATGTTCTTCAGTCGATATATGTCGATCTGAGCACAGCTGGTTCACGTATATACAGCATGGGGGTAGCTGTGCTACCAGCCAGCTGCAACCCACGGCCATATAAGACCCACAGGCGATTTTCTTGAGTCGATATGTGTCGATCTGAGCACAGCTGGGCCTCGTATATACAGCATGGGGGTGGCTCTGATACCAGCCAGATGCAACCCACGGCCATATAGGACCTACAGGCGATGTTCTTGATTCGATATATGTCGATCTGAGCACAACTGGGCCCCCGTATATACGGCATGTGGGTGGCTCTGATATCAGCCAGATGCAACCCACGGCCCTATAGGACCTACAGGCGATGTTCTTGAGTCGATATATGTCGATCTGAGCACAGCTGGTCCACGTATATACAGCATGGGGGTAGCTGTGCTACCAGCCAGCTGCAACCCACGGCCATATAAGACCCACAGGCGATTTTCTTGAGTCGATATGTGTCAATCTGAGCACAGCTGGGCCTCGTATCTACAGCATGGGGGTAGCTCTGATACCATCCAGATGCAACCCACGGCCATATAGGACCTACAGGCGATGTTCTTGATTCGATATATGTCTATCTGAGCACAACTGGGCCCCCGTATATACGGCATGTGGGTGGCTCTGATATCAGCCAGATGCAACCCACGGCCCTATAGGACCTACAGGCGATGCTCTTGAGTCGATATATGTCGATCTGAGCACAGCTGGGCCCCGTAGATACGGCATGTGGGTGGCTCTGATACCAGCCAGCTGCAACCCACGGCCATATAGGACCTACTGGCGATGTTCTTGAGTCGATATATGTCGATCTGAGCACAGCTGAGGGCCGTATATACAGCATGGGGGTAGCTCTGATACCAGCCAGCTGCAACCCACGGCCATATAAGACCCACAGGCGTTGTTTTTGAGTCGATATATGTCGATCTGAGCACAGCTGGGCGCCGTATATACAGCATGGGGGTAGCTCTAATACCAGCCAGCTGCAACCCACGGCCATATAAGACCTACAGGCGATGTTCTTGAGTCGATATATGTCGATCTGAGCACAGCTGGGCGCCGTATATACAGCATGGGGGTAGCTCTGATACCAGCCAGATGCAACCCACGGCCATATAGGACCTACAGGCGATGTTCTTGATTCGATATATGTCGATCTGAGCACAACTGGGCCCCCGTATATACGGCATGTGGGTGGCTCTGATATCAGCCAGATGCAACCCACAGCCCTATAGGACCCACAGGCGATGTTCTTTAGTCGATATATGTCGATCTGAGCACAGCTGGGCCCCGTATATACAGCATGGGGGTAGCTCTGATACCAGCCAGATGCAACCCACGGCCATATAGGACCTACAGGCGATGTTCTTGGGTCGATATATGTCGATCTGAGCACAGCTGGGCGCCGTATATACAGCATGGGGGTAGCTCTGATACCAGTCAGATGCAACCCACGGCCATATAGGACCTACAGGCGATGTTCTTGAGTCGATATATGTCGATCTGAGCACAGCTGGGCCCCGTATATACGGCATGTGGGTGGCTCTGATAACAGCCAGCTGCAACCCACGGCCATATAGGACCTACAGGCGATGTTCTTGAGTCGATATATGTCGATTTGAGCATAGCTGGGCCACGTATATACAGCATGGGGGTAGCTGTGATACCAGCCAGCTGCAACCCACGGCTATATAGGACCTACAGGCGATGTTCTTGAGTCGATATATGTCGATCGGAGCACAGCTGGGCCCCGTATATACAGCATGCGGGTAGCTCTGATACCATCCAGATGCAACCCACGGCCATATAGGACCCACAGGCGATGTTCTTGAGTCGATATATGTCGATCTGAGCACAGCTGGGCCCCGTAGATACGGCATGTGGGTGGCTCTGATACCAGCCAGCTGAAACCCACGGCCATATAGGACCTACAGGCGATGTTCTTCAGTCGATATATGTCGATCTGAGCACAGCTGGTCCACATATATACAGCATGGGGGTAGCTGTGCTACCAGCCAGCTGCAACCCACGGCCATTTAAGACCCACAGGCGATTTTCTTGAGTCGATATGTGTCGATCTGAGCACAGCTGGGCCTCGTATATACAGCATGGGGGTAGTTCTGATACCAGCCAGATGCAACCCACGGCCATATAGGACCTACAGGCGATGTTCTTGAGTCGATATATGTCGATCTGAGCACAGCTGGGCGCCGTATATACAGCATGGGGGTAGCTCTGATACCAGTCAGATGCAACCCACGGCCATATAAGACCCACAGGCGATTTTCTTGAGTCGATATGTGTCGATCTGAGCACAGTTGGGCCTCGTATATACAGCATGGGGGTAGCTCTGATACCAGCCAGATGCAACCCACGGCCATATATTACCTACAGGCGATGTTCTTGTGTCGATATATGTCGACTTGAGCATAGCTGGGCCACGTATATACAGCATGGGGGTAGCTGTGATACCAGCCAGCTGCAACCCACGGCTATATAGGACCTACAGGCGATGTTCTTGAGTCGATATATGTCGATCGGAGCACAGCTGGGCCCCGTATATACAGCATGCGGGTAGCTCTGATACCAGCCAGATGCAACCCACGACCATATAGGACCCTCAGGCGATGTTCTTGAGTCGATATATATCGATCTGAGCACAGCTGGGCGCCGTATATACAGCACGGGGGTAGCTCTGATACCAGCCAGATGCAACGCACGGCCATATAGGACCTACAGGCGATGTTCTTGAGTCGATTTATGTCGATCTGAGCACAGCTGGGCCCCGTATATACGGCATGTGGGTGGCTCTGATACCAGCCAGCTGCAACCCACGGCCATATAGGACCTACAGGCGATGTTCTTCAGTCGATATATGTCGATCTGAGCACAGCTGGGCCACGTATATACAGCATGGGGGTAGCTGTGCTACCAGCCAGCTGCAACCCACGGCCATATAAGACCCACAGGCGATTTTCTTGAGTCGATATGTGTCGATCTGAGCACAGTTGGGCCTCGTATATACAGCATGGGGGTAGCTCTGATACCAGCCAGATGCAACCTACGGCCATATAGGACCTACAGGCGATGTTCTTGAGTTGATATATGTCGATCTTAGCACAGCTGGGCCCTGTATATACGGCATGTGGGTGGCTCTGATACCTGCCAGATGCAACCCACGGCCATATAGGACCTACAGGCGATGTTCTTGATTCGATATATGTCGATCTGAGCACAACTGGGCCTCCTGTATATACGGCATGTGGGTGACTCTGATATCAGCCAGATGCAACCCACGGCCCTATAGGACCTACAGGCGATGTTCTTGAGTCGATATATGTCGATCTGAGCACAGCTGGGCCCCGTATATACAGCATGGGGGTAGCTCTGATACCAGTCAGATGCAACCCACGGCCATATAGGACCTACAGGCGATGTTCTTGAGTCGATATATGTCGATCTGAGCACAGCTGGGCCCCGTATATACGGCATGTGGGTGGCTCTGATAACAGCCAGCTGCAACCCACGGCCATATAGGACCTACAGGCGATGTTCTTGAGTCGACATATGTCGATTTGAGCATAGCTGGGCCACGTATATACAGCATGGGGGTAGCTGTGATACCAGCCAGCTGCAACCCACGGCTATATAGGACCTACAGGCGATGTTCTTGAGTCGATATATGTCGATCGGAGCACAGCTGGGCCACGTATATACAGCATGGGGGTAGCTGTGCTACCAGCCAGCTGCAACCCACGGCCATATAAGACCCACAGGCGATGTTCTTGAGTCGATATATGTCGATCTGAGCACAGCTGGGCCCCGTATATACAGCATGGGGGTAGCTCTGATACCAGCCAGATGCAACCCACGGCCAAATAGGACCTACAGGCGATGTTCTTGATTCGATATATGTCGTTCTGAGCACAACTGAGCCTCCGTATATACGGCATGTGGGTGGCTCTGATATCAGCCAGATGCAACCCACGGCCCTATAGGACCTACAGGCGATGTTCTTGAGTCGATATGTGTCGATCTGAGCACAGCTGGGCCCCGTATATACAGCATGGGGGTAGCTCTGATACCAGCCAGATGCAACCCTCGGCCATATAGGACCTACAGGCGATGTTCTTGAGTCGATATATGTCGATCTGAGCACAGCTGGGCGCCGTATATACAGCATGGGGGTAGCTCTGATACCAGTCAGATGCAACCCACGGCCATATAGGACATACAGGCGATGTTATTGAGTCGATATATGTCGATCTCAGCACAGCTGGGCCCCGTATATACAGCATGGCGGTAGCTCTGATACCAGCCAGATGCAACCCACGGCCATATAGGACCTACTGGCGATGTTCTTGAGTCGATATATGTCGATCTGAGCACAGCTGGGCGCCGTATATACAGCATGGGGGTAGCTGTGATACCAGCCAGCTGCAACCCACGGCTATATAGGACCTACAGGCGATGTTCTTGATTCGATATATATCGTTCTGAGCACAACTGGGCCTCCGTATATACGGCATGTGGGTGGCTCTGATATCAGCCAGATGCAACCCACGGCCCTATAGGACCTACAGGCGATGTTCTTGAGTCGATATATGTCGATCTGAGCACAGCTGGGCCCCGTATATACAGCATGGGGGTAGCTCTGATACCAGCCAGATGCAACCCACGGCCATATAGGACCTACTGGCGATGTTCTTGAGTCGATATATGTCGATCTGAGCACAGCTGGGCGCCGTATATACAGAATGGGGGTAGCTCTGATACCAGCCAGCTGCAACCCACGGCCATATAAGACCCACAGGCGATGTTTTTCAGTCGATATATGTCGATCTGAGCACAGCTGGGCGCCGTATATACAGCATGGGGGTAGCTCTGATACCAGCCAGCTGCAACCAACGGCCATATAAGACCTACAGGCGATGTTCTTGAGTCGATATATGTCGATCTGAGCACAGCTGGGCGCCGTATATACAGCATGGGGGTAGCTCTGATACCAGTCAGATGCAACCCACGGCCATATAGGACCTACAGGCGATGTTCTTGAGTCGATATATGTCGATCTGAGCACAGCTGGGCCCCGTATATACGGCATGTGGGTGGCTCTGATACCAGCCAGCTGCAACCCACGGCTATATAGGACCTACAGGCGATGTTCTTGAGTCGATATATGTCGATTTGAGCATAGATGGGCCACGTATATACAGCATGGGGGTAGCTGTGATACCAGCCAGCTGCAACCCACGGCTATATAGGACCTACAGGCGATGTTCTTGAGTCGATATATGTCGATCGGAGCACAGCTGGGCCCCGTATATACACTATGCGGGTAGCTCTGATACCAGCCAGATGCAACCCACGGCCATATAGGACCCTCAGGCGATGTTCTTGAGTCGATATATGTCGATCTGAGCACAGCTGGGCGCCGTATAAACGGCATGTGGGTGGCTCTGATACCAGCCAGCTGCAACCCACGGCCATATAGGACCTACAGGGCCCCGTATATACGGCATGTGTGTGGCTCTGATACCAGCCAGCTGCAACCCACGGCCATATAGGACCTACAGGCGATGTTCTTCAGTCGATATATGTCGATCTGAGCACAGCTGGTCCACGTATATACAGCATGGGGGTAGCTGTGCTACCAGCCAGCTGCAACCCACGGCCATATAAGACCCACAGGCGATTTTCTTGAGTCGATATGTGTCGATCTGAGCACAGCTGGGCCTCGTATATACAGCATGGGGGTAGCTCTGATACCAGCCAGATGCAACCCACGGCCATATAGGACCTACAGGCGATGTTCTTGAGTCTATATATGTCGATCTGAGCACAGCTGGGCGCCGTATATACATCATGGGGGTAGCTCTGATATCAGTCAGATGCAACCCACGGCCATATAGGACCTACAGGCGATGTTCTTGAGTCGATATATGTCGATCTGAGCACAGCTGGGCCCCGTATATACGGCATGTGGGTGGCTCTGATAACAGCCAGCTGCAACCCACGGCCATATAGGACCTACAGGCGATGTTCTTGAGTCGATATATGTCGATTTGAGCATAGCTGGGCCACGTATATACAGCATGGGGGTAGCTGTGATACCAGCCAGCTGCAACCCACGGCTATATAGGACTTACAGGCGATGTTCTTGAGTCGATATATGTCGATCGGAGCACAGCTGGGCCCCGTATATACCGCATGCGGGTAGCTCTGATACCAGCCAGATGCAACCCACGGCCATATAGGACCCTCAGGCGATGTTCTTGAGTCGATATATGTCGATCTGAGCACAGCTGGGCGCCGTATATACAGCATGGGGGTAGCTCTGATACCAGCCAGATGCAACCTACGGCCATATAGGACCTACAGGCTATGTTCTTGAGTCGATTTATGTCGATCTGAGCACAGCTGGGCTCCGTATATACGGCATGTGGGTGGCTCTGATACCAGCCAGCTGCAACCCACGGCCATATAGGACCTACAGGCGATGTTCTTCAGTCGATATATGTCGATCTGAGCACAGCTGGGCCACGTATATACAGCATGGGGGTAGCTGTGCTACCAGCCAGCTGCAACCCACGGCCATATAAGACCCACAGGCGATTTTCTTGAGTCGATTTGTGTCGATCTGAGCACAGTTGGGCCTCGTATATACAGCATGGGGGTAGCTCTGATACCAGCCAGATGTTCTTGAGTCGATATATGTCGATTTGAGCATAGCTGGGCCACGTATATACAGCATGGGGGTAGCTGTGATACCAGCCAGCTGCAACCCACGGCTATATAGGACCTACAGGCGATGTTCTTGAGTCGATATATGTCGATCGGAGCACAGCTGGGCCCCGTATATACAGCATGCGGGTAGCTCTGATACCAGCCAGATGCAACCCACGGCCATATAGGACCCTCAGGCGATGTTCTTGAGTCGATATATGTCGATCTGAGCACAGCTGGGCGCCGTATATACAGCATGGGTGTAGCTCTGATACCAGCCAGCTGCAACCCACGGCCATATAGGACCTACAGGCGATGTTCTTCAGTCGATATATGTCGATCTGAGCACAGCTGGGCCACGTATATACAGCATGGGGGTAGCTGTGCTACCAGCCAGCTGCAACCCACGGCCATATAAGACCCACAGGCGATTTTCTTGAGTCGATTTGTGTCGATCTGAGCACAGTTGGGCCTCGTATATACAGCATGGGGGTAGCTCTGATACCAGCCAGATGCAACCCACGGCCATATATTACCTACAGGCGATGTTCTTGAGTCGATATATGTCGATTTGAGCATAGCTGGGCCACGTATATACAGCATGGGGGTAGCTGTGATACCAGCCAGCTGCAACCCACGGCTATATAGGACCTACAGGCGATGTTCTTGAGTCGATATATGTCGATCGGAGCACAGCTCGGCCCCGTATATACAGCATGCGGGTAGCTCTGATACCAGCCAGATGCAACCCACGGCCATATAGGACCCTCAGGCGATGTTCTTGAGTCGATATATGTCGATCTGAGCACAGCTGGGCGCCGTATATACAGCATGGGGGTAGCTCTGATACCAGCCAGATGCAACCCACGGCCATATAGGACCTACAGGCGATGTTCTTGAGTCGATTTATGTCGATCTGAGCACAGCTGGGCCCCGTATATACGGCATGTGGGTGGCTCTGATACCAGCCAGCTGCAACCCACGGCCATATAGGACCTACAGGCGATGTTCTTCAGTCGATATATGTCGATCTGAGCACAGCTGGGCCACGTATATACAGCATGGGGGTAGCTGTGCTACCAGCCAGCTGCAACCCACGGCCATATAAGACCCACAGGCGATTTTCTTGAGTCGATATGTGTCGATCTGAGCACAGTTGGGCCTCGTATATACAGCATGGGGGTAGCTCTGATACCAGCCAGATGCAACCCACGTCCATATAGGACCTACAGGCGATGTTCTTGAGTTGATATATGTCGATCTCAGCACAGCTGGGCCCCGTATATACGGCATGTGCGTGGCTCTAATACCTGCCAGATGCAACCCACGGCCATATAGGACCTACAGGCGATGTTCTTGATTCGATATATGTCGATCTGAGCACAACTGGGCCCCCGTATATACGGCATGTGGGTGGCTCTGATATCAGCCAGATGCAACCCACAGCCCTATAGGACCTACAGGCGATGTTCTTCAGTCGATATATGTCGATCTGAGCACAGCTGGGCCACGTATATACAGCATGGGGGTAGCTGTGCTACCAGCCAGCTGCAACCCACGGCCATATAAGACCCACAGGCGATTTTCTTGAGTCGATATGTGTCGATCTGAGCACAGTTGGGCCTCGTATATACAGCATGGGGGTAGCTCTGATACCAGCCAGATGCAACCCACGGCCATATAGGACCTACTGGCGATGTTCTTGATTCGATATATGTCGATCTGAGCACAACTGGGCCCCCGTATATACGGCATGTGGGTGGCTCTGATATCAGCCAGATGCAACCCACAGCCCTATAGGACCTACAGGCGATGTTCTTTAGTCGATATATGTCGATCTGAGGACAGCTGGGCGCCGTATATACAGCATGGGGGTAGCTCTGATACCAGCCAGCTGCAACCCACGGCCATATAAGTCCCACAGGCGATGTTTTTGAGTCGATATATGTCGATCTGAGCACAGCTGGGCGCCGTATATACAGCATGGGGGTAGCTCTAATACCAGCCAGCTGCAACCCACGGCCATATAAGACCTACAGGCGATGTTCTTGAGTCGATATATGTCGATCTGAGCACAGCTGGGCGCCGTATATACAGCATGGGGGTAGCTCTGATACCAGCCAGATGCAACCCACGGCCATATAGGACCTACAGGCGATGTTCTTGATTCGATATATGTCGATCTGAGCACAACTGGGCCCCCGTATATACGGCATGTGGGTGGCTCTGATATCAGCCAGATGCAACCCACAGCCCTATAGGACCTACAGGCGATGTTCTTTAGTCGATATATGTCGATCTGAGCACAACTGGGCCTCCTGTATATACGGCATGTAGGTGACTCTGATATCAGCCAGATGCAACCCACGGCCCTATAGGACCTACAAGCGATATTCTTGAGTCGATATATGTCGATCTGAGCACAGCTGGGCCCCGTATATACAGCATGGGGGTAGCTCTGATACCAGTCAGATGCAACCCACGGCCATATAGGACCTACAGGCGATGTTCTTGAGTCGATATATGTCGATCTGAGCACAGCTGGGCCCCGTATATGCAGCATGGGGGTAGCTCTGATACCAGTCAGATGCAACCCACGGCCATATAGGACCTACAGGCGATGTTCTTGAGTCGATATATGTCGATCTGAGCACAGCTGGGCCCCGTATATACAGCATGGGGGTAGCTCTGATACCAGTCAGATGCAACCCACGGCCATATAGGACCTACAGGCGATGTTCTTGAGTCGATATATGTCGATCTGAGCACTCCTGGGCGCCGTATATACAGCACGGGGGTAGCTCTGATACCAGCCAGATGCAACCCGCGGCCATATAGGACCTACACGCGATGTTCTTGAGTCGATTTATGTCGATCTGAGCACAGCTGGGCCACGTATATACAGCATGGTGGTAGCTGTGCTACCAGCCTGCTGCAACCCACGGCCATATAAGACCCACAGGCGATTTTCTTGAGTCGATATGTGTCGATCTGAGTACAGTTGTGCCTCGTATATACAGCATGGGGGTAGCTCTGATACCAGCCAGATGTAACCCACGGCCATATAGGACCTACAGGCGATGTTCTTGAGTTGATATATGTCGATCTTAGCACAGCTGGGCCCTGTATATACGGCATGTAGGTGGCTCTGATACCTGCCAGATGCAACCCACGGCCATATAGGACCTACAGGCGATGTTCTTGATTCGATATATGTCGATCTGAGCACAACTGGGCCTCCTGTATATAAGGCATGTGGGTGACTCTGATATCAGCCAGATGCAACCCACGGCCCTATAGGACCTACAGGCGATGTTCTTGAGTCGATATATGTCGACAAGAGCACAGCTGGGCCCCGTATATACGGCATGTGGGTGGCTCTGATACCAGCCAGCTGCAACCCACGGCCATATAGGACCTACAGGCGATGTTCTTGAGTCGATATATGTCGATTTGAGCATAGATGGGCCACGTATATACAGCATGGGGTAGCTGTGATACCAGCCAGCTGCAACCCACGGCTATATAGGACCTACAGGCGATGTTCTTGAGTCGATATATGTCGATCGGAGCACAGCTGGGCCCCGTATATACAGCATGCGGGTAGCTCTGATACCAGCCAGATGCAACCCACGGCCATATAGGACCCTCAGGCGATGTTCTTGAGTCGATATATGTCGATCTGAGCACAGCTGGGCGCCGTATATACAGCATGGGGGTAGCTCTGATACCAGCCAGATGCAACCCACGGACATATAGGACCTACAGGCGATGTTCTTGAGTCGATTTATGTCGATCTGAGCACAGCTGGGCCCCGCATATACGGCATGTTGGTGGCTCTGATACCAGCCAGCTGCAACCCACGGCCATATAGCACCTACAGGCAATGTTCTTCAGTCGATATATGTCGATCTGAGCACAGCTGGGCCACGTATATACAGCATGGGGGTAGCTGTGCTACCAGCCAGCTGCAACCCACGGCCATATAAGACCCACAGGCGGTGTTCTTGAGTTGATATATGTCGATCTTAGCACAGCTGGGCCCCGTATATACAGCATGGGGGTAGCTCTGATACCAGCCAGATGCAACCCACGGCCATATAGGACCTACAGGCGATGTTCTTGAGTTGATATATGTCGATCTTAGCACAGCTGGGCCCCCGTATATACGGCATGTGGGTGGCTCTGGTACTTGCCAGATGCAACCCACGGCCATATAGGACCTACAGGCGATGTTCTTAATTCGATATATGTCGATCTGAGCACAACTGGGCCCCCGTATATACAGCATGGGGGTAGCTGTGATACCAGCCAGCTGCAACCCACGGCCCTATAGGACCTACAGGCGATGTTCTTGAGTCGATATATGTCGATCTGAGCACAGCTGGGCCCCGTATATACAGCATGGGGGTAGCTCTGATACCAGCCAGATGCAACCCTCGGCCATATAGGACCTACAGGCGATGTTCTTGAGTCGATATAAGTCGATCTGAGCACAGCTGGGCGCCGTATATACAGCATGGGGGTAGCTCTGATACCAGTCAGATGCAACCCACGGCCATATAGGACATACAGGCGATGTTATTGAGTCGATATATGTCGATCTGAGCACAGCTGGGCCCCGTATATACGGCATGTGGGTGGCTCTGATACCAGCCAGCTGCAACCCACGGCCATATAGGACCTACAGGCGATGTTCTTGAGTCGATATATGTCGATCTGAGCACAGCTGGGCCACGTATATACAGCATGGGGGTAGCTGTGCTACCAGCCAGCTGCAACCCACGGCTATGTAGGACCTACAGACGATGTTATTGAGTCGATATATGTCGATCTGAGCACAGCTGGGCGCCGTATATACAGCATGGGGGTAGCTCTGATACCAGCCAGCTGCAACCCACGGCCATATAAGACCTACAGGCGATGTTCTTGAGTCGATATATGTCGATCTGAGCACAGCTGGGCGCCGTATATACAGCATGGGGGTAGCTCTGATACCAGTCAGATGCAACCCACGGCCATATAGGACCTACAGGCGATGTTCTTGAGTCGATATATGTCGATCTGAGCACAGCTGGGCCCCGTATATACGGCATGTGGGTGGCTCTGATAACAGCCAGCTGCAACCCACGGCCATATAGGACCTACAGGCGATGTTCTTGAGTCGATATATGTCGATTTGAGCATAGCTGGGCCACGTATATACAGCATGGGGGTAGCTGTGATACCAGCCAGCTGCAACCCACGGCTATATAGGACCTACAGGCGATGTTCCTGAGTCGATATATGTCGATCGGAGCACAGCTGGGCCCCGTATATACAGCATGCGGGTAGCTCTGACAACAGCCAGATGCAACCCACGGCCATATAGGACCCTCAGGCGATGTTCTTGAGTCGATATATGTCGATCTGAGCACAGCTGGGCGCCGTATATACAGCATGGGGGTAGCTCTGATACCAGCCAGATGCAACCCACGGCCATATAGGACCTACAGGCGATATTCTTGAGTCGATATATGTCGATCTGAGCACAGCTGGGCCCCGTATATACGGCATGTGGGTGGCTCTGATAACAGCCAGCTGCAACCCACGGCCATATAGGACCTACAGGCGATGTTCTTGAGTCGATATATGTCGATTTGAGCATAGATGGGCCACGTATATACAGCATAGGGGTAGCTCTGATACCAGCCAGCTGCAACCCACGGCCATATAGCACCTACAGGCGATGTTCTTGAGTCGATATATGTCGATCTGAGCACAGCTGGGCGCCGTATATACAGCATGGGGGTAGCTCTCATACCAGTCAGATGCAACCCACGGCCATATAGGACCTACAGGCGATGTTCTTGAGTCGATATATGTCGATCTGAGCACAGCTGGGCCCCGTATATACGGCATGTGGGTGGCTCTGATAACAGCCAGCTGCAACCCACGGCCATATAGGACCTACAGGCGATGTTCTTGAGTCGATATATGTCGATTTGAGCATAGCTGGGCCACGTATATACAGCATGGGGGTAGCTGTGATACCAGCCAGCTGCAACCCACGGCTATATAGGACCTACAGGCGATGTTCCTGAGTCGATATATGTCGATCGGAGCACAGCTGGGCCCCGTATATACAGCATGCGAGTAGCTCTGATACCAGCCAGATGCAACCCATGGCCATATAGGACCCTCAGGCGATGTTCTTGAGTCGATATATGTCGATCTGAGCACAGCTGGGCGCCGTATATACAGCATGGGGGTAGCTCTGATACCAGCCAGATGCAACCCACGGCCATATAGGACCTACAGGCGATATTTTGAGTCGATTTATGTCGATCTGAGCACAGCTGGGCCCCGTATATACGGCATGTGGGTGGCTCTGATACCAGCCAGCTGCAACCCACGGCCATATAGGACCTAGAGGCGATGTTCTTCAGTCGATATATGTCGATCTGAGCACAGCTGGGCCACGTATATACAGCATGGGGGTAGCTGTGCTACCAGCCAGCTGCAACCCACGGCTATGTAGGACCTACAGACGATGTTATTGAGTCGATATATGTCGATCTGAGCACAGCTGGGCGCCGTATATACAGAATGGGGGTAGCTCTGATACCAGCCAGCTGCAACCCACGGCCATATAAGACCCACAGGCGATGTTTTTCAGTCGATATATGTCGATCTGAGCACAGCTGGGCGCCGTATATACAGCATGGGGGTAGCTCTGATACCAGCCAGCTGCAACCCACGGCCATATAAGACCTACAGGCGATGTTCTTGAGTCGATATATGTCGATCTGAGCACAGCTGGGCGCCGTATATACAGCATGGGGGTAGCTCTGATACCAGTCAGATGCAACCCACGGCCATATAGGACCTACAGGCGATGTTCTTGAGTCGATATATGTCGATCTGAGCACAGCTGGGCCCCGTATATACGGCATGTGGGTGGCTCTGATACCAGCCAGCTGCAACCCACGGCTATATAGGACCTACAGGCGATGTTCTTGAGTCGATATATGTCGATTTGAGCATAGATGGGCCACGTATATACAGCATGGGGGTAGCTGTGATACCAGCCACCTGCAACCCACGGCTATATAGGACCTACAGGCGATGTTCTTGAGTCGATATATGTCGATCGGAGCACAGCTGGGCCCCGTATATACACTATGCGGGTAGCTCTGATACCAGCCAGATGCAACCCACGGCCATATAGGACCCTCAGGCGATGTTCTTGAGTCGATATATGTCGATCTGAGCACAGCTGGGCGCCGTATAAACGGCATGTGGGTGGCTCTGATACCAGCCAGCTGCAACCCACGGTCATATAGGACCTACAGGGCCCCGTATATACGGCATGTGTGTGGCTCTGATACCAGCCAGCTGCAACCCACGGCTATATAGGACCTACAGGCGATGTTCTTCAGTCGATATATGTCGATCTGAGCACAGCTGGTCCACGTATATACAGCATGGGGGTAGCTGTGCTACCAGCCAGCTGCAACCCACGGCCATATAAGACCCACAGGCGATTTTCTTGAGTCGATTTGTGTCGATCTGAGCACAGTTGGGCTCCGTATATACGGCATGTGGGTGGCTCTGATACCAGCCAGCTGCAACCCACGGCCATATAGGACCTACAGGCGATGTTCTTCAGTCGATATATGTCGATCTGAGCACAGCTGGGCCCCGTATATACGGCATGTGGGTGGCTCTGATAACAGCCAGCTGCAACCCACGGCCATATAGGACCTACAGGCGATGTTCTTGAGTCGATATATGTCGATTTGAGCATAGCTGGGCCACGTATATACAGCATGGGGGTAGCTGTGATACCAGCCAGCTGCAACCCACGGCTATATAGGACCTACAGCCGATGTTCTTGAGTCGATATATGTCGATCGGAGCACAGCTGGGCCCCGTATATACCGCATGCGGGTAGCTCTGATACCAGCCAGATGCAACCCACGGCCATATAGGACCCTCAGGCGATGTTCTTGAGTCGATATATGTCGATCTGAGCACAGCTGGGCGCCGTATATACAGCATGGGGGAAGCTCTGATACCAGCCAGATGCAACCTACGGCCATATAGGACCTACAGGCGATGTTCTTGAGTCGATTTATGTCGATCTGAGCACAGTTGGGCTCCGTATATACGGCATGTGGGTGGCTCTGATACCAGCCAGCTGCAACCCACGGCCATATAGGACCTACAGGCGATGTTCTTCAGTCGATATATGTCGATCTGAGCACAGCTGGGCCACGTATATACAGCATGGGGGTAGCTGTGCTACCAGCCAGCTGCAACCCACGGCCATATAAGACCCACAGGCGATTTTCTTGAGTCGATTTGTGTCGATCTGAGCACAGTTGGGCCTCGTATATACAGCATGGGGGTAGCTCTGATACCAGCCAGATGCAACCCACGGCCATATATTACCTACAGGCGATGTTCTTGAGTCGATATATGTCGATTTGAGCATAGCTGGGCCACGTATATACAGCATGGGGGTAGCTGTGATACCAGCCAGCTGCAACCCACGGCTATATAGGACCTACAGGCGATGTTCTTGAGTCGATATATGTCGATCGGAGCACAGCTGGGCCCCGTATATACAGCATGCGGGTAGCTCTGATACCAGCCAGATGCAACCCACGGCCATATAGGACCCTCAGGCGATGTTCTTGAGTCGATATATGTCGATCTGAGCACAGCTGGGCGCCGTATATACAGCATGGGTGTAGCTCTGATACCAGCCAGCTGCAACCCACGGCCATATAGGACCTACAGGCGATGTTCTTCAGTCGATATATGTCGATCTGAGCACAGCTGGGCCACGTATATACAGCATGGGGGTAGCTGTGCTACCAGCCAGCTGCAACCCACGGCCATATAAGACCCACAGGCGATTTTCTTGAGTCGATTTGTGTCGATCTGAGCACAGTTGGGCCTCGTATATACAGCATGGGGGTAGCTCTGATACCAGCCAGATGCAACCCACGGCCATATATTACCTACAGGCGATGTTCTTGAGTCGATATATGTCGATTTGAGCATAGCTGGGCCACGTATATACAGCATGGGGGTAGCTGTGATACCAGCCAGCTGCAACCCACGGCTATATAGGACCTACAGGCGATGTTCTTGAGTCGATATATGTCGATCGGAGCACAGCTGGGCCCCGTATATACAGCATGCGGGTAGCTCTGATACCAGCCAGATGCAACCCACGGCCATATAGGACCCTCAGGCGATGTTCTTGAGTCGATATATGTCGATCTGAGCACAGCTGGGCGCCGTATATACAGCATGGGGGTAGCTCTGATACCAGCCAGATGCAACCCACGGCCATATAGGACCTACAGGCGATGTTCTTGAGTCGATTTATGTCGATCTGAGCACAGCTGGGCCCCGTATATACGGCATGTGGGTGGCTCTGATACCAGCCAGCTGCAACCCACGGCCATATAGGACCTACAGGCGATGTTCTTCAGTCGATATATGTCGATCTGAGCACAGCTGGGCCACGTATATACAGCATGGGGGTAGCTGTGCTACCAGCCAGCTGCAACCCACGGCCATATAAGACCCACAGGCGATTTTCTTGAGTCGATATGTGTCGATCTGAGCACAGTTGGGCCTCGTATATACAGCATGGGGGTAGCTCTGATACCAGCCAGATGCAACCCACGTCCATATAGGACCTACAGGCGATGTTCTTGAGTTGATATATGTCGATCTCAGCACAGCTGGGCCCCGTATATACGGCATGTGGGTGGCTCTAATACCTGCCAGATGCAACCCACGGCCATATAGGACCTACAGGCGATGTTCTTGATTCGATATATGTCGATCTGAGCACAACTGGGCCTCCGTATATACGGCATGTGGGTGGCTCTGATATCAGCCAGATGCAACCCACGGCCCTATAGGACCTACAGGCGATGTTCTTGAGTCGATATATGTCGATCTGAGCACAGCTGGGCCCCGTATATACAGCATGGGGGTAGCTCTGATACCAGCCAGATGCAACCCACGGCCATATAGGACCTACTGGCGATGTTCTTGATTCGATATATGTCGATCTGAGCACAACTGGGCCCCCGTATATACGGCATGTGGGTGGCTCTGATCTCAGCCAGATGCAACCCACAGCCCTATAGGACCTACAGGCGATGTTCTTTAGTCGATATATGTCGATCTGAGGACAGCTGGGCGCCGTATATACAGCATGGGGGTAGCTCTGATACCAGCCAGCTGCAACCCACGGCCATATAAGACCCACAGGCGATGTTTTTGAGTCGATATATGTCGATCTGAGCACAGCTGGGCGCCGTATATACAGCATGGGGGTAGCTCTAATACCAGCCAGCTGCAACCCACGGCCATATAAGACCTACAGGCGATGTTCTTGAGTCGATATATGTCGATCTGAGCACAGCTGGGCGCCGTATATACAGCATGGGGGTAGCTCTAATACCAGCCAGCTGCAACCCACGGCCATATAAGACCTACAGGCGATGTTCTTGAGTCGATATATGTCGATCTGAGCACAGCTGGGCGCCGTATATACAGCATGGGGGTAGCTCTGATACCAGCCAGATGCAACCCACGGCCATATAGGACCTACAGGCGATGTTCTTGATTCGATATATGTCGATCTGAGCACAACTGGGCCCCCGTATATACGGCATGTGGGTGGCTTTGATATCAGCCAGATGCAACCCACAGCCCTATAGGACCTACAGGCGATGTTCTTTAGTCGATATATGTCGATCTGAGCACAACTGGGCCTCCTGTATATACGGCATGTAGGTGACTCTGATATCAGCCAGATGCAACCCACGGCCCTATAGGACCTACAGGCGTTGTTCTTGAGTCGATATATGTCGATCTGAGCACAGCTGGGCCCCGTATATACAGCATGGGGGTAGCTCTGATACCAGTCAGATGCAAACCACGGCCATATAGGACCTACAGGCGATGTTCTTGAGTCGATATATGTCGATCTGAGCACAGCTGGGCCCCGTATATACAGCATGGGGGTAGCTCTGATACCAGTCAGATGCAACCCACGGCCATATAGGACCTACAGGCGATGTTCTTGAGTCGATATAAGTCGATCTGAGCACAGCTGGGCCCGTATATACAGCATGGGGGTAGCTCTGATACCAGTCAGATGCAACCCACGGTTATATAGGACCTACAGGCGATGTTCTTGAGTCGATATATGTCGATCTGAGCACTCCTGGGCGCCGTATATACAGCACGGGGGTAGCTCTGATACCAGCCAGATGCAACCCACGGCCATATAGGACCTACACGCGATGTTCTTGAGTCGATTTATGTCGATCTGAGCACAGCTGGGCCACGTATATACAGCATGGGGGTAGCTGTGCTACCAGCCAGCTGCAACCCACGGCCATATAAGACCCACAGGCGATTTTCTTGAGTCGATATGTGTCGATCTGAGCACAGTTGTGCCTCGTATATACAGCATGGGGGTAGCTCTGATACCAGCCAGATGTAACCCACGGCCATATAGGACCTACAGGCGATGTTCTTGAGTTGATATATGTCGATCTTAGCACAGCTGAGCCCTGTATATACGGCATGTGGGTGGCTCTGATACCTGCCAGATGCAACCCACGGCCATATAGGACCTACAGGCGATGTTCTTGATTCGATATATGTCGATCTGAGCACAACTGGGCCTCCTGTATATACGGCATGTGGGTGACTCTGATATCAGCCAGATGCAACCCACGGCCCTATAGGACCTACAGGCGATGTTCTTGAGTCGATATGTGTCGATCTGAGCACAGCTGGGCCCCGTATATACAGCATGGGGGTAGCTCTGATACCAGTCAGATGCAACCCACGGCCATATAGGACCTACAGGCGATGTTCTTGAGTCGATATATGTCGATCTGAGCACAGCTGGGCCCCGTATATACGGCATGTGGGTGGCTCTGATAACAGCCAGCTGCAAGCCACGGCCATATAGGATCTACAGGCGATGTTCTTGAGTCGACATATCGATTTGAGCATAGCTGGGCCACGTATATACAGCATGGGGGTAGCTGTGATACCAGCCAGCTGCAACCCACGGCTATATAGGACCTACAGGCGATGTTCTTGAGTCGATATATGTCGATCGGAGCACAGCTGGGCCCCGTATATACAGCATACGGGTAGCTCTGATACCAGCCAGATGCAACCCACGGCCATATAGGACCTACAGGCGATGTTCTTGAGTCGATATATGTCGATCTGAGCACAGCTGGGCCCCGTATATACAGCATGGGGGTAGCTCTGATACCAGCCAGATGCAACCCACGGCCATATAGGACCTACTGGCGATGTTCTTGATTCGATATATGTCGATCTGAGCACAACTGGGCCCCCGTATATACGGCATGTGGGTGGCTCTGATCTCAGCCAGATGCAACCCACAGCCCTATAGGACCTACAGGCGATGTTCTTTAGTCGATATATGTCGATCTGAGGACAGCTGGGCGCCGTATATACAGCATGGGGGTAGCTCTGATACCAGCCAGCTGCAACCCACGGCCATATAAGACCCACAGGCGATGTTTTTGAGTCGATATATGTCGATCTGAGCACAGCTGGGCGCCGTATATACAGCATGGGGGTAGCTCTAATACCAGCCAGCTGCAACCCACGGCCATATAAGACCTACAGGCGATGTTCTTGAGTCGATATATGTCGATCTGAGCACAGCTGGGCGCCGTATATACAGCATGGGGGTAGCTCTAATACCAGCCAGCTGCAACCCACGGCCATATAAGACCTACAGGCGATGTTCTTGAGTCGATATATGTCGATCTGAGCACAGCTGGGCGCCGTATATACAGCATGGGGGTAGCTCTGATACCAGCCAGATGCAACCCACGGCCATATAGGACCTACAGGCGATGTTCTTGATTCGATATATGTCGATCTGAGCACAACTGGGCCCCCGTATATACGGCATGTGGGTGGCTTTGATATCAGCCAGATGCAACCCACAGCCCTATAGGACCTACAGGCGATGTTCTTTAGTCGATATATGTCGATCTGAGCACAACTGGGCCTCCTGTATATACGGCATGTAGGTGACTCTGATATCAGCCAGATGCAACCCACGGCCCTATAGGACCTACAGGCGATGTTCTTGAGTCGATATATGTCGATCTGAGCACAGCTGGGCCCCGTATATACAGCATGGGGGTAGCTCTGATACCAGTCAGATGCAAACCACGGCCATATAGGACCTACAGGCGATGTTCTTGAGTCGATATATGTCGATCTGAGCACAGCTGGGCCCCGTATATACAGCATGGGGGTAGCTCTGATACCAGTCAGATGCAACCCACGGCCATATAGGACCTACAGGCGATGTTCTTGAGTCGATATATGTCGATCTGAGCACAGCTGGGCCCCGTATATACAGCATGGGGGTAGCTCTAATACCAGTCAGATGCAACCCACGGTTATATAGGACCTACAGGCGATGTTCTTGAGTCGATATATGTCGATCTGAGCACTCCTGGGCGCCGTATATACAGCACGGGGGTAGCTCTGATACCAGCCAGATGCAACCCACGGCCATATAGGACCTACACGCGATGTTCTTGAGTCGATTTATGTCGATCTGAGCACAGCTGGGCCACGTATATACAGCATGGGGGTAGCTGTGCTACCAGCCAGCTGCAACCCACGGCCATATAAGACCCACAGGCGATTTTCTTGAGTCGATATGTGTCGATCTGAGCACAGTTGTGCCTCGTATATACAGCATGGGGGTAGCTCTGATACCAGCCAGATGTAACCCACGGCCATATAGGACCTACAGGCGATGTTCTTGAGTTGATATATGTCGATCTTAGCACAGCTGAGCCCTGTATATACGGCATGTGGGTGGCTCTGATACCTGCCAGATGCAACCCACGGCCATATAGGACCTACAGGCGATGTTCTTGATTCGATATATGTCGATCTGAGCACAACTGGGCCTCCTGTATATACGGCATGTGGGTGACTCTGATATCAGCCAGCTGCAAGCCACGGCCATATAGGATCTACAGGCGATGTTCTTGAGTCGACATATCGATTTGAGCATAGCTGGGACCTACAGGCGATGTTCTTGAGTCGATATGTGTCGATCTGAGCACAGCTGGGCCCCGTATATACAGCATGGGGGTAGCTCTGATACCAGTCAGATGCAACCCACGGCCATATAGGACCTACAGGCGATGTTCTTGAGTCGATATATGTCGATCTGAGCACAGCTGGGCCCCGTATATACGGCATGTGGGTGGCTCTGATAACAGCCAGCTGCAAGCCACGGCCATATAGGATCTACAGGCGATGTTCTTGAGTCGACATATCGATTTGAGCATAGCTGGGCCACGTATATACAGCATGGGGGTAGCTGTGATACCAGCCAGCTGCAACCCACGGCTATATAGGACCTACAGGCGATGTTCTTGAGTCGATATATGTCGATCGGAGCACAGCTGGGCCCCGTATATACAGCATACGGGTAGCTCTGATACCAGCCAGATGCAACCCACGGCCATATAGGACCCTCAGGCTATGTTCTTGAGTCGATATATGTCGATCTGAGCACAGCTGGGCGCCGTATATACAGCATGGGGCATATCTCTGATACCAGCCAGATGCAACCCACGGCCATATAGGACCTACAGGCGATGTTCTTGAGTCGATTTATGTCGATCTGAGCACAGCTGGGCCCCGTATATACGGCATGTGGGTGGCTCTGATACCAGCCAGCTGCAACCCACGGCCATATAGGACCTACAGGCGATGTTCTTCAGTCGATATATGTCGATCTGAGCACAGCTGGGCCACGTATATACAGCATGGGGGTAGCTGTGCTACCAGCCAGCTGCAACCCACGGCCATATAGGACCTACAGGCGATGTTCTTGAGTTGATATATGTCGATCTTAGCACAGCTGGGCCCCGTATATACGGCATGTGGGTGGCTCTGATACCTGCCAGATGCAACCCACGGCCATATAGGACCTACAGGCGATGTTCTTGATTCGATATATGTCGATCTGAGCACAACTGAGCCTCCGTATATACGGCATGTGGGTGGCTCTGATATCAGCCAGATGCAACCCACGGCCCTATAGGACATACAGGCGATGTTCTTGAGTCGATATATGTCGATCTGAGCACAGCTGGGCCCAGTATATACAGCATGGGGGTAGCTCTGATACCAGCCAGATGCAACCCACGGCCATATAGGACCTACTGGCGATGTTCTTGAGTCGATATATGTCGATCTGAGCACAGCTGGACGCCGTATATACAGCATGGGGGTAGCTCTGATACCAGCCAGCTGCAACCCACGGCCATATACGACCCACAGGCGATGTTTTTGAGTCGATATATGTCGATCTGAGCACAGCTGGGTGCCGTATATACAGCATGGGGGTAGCTCTGATACCAGCCAGCTGCAACACACGGCCATATAAGACCTACAGGCGATGTTCTTGAGTCGATATATGTCGATCTGAGCACAGCTGGGCGCCGTATATACAGCATGGGGGTAGCTCTGATACCAGCCAGATGCAACCCACGGCCATATAGGACCTACAGGCGATGTTCTTGAGTCGATATATGTCGATCTGAGCACAGCTGGGCCCCGTATATACGGCATGTGGGTGGCTCTGATAACAGCCAGCTGCAACCCACGGCCATATAGGACCTACAGGCGATGTTCTTGAGTCGATATATGTCGATTTGAGCATAGCTGGGCCACGTATATACAGCATGGGGGTAGCTGTGATACCAGCCAGCTGTGATACCAGCCAGCTGCAACCCACGGCTATATAGGACCGACAGGCGATGTTCTTGAGTCGATATATGTCGATCGGAGCACAGCTGGGCCCCGTATATACAGCATGCGGGTAGCTCTGATACCAGCCAGATGCAACCCACGGCCATATAGGACCCTCAGGCGATGTTCTTGAGTCGATATATGTCGATCTGAGCACAGCTGGGCGCCGTATATACAGCATGGGGGTAGCTCTGATACCAGCCAGATGCAACCCACGGCCATATAGGACCTACAGGCGATGTTCTTGAGTCGATTTATGTCGATCTGAGCACAGCTGGGCCCCGTATATACGGCATGTGGGTGGCTCTGATACCAGCCAGCTGCAACCCACGGCCATATAGGACCTACAGGCGATGTTCTTCAGTAGATATATGTCGATCTGAGCACAGCTGGGCCACGTATATACAGCATGGGGGTAGCTGTGCTACCAGCCAGCTGCAACCCACGGCCATATAAGACCCACAGGTGATTTTCTTGAGTCGATATGTGTCGATCTGAGCCCAGTTGGGCCTCGTATATACAGCATGGTGGTAGCTCTGATACCAGCCAGATGCAACCCACGGCCATATAGGACCTACAGGCGATGTTCTTGAGTTGATATATGTCAATCTTAGCACAGCTGGGCCCCGTATATACAGCATGTGGGTGGCTCTGATAAACGCCAGATGCAACCCACGGCCATATAGGACCTACAGGCGATGTTCTTGATTCGATATATGTCGTTCTGAGCACAACTGGGCCTCCGTATATACGGCATGTGGGTGGCTCTGATATCAGCCAGATGCAACCCACGGCCCTATAGGACCTACAGGCGATGTTCTTGAGTCGATATATGTCGATCTGAGCACAGCTGGGCCCCGTATATACAGCATGGGGGTAGCTCTGATACCAGCCAGATGCAACCCACGGCCATATAGGACCTACTGGCGATGTTCTTGAGTCGATATATGTCGATCTGATCACAGCTGGGCGCCGTATATACAGCATGGGGGTAGCTCTGATACCAGCCAGCTGCAACCCACGGCCATATAAGACCCACAGGCGATGTTTTTCAGTCGATATATGTCGATCTGAGCACAGCTGGGCGCCGTATATACAGCATGGAGGTAGCTCTGATACCAGTCAGATGCAACCCACGGCCATATAGGACCTACAGGCGATGTTCTTAAGTCGATATATGTCGATCTGAGCACAGCTGGGCTCCGTATATACGGCATGTGGGAGGCTCTGATACCAGCCAGCTGCAACCCACGGCCGTATAGGACCTACAGGCGATGTTCTTGAGTCGATATATGTCGATTTGAGCATAGCTGGGCCACGTATATACAGCATGGGGGTAGCTGTGATACCAGCCAGCTGCAACCCACGGCTATATAGGACCTACAGGCGATGTTCTTGATTCGATATATGTCGTTCTGAGCACAACTGGGCCTCCGTATATACGGCATGTGGGTGGCTCTGATATCAGCCAGATGCAACCCACGGCCCTATAGGACCTACAGACGATGTTCTTGAGTCGATATATGTCGATCTGAGCACAGCTGGGCCCCGTATATACAGCATGGGGGTAGCTCTGATACCAGCCAGATGCAACCCACGGCCATATCGGACCTACTGGCGATGTTCTTGAGTCGATATATGTCGATCTGAGCACAGCTAGGCGCCGTATATACAGCATGGGGGTAGCTCTGATACCAGCCAGCTGCAACCCACGGCCATATAAGACCCACAGGCGATGTTTTTCAGTCGATATATGTCGATCTGAGCACAGCTGGGCGCCGTATATACAGCATGGGGGTAGCTCTGATACCAGCCAGCTGCAACCCACGGCCATATAAGACCTACAGGCGATGTTCTTGAGTCGATATATGTCGATCTGAGCACAGCTGGGCGCCGTATATACAGCATGGGGGTAGCTCTGATACCAGTCAGATGCAACCCACGGTCATATAGGACCTACAGGCGATGTTCTTGAGTCGATATATGTCGACATGAGCACAGCTGGGCCCCGTATATACGGCATGTGGGTGGCTCTGATACCAGCCAGCTGCAACCCACGGCCATATAGGACCTACAGGCGATGTTCTTGAGTCGATATATGTCGATTTGAGCATAGATGGGCCACGTATATACAGCATGGGGGTAGCTGTGATACCAGCCAGCTGCAACCCACGGCTATATAGGACCTACAGGCGATGTTCTTGAGTCGATATATGTCGATCGGAGCACAGCTGGGCCCCGTATATACAGCATGCGGGTAGCTCTGATACCAGCCAGATGCAACCCACGGCCATATAGGACCCTCAGGCGATGTTCTTGAGTCGATATATGTCGATCTGAGCACAGCTGGGCTCCGTATATACAGCATGGGGGTAGCTCTGATACCAGCCAGATGCAACCCACGGACATATAGGACCTACAGGCGATGTTCTTGAGTCGATTTATGTCGATCTGAGCACAGCTGGGCCCCGCATATACGGCATGTTGGTGGCTCTGATACCAGCCAGCTGCAACCCACGGCCATATAGCACCTACAGGCGATGTTCTTCAGTCGATATATGTCGATCTGAGCACAGCTGGGCCACGTATATACAGCATGGGGGTAGCTGTGCTACCAGCCAGCTGCAACCCACGGCCATATAAGACCCACAGGCGGTATTCTTGAGTTGATATATGTCGATCTTAGCACAGCTGGGCCCCGTATATACAGCATGGGGGTAGCTCTGATACCAGCCAGATGCAACCCACGGCCATATAGGACCTACAGGCGATGTTCTTGAGTTGATATATGTCGATCTTAGCACAGCTGGGCCCCCGTATATACGGCATGTGGGTGGCTCTGGTACTTGCCAGATGCAACCCACGGCCATATAGGACCTACAGGCGATGTTCTTAATTCGATATATGTCGATCTGAGCACAACTGGGCCCCCGTATATACAGCATGGGGGTAGCTGTGATACCAGCCAGCTGCAACCCACGGCCCTATAGGACCTACAGGCGATGTTCTTGAGTCGATATATGTCGATCTGAGCACAGCTGGGCCCCGTATATACAGCATGGGGGTAGCTCTGATACCAGCCAGATGCAACCCTCGGCCATATAGGACCTACAGGCGATGTTCTTGAGTCGATATAAGTCGATCTGAGCACAGCTGGGCGCCGTATATACAGCATGGGGGTAGCTCTGATACCAGTCAGATGCAACCCACGGCCATATAGGACATACAGGCGATGTTATTGAGTCGATATATGTCGATCTGAGCACAGCTGGGCCCCGTATATACGGCATGTGGGTGGCTCTGATACCAGCCAGCTGCAACCCACGGCCATATAGGACCTACAGGCGATGTTCTTGAGTCGATATATGTCGATCTGAGCACAGCTGGGCCACGTATATACAGCATGGGGGTAGCTGTGCTACCAGCCAGCTGCAACCCACGGCTATGTAGGACCTACAGACGATGTTATTGAGTCGATATATGTCGATCTGAGCACAGCTGGGCGCCGTATATACAGCATGGGGGTAGCTCTGATACCAGCCAGCTGCAACCCACGGCCATATAAGACCTACAGGCGATGTTCTTGAGTCGATATATGTCGATCTGAGCACAGCTGGGCGCCGTATATACAGCATGGGGGTAGCTCTGATACCAGTCAGATGCAACCCACGGCCATATAGGACCTACAGGCGATGTTCTTGAGTCGATATATGTCGATCTGAGCACAGCTGGGCCCCGTATATACGGCATGTGGGTGGCTCTGATAACAGCCAGCTGCAACCCACGGCCATATAGGACCTACAGGCGATGTTCTTGAGTCGATATATGTCGATTTGAGCATAGCTGGGCCACGTATATACAGCATGGGGGTAGCTGTGATACCAGCCAGCTGCAACCCACGGCTATATAGGACCTACAGGCGATGTTCCTGAGTCGATATATGTCGATCGGAGCACAGCTGGGCCCCGTATATACAGCATGCGGGTAGCTCTGACAACAGCCAGATGCAACCCACGGCCATATAGGACCCTCAGGCGATGTTCTTGAGTCGATATATGTCGATCTGAGCACAGCTGGACGCCGTATATACAGCATGGGGGTAGCTCTGATACCAGCCAGATGCAACCCACGGCCATATAGGACCTACAGGCGATATTCTTGAGTCGATTTATGTCGATCTGAGCACAGCTGGGCCCCGTATATACGGCATGTGGGTGGCTCTGATACCAGCAAGCGGCAACCCACGGCCATATAGGACCTACAGGCGATGTTCTTCAGTCGATATATGTCGATCTGAGCACAGCTGGGCCACGTATATACAGCATGGGGGTAGCTGTGCTACCAGCCAGCTGCAACCCACGGCCATTTAAGACCCACAGGCGATTTTCTTGAGTCGATATGTGTCGATCTGAGCACAGTTGGGCCTCGTATATACAGCATGGGGGTAGCTCTGATACCAGCCAGATGCAACCCACGGCCATATAGGACCTACAGGCGATGTTCTTGAGTTGATATATGTCGATCTTAGCACAGCTGGGCCCCGTATATACGGCATGTGGGTGGCTCTGATACCCGCCAGATGCAACCCACGGCCATATAGGACCTACAGGCGATGTTCTTGATTCGATATATGTCGTTCTGAGCACAACTGGGCCTCCGTATATACGGCATGTAAGTGGCTCTGATATCAGCCAGATGCAACCCACGGCCCCATAGGACCTACAGGCGATGTTCTTGAGTCGATATATGTCGATCTGAGCACAGCTGGGCCCCGTATATACAGCATGGGGGTAGCTCTGATACCAGCCAGATGCAACCCACGGCCATATAGGCCCTACTGGCGATGTTCTTGAGTCGATATATGTCGATCTGAGCACAGCTGGGCGCCGTATATACAGCATGGGGGTAGCTCTGATACCAGCCAGCTGCAACCCACGGCCATATAAGACCCACAGGCGATATTTTTCAGTCGATATATGTCGATCTGAGCACAGCTGGGCGCCGTATATACAGCATGGGGGTAGCTCTGATACCAGCCAGCTGCAACCCACGGCCATATAAGACTACAAGCGATGTTCTTGAGTCGATATATGTCGAACTGAGCACAGCTGGGCGCCGTATATACAGCATGGGGGTAGCTCTGATACCAGTCAGATGCAACCCACGGTCATATAGGACCTACAGGCGATGTTCTTTAGTCGATATATGTCGATCTGAGCACAGCTGGGCCCCGTATATACGGCATGTGGGTGGCTCTGATACCAGCCAGCTGCAACCCACGGCCATATAGGACCTACAGGCGATGTTCTTGAGTCGATATATGTCGATTTGAGCATAGATGGGCCACGTATATACAGCATGGGGGTAGCTGTGATACCAGCCAGCTGCAACCCACGGCTATATAGGACCTACAGGCGATGTTCTTGAGTCGATTTATGTCGATCTGAGCACAGCTGGGCCCCGCATATACGGCATGTTGGTGGCTCTGATACCAGTCAGCTGCAACCCACGGCCATATAGCACCTACAGGCGATGTTCTTCAGTCGATATATGTCGATCTGAGCACAGCTGGGCCACGTATATACAGCATGGGGGTAGCTGTGCTACCAGCCAGCTGCAACCCACGGCCATATAAGACCCACAGGCGGTGTACTTGAGTTGATATATGTCGATCTTAGCACAGCTGGGCCCCGTATATACAGCATGGGGGTAGCTCTGATACCAGCCAGATGCAACCCACGGCCATATAGGACCTACAGGCGATGTTCTTGAGTTGATATATGTCGATCTTAGCACAGCTGGGCCCCGTATATACGGCATGTGGGTGGCTCTGGTACTTGCCAGATGCAACCCACGGCCATATAGGACCTACAGGCGATGTTCTTAATTCGATATATGTCGATCTGAGCACAACTGGGCCCCCGTATATACAGCATGGGGGTAGCTGTGATACCAGCCAGCTGCAACCCACGGCCCTATTGGACCTACAGGCGATGTTCTTGAGTCGATATATGTCGATCTGAGCACAGCTGGGCCCCGTATATACAGCATGGGGGTAGCTCTGATACCAGCCAGATGCAACCCTCGGCCATATAGGACCTACAGGCGATGTTCTTGAGTCGATATAAGTCGATCTGAGCACAGCTGGGCGCCGTATATACAGCATGGGGGTAGCTCTGATACCAGTCAGATGCAACCCACGGTCATATAGGACCTACAGGCGATGTTCTTTAGTCGATATATGTCGATCTGAGCACAGCTGGGCCCCGTATATACGGCATGTGGGTGGCTCTGATACCAGCCAGCTGCAACCCACGGCCATATAGGACCTACAGGCGATGTTCTTGAGTCGATATATGTCGATTTGAGCATAGATGGGCCACGTATATACAGCATAGGGGTAGCTGTGATACCAGCCAGCTGCAACCCACGGCTAAATAGGACCTACAGGCGATGTTCTTGAGTCGATTTATGTCGATCTGAGCACAGCTGGGCCCCGCATATACGGCATGTTGGTGGCTCTGATACCAGTCAGCTGCAACCCACGGCCATATAGCACCTACAGGCGATGTTCTTCAGTCGATATATGTCGATCTGAGCACAGCTGGGCCACGTATATACAGCATGGGGGTAGCTGTGCTACCAGCCAGCTGCAACCCACGGCCATATAAGACCCACAGGCGGTGTACTTGAGTTGATATATGTCGATCTTAGCACAGCTGGGCCCCGTATATACAGCATGGGGGTAGCTCTGATACCAGCCAGATGCAACCCACGGCCATATAGGACCTACAGGCGATGTTCTTGAGTTGATATATGTCGATCTTAGCACAGCTGGGCCCCGTATATACGGCATGTGGGTGGCTCTGGTACTTGCCAGATGCAACCCACGGCCATATAGGACCTACAGGCGATGTTCTTAATTCGATATATGTCGATCTGAGCACAACTGGGCCCCCGTATATACAGCATGGGGGTAGCTGTGATACCAGCCAGCTGCAACCCACGGCCCTATTGGACCTACAGGCGATGTTCTTGAGTCGATATATGTCGATCTGAGCACAGCTGGGCCCCGTATATACAGCATGGGGGTAGCTCTGATACCAGCCAGATGCAACCCTCGGCCATATAGGACCTACAGGCGATGTTCTTGAGTCGATATAAGTCGATCTGAGCACAGCTGGGCGCCGTATATACAGCATGGGGGTAGCTCTGATACCAGTCAGATGCAACCCACGGCCATATAGGACATACAGGCGATGTTATTGAGTCGATATATGTCGATCTGAGCACAGCTGGGCCCGGTATATACGGCATGTGTGTGGCTCTGATACCAGCCAGCTGCAACCCACGGCCATATAGGACCTACAGGCGATGTTCTTGAGTCGATATATGTCGATCTGAGCACAGCTGGGCCACGTATATACAGCATGGGGGTAGCTGTGCTACCAGCCAGCTGCAACCCACGGCTATGTAGGACCTACAGACGATGTTATTGAGTCGATATATGTCGATCTGAGCACAGCTGGGCGCCGTATATACAGCATGGGGGTAGCTCTGATACCAGCCAGCTGCAACCTACGGCCATATAAGACCTACAGGCGATGTTCTTGAGTCGATATATGTCGATCTGAGCACAGCTGGGCGCCGTATATACAGCATGGGGGTAGCTCTCATACCAGTCAGATGCAACCCACGGCCATATAGGACCTACAGGCGATGTTCTTGAGTCGATATATGTCGATCTGAGCACAGCTGGGCCCCGTATATACGGCATGTGGGTGGCTCTGATAACAGCCAGCTGCAACCCACGGCCATATAGGACCTACAGGCGATGTTCTTGAGTCGATATATGTCGATTTGAGCATAGCTGGGCCACGTATATACAGCATGGGGGTAGCTGTGATACCAGCCAGCTGCAACCCACGGCTATATAGGACCTACAGGCGATGTTCCTGAGTCGATATATGTCGATCGGAGCACAGCTGGGCCCCGTATATACAGCATGCGAGTAGCTCTGATACCAGCCAGATGCAACCCACGGCCATATAGGACCCTCAGGCGATGTTCTTGAGTCGATATATGTCGATCTGAGCACAGCTGGGCGCCGTATATACAGCATGGGGGTAGCTCTGATACCAGCCAGATGCAACCCACGGCCATATAGGACCTACAGGCGATATTCTTGAGTCGATTTATGTCGATCTGAGCACAGCTGGGCCCCGTATATACGGCATGTGGGTGGCTCTGATACCAGCCAGCTGCAACCCACGGCCATATAGGACCTAGAGGCGATGTTCTTCAGTCGATATATGTCGATCTGAGCACAGCTGGGCCACGTATATACAGCATGGGGGTAGCTGTGCTACCAGCCAGCTGCAACCCACGGCCATTTAAGACCCACAGGCGATTTTCTTGAGTCGATATGTGTCGATCTGAGCACAGTTGGGCCTCGTATATACAGCATGGGGGTAGCTCTGATACCAGCCAGATGCAACCCACGGCCATATAGGACCTACAGGCGATGTTCTTGAGTTGATATATGTCGATCTTAGCACAGCTGGGCCCCGTATATACGGCATGTGGGTGGCTCTGATACCCGCCAGATGCAACCCACGGCCATATAGGACCTACAGGCGATGTTCTTGATTCGATATATGTCGTTCTGAGCACAAATGGGCCTCCGTATATACGGCTTGTAAGTGGCTCTGATATCAGCCAGATGCAACCCACGGCCCTATAGCACCTACAGGCGATGTTCTTGAGTCGATATATGTCGATCTGAGCACAGGTGGGCCCCGTATATACAGCATGGGGGTAGCTCTGATACCAGCCAGATGCAACCCACGGCCATATAGGACCTACTGGCGATGTTCTTGAGTCGATATATGTCGATCTGAGCACAGCTGGGCGCCATATATACAGCATGGGGGTAGCTCTGATACCAGCCAGCTGCAACCCACGGCCATATAAGACCCACAGGCGATGTTTTTCAGTCGATATATGTCGATCTGAGCACAGCTGGGCGCCGTATATACAGCATGGGGGTAGCTCTGATACCACCCAGCTGCAACCCACGGCCATATAAGACCTACAGGCGATGTTCTTGAGTCGATATATGTCGATCTGAGCACAGCTGGGCGCCGTATATTCAGCATGGGGGTAGCTCTGATACCAGTCAGATGCAACCCACGGCCATATAGGACCTACAGGCGATGTACTTGAGTCGATATATGTCGATCTGAGCACAGCTGGGCTCCGTATATACGGCATGTGGGTGGCTCTGATACCAGCCAGCTGCAACCCACGGCCATATAGGACCTACAGGCGATGTTTTTGAGTCGATATATGTCGATCTGAGCACAGCTGGGCGCCGTATATACAGCATGGGGGTAGCTCTGATACCAGTCAGATGCAACCCACGGCCATATAGGACCTACAGGCGATGTTCTTGAGTCGATATATGTCGATCTGAGCACAGCTGGGCCCCGTATATACGGCATGTGGGTGGCTCTGATAACAGCCAGCTGCAACCCACGGCCATATAGGACCTACAGGCGATGTTCTTGAGTCGATATATGTCGATTTGAGCATAGCTGGGCCACGTATATACAGCATGGGGGTAGCTGTGATACCAGCCAGCTGCAACCCACGGCTATATAGGACCTACAGGCGATGTTCTTGAGTCGATATATGTCGATCGGAGCACAGCTGGGCCCCGTATATACAGCATGCGGGTAGCTCTGATACCAGCCAGATGCAACCCACGGCCATATAGGACCCTCAGGCGATGTTCTTGAGTCGATATATATCGATCTGAGCACAGCTGGGCGCCGTATATACAGCATGGGGGTAGCTCTGATACCAGCCAGATGCAACCCACGGCCATATAGGACCTACAGGCGATATTCTTGAGTCGATTTATGTCGATCTGAGCACAGCTGGGCCCCGTATATACGGCATGTGGGTGGCTCTGATACCAGCCAGCTGCAACCCACGGCCATATAGGACCTACAGGCGATGTTCTTCAGTCGATATATGTCGATCTGAGCCACGTATATACAGCATGGGGGTAGCTGTGCTACCAGCCAGCTGCAACCCACGGCCATATAAGACCCACAGGCGATTTTCTTGAGTCGATATGTGTCGATCTGAGCACAGTTGGGCCTCGTATATACAGCATGGGGGTAGCTCTGATACCAGCCAGATGCAACCCACGGCCATATAGGACCTACAGGCGATGTTCTTGAGTCGATATATGTCGATTTGAGCATAGCTGGGCCACGTATATACAGCATGGGGGTAGCTGTGATACCAGCCAGCTGCAACCCACGGCTATATAGGACCTACAGGCGATGTTCTTGATTCGATATATGTCGTTCTGAGCACAACTGGGCCTCCGTATATACGGCATGTGGGTGGCTCTGATATCAGCCAGATGCAACCCACGGCCCTATAGGACCTACAGGCGATGTTCTTGAGTCGATATATGTCGATCTGAGCACAGCTGGGCCCCGTATATACAGCATGGGGGTAGCTCTGATACCAGCCAGATGCAACCGACGGCCATATAGGACCTACTGGCGATGTTCTTGAGTCGATATATGTCGATCTGAGCACAGCTGGGCGCCGTATATACAGCATGGGGGTAGCTCTGATACCAGCCAGCTGCAACCCACGGCCATATAAGACCCACAGGCGATGTTTTTCAGTCGATATATGTCGATCTGAGCACAGCTGGGCGCCGTATATACAGCTTGGGGGTAGCTCTGATACCAGCCAGCTGCAACCCACGGCCATATAAGACCTACAGGCGATGTTCTTGAGTCGATATATGTCGATCTGAGCACAGCTGGGCGCCGTATATACAGCATGGGGGTAGCTCTGATACCAGTCAGATGCAACCCACGGCCATATAGGACCTACAGGCGATGTTCTTGAGTCGATATATGTCGACATGAGCACAGCTGGGCCCCGTATATACGGCATGTGGGTGGCACTGATACCAGCCAGCTGCAACCCACGGCCATATAGGACCTACAGGCGATGTTCTTGAGTCGATATATGTCGATTTGAGCATAGATGGGCCACGTATATACAGCATGGGGGTAGCTGTGATACCAGCCAGCTGCAACCCACGGCTATATAGGACCTACAGGCGATGTTCTTGAGTCGATATATGTCTATCGGAGCACAGCTGGGCCCCGTATATACAGCATGCGGGTAGCTCTGATACCAGCCAGATGCAACCCACGGCCATATAGGACCCTCAGGCGATGTTCTTGAGTCGATATATGTCGATCTGAGCACAGCTGGGCGCCGTATATACAGCATGGGGGTAGCTCTGATACCAGCCAGATGCAACCCACGGCCATATAGGACCTACAGGCGATGTTCTTGAGTCGATTTATGTCGATCTGAGCACAGCTGGGCCCCGCATATACGGCATGTTGGTGGCTCTGATACCAGCCAGCTGCAACCCACGGCCATATAGCACCTACAGGCGATGTTCTTCAGTCGATATATGTCGATCTGAGCACAGCTGGGCCACGTATATACAGCATGGGGGTAGCTGTGCTACCAGCCAGCTGCAACCCACGGCCATATAAGACCCACAGGCGGTGTTCTTGAGTTGATATATGTCGATCTTAGCACAGCTGGGCCCCGTATATACAGCATGGGGGTAGCTCTGATACCAGACAGATGCAACCCACGGCCATATAGGACCTACAGGCGATGTTCTTGAGTTGATATATGTCGATCTTAGCACAGCTGGGCCCCCGTATATACGGCATGTGGGTGGCTCTGGTACTTGCCAGATGCAATCCACGGCCATATAGGACCTACAGGCGATGTTCTTAATTCGATATATGTCGATCTGAGCACAACTGGGCCCCCGTATATACAGCATGGGGGTAGCTGTGATACCAGCCAGCTGCAACCCACGGCCCTATAGGACCTACAGGCGATGTTCTTGAGTCGATATATGTCGATCTGAGCACATCTGGGCCCCGTATATACAGCATGGGGGTAGCTCTGATACCAGCCAGATGCAACCCTCGGCCATATAGGACCTACAGGCGATGTTCTTGAGTCGATATAAGTCGATCTGAGCACAGCTGGGCGCCGTATATACAGCATGGGGGTAGCTCTGATACCAGTCAGATGCAACCCACGGCCATATAGGACATACAGGCGATGTTATTGAGTCGATATATGTCGATCTGAGCACAGCTGGGCCCCGTATATACGGCATGTGGGTGGCTCTGATACCAGCCAGCTGCAACCCACGGCCATATAGGACCTACAGGCGATGTTCTTGAGTCGATATATGTCGATCTGAGCACAGCTGGGCCACGTATATACAGCATGGGGGTAGCTGTGCTACCAGCCAGCTGCAACCCACGGCTATGTAGGACCTACAGACGATGTTATTGAGTCGATATATATCGATCTGAGCACAGCTGGGCGCCGTATATACAGCATGGTGGTAGCTCTGATACCAGCCAGCTGCAACCCACGGCCATATAAGACCTACAGGCGATGTTCTTGAGTCGATATATGTCGATCTGAGCACAGCTGGGCCCCGTATATACGGCATGTGGGTGGCTCTGATAACAGCCAGCTGCAACCCACGGCCATATAGGACCTACAGGCGATGTTCTTGAGTCGATATATGTCGATTTGAGCATAGCTGGGCCACGTATATACAGCATGGGGGTAGCTGGCTGGTATCAGAGCTACCACCATGCTGTATATACGGCGCCCAGCTGTGCTCAGATCGATATATATCGACTCAATAACATCGTCTGTAGGTCCTACATAGCCGTGGGTTGCAGCTGGCTGGTAGCACAGCTACCCCCATGCTGTATATACGTGGCCCAGCTGTGCTCAGATCGACATATATCGACTCAAGAACATCGCCTGTAGGTCCTATATGGCCGTGGGTTGCAGCTGGCTGGTATCAGAGCCACCCACATGCCGTATATACGGGGCCCAGCTGTGCTCAGATCGACATATATCGACTCAATAACATCGCCTGTATGTCCTATATGGCCGTGGGTTGCATCTGACTGGTATCAGAGCTACCCCCATGCTGTATATACGGCGCCCAGCTGTGCTCAGATCGACTTATATCGACTCAAGAACATCGCCTGTAGGTCCTATATGGCCGAGGGTTGCATCTGGCTGGTATCAGAGCTACCCCCATGCTGTATATACGGGGCCCAGATGTGCTCAGATCGACATATATCGACTCAAGAACATCGCCTGTAGGTCCTATAGGGCCGTGGGTTGCAGCTGGCTGGTATCACAGCTACCCCCATGCTGTATATACGGGGGCCCAGTTGTGCTCAGATCGACATATATCGAATTAAGAACATCGCCTGTAGGTCCTATATGGCCGTGGATTGCATCTGGCAAGTACCAGAGCCACCCACATGCCGTATATACGGGGGCCCAGCTGTGCTAAGATCGACATATATCAACTCAAGAACATCGCCTGTAGGTCCTATATGGCCGTGGGTTGCATCTGTCTGGTATCAGAGCTACCCCCATGCTGTATATACGGGGCCCAGCTGTGCTAAGATCGACATATATCAACTCAAGAACACCGCCTGTGGGTCTTATATGGCCGTGGGTTGCAGCTGGCTGGTAGCACAGCTACCCCCATGCTGTATATACGTGGCCCAGCTGTGCTCAGATCGACATATATCGACTGAAGAACATCGCCTGTAGGTGCTATATGGCCGTGGGTTGCAGCTGGCTGGTATCAGAGCCACCAACATGCCGTATATGCGGGGCCCAGCTGTGCTCAGATCGACATAAATCGACTCAAGAACATCGCCTGTAGGTCCTATATGGCCGTGGGTTGCATCTGGCTGGTATCAGAGCTACCCCCATGCTGTATATACGGCGCCCAGCTGTGCTCAGATCGACATATATCGACTCAAGAACATCGCCTGAGGGTCCTATATGGCCGTGGGTTGCATCTGGCTGGTATCAGAGCTACCCGCATGCTGTATATACGGGGCCCAGCTGTGCTCCGATAGACATATATCGACTCAAGAACATCGCCTGTAGGTCCTATATAGCCGTGGGTTGCAGCTGGCTGGTATCACAGCTACCCCCATGCTGTATATACGTGGCCCATCTATGCTCAAATCGACATATATCGACTCAAGAACATCGCCTGTAGGTCCTATATGGCCGTGGGTTGCAGCTGGCTGGTATCAGTGCCACCCACATGCCGTATATACGGGGCCCAGCTGTGCTCATGTCGACATATATCGACTCAAGAACATCGCCTGTAGGTCCTATATGGCCGTGGGTTGCATCTGACTGGTATCAGAGCTACCCCCATGCTGTATATACGGCGCCCAGCTGTGCTCAGATCGACATATATCGACTCAAGAACATCGCCTGTAGGTCTTATATGGCCGTGGGTTGCAGCTGGCTGGTATCAGAGCTACCCCCAAGCTGTATATACGGCGCCCAGCTGTGCTCAGATCGACATATATCGACTGAAAAACATCGCCTGTGGGTCTTATATGGCCGTGGGTTGCAGCTGGCTGGTATCAGAGCTACCCCCATGCTGTATATACGGCGCCCAGCTGTGCTCAGATCGACATATATCGACTCAAGAACATCGCCAGTAGGTCCTATATGGTCGTCGGTTGCATCTGGCTGGTATCAGAGCTACCCCCATGCTGTATATACGGGGCCCAGCTGTGCTCAGATCGACATATATCGACTCAAGAACATCGCCTGTAGGTCCTATAGGGCCGTGGGTTGCATCTGGCTGATATCAGAGCCACCCACATGCCGTATATACGGAGGCCCAGTTGTGCTCAGAACGACATATATCGAATCAAGAACATCGCCTGTAGGTCCTATATAGCCGTGGGTTGCAGCTGGCTGGTATCACAGCTACCCCCATGCTGTATATACGTGGCCCAGCTATGCTCAAATCGACATATATCGACTCAAGAACATCGCCTGTAGGTCCTATATGGCCGTGGGTTGCATCTGGCTGGTATCAGAGCTACCCCCATGCTGTATATACGAGGCCCAACTGTGCTCAGATCGACACATATCGACTCAAGAAAATCGCCTGTGGGTCTTATATGGCCGTGGGTTGCAGCTGGCTGGTAGCACAGCTACCCCCATGCTGTATATACGTGGCTCAGATCGACATATATCGACTGAAGAACATCGCCACCTACTGGCGATGTTCTTGAGTCGATATATGTCGATCTGAGCACAGCTGGGCGCCGTATATACAGCATGGGGGTAGCTCTGATACCAGCCAGCTGCAACCCACGGCCATATAAGACCCACAGGCGATGTTTTTCAGTCGATATATGTCGATCTGAGCACAGCTGGGCGCCGTATATACAGCTTGGGGGTAGCTCTGATACCAGCCAGCTGCAACCCACGGCCATATAAGACCTACAGGCGATGTTCTTGAGTCGATATATGTCGATCTGAGCACAGCTGGGCGCCGTATATACAGCATGGGGGTAGCTCTGATACCAGTCAGATGCAACCCACGGCCATATAGGACCTACAGGCGATGTTCTTGAGTCGATATATGTCGACATGAGCACAGCTGGGCCCCGTATATACGGCATGTGGGTGGCACTGATACCAGCCAGCTGCAACCCACGGCCATATAGGACCTACAGGCGATGTTCTTGAGTCGATATATGTCGATTTGAGCATAGATGGGCCACGTATATACAGCATGGGGGTAGCTGTGATACCAGCCAGCTGCAACCCACGGCTATATAGGACCTACAGGCGATGTTCTTGAGTCGATATATGTCTATCGGAGCACAGCTGGGCCCCGTATATACAGCATGCGGGTAGCTCTGATACCAGCCAGATGCAACCCACGGCCATATAGGACCCTCAGGCGATGTTCTTGAGTCGATATATGTCGATCTGAGCACAGCTGGGCGCCGTATATACAGCATGGGGGTAGCTCTGATACCAGCCAGATGCAACCCACGGCCATATAGGACCTACAGGCGATGTTCTTGAGTCGATTTATGTCGATCTGAGCACAGCTGGGCCCCGCATATACGGCATGTTGGTGGCTCTGATACCAGCCAGCTGCAACCCACGGCCATATAGCACCTACAGGCGATGTTCTTCAGTCGATATATGTCGATCTGAGCACAGCTGGGCCACGTATATACAGCATGGGGGTAGCTGTGCTACCAGCCAGCTGCAACCCACGGCCATATAAGACCCACAGGCGGTGTTCTTGAGTTGATATATGTCGATCTTAGCACAGCTGGGCCCCGTATATACAGCATGGGGGTAGCTCTGATACCAGACAGATGCAACCCACGGCCATATAGGACCTACAGGCGATGTTCTTGAGTTGATATATGTCGATCTTAGCACAGCTGGGCCCCCGTATATACGGCATGTGGGTGGCTCTGGTACTTGCCAGATGCAATCCACGGCCATATAGGACCTACAGGCGATGTTCTTAATTCGATATATGTCGATCTGAGCACAACTGGGCCCCCGTATATACAGCATGGGGGTAGCTGTGATACCAGCCAGCTGCAACCCACGGCCCTATAGGACCTACAGGCGATGTTCTTGAGTCGATATATGTCGATCTGAGCACATCTGGGCCCCGTATATACAGCATGGGGGTAGCTCTGATACCAGCCAGATGCAACCCTCGGCCATATAGGACCTACAGGCGATGTTCTTGAGTCGATATAAGTCGATCTGAGCACAGCTGGGCGCCGTATATACAGCATGGGGGTAGCTCTGATACCAGTCAGATGCAACCCACGGCCATATAGGACATACAGGCGATGTTATTGAGTCGATATATGTCGATCTGAGCACAGCTGGGCCCCGTATATACGGCATGTGGGTGGCTCTGATACCAGCCAGCTGCAACCCACGGCCATATAGGACCTACAGGCGATGTTCTTGAGTCGATATATGTCGATCTGAGCACAGCTGGGCCACGTATATACAGCATGGGGGTAGCTGTGCTACCAGCCAGCTGCAACCCACGGCTATGTAGGACCTACAGACGATGTTATTGAGTCGATATATATCGATCTGAGCACAGCTGGGCGCCGTATATACAGCATGGTGGTAGCTCTGATACCAGCCAGCTGCAACCCACGGCCATATAAGACCTACAGGCGATGTTCTTGAGTCGATATATGTCGATCTGAGCACAGCTGGGCCCCGTATATACGGCATGTGGGTGGCTCTGATAACAGCCAGCTGCAACCCACGGCCATATAGGACCTACAGGCGATGTTCTTGAGTCGATATATGTCGATTTGAGCATAGCTGGGCCACGTATATACAGCATGGGGGTAGCTGTGATACCAGCCAGCTGCAACCCACGGCTATATAGGACCTACAGGCGATGTTCCTGAGTCGATATATGTCGATCGGAGCACAGCTGGGCCCCGTATATACAGCATGCGGGTAGCTCTGACAACAGCCAGATGCAACCCACGGCCATATAGGACCCTCAGGCGATGTTCTTGAGCCGATATATGTCGATCTGAGCACAGCTGGGCGCCGTATATACAGCATGGGGGTAGCTCTGATACCAGCCAGATGCAACCCACGGCCATATAGGACCTACAGGCGATATTCTTGAGTCGATTTATGTCGATCTGAGCACAGCTGGGCCCCGTATATACGGCATGTGGGTGGCTCTGATACCAGCCAGCGGCAACCCACGGCCATATAGGACCTACAGGCGATGTTCTTCAGTCGATATATGTCGATCTGAGCACAGCTGGGCCACGTATATACAGCATGGGGGTAGCTGTGCTACCAGCCAGCTGCAACCCACGGCCATTTAAGACCCACAGGCGATTTTCTTGAGTCGATATGTGTCGATCTGAGCACAGTTGGGCCTCGTATATACAGCATGGGGGTAGCTCTGATACCAGCCAGATGCAACCCACGGCCATATAGGACCTACAGGCGATGTTCTTGAGTTGATATATGTCGACCTTAGCACAGCTGGGCCCCGTATATACGGCATCTGGGTGGCTCTGATACCCGCCAGATGCAACCCACGGCCATATAGGACCTACAGGCGATGTTCTTGATTCGATATATGTCGTTCTGAGCACAACTGGGCCTCCGTATATACGGCATGTAAGTGGCTCTGATATCAGCCAGATGCAACCCACGGCCCTATAGGACCTACAGGCGATGTTCTTGAGTCGATATATGTCGATCTGAGCACAGGTGGGCCCCGTATATACAGCATGGGGGTAGCTCTGATACCAGCCAGATGCAACCCACGGCCATATAGGACCTACTGGCGATGTTCTTGAGTCGATATATGTCGATCTGAGCACAGCTGGGCGCCATATATACAGCATGTGGGTAGCTCTGATACCAGCCAGCTGCAACCCACGGCCATATAAGACCCACAGGCGATGTTTTTCAGTCGATATATGTCGATCTGAGCACAGCTGGGCGCCGTATATACAGCATGGGGGTAGCTCTGATACCACCCAGCTGCAACCCACGGCCATATAAGACCTACAGGCGATGTTCTTGAGTCGATATATGTCGATCTGAGCACAGCTGGGCGCCGTATATACAGCATGGGGGTAGCTCTGATACCAGTCAGATGCAACCCACGGCCATATAGGACCTACAGGCGATGTTCTTGAGTCGATATATGTCGATCTGAGCACAGCTGGGCTCCGTATATACGGCATGTGGGTTTCTCTGATACCAGCCAGCTGCAACCCACGGCCATATAGGACCTACAGGCGATGTTTTTGAGTCGATATATGTCGATCTGAGCACAGCTGGGCGCCGTATATACAGCATGGGGGTAGCTCTGATACCAGTCAGATGCAACCCACGGCCATATAGGACCTACAGGCGATGTTCTTGAGTCGATATATGTCGATCTGAGCACAGCTGGGCCCCGTATATACGGCATGTGGGTGGCTCTGATAACAGCCAGCTGCAACCCACGGCCATATAGGACCTACAGGCGATGTTCTTGAGTCGATATATGTCGATTTGAGCATAGCTGGGCCACGTATATACAGCATGGGGGTAGCTGTGATACCAGCCAGCTGCAACCCACGGCTATATAGGAATTACAGGCGATGTTCTTGAGTCGATATATGTCGATCGGAGCACAGCTGGGCCCCGTATATACAGCATGCGGGTAGCTCTGATACCAGCCAGATGCAACCCACGGCCATATAGGACCCTCAGGCGATGTTCTTGAGTCGATATATGTCGATCTGAGCACAGCTGGGCGCCGTATATACAGCATGGGGGTAGCTCTGATACCAGCCAGATGCAACCCACGGCCATATAGGACCTACAGGCGATATTCTTGAGTCGATTTATGTCGATCTGAGCACAGCTGGGCCCCGTATATACGGCATGTGGGTGGCTCTGATACCAGCCAGCTGCAACCCACGGCCATATAGGACCTACAGGCGATGTTCTTCAGTCAATATATGTCGATCTGAGCACAGCTGGGCCACGTATATACAGCATGGGGGTAGCTGTGCTACCAGCCAGCTGCAACCCACGGCCATATAAGACCCACAGGCGATTTTCTTGAGTCGATATGTGTCGATCTGAGCACAGTTGGGCCTCGTATATACAGCATGGGGGTAGCTCTGATACCAGCCAGATGCAACCCACGGCCATATAGGACCTACAGGCGATGTTCTTGAGTTGATATATGTCGATCTTAGCACAGCTGGGCCCCGTATATACGGCATGTGGGTGGCACTGATACCCGCCAGATGCAACCCACGGCCATATAGGACCTACAGGCGATGTTCTTGATTCGATATATGTCGTTCTGAGCACAACTGGGCCTCCGTATATACGGCATGTAGGTGGCTCTGATATCAGCCAGATGCAACCCACGGCCCTATAGGACCTACAGGCGATGTTCTTGAGTCGATATATGTCGATCTGAGCACAGCTGGGCCCCGTTTATACAGCATGGGGGTAGCTCTGATACCAGCTGCAACCCACGGCTATATAGGACCTACAGGCGATGTTCTTGAGTCGATATATGTCGATCGGAGCACAGCTGGGCCCCGTATATACAGCATGCGGGTAGCTCTGATACCAGCCAGATGCAACCCACGGCCATATAGGACCCTCAAGCGATGTTCTTGAGTCGATATATGTCGATCTGAGCACAGCTGGGCGCCGTATATACAGCATGGGGGTAGCTCTGATACCAGCCAGATGCAACCCACGGCCATATAGGACCTACAGGCGATATTCTTGAGTCGATTTATGTCGATCTGAGCACAGCTGGGCCCCGTATATACGGCATGTGGGTGGCTCTGATACCAGCCAGCTGCAACCCACGGCCATATAGGACCTACAGGCGATGTTCTTCAGTCGATATATGTTGATCTGAGCCACGTATATACAGCATGGGGGTAGCTGTGCTACCAGCCAGCTGCAACCCACGGCCATATAAGACCCACAGGCGATTTTCTTGAGTCGATATGTGTCGATCTGAGCACAGTTGGGCCTCGTATATACAGCATGGGGGTAGCTCTGATACCAGCCAGATGCAACCCACGGCCATATAGGACCTACAGGCGATGTTCTTGAGTTGATATATGTCGATCTTAGCACAGCTGGGCCCCGTATATACGGCATGTGGGTGGCTCTGATACCCGCCAGATGCAACCCACGGCCATATAGGACCTACAGGCGATGTTCTTGATTCGATATATGTCGTTCTGAGCACAACTGGGCCTCCGTATATACGGCATGTGGGTGGCTCTGATATCAGCCAGATGCAACCCACGGCCCTATAGGACCTACAGGCGATGTTCTTGAGTCGATATATGTCGATCTGAGCACAGCTGGGCCCCGTATATACAGCATGGGGGTAGCTCTGATACCAGCCAGATGCAACCCACGGCCATATAGGACCTACTGGCGATGTTCTTGAGTCGATATATGTCGATCTGAGCACAGCTGGGCGCCGTATATACAGCATGGGGGTAGCTCTGATACCAGCCAGCTGCAACCCACGGCCATATAAGACCCACAGGCGATGTTTTTCAGTCGATATATGTCGATCTGAGCACAGCTGGGCGCCGTATATACAGCATGGGGGTAGCTCTGATACCAGCCAGCTGCAACCCACGGCCATATAAGACCTACAGGCGATGTTCTTGTGTCGATATATGTCGATCTGAGCACAGCTGGGCGCCGTATATACAGCATGGGGGTAGCTCTGATACCAGTCAGATGCAACCCACGGCCATATAGGACCTACAGGCGATGTTCTTGAGTCGATATATGTCGACATGAGCACAGCTGGGCCCCGTATATACGGCATGTGGGTGGCTCTGACACCAGCCAGCTGCAACCCACGGCCATATAGGACCTACAGGCGATGTTCTTGAGTCGATATATGTCGATTTGAGCATAGATGGGCCACGTATATACAGCATGGGGGTAGCTGTGATACCAGCCAGCTGCAACCCACGGCTATATAGGACCTACAGGCGATGTTCTTGAGTCGATATATGTCTATCGGAGCACAGCTGGGCCCCGTATATACAGCATGCGGGTAGCTCTGATACCAGCCAGATGCAACCCACGGCCATATAGGACCCTCAGGCGATGTTCTTGAGTCGATATATGTCGATCTGAGCACAGCTGGGCGCCGTATATACAGCATGGGGGTCGCTCTGATACCAGCCAGATGCAACCCACGGCCATATAGGACCTACAGGCGATGTTCTTGAGTCGATTTATGTCGATCTGAGCACAGCTGGGCCCCGCATATACGGCATGTTGGTGGCTCTGATACCAGCCAGCTGCAACCCACGGCCATATAGCACCTACAGGCGATGTTCTTCAGTCGATATATGTCGATCTGAGCACAGCTGGGCCACGTATATACAGCATGGGGGTAGCTGTGCTACCAGCCAGCTGCAACCCACGGCCATATAAGACCCACAGGCGGTGTTCTTGAGTTGATATATATCGATCTTAGCACAGCTGGGCCCCGTATATACAGCATGGGGGTAGCTCTGATACCAGACAGATGCAACCCACGGCCATATAGGACCTACAGGCGATGTTCTTGAGTTGATATATGTCGATCTTAGCACAGCTGGGCCCCCGTACATACGGCATGTGGGTGGCTCTGGTACTTGCCAGATGCAACCCACGGCCATATAGGACCTACAGGCGATGTTCTTAATTCGATATATGTCGATCTGAGCACAACTGGGCCCCCGTATATACAGCATGGGGGTAGCTGTGATACCAGCCAGCTGCAACCCACGGCCCTATAGGACCTACAGGCGATGTTCTTGAGTCGATATATGTCGATCTGAGCACATCTGGGCCCCGTATATACAGCATGGGGGTAGCTCTGATACCAGCCAGATGCAACCCTCGGCCATATAGGACCTACAGGCGATGTTCTTGAGTCGATATAAGTCGATCTGAGCACAGCTGGGCGCCGTATATACAGCATGGGGGTAGCTCTGATACCAGTCAGATGCAACCCACGGCCATATAGGACATACAGGCGATGTTATTGAGTCGATATATGTCGATCTGAGCACAGCTGGGCCCCGTATATACGGCATGTGGGTGGCTCTGATACCAGCCAGCTGCAACCCACGGCCATATAGGACCTACAGGCGATGTTCTTGAGTCGATATATGTCGATCTGAGCACAGCTGGGCCACGTATATACAGCATGGGGGTAGCTGTGCTACCAGCCAGCTGCAACCCACGGCTATGTAGGACCTACAGACGATGTTATTGAGTCGATATATATCGATCTGAGCACAGCTGGGCGCCGTATATACAGCATGGTGGTAGCTCTGATACCAGCCAGCTGCAACCCACGGCCATATAAGACCTACAGGCGATCTTCTTGAGTCGATATATGTCGATCTGAGCACAGCTGGGCCCCGTATATACAGCATGTGGGTGGCTCTGATAACAGCCAGCTGCAACCCACGGCCATATAGGACCTACAGGCGATGTTCTTGAGTCGATATATGTCGATTTGAGCATAGCTGGGCCACGTATATACAGCATGGGGGTAGCTGTGATACCAGCCAGCTGCAACCCACGGCTATATAGGACCTACAGGCGATGTTCCTGAGTCGATATATGTCGATCGGAGCACAGCTGGGCCCCGTATATACAGCATGCGGGTAGCTCTGACAACAGCCAGATGCAACCCACGGCCATATAGGACCCTCAGGCGATGTTCTTGAGTCGATATATGTCGATCTGAGCACAGCTGGGCGCCCTATATACAGCATGGGGGTAGCTCTGATACCAGCCAGATGCAACCCACGGCCATATAGGACCTACAGGCGATATTCTTGAGTCGATTTATGTCGATCTGAGCACAGCTGGGCCCCGTATATACGGCATGTGGGTGGCTCTGATACCAGCCAGCGGCAACCCACGGCCATATAGGACCTACAGGCGATGTTCTTCAGTCGATATATGTCGATCTGAGCACAGCTGGGCCACGTATATACAGCATGGGGGTAGCTGTGCTACCAGCCAGCTGCAACCCACGGCCATTTAAGACCCACAGGCGATTTTCTTGAGTCGATATGTGTCGATCTGAGCACAGTTGGGCCTCGTATATACAGCATGGGGGTAGCTCTGATACCAGCCAGATGCAACCCACGGCCATATAGGACCTACAGGCGATGTTCTTGAGTTGATATATGTCGATCTTAGCACAGCTGGGCCCCGTATATACGGCATGTGGGTGGCTCTGATACCCGCCAGATGCAACCCACGGCCATATAGGACCTACAGGCGATGTTCTTGATTCGATATATGTCGTTCTGAGCACAACTGGGCCTCCGTATATACGGCATGTAAGTGGCTCTGATATCAGCCAGATGCAACCCACGGCCCTATAGGACCTACAGGCGATGTTCTTGAGTCGATATATGTCGATCTGAGCACAGGTGGGCCCCGTATATACAGCATGGGGGTAGCTCTGATACCAGCCAGATGCAACCCACGGCCATATAGGACCTACTGGCGATGTTCTTGAGTCGATATATGTCGATCTGAGCACAGCTGGGCGCCATATATACAGCATGGGGGTAGCTCTGATACCAGCCAGCTGCAACCCACGGCCATATAAGACCCACAGGCGATGTTTTTCAGTCGATATATGTCGATCTGAGCACAGCTGGGCGCCGTATATACAGCATGGGGGTAGCTCTGATACCACCCAGCTGCAACCCACGGCCATATAAGACCTACAGGCGATGTTCTTGAGTCGATATATGTCGATCTGAGCACAGCTGGGCGCCGTATATACAGCATGGGGGTAGCTCTGATACCAGTCAGATGCAACCCACGGCCATATAGGACCTACAGGCGATGTTCTTGAGTCGATATATGTCGATCTGAGCACAGCTGGGCTCCGTATATACGGCATGTGGGTGGCTCTGATACCAGCCAGCTGCAACCCACGGCCATATAGGACCTACAGGCGATGTTTTTGAGTCGATATATGTCGATCTGAGCACAGCTGGGCGCCGTATATACAGCATGGGGGTAGCTCTGATACCAGTCAGATGCAAACCACGGCCATATAGGACCTACAGGCGATGTTCTTGAGTCGATATATGTCGATCTGAGCACAACTGGGCCCCGTATATACGGCATGTGGGTGGCTCTGATAACAGCCAGCTGCAACCCACGGCCATATAGGACCTACAGGCGATGTTCTTGAGTCGATATATGTCGATTTGAGCATAGCTGGGCCCCGTATATACAGCATGCGGGTAGCTCTGATACCAGCCAGATGCAACCCACGGCCATATAGGACCTACAGGCGATATTCTTGAGTCGATTTATGTCGATCTGAGCACAGCTGGGCCCCGTATATACGGCATGTGGGTGGCTCTGATACCAGCCAGCTGCAACCCATGGCCATATAGGACCTACAGGCGATGTTCTTCAGTCGATATATGTCGATCTGAGCACAGCTGGGCCACGTATATACAGCATGGGGGTAGCTGTGCTACCAGCCAGCTGCAACCCACAGCCATATAAGACCCACAGGCGATTTTCTTGAGTCGATATGTGTCGATCTGAGCACAGTTGGGCCTCGTATATACAGCATGGGGGTAGCTCTGATACCAGCCGGATGCAACCCACGGCCATATAGGACCTACAGGCGATGTTCTTGAGTTGATATATGTCCATCTTAGCACAGCTGGGCCCCGTATATACGGCATCTGGGTGGCTCTGATACCCGCCAGATGCAACCCACGGCCATATAGGACCTACAGGCGATGTTCTTGATTCGATATATGTCGTTCTGAGCACAACTGGGCCTCCGTATATACGGCATGTGGGTGGCTCTGATATCAGCCAGATGCAACCCACGGCCCTATAGGACCTACAGGCGATGTTCTTGAGTCGATATATGTCGATCTGAGCACAGCTGGGCCCCGTTTATACAGCATGGGGGTAGCTCTGATACCAGCTGCAACCCACGGCTATATAGGACCTACAGGCGATGTTCTTGAGTCGATATATGTCGATCGGAGCACAGCTGGGCCCCGTATATACAGCATGCGGGTAGCTCTGATACCAGCCAGATGCAACCCACGGCCATATAGGACCCTCAGGCGATGTTCTTGAGTCGATATATGTCGATCTGAGCACAGCTGGGCGCCGTATATACAGCATGGGGGTAGCTCTGATACCAGCCAGATGCAACCCACGGCCATATAGGACCTACAGGCGATATTCTTGAGTCGATTTATGTCGATCTGAGCACAGCTGGGCCCCGTATATACGGCATGTGGGTGGCTCTGATACCAGCCAGCTGCAACCCACGGCCATATAGGACCTACAGGCGATGTTCTTCAGTCGATATATGTCGATCTGAGCCACGTATATACAGCATGGGGGTAGCTGTGCTACCAGCCAGCTGCAACCCACGGCCATATAAGACCCACAGGCGATTTTCTTGAGTCGATATGTGTCGATCTGAGCACAGTTGGGCCTCGTATATACAGCATGGGGGTAGCTCTGATACCAGCCAGATGCAACCCACGGCCATATAGGACCTACAGGCGATGTTCTTGAGTTGATATATGTCGATCTTAGCACAGCTGGGCCCCGTATATACGGCATGTGGGTGGCTCTGATACCCGCCAGATGCAACCCACGGCCATATAGGACCTACAGGCGATGTTCTTGATTCGATATATGTCGTTCTGAGCACAACTGGGCCTCCGTATATACGGCATGTGGGTGGCTCTGATATCAGCCAGATGCAACCCACGGCCCTATAGGACATACAGGCGATGTTCTTGAGTCGATATATGTCGATCTGAGCACAGCTGGGCCCCGTATATACAGCATGGGGGTAGCTCTGATACCAGCCAGATGCAACCCACGGCCATATAGGACCTACTGGCGATGTTCTTGAGTCGATATATGTCGATCTGAGCACAGCTGGGCGCCATATATACAGCATGGGGGTAGCTCTGATACCAGTCAGCTGCAACCCACGGCCATATAAGACCCACAGGCGATGTTTTTCAGTCGATATATGTCGATCTGAGCACAGCTGGGCGCCGTATATACAGCATGGGGGTAGCTCTGATACCACCCAGCTGCAACCCACGGCCATATAAGACCTAAAGGCGATGTTCTTGAGTCGATATATGTCGATCTGAGCACAGCTGGGCGCCGTATATACAGCATGGGGGTAGCTCTGATACCAGTCAGATGCAACCCACGGCCATATAGGACCTACAGGCGATGTTCTTGAGTCGATATATGTCGATCTGAGCACAGCTGGGCTCCGTATATACGGCATGTGGGTGGCTCTGATACCAGCCAGCTGCAACCCACGGCCATATAGGACCTACAGGCGATGTTCTTGAGTCGATATATGTCGATTTGAGCATAGCTGGGCCACGTATATACAGCATGGGGGTAGCTGTGATACCAGCCAGCTGCAACCCACGGCTATATAGGACCTACAGGCGATGTTCTTGATTCGACATATGTCGTTCTGAGCACAACTGGGCCTCCGTATATACGGCATGTGGGTGGCTCTGATATCAGCCAGATGCAACCCACGGCCCTATAGGACCTACAGGCGATGTTCTTGAGTCGATATATGTCGATCTGAGCACAGCTGGGCCCCGTATATACAGCATGGGGGTAGCTCTGATACAAGCCAGATGCAACCCACGGCCATATAGGACCTACTGGCGATGTTCTTGAGTCGATATATGTCGATCTGAGCACAGCTGGGCGCCGTATATACAGCATGGGGGTAGCTCTGATACCAGCCAGCTGCAACCCACGGCCATATAAGACCCACAGGCGATGTTTTTCAGTCGATATATGTCGATCTGAGCACAGCTGGGCGCCGTATATACAGCATGGGGTAGCTCTGATACCAGCCAGCTGCAACCCACGGCCATATAAGACCTACAGGCGATATTCTTGAGTCGATATATGTCGATCTGAGCACAGCTGGGCGCCGTATATACAGCATGGGGGTAGCTCTGATACCAGTCAGATGCAACCCACGGCCATATAGGACCTACAGGCGATGTTCTTGAGTCGATATATGTCGATCTGAGCACAGCTGGGCCCCGTATATACGGCATGTGGGTGGCTCTGTTACCAGCCAGCTGCAACCCACGGCCATATAGGACCTACAGGCGATGTTCTTGAGTCGATATATGTCGATTTGAGCATAGATGGGCCACGTATATACAGCATGGGGGTAGCTGTGATACCAGCCAGCTGCAACCCACGGCTATATAGGACCTACAGGCGATGTTCCTGAGTCGATATATGTCGATCTGAGCACAGCTGGGCCCCGTATATAAAGCATGGGGGTAGCTCTGATACCAGCCAGATGCAACCCACGGCCATATAGGACCTACTGGCGATGTTCTTGAGTCGATATATGTCGATCTGAGCACAGCTGGGCGCCGTATATACAGCATGGGGGTAGCTCTGATACCAGCCAGCTGCAACCCACGGCCATATAAGACCCACAGGCGATGTTTTTCAGTCGATATATGTCGATCTGAGCACAACTGGGCGCCGTATATACAGCATGGGGGTAGCTCTGATACCAGCCAGCTGCAACCCACGGCCATATAAGACCTACAGGCGATGTTCTTGAGTCGATATATGTCGATCTGAGCACAGCTGGGCGCCGTATATACAGCATGGGGGTAGCTCTGATACCAGTCAGATGCAACCCACGGTCATATAGGACCTACAGGCGATGTTCTTGAGTCGATATATGTCGATCTGAGCACAGCTGGGCCTCGTATATACAGCATGGGGGTAGCTCTGATACCAGCCAGATGCAACCCACGGCCATATAGGACCTACAGGCGATGTTCTTGAGTCGATATATGTCGATCTGAGCACAGCTGGGCTCCGTATATACGGCATGTGGGTGGCTCTGATACCAGCCAGCTGCAACCCACGGCCATATAGGACCTACAGGCGATGTTTTTGAGTCGATATATGTCGATCTGAGCACAGCTGGGCGCCGTATATACAGCATGGGGGTAGCTCTGATACCAGTCAGATGCAACCCACGGCCATATAGGACCTACAGGCGATGTTCTTGAGTCGATATATGTCGATCTGAGCACAGCTGGGCCCCGTATATACGGCATGTGGGTGGCTCTGATAACAGCCAGCTGCAACCCACGGCCATATAGGACCTACAGGCGATGTTCTTGAGTCGATATATGTCGATTTGAGCATAGCTGGGCCACGTATATACAGCATGGGGGTAGCTGTGATACCAGCCAGCTGCAACCCACGGCTATATAGGAATTACAGGCGATGTTCTTGAGTCGATATATGTCGATCGGAGCACAGCTGGGCCCCGTATATACAGCATGCGGGTAGCTCTGATACCAGCCAGATGCAACCCACGGCCATATAGGACCCTCAGGCGATGTTCTTGAGTCGATATATGTCGATCTGAGCACAGCTGGGCGCCGTATATACAGCATGGGGGTAGCTCTGATACCAGCCAGATGCAACCCACGGCCATATAGGACCTACAGGCAATATTCTTGAGTCGATTTATGTCGATCTGAGCACAGCTGGGCCCCGTATATACGGCATGTGGGTGGCTCTGATACCAGCCAGCTGCAACCCACGGCCATATAGGACCTACAGGCGATGTTCTTCAGTCGATATATGTCGATCTGAGCACAGCTGGGCCACGTATATAAAGCATGGGGGTAGCTGTGCTACCAGCCAGCTGCAACCCACAGCCATATAAGACCCACAGGCGATTTTCTTGAGTCGATATGTGTCGATCTGAGCACAGTTGGGCCTCGTATATACAGCATGGGGGTAGCTCTGATATCAGCCAGATGCAACCCACGGCCCTATAGGACCTACAGGCGATGTTCTTGAGTCGATATATGTCGATCTGAGCACAGCTGGGCCCCGTTTATACAGCATGGGGGTAGCTCTGATACCAGCTGCAACCCACGGCTATATAGGACCTACAGGCGATGTTCTTGAATCGATATATGTCGATCGGAGCACAGCTGGGCCCCGTATATACAGCATGCGGGTAGCTCTGATACCAGCCAGATGCAACCCACGGCCATATAGGACCCTCAGGCGATGTTCTTGAGTCGATATATGTCGATCTGAGCACAGCTGGGCGCCGTATATACAGCATGGGGGTAGCTCTGATACCAGCCAGATGCAACCCACGGCCATATAGGACCTACAGGCGATATTATTGAGTCGATTTATGTCGATCTGAGCACAGCTGGGCCCCGTATATACGGCATGTGAGTGGCTCTGATACCAGCCAGCTGCAACCCACGGCCATATAGGACCTACAGGCGATGTTCTTCAGTCGATATATGTCGATCTGAGCCACGTATATACAGCATGGGGGTAGCTGTGCTACCAGCCAGCTGCAACCCACGGCCATATAAGACCCACAGGCGATTTTCTTGAGTCGATATGTGTCGATCTGAGCACAGTTGGGCCTCGTATATACAGCATGGGGGTAGCTCTGATACCAGCCAGATGCAACCCACGGCCATATAGGACCTACAGGCGATGTTCTTGAGTTGATATATGTCGATCTTAGCACAGCTGGGCCCCGTATATACGGCATGTGGGTGGCTCTGATACCCGCCAGATGCAACCCACGGCCATATAGGACCTACAGGCGATGTTCTTGATTCGATATATGTCGTTCTGAGCACAACTGGGCCTCCGTATATACGGCATGTGGGTGGCTCTGATATCAGCCAGATGCAACCCACGGCCCTATAGGACCTACAGGCGATGTTCTTGTGTCGATATATGTCGATCTGAGCACAGCTGGGCCCCGTATATACAGCATGGGGGTAGCTCTGATACCAGCCAGATGCAACCCACGGCCATATAGGACCTACTGGCGATGTTCTTGAGTCGATATATGTCGATCTGAGCACAGCTGGGCGCCATATATACAGCATGGGGGTAGCTCTGATACCAGTCAGCTGCAACCCACGGCCATATAAGACCCACAGGCGATGTTTTTCAGTCGATATATGTCGATCTGAGCATAGCTGGGCCACGTATATACAGCATGGGGGTAGCTGTGATACCAGCCAGCTGCAACCCACGGCTATATAGGACCTACAGGCGATGTTCTTGATTCGATATATGTCGTTCTGAGCACAACTGGGCCTCCGTATATACGGCATGTGGGTGGCTCTGATATCAGCCAGATGCAACCCACGGCCCTATAGGACCTACAGGCGATGTTCTTGAGTCGATATATGTCGATCTGAGCACAGCTGGGCCCCGTATATACAGCATGGGGGTAGCTCTGATACCAGCCAGCTGCAACCCACGGCCATATAGGACCTACAGGCGATGTTCTTGAGTCGATATATGTCGATTTGAGCATAGCTGGGCCACGTATATACAGCATGGGGGTAGCTGTGATACCAGCCAGCTGCAACCCACGGCTATATAGGACCTACAGGCGATGTTCTTGATTCGATATATGTCGTTCTGAGCACAACTGGGCCTCCGTATATACGGCATGTGGGTGGCTCTGATATCAGCCAGATGCAACCCACGGCCCTATAGGACCTACAGGCGATGTTCTTGAGTCGATATATGTCGATCTGAGCACAGCTGGGCCCCGTATATACAGCATGGGGGTAGCTCTGATACCAGCCAGGTGCAACCCACGGCCATATAGGACCTACTGGCGATGTTCTTGAGTCGATATATGTCGATCTGAGCACAGCTGGGCGCCGTATATACAGCATGGGGGTAGCTCTGATACCAGCCAGCTGCAACCCACGGCCATATAAGACCCACAGGCGATGTTTTTCAGTCGATATATGTCGATCTGAGCACAGCTGGGCGCCGTATATACAGCATGGGGTAGCTCTGATACCAGCCAGCTGCAACCCACGGCCATATAAGACCTACAGGCGATGTTCTTGAGTCGATATATGTCGATCTGAGCACAGCTGGGCGCCGTATATACAGCATGGGGGTAGCTCTGATACCAGTCAGATGCAACCCACGGCCATATAGGACCTACAGGCGATGTTCTTGAGTCGATATATGTCGATCAGAGCACAGCTGGGCCCCGTATATACGGCATGTGGGTGGCTCTGATACCAGCCAGCTGCAACCCACGGCCATATAGGACCTACAGGCGATGTTCTTGAGTCGATATATGTCGATTTGAGCATAGATGGGCCTCGTATATACAGCATGGGGGTATCTCTGATACCAGCCAGCTGCAACCCACGGCCCTATAGGACCTACAGGCGATGTTCTTGAGTCGATTTATGTCGATCTGAGCACAGCTGGGCGCCGCATATACGGCATGTTGGTGGCTCTGATACCAGCCAGCTGCAACCCACGGCCATATAGCACCTACAGGCGATGTTCGTCAGTCGATATATGTCGATCTGATCACAGCTGGGCCACGTATATACAGCATGGGGGTAGCTGTGCTACCAGCCAGCTGCAACCCACGGCCATATAAGACCCACAGGCGATTTTTTTGAGTCGATATGTGTCGATCTGAGCACAGCTGGGCCTCGTATATACAGCATGGGGGTAGCTCTGATACCAGCCAGATGCAACCCACGGCCATATAGGACCTACAGGCGATGTTCTTGAGTTGATATATGTCGATCTTAGCACAGCTGGGCCCCGTATATACGGCATGTGGGTGGCTCTGGTACTTGCCAGATGCAACCAACGGCCATATAGGACCTACAGGCGATGTTCTTAATTCGATATATGTCGATCTGAGCACAACTGGGCCCCCGTATATACGGCATGTGGGTGGCTCTGATATCAGCCAGATGCAACCCACGGCCCTATAGGACCTACAGGCGATGTTCTTGAGTCGATATATGTCGATCTGAGCACAGCTGGGCCCCGTATATACGGCATGTGGGTGGCTCTGATACCAGATAGCTGCAACCCACGGCCATATAGGACCTACAGGATTTGAGCATAGCTGGGCCACGTATATACAGCATGGGGGTAGCTGTGATACCAGCCAGCTGCAACCCACGGCTATATAGGACCTACAGGCGATGTTCTTGAGTCGATATATGTCGATCGGAGCACAGCTGGGTCCCGTATATACAGCATGCGGGTAGCTCTGATACCAGCTAGATGCAACCCACGGCCATATAGGACCCTCAGGCGATGTTCTTGAGTCGATATATGTCGATCTGAGCACAGCTGGGCGCCGTATATACAGCATGGGGGTAGCTCTGATACCAGCCAGATGCAACCCACGGCCATATAGGACCTACAGGAGATGTTCTTGAGTCGATTTATGTCGATCTGAGCACAGCTGGGCCCCGTATATACGGCATGTAGGTGGCTCTGATACCAGCCAGCTGCAACCCACGGCCATATAGGACCTACAGGCGATGTTCTTGAGTCGATATATGTCGATCTGAGCACAGCTGGGCCACGTATATACAGCATGGGGGTAGCTGTGCTACCAGCCAGCTGCAACCCACGGCTATGTAGGACCTACAGGCGATGTTATTGAGTCGATATATGTCGATCTGAGCACAGCTGGGTGCCGTATATACAGCATGGGGGTAGCTCTGATACCAGCCAGCTGCAACCCACGGCCATATAAGACCTACAGGCGATGTTCTTGAGTTGATATATGTCGATCTGAGCACAGCTGGGCGCCGTATATACAGCATGGGGGTAGCTCTGATACCAGTCAGATGCAACCCACGGCCATATAGGACCTACAGGCGATGTTCTTGAGTCGATATATGTCGATCTGAGCACAGCTGGGCCCCGTATATACGGCATGTGGGTGGCTCTGATAACAGCCAGCTGCATCCCACGGCCATATAGGACCTACAGGCGATGTTCTTGAGTCGATATATGTCGATTTGAGCATAGCTGGGCCACGTATATACAGCATGGGGGTAGCTGTGATATTAGCCAGCTGCAACCCACAGCTATATAGGACCTACAGGCGATCTTCTTGAGTCGATATATGTCGATCGGAGCACAGCTGGGCCCCGTATATACAGCATGCGGGTAGCTCTGATACCAGCCAGATGCAACCCACGGCCATATAGGACCCTCAGGCGATGTTCTTGAGTCGATATATGTCGATCTGAGCACAGCTGGGCGCCGTATATACAGCATGGGGGTAGCTCTGATACCAGCCAGATGCAACCTACGGCCATATAGGACCTACAGGCGATGTTCTTGAGTCGATTTATGTCGATCTGAGCACAGCTGGGCCCCGTATATAGGGCATGTGGGTGGCTCTGATACCAGCCAGCTGCAACCCACGGCCATATAGGACCTACAGGCGATGTTCTTCAGTCGATATATGTCGATCTGAGCACAGCTGGGCCACGTATATACAGCATGGGGGTAGCTGTGCTACCAGCCAGCTGCAACCCACGGCCATATAAGACCCACAGGCGATTTTCTTGAGTCGATATGTGTCGATCTGAGTACAGTTGGGCCTCGTATATACAGCATGGGGGTAGCTCTGATACCAGCCAGATGCAACCCACGGCCATATAGGACCTACGGGCGATGTTCTTGAGTTGATATATGTCGCTCTTAGCACAGCTGGACCCGTATATACGGCATGTGGGTGGCTCTGATACTCGCCAGATGCAACCCACGGCCATATAGAACCTACAGGCGATGTTCTTGATTCGATATATGTCGTTCTGAGCACAAATGGGCCTCCGTATATACGGCATGTGGGTGGCTCTGATATCAGCCAGATGCAACCCACGGCCCTATAGGACCTACAGGCGATGTTCTTGAGTCGATATATGTCGATCTGAGCACAGCTGGGCCCCGTATATACAGCATGGGGGTAGCTCTGATACCAGCCAGATGCAACCCACGGCCATATAGGACCTACAGGCGATGTTCTTGATTCGATATATGTCGTTCTGAGCACAACTGGGCCTCCGTATATACGGCATGTAGGTGGCTCTGATATCAGCCAGATGCAACCCACGGCCCTATAGGACCTACAGGCGATGTTCTTGAGTCGATATATGTCGATCTGAGCACAGCTGGGCCCCGTATATACAGCATGGGGGTAACTCTGATACCAGCCAGATGTAACCCTCGGCCATATAGGACCTACAGGCGATGTTCTTGAGTCGATATATGTCGATCTGAGCACAGCTGGGCCCCGTATATACAGCATGGGGGTAGCTCTGATACCAGCCAGATGCAACCCACGGCCATATAGGACCTACTGGCGATGTTCTTGAGTCGATATATGTCGATATGAGCACAGCTGGTCGCCGTATATACAGCATGGGGGTAGCTCTGATACCAGCCAGCTGCAACCCACGGCCATATAAGACCCACAGGCGATGTTTTTCAGTCGATATATGTCGATCTGAGCACAGCTGGGCGCCGTATATACAGCATGGGGGTAGCTCTGATACCAGCCAGCTCCAACCCACGGCCATATAAAACCTACAGGCGATGTTCTTGAGTCGATATATGTCGATCTGAGCACAGTTGGGCGCCGTATATACAGCATGGGGGTAGCTCTGATACCAGTCAGATGCAACCCACGGCCATATAGGACCTACAGGCGATGTTCTTGAGTCGATATATGTCGATTTGAGCATAGCTGGGCCACGTATATACAGCATGGGGGTAGCTGTGATACCAGCCAGCTGCAACCCACGGCTATATAGTACCTACAGGCGATGTTCTTGAGTCGATATATGTCGATCGGAGCACAGCTGGGCCCCGTATATACAGCATGCGGGTAGCTCTGATACCAGCCAAATGCAACCCACGGCCATATAGGACCCTCAGGCGACGTTCTTGAGTCGATATATGTCGATCTGAGCACAGCTGGGCGCCGTATATACAGCATGGGGGTAGCTCTGATACCAGCCAGATGCAACCCACGGCCATATAGGACCTACAGGCGATGTTCTTGAGTCGATTTATGTCGATCTGAGCACAGCTGGGCCCCGTATATACGGCATGTGGGTGGCTTTGATACCAGCCAGCTGCAACCCACGGCCATATAGGACCTACAGGCGATGTTCTTCAGTCGATATATGTCGATCTGAGCACAGCTGGGCCACGTATATACAGCATGGGGGTAGCTGTGCTACCAGCCAGCTGCAACCCACGGCCATATAAGACCCACAGGCGATTTTCTTGAGTCGATATGTGTCGATCTGAGCACAGTTGGGCCTCGTATATACAGCATGGGGGTAGCTCTGATACCAGCCAGATGCAACCCACGGCCATATAGGACCTACGGGCGATGTTCTTGAGTTGATATATGTCGATCTTAGCACAGCTGGACCCGTATATACGGCATGTGGGTGACTCTGATACCCGCCAGATGCAACCCACGGCCATATAGAACCTACAGGCGATGTTCTTGATTCGATATATGTCGTTCTGAGCACAAATGGGCCTCCGTATATACGGCATGTGGGTGGCTCTGATATCAGCCAGATGCAACCCACGGCCCTATAGGACCTACAGGCGATGTTCTTGAGTCGATATATGTCGATCTGAGCACAGCTGGGCCCCGTATATACAGCATGGGGGTAGCTCTGATACCAGCCAGATGCAACCCACGGCCATATAGGACCTACAGGCGATGTTCTTGATTCGATATATGTCGTTCTGAGCACAACTGGGCCTCCGTATATACGGCATGTAGTGTGACGGGCGGTTCCACCGGGTAGCAAAGTGTCACAAATAAATAATAAATCAAAATGTTTATTCAGAAAAAAAGAAAATAAATGTAATTGTAATAAAATAAACAGACTTCTTAAAATGTAAAATAAACCGGGGGACAAAATATAAAATAAACAATATCCTAACGGGGGTAACGGTGGGCAGCGTGGTCAGGGGGAAGGTGGTAATGAACCAGTGAATGTGCCGGGGCACCACTGGTTCCGGGCTGTCAGGTCGGGAAAGAACTACGAATGTGCCGGGGCACCGTTAGTTCGGGCAGTACAGATGGGAGCGGACGAAATGAATGTGCCAGGGCACCATTAAGTCCGGAGGAGGGTTGAGAGACTGGACTGTACTCTCCCGGTTAATTTTTTTTTTTTTTTTTGTTTGGCGACAGGCCTAGGAGTGTAAAAATCTTCTAAAAGACAAATCCCCTCTCTGTGAGGGGAGACAGTGTCAGATTCTTACTGACTAAAAAGCACTCCTCCTGAAACATAGCGAAAACATTAGTTTTATATATGGGTATCTATAAGTGTGTAAAAAATTCGCGGGATGATTGGATGTGGAATGGTCGTTTGGCCAGCCCCGGGGGGCTTCACGGAAGTTGGCCTATTCGCAATTTGTCCAGTTTTCACTGGGCAACTTGCGAATATTTCAGGCCGAAGGATAGCTCAGAGTCTATGGTCCGGGGTGAATTGACAGTAAGTTCCAAACTATGTTTGCAACTGACTGAATCTCCACGGTCGTAGCGCCCTGAGCAATTCGGAGGGCAATATGAGCATCCAGGCGACGAAAACGTTCATCGCGTGGAATTTCAGGATCTATAAGGTCATTTAAGGTATAATGTGGGACGCTTGCCGATGGGGCTGGGATTGTCTGGGGGACTATAGATGTTGCCGGATGGGCGGAGGTTGTCGGTGGGACCGAGGTGGGCTGGGGCATTGGCGGGCTTGCCTTATGGCTAGTAGCGCGGGCGTAAGAGATACCCAACCGGGTTGATGAGTCCGGTTGTGTTTTACGCTTGGGGAAGCTAGAGCATCCCCGATAATTGGCAGGGTGACTGCCGCCGCAATTTGCGCAGGTAGCGGGACCTGTTTCACGAGTGTGTGTACACACTGTGTGAGAGTGAGAGCCTGCGCATCTAACGCAGGCAAAATCACGTCGACAATTAGATGCGGAGTGACCAAACGTTTGGCATCGATGGCATTGCCCAACGTCTAATGATTTGCGTTTATGTTCCACCGTGACGCGGTGAAACGTAAAGATATTGGTGAGCTGGAAGATAGTTCTTCCAGCTGGGGTCAATGGTAATGTTAGCATTACCATTGGGAACACTCGGGAGTTGGACTTTTGGCCCATCTGGTGGGCCGAGATAGCGGGGAAACCCTGCATTTTGACGTCTTCCAGAACGTCTTCTGCAGATAAGGTTTCGGGGATGCCACGGAGAACTACGCGGAGCACTTTGTCGGAGGGTAGGGTGTATGTATGATATTTTGAACCTCTTTCTTCGAGGTATGACGTTAGGCGTCGGAAATCGTCGGGGGAGGCCGGGTGAAGACGCACCCCTTTAGCGGTGTTGACCGCTTTACTGATGTTAATTTTGCGAACTTTAATTTCGCGAAGGATGAGTCCGTAGCCCTCTTTAGATTCAAGGACTACGGGGGGAGGGGTTTTCCCTTTGGGCTGAGGGGTTGCAGAAACTGCGGGAACAGGTGCCGATATGGCCTCAGTTCTCGGCTGCTTTGCCGCTTTTTGTTGCGACTTCGGGAATTGAAATGCCGCTTCGCGAGCTCCGTCTAATTCGTCATCAGACGCAGCGCTAGTGGCAGATGAGCTGGGGCGTGAAAGGTCATCGGTTGCCTTCCTTTTCGGGACTGAGAATTCAGTCAGCATGGGCTCGATGTTGTCTGGGGCTGGGGAGGTGAGCATGGGCTCAATCGGGTTGGCTGGGGGAACGAACATGTCCGCGCCTGGAAGTGCGGGGAATTGTTCGCGTATTTTGGGCTTTTTAGGGCCCTGACTAGGGAGTGTAGCGGGTTTAGCCTGCTTCTTGCTAGAAGACTTTTTGGTCTTCTTGCCGGAAGCCGGTTTTTCCGAGACGGGCTTAACGAGTGGGTTCCCAGAAGCGGGCTCGTTAGTAGGGGGTTGGGGTTTTACCCCCGACGGGACAGGACCGGAGGTAACTAACTGGTTAAGCTGGTTGCCTACTAGGGAGTCTATGAAGGATCCTGGTTCGGGTGATTCAGGAGCTGGAGGATGTTGCTTGTGGCCAGGGAGCGACTTGCAAGCCTTGCCGAGTACAGCTATCTGCTGACGCAGATAGCTCACCTCGGCATTCATGCCTCTTAACAGAGAAACCAACTCCTCCTTGGAGACGTCGAGACCGATGTCGTCGACGTCCATGGCGGAGGTTGATTTGACGCACACTTGGTAGTAAAATTATACACTTACTATTTTCGGTGAGGGTGTTAGCATCCTTCGACGGCTTGGCTTGGCAGCTGGGCTCGGAAGAAAACACGTCTGTCTGTCACGACAGTTCAACTCAGTATGAACCTCTCCCGGTTAAGCCGCGGGCGACGGCTTTTAAAGCCCATCACCGTGGCGGGGAGCGGGATGAAGGTAGTGGAGTATGTTTTGGGAAGAAGGCTGAAGCAGAGAGGGCATGACGTAGCCAAGCAGTGGTGGTACGGCGCAAGGGCGTTGCGCCGCACACACTCGGCGCTTAGGCTTCGTCACACCCCCCCCCACTTCGTGACGGAATACGTGGGAAGGACAAGTGACACGTTTACGGGGTACAATTTAAACATAATAATAATAATAAAAAAAATTAACGGGGCCGCGGTATAAATAAACTCTTTAAAGGGGACGGATATCCGTCGTTGGTGCTGCATCGGGTGGAATGGTGATCCATCGTCCATTATCAGCATTTCCTATGCGAACGCGACATCTTTTATTGGTTGGCTGATGTGGGAGTCGTAAGGCGCTGAGTGGGATCCGAATTGGGCAGACGGTAGGCAGCCGGAGATGCTCCGGAGTTCTCGGTGTCTTCGGGACCGTGCCTCGCATAGCTGGTGGCGTTGTCAATTCTGTCACTGCGTTGACGTGCCGGACCGGTGACAGAATGGGCGACAGGAGTGGATTAAAATATTTTATCCTTGTGTCTGGCGTTGTCGGGACGTTTTCCGTGGTTGTACGGGAATGGTGTGGTTGCGATAGACATCCTGTCTTGTGGGGTCGATTGAGGTCGAAGTATTGTTCTGACTCGGAATCCGATCCGAACAAATCGGATAGCTTCTCCTGAAGCGGTTTCCTCTTGTGGACCGGTTCTGGGGTATTTGCCATTGGCGACAGCATAGCGGGGACTCTCGTTTCCATACTTATGTGGATAGTGAATGGGTAGGAATGGGATGACAAAATGAGTTTACCTAAGGTAAAAAATTTTTGATTTTTCTTTGCCTCCCTATTGTCATTTTTCTATTTTATTCATATGCCTTCTTTAGGTCGTTTATATGTACTCTGTGTAATTTTTTATTCTTGTCGTTTTTCAGAGTATATATTAAAGGGGAGTGATCGGTTACAACTGTGAATGGTCCAGTGTATTTTTCGGCTAGTTTGGCAGCAAATCCTTCCCCAGCTGCAGATAATGAATGATGCCGTTTCCAGACCCGGTCACCCACATGGCATCTCCATTCTCGACGGCGCAGATTGTAATGCTTGCTCTGGCTGGTAAATGCTTTAGCCAAATTAAGCTGGACTAATTTATAGGTGTCTTCTAGTGTCTTGAGTTTTTCAGCTCGGTCAGGTGGACTTTCTTCGGTCTTGGTGTGTGGTTGTTGGAGGCAGTACGGTAACTCTGGCTCCCTTCCAAAGTTTAGAAAAGCTGGAGTGAATCCTGTGGATTCCTGCCTGGCAGTGTTTACTGCATAAGTCAGTGCCGCCAGATTTGCATCCCAGTTTCGATGATTCCCCTCCGTAAATTGGCTGATCATCGTTTTCATCGTTCGGTTTGCACGTTCTACTGGGTTAGCCTGTGGGGTGTATGGAGTGGTGAATTGGAGTTCGCACCCTAATTCCTTGGCAAGGTTTTTGAATTTTTTGCTGTCGAATTGGGAACCATTGTCACATATTATTTTGGTAGGTCTCCCAAATCTGAACACTACCAGCTCTAGTAGTGCCTGGCTTATGGTGTCGGCGGTAGCTGTACGTAGGGGTCGGGTTTCGGTCCACTTAGTGAAACGGTCTTGGAAAATAACTATGAACCGATGGCCCCGAGGTGATTTAGGAAGCGGTCCCATTAAGTCTGTTGAGATCGTATGCCATGGTCCTGGTATTTTGGGTAAGGACATCTTCCCGGCTGGACATTGCTGACTCGTTTTAAACTGTTGGCACTTTGTGCATTTTCTAACATATTGTGCAATATCTCGGTTCATTGCCGGCCAGTAGTGTAAATGTGATATCCTGATTATTGTTTTGCTTATACCTAGGTGACCGGCTGATGGATTATCGTGGAATTGTTGCAGGATTTTTGCCCGGAGCGGTTTTGGCACGCAACGTTTCCACGGTTGTGTCATTTCTTCTTCTTTCCAATCCATTGGGTCCCAGAAGTGGCGGTATAATATCCCCTGGATTATACGGTACTCGGAAAATTGTTGCGGATTTTCTTGCACCTTCTTGATAAGTGTGGTGTACCACGGGCAGTGTTCCTCATCGATGCTGCAGACGGTTTTCCACTGGTTGGCCGGCATCTGTTTTGGTTGTTCCTTGATGTAAGGCTGTCGGGATAATGCATCTGCTACTCGGTTTAAATGGCCACGACGGTATGTAATTTCGAAATCAAACTGCTGCAGATACATTACCCATCGTGCAATTCTTCCAGATGGGCTTTTTAGGTTGTTCAGCCAGGCTAATGATTGATGGTCTGTAGCTATTTTGAATCGGTATCCCTCCAAGTAGTGCCGCATCTTTTGGACTCCCCACACTATAGCCAGGCATTCCTTTTCCGTCGTGGAATAGTTTTTCTCCGGAGCGGACAGCGAACGGCTTGCATAGGATATTACATGTTCTCCTGAGTCGTCGTACTGCACGAGGGCGGCTCCCAGTCCTTCGTTGGATGCGTCGGTTTGTAGCGTGAAAACTCTATGGAAGTCAGGGCAGGAGAGAATTGGGCTCGATGTTAGGCAGTTTTTTAGTTTACAAAAACTATCCTCTTGCTCCTTAGTCCATGCCCATCGGGTTTTCTTTTTCAGAAGGTGGTGTAGTGGGCTGGCAATCTGTGCGAAATTGGGCACAAAACGGCGGTACCAGGAAGCCACTCCCAGGAATCTACGGAGTTCTTTTACGGTAGTCGGCGGTGTGAACTGTCGTAGAGCTTCTGTTTTTTCGGGGTCCGTTGCAATACCTTTCTCAGAGATAATATGACCGAGGTATTTAATGCTCTTGCAACAAAATTTGCATTTGTCTAAATTTAATTTTAAGTTTGCCTGTCGTAATCGTTTGAAAATTGTTTGTAGGTTATCCAGGTGCTCTTTGAACGTTTTCCCCAATACTATGATGTCGTCTAAGTAAGCGAACGCCCGTGGTTCCAAGTCTGGTCCTATAATTGAGTCCAATAACCTCTGGAATGTAGCTGGTGCTGAATGTAACCCGAATGGCATCGTTTTGAACTGGAAAAGTCCTTTTCCGGCTATCGTGAAAGCTGTGAGCGGTTTACTGGTTTCGAAGAGCGGTATTTGCCAGTAGCCCTGCTTCAGATCCAATGTCGAGATGTATCTCGCCTCCCGAAGTTTATCCAGGATTGCGTCAATTTGTGGCAAGGGGTAGGCGTCTTTTACACTCACTGAGTTTAATTTTCGAAAATCTATGCAGAACCTCAATTTCCCATTGTTCTTTTTTACAATTACTACTGGTGAACTCCACGGGCTGTGTGACGGTTCGATTACGCCCTCTTCTAGCATAGTGTTGACCTCTTCGTCGACGGCGGCGGCGAGTTTTGGGTTGAGTGGCCTGTGTCGTTGTTTAATTGGGTCCTTGCATGTCAGTCTTATTTGGTGTTCTATCAGCGGTGTTGTTCCAGATATATTACTGAATTTTGGTAATTCCATTCCTAGGAAATGCTTGAGACGGGTCGATTCCTCGGAGGATATTTCCATTGTTCCTGGACTTGTTTGGACGGAGCAAATTTTAGTCGGAGTGGCGTTCGGTATCGGTTTTTGATAGGGGATCACAGGTATGATGCGTGGTTGGTTGTGTTCATAGGTGAGGATAATGTTATATTTCCTCAGGATATCGGCTCCCATGAGGATGTCGGCGGCTAGATGTGGGAGGAAACGGAATTCATCCTTGAACACTTGATCTCCCTGTGACCATTCTATTGGGACGGATCCATACACCTCGGTTTCCTGACAATTAGCGAGACGGACGTATTCTGCATTAGATGCCGCTGGGGGGCTGATGCCTACTGAATTTAGTGTATGCAGGTTTATGTAAGATCTTTCTGACCCGGTGTCTATCAGTGCTAAGAAATGCTTGTTGTTGATTACGATTTCTAGCACTGGTCGGATGTCGTGTGTGTGGTCTACATTACTGAGCGTTGTGCAGTTTTCTCGCATTTCTTTAGATAACTTTAGGGATGATTGCCGCGAGTGACACCACCCCTGTTGGCGTTTCCCGTGCAGCGGCAATCCCTGGACATCACACCGTCCGTTCCGCACCTGGAGCAGAACAATCTCGGGGTATTTCGGCATTGTTGACGGACATGTCCATGTTGTCCGCACCTGAAACATACTGTGGAGGAGGGTATCCCAGATGGCTCATTCTTCTTGGGGACGGAGTTCCTTTCATACGGGGGGGACGTGGTCTGGTTGTTGCGTATCGGCTGAACATTAATTTCTTTTTCCAGCTCCTCCTGTTCCCTCATTTGGTCCAGTAGTTGGGGGACGGAATGCACGTCTGTGATATGGATGAAACGACGTATTTCTGGTCTCATGTTGCGGTGGATTATTTTTAATTCTTCCTGGGTTGTTATTCTCCCGTGGCGGCGGATTAGAGTCTGAATATTTATGCAGAAATCTTTCGCGGATTCTCTGGGTTTCTGCTTTCGGTTTCTAATCTCCTCTTCTAGGAGAAACTCGTAGTCGCGGGGTAAGTAAAATTCTTTAAATGCGACTATGAATTGGTCCCACGAACTCCACACTGTTTTGTTATTGCGGAACCACAACAGTGCGGATCCTCTTAGTAGCTGCGGCATCGCCTGGTATAGTTGTGTGTTGTCTATACCGTACGCGCTTAGGCTTCGTCACAGTAGGTGGCTCTGATATCAGCCAGATGCAACCCACGGCCCTATAGGACCTACAGGCGATGTTCTTGAGTCGATATATGTCGATCTGAGCACAGCTGGGCCCCGTATATACAGCATGGGGGTAGCTCTGATACCAGCCAGATGCAACCCTCGGCCATATAGGACCTACAGGCGATGTTCTTGAGTCGATATATGTCGATCTGAGCACAGCTGGGCGCCGTATATACAGCATGGGGGTAGCCCTGATACCAGTCAGATGCAACCCACGGCCATATAGGACATACAGGCGATGTTATTGAGTCGATATATGTCGATCTGAGCACAGCTGGGCCCCGTATATACAGCATGGGGGTAGCTCTGATACCAGCCAGATGCAACCCACGGCCATATAGGACCTACTGGCGATGTTCTTCAGTCGATATATGTCGATCTGAGCACAGCTGGGCGCCGTATATACAGCATGGGGGTAGCTGTGATACCAGCCAGCTGCAACCCACGGCTATATAGGACCTACAGGCGATGTTCTTGATTCGATATATGTCGTTCTGAGCACAACTGGGCCTCCGTATATACGGCATGTGGGTGGCTCTGATATCATCCAGATGCAACCCACGGCCCTATAGGACCTACAGGCGATGTTCTTGAGTCGATATATGTCGATCTGAGCACAGCTGGGCCCCGTATATACAGCATGGGGGTAGCTCTGATACCAGCCAGATGCAACCCACGGCCATATAGGACCTACTGGCGATGTTCTTGAGTCGATATATGTCGATATGAGCACAGCTGGTCGCCGTATATACAGCATGGGGGTAGCTCTGATACCAGCCAGCTGCAACCCACGGCCATATAAGACCCACAGGCGATGTTTTTCAGTCGATATATGTCGATCTGAGCACAGCTGGGCGCCGTATATACAGCATGGGGGTAGCTCTGATACCAGCCAGCTGCAACCCACGGCCATATAAGACCTACAGGCGATGTTCTTGAGTCGATATATGTCGATCTGAGCACAGTTGGGCGCCGTATATACAGCATGGGGGTAGCTCTGATACCAGTCAGATGCAACCCACGGCCATATAGGACCTACAGGCGATGTTCTTGAGTCGATATATGTCGATCTGAGCACAGCTGGGCCCCGTATATACGGCATGTGGGTGGCTCTGATACCAGCCAGCTGCAACCCACGGCTATATAGGACCTACAGGCGATGTTCTTGAGTCGATATATGTCGATTTGAGCATAGATGGGCCACGTATATACAGCATGGGGGTAGCTGTGATACCAGCCAGCTGCAACCCACGGCTATATAGGACCTACAGGCGATGTTCTTGAGTCGATATATGTCGATCGGAGCACAGCTGGGCCCCGTATATACAGTATGCGGGTAGCTCTGATACCAGCCAGATGCAACCCACGGCCATATAGGACCCTCAGGCGATGTTCTTGAGTCGATATATGTCGATCTGAGCACAGCTGGGCGCCGTATATACAGCATGGGGGTAGCTCTGATACCAGCCAGATGCAACCCACGGCCATATAGGACCTACAGGCGATGTTCTTGAGTCGATTTATGTCGATCTGAGCACAGCTGGGCCCCGTATAAACGGCACGTGGGTGGCTCTGATACCAGCCAGCTGCAACCCACGGCCATATAGGACCTACAGGCGATGTTCTTCAGTCGATATATGTCGATCTGAGCACAGCTGGTTCACGTATATACAGCATGGGGGTAGCTGTGCTACCAGCCAGCTGCAACCCACGGCCATATAAGACCCACAGGCGATTTTCTTGAGTCGATATGTGTCGATCTGAGCACAGCTGGGCCTCGTATATACAGCATGGGGGTGGCTCTGATACCAGCCAGATGCAACCCACGGCCATATAGGACCTACAGGCGATGTTCTTGATTCGATATATGTCGATCTGAGCACAACTGGGCCCCCGTATATACGGCATGTGGGTGGCTCTGATATCAGCCAGATGCAACCCACGGCCCTATAGGACCTACAGGCGATGTTCTTGAGTCGATATATGTCGATCTGAGCACAGCTGGTCCACGTATATACAGCATGGGGGTAGCTGTGCTACCAGCCAGCTGCAACCCACGGCCATATAAGACCCACAGGCGATTTTCTTGAGTCGATATGTGTCGATCTGAGCACAGCTGGGCCTCGTATCTACAGCATGGGGGTAGCTCTGATACCATCCAGATGCAACCCACGGCCATATAGGACCTACAGGCGATGTTCTTGATTCGATATATGTCTATCTGAGCACAACTGGGCCCCCGTATATACGGCATGTGGGTGGCTCTGATATCAGCCAGATGCAACCCACGGCCCTATAGGACCTACAGGCGATGCTCTTGAGTCGATATATGTCGATCTGAGCACAGCTGGGCCCCGTAGATACGGCATGTGGGTGGCTCTGATACCAGCCAGCTGCAACCCACGGCCATATAGGACCTACTGGCGATGTTCTTGAGTCGATATATGTCGATCTGAGCACAGCTGAGGGCCGTATATACAGCATGGGGGTAGCTCTGATACCAGCCAGCTGCAACCCACGGCCATATAAGACCCACAGGCGATGTTTTTGAGTCGATATATGTCGATCTGAGCACAGCTGGGCGCCGTATATACAGCATGGGGGTAGCTCTAATACCAGCCAGCTGCAACCCACGGCCATATAAGACCTACAGGCGATGTTCTTGAGTCGATATATGTCGATCTGAGCACAGCTGGGCGCCGTATATACAGCATGGGGGTAGCTCTGATACCAGCCAGATGCAACCCACGGCCATATAGGACCTACAGGCGATGTTCTTGATTCGATATATGTCGATCTGAGCACAACTGGGCCCCCGTATATACGGCATGTGGGTGGCTCTGATATCAGCCAGATGCAACCCACAGCCCTATAGGACCCACAGGCGATGTTCTTTAGTCGATATATGTCGATCTGAGCACAGCTGGGCCCCGTATATACAGCATGGGTGTAGCTCTGATACCAGCCAGATGCAACCCACGGCCATATAGGACCTACAGGCGATGTTCTTGGGTCGATATATGTCGATCTGAGCACAGCTGGGCGCCGTATATACAGCATGGGGGTAGCTCTGATACCAGTCAGATGCAACCCACGGCCATATAGGACCTACAGGCGATGTTCTTGAGTCGATATATGTCGATCTGAGCACAGCTGGGCCCCGTAGATACGGCATGTGGGTGGCTCTGATACCAGCCAGCTGAAACCCACGGCCATATAGGACCTACAGGCGATGTTCTTCAGTCGATATATGTCGATCTGAGCACAGCTGGTCCACATATATACAGCATGGGGGTAGCTGTGCTACCAGCCAGCTGCAACCCACGGCCATTTAAGACCCACAGGCGATTTTCTTGAGTCGATATGTGTCGATCTGAGCACAGCTGGGCCTCGTATATACAGCATGGGGGTAGTTCTGATACCAGCCAGATGCAACCCACGGCCATATAGGACCTACAGGCGATGTTCTTGAGTCGATATATGTCGATCTGAGCACAGCTGGGCGCCGTATATACAGCATGGGGGTAGCTCTGATACCAGTCAGATGCAACCCACGGCCATATAAGACCCACAGGCGATTTTCTTGAGTCGATATGTGTCGATCTGAGCACAGTTGGGCCTCGTATATACAGCATGGGGGTAGCTCTGATACCAGCCAGATGCAACCCACGGCCATATATTACCTACAGGCGATGTTCTTGTGTCGATATATGTCGACTTGAGCATAGCTGGGCCACGTATATACAGCATGGGGGTAGCTGTGATACCAGCCAGCTGCAACCCACGGCTATATAGGACCTACAGGCGATGTTCTTGAGTCGATATATGTCGATCGGAGCACAGCTGGGCCCCGTATATACAGCATGCGGGTAGCTCTGATACCAGCCAGATGCAACCCACGACCATATAGGACCCTCAGGCGATGTTCTTGAGTCGATATATATCGATCTGAGCACAGCTGGGCGCCGTATATACAGCACGGGGGTAGCTCTGATACCAGCCAGATGCAACGCACGGCCATATAGGACCTACAGGCGATGTTCTTGAGTCGATTTATGTCGATCTGAGCACAGCTGGGCCCCGTATATACGGCATGTGGGTGGCTCTGATACCAGCCAGCTGCAACCCACGGCCATATAGGACCTACAGGCGATGTTCTTCAGTCGATATATGTCGATCTGAGCACAGCTGGGCCACGTATATACAGCATGGGGGTAGCTGTGCTACCAGCCAGCTGCAACCCACGGCCATATAAGACCCACAGGCGATTTTCTTGAGTCGATATGTGTCGATCTGAGCACAGTTGGGCCTCGTATATACAGCATGGGGGTAGCTCTGATACCAGCCAGATGCAACCCACGGCCATATAGGACCTACAGGCGATGTTCTTGAGTCGATATATGTCGATCTGAGCACAGCTGGGCCCCGTATATACGGCATGTGGGTGGCTCTGATAACAGCCAGCTGCAACCCACGGCCATATAGGACCTACAGGCGATGTTCTTGAGTCGACATATGTCGATTTGAGCATAGCTGGGCCACGTATATACAGCATGGGGGTAGCTGTGATACCAGCCAGCTGCAACCCACGGCTATATAGGACCTACAGGCGATGTTCTTGAGTTGATATATGTCGATCTTAGCACAGCTGGGCCCTGTATATACGGCATGTGGGTGGCTCTGATACCTGCCAGATGCAACCCACGGCCATATAGGACCTACAGGCGATGTTCTTGATTCGATATATGTCGATCTGAGCACAACTGGGCCTCCTGTATATACGGCATGTGGGTGACTCTGATATCAGCCAGATGCAACCCACGGCCCTATAGGACCTACAGGCGATGTTCTTGAGTCGATATATGTCGATCTGAGCACAGCTGGGCCCCGTATATACAGCATGGGGGTAGCTCTGATACCAGTCAGATGCAACCCACGGCCATATAGGACCTACAGGCGATGTTCTTGAGTCGATATATGTCGATCTGAGCACAGCTGGGCCCCGTATATACGGCATGTGGGTGGCTCTGATAACAGCCAGCTGCAACCCACGGCCATATAGGACCTACAGGCGATGTTCTTGAGTCGACATATGTCGATTTGAGCATAGCTGGGCCACGTATATACAGCATGGGGGTAGCTGTGATACCAGCCAGCTGCAACCCACGGCTATATAGGACCTACAGGCGATGTTCTTGAGTCGATATATGTCGATCGGAGCACAGCTGGGCCACGTATATACAGCATGGGGGTAGCTGTGCTACCAGCCAGCTGCAACCCACGGCCATATAAGACCCACAGGCGATGTTCTTGAGTCGATATATGTCGATCTGAGCACAGCTGGGCCCCGTATATACAGCATGGGGGTAGCTCTGATACCAGCCAGATGCAACCCACGGCCAAATAGGACCTACAGGCGATGTTCTTGATTCGATATATGTCGTTCTGAGCACAACTGAGCCTCCGTATATACGGCATGTGGGTGGCTCTGATATCAGCCAGATGCAACCCACGGCCCTATAGGACCTACAGGCGATGTTCTTGAGTCGATATGTGTCGATCTGAGCACAGCTGGGCCCCGTATATACAGCATGGGGGTAGCTCTGATACCAGCCAGATGCAACCCTCGGCCATATAGGACCTACAGGCGATGTTCTTGAGTCGATATATGTCGATCTGAGCACAGCTGGGCGCCGTATATACAGCATGGGGGTAGCTCTGATACCAGTCAGATGCAACCCACGGCCATATAGGACATACAGGCGATGTTATTGAGTCGATATATGTCGATCTCAGCACAGCTGGGCCCCGTATATACAGCATGGCGGTAGCTCTGATACCAGCCAGATGCAACCCACGGCCATATAGGACCTACTGGCGATGTTCTTGAGTCGATATATGTCGATCTGAGCACAGCTGGGCGCCGTATATACAGCATGGGGGTAGCTGTGATACCAGCCAGCTGCAACCCACGGCTATATAGGACCTACAGGCGATGTTCTTGATTCGATATATATCGTTCTGAGCACAACTGGGCCTCCGTATATACGGCATGTGGGTGGCTCTGATATCAGCCAGATGCAACCCACGGCCCTATAGGACCTACAGGCGATGTTCTTGAGTCGATATATGTCGATCTGAGCACAGCTGGGCCCCGTATATACAGCATGGGGGTAGCTCTGATACCAGCCAGATGCAACCCACGGCCATATAGGACCTACTGGCGATGTTCTTGAGTCGATATATGTCGATCTGAGCACAGCTGGGCGCCGTATATACAGAATGGGGGTAGCTCTGATACCAGCCAGCTGCAACCCACGGCCATATAAGACCCACAGGCGATGTTTTTCAGTCGATATATGTCGATCTGAGCACAGCTGGGCGCCGTATATACAGCATGGGGGTAGCTCTGATACCAGCCAGCTGCAACCAACGGCCATATAAGACCTACAGGCGATGTTCTTGAGTCGATATATGTCGATCTGAGCACAGCTGGGCGCCGTATATACAGCATGGGGGTAGCTCTGATACCAGTCAGATGCAACCCACGGCCATATAGGACCTACAGGCGATGTTCTTGAGTCGATATATGTCGATCTGAGCACAGCTGGGCCCCGTATATACGGCATGTGGGTGGCTCTGATACCAGCCAGCTGCAACCCACGGCTATATAGGACCTACAGGCGATGTTCTTGAGTCGATATATGTCGATTTGAGCATAGATGGGCCACGTATATACAGCATGGGGGTAGCTGTGATACCAGCCAGCTGCAACCCACGGCTATATAGGACCTACAGGCGATGTTCTTGAGTCGATATATGTCGATCGGAGCACAGCTGGGCCCCGTATATACACTATGCGGGTAGCTCTGATACCAGCCAGATGCAACCCACGGCCATATAGGACCCTCAGGCGATGTTCTTGAGTCGATATATGTCGATCTGAGCACAGCTGGGCGCCGTATAAACGGCATGTGGGTGGCTCTGATACCAGCCAGCTGCAACCCACGGCCATATAGGACCTACAGGGCCCCGTATATACGGCATGTGTGTGGCTCTGATACCAGCCAGCTGCAACCCACGGCCATATAGGACCTACAGGCGATGTTCTTCAGTCGATATATGTCGATCTGAGCACAGCTGGTCCACGTATATACAGCATGGGGGTAGCTGTGCTACCAGCCAGCTGCAACCCACGGCCATATAAGACCCACAGGCGATTTTCTTGAGTCGATATGTGTCGATCTGAGCACAGCTGGGCCTCGTATATACAGCATGGGGGTAGCTCTGATACCAGCCAGATGCAACCCACGGCCATATAGGACCTACAGGCGATGTTCTTGAGTCTATATATGTCGATCTGAGCACAGCTGGGCGCCGTATATACATCATGGGGGTAGCTCTGATACCAGTCAGATGCAACCCACGGCCATATAGGACCTACAGGCGATGTTCTTGAGTCGATATATGTCGATCTGAGCACAGCTGGGCCCCGTATATACGGCATGTGGGTGGCTCTGATAACAGCCAGCTGCAACCCACGGCCATATAGGACCTACAGGCGATGTTCTTGAGTCGATATATGTCGATTTGAGCATAGCTGGGCCACGTATATACAGCATGGGGGTAGCTGTGATACCAGCCAGCTGCAACCCACGGCTATATAGGACTTACAGGCGATGTTCTTGAGTCGATATATGTCGATCGGAGCACAGCTGGGCCCCGTATATACCGCATGCGGGTAGCTCTGATACCAGCCAGATGCAACCCACGGCCATATAGGACCCTCAGGCGATGTTCTTGAGTCGATATATGTCGATCTGAGCACAGCTGGGCGCCGTATATACAGCATGGGGGTAGCTCTGATACCAGCCAGATGCAACCTACGGCCATATAGGACCTACAGGCGATGTTCTTGAGTCGATTTATGTCGATCTGAGCACAGCTGGGCTCCGTATATACGGCATGTGGGTGGCTCTGATACCAGCCAGCTGCAACCCACGGCCATATAGGACCTACAGGCGATGTTCTTCAGTCGATATATGTCGATCTGAGCACAGCTGGGCCACGTATATACAGCATGGGGGTAGCTGTGCTACCAGCCAGCTGCAACCCACGGCCATATAAGACCCACAGGCGATTTTCTTGAGTCGATTTGTGTCGATCTGAGCACAGTTGGGCCTCGTATATACAGCATGGGGGTAGCTCTGATACCAGCCAGATGTTCTTGAGTCGATATATGTCGATTTGAGCATAGCTGGGCCACGTATATACAGCATGGGGGTAGCTGTGATACCAGCCAGCTGCAACCCACGGCTATATAGGACCTACAGGCGATGTTCTTGAGTCGATATATGTCGATCGGAGCACAGCTGGGCCCCGTATATACAGCATGCGGGTAGCTCTGATACCAGCCAGATGCAACCCACGGCCATATAGGACCCTCAGGCGATGTTCTTGAGTCGATATATGTCGATCTGAGCACAGCTGGGCGCCGTATATACAGCATGGGTGTAGCTCTGATACCAGCCAGCTGCAACCCACGGCCATATAGGACCTACAGGCGATGTTCTTCAGTCGATATATGTCGATCTGAGCACAGCTGGGCCACGTATATACAGCATGGGGGTAGCTGTGCTACCAGCCAGCTGCAACCCACGGCCATATAAGACCCACAGGCGATTTTCTTGAGTCGATTTGTGTCGATCTGAGCACAGTTGGGCCTCGTATATACAGCATGGGGGTAGCTCTGATACCAGCCAGATGCAACCCACGGCCATATATTACCTACAGGCGATGTTCTTGAGTCGATATATGTCGATTTGAGCATAGCTGGGCCACGTATATACAGCATGGGGGTAGCTGTGATACCAGCCAGCTGCAACCCACGGCTATATAGGACCTACAGGCGATGTTCTTGAGTCGATATATGTCGATCGGAGCACAGCTCGGCCCCGTATATACAGCATGCGGGTAGCTCTGATACCAGCCAGATGCAACCCACGGCCATATAGGACCCTCAGGCGATGTTCTTGAGTCGATATATGTCGATCTGAGCACAGCTGGGCGCCGTATATACAGCATGGGGGTAGCTCTGATACCAGCCAGATGCAACCCACGGCCATATAGGACCTACAGGCGATGTTCTTGAGTCGATTTATGTCGATCTGAGCACAGCTGGGCCCCGTATATACGGCATGTGGGTGGCTCTGATACCAGCCAGCTGCAACCCACGGCCATATAGGACCTACAGGCGATGTTCTTCAGTCGATATATGTCGATCTGAGCACAGCTGGGCCACGTATATACAGCATGGGGGTAGCTGTGCTACCAGCCAGCTGCAACCCACGGCCATATAAGACCCACAGGCGATTTTCTTGAGTCGATATGTGTCGATCTGAGCACAGTTGGGCCTCGTATATACAGCATGGGGGTAGCTCTGATACCAGCCAGATGCAACCCACGTCCATATAGGACCTACAGGCGATGTTCTTGAGTTGATATATGTCGATCTCAGCACAGCTGGGCCCCGTATATACGGCATGTGCGTAGCTCTAATACCTGCCAGATGCAACCCACGGCCATATAGGACCTACAGGCGATGTTCTTGATTCGATATATGTCGATCTGAGCACAACTGGGCCCCCGTATATACGGCATGTGGGTGGCTCTGATATCAGCCAGATGCAACCCACAGCCCTATAGGACCTACAGGCGATGTTCTTCAGTCGATATATGTCGATCTGAGCACAGCTGGGCCACGTATATACAGCATGGGGGTAGCTGTGCTACCAGCCAGCTGCAACCCACGGCCATATAAGACCCACAGGCGATTTTCTTGAGTCGATATGTGTCGATCTGAGCACAGTTGGGCCTCGTATATACAGCATGGGGGTAGCTCTGATACCAGCCAGATGCAACCCACGGCCATATAGGACCTACTGGCGATGTTCTTGATTCGATATATGTCGATCTGAGCACAACTGGGCCCCCGTATATACGGCATGTGGGTGGCTCTGATATCAGCCAGATGCAACCCACAGCCCTATAGGACCTACAGGCGATGTTCTTTAGTCGATATATGTCGATCTGAGGACAGCTGGGCGCCGTATATACAGCATGGGGGTAGCTCTGATACCAGCCAGCTGCAACCCACGGCCATATAAGTCCCACAGGCGATGTTTTTGAGTCGATATATGTCGATCTGAGCACAGCTGGGCGCCGTATATACAGCATGGGGGTAGCTCTAATACCAGCCAGCTGCAACCCACGGCCATATAAGACCTACAGGCGATGTTCTTGAGTCGATATATGTCGATCTGAGCACAGCTGGGCGCCGTATATACAGCATGGGGGTAGCTCTGATACCAGCCAGATGCAACCCACGGCCATATAGGACCTACAGGCGATGTTCTTGATTCGATATATGTCGATCTGAGCACAACTGGGCCCCCGTATATACGGCATGTGGGTGGCTCTGATATCAGCCAGATGCAACCCACAGCCCTATAGGACCTACAGGCGATGTTCTTTAGTCGATATATGTCGATCTGAGCACAACTGGGCCTCCTGTATATACGGCATGTAGGTGACTCTGATATCAGCCAGATGCAACCCACGGCCCTATAGGACCTACAAGCGATATTCTTGAGTCGATATATGTCGATCTGAGCACAGCTGGGCCCCGTATATACAGCATGGGGGTAGCTCTGATACCAGTCAGATGCAACCCACGGCCATATAGGACCTACAGGCGATGTTCTTGAGTCGATATATGTCGATCTGAGCACAGCTGGGCCCCGTATATGCAGCATGGGGGTAGCTCTGATACCAGTCAGATGCAACCCACGGCCATATAGGACCTACAGGCGATGTTCTTGAGTCGATATATGTCGATCTGAGCACAGCTGGGCCCCGTATATACAGCATGGGGGTAGCTCTGATACCAGTCAGATGCAACCCACGGCCATATAGGACCTACAGGCGATGTTCTTGAGTCGATATATGTCGATCTGAGCACTCCTGGGCGCCGTATATACAGCACGGGGGTAGCTCTGATACCAGCCAGATGCAACCCACGGCCATATAGGACCTACACGCGATGTTCTTGAGTCGATTTATGTCGATCTGAGCACAGCTGGGCCACGTATATACAGCATGGTGGTAGCTGTGCTACCAGCCAGCTGCAACCCACGGCCATATAAGACCCACAGGCGATTTTCTTGAGTCGATATGTGTCGATCTGAGTACAGTTGTGCCTCGTATATACAGCATGGGGGTAGCTCTGATACCAGCCAGATGTAACCCACGGCCATATAGGACCTACAGGCGATGTTCTTGAGTTGATATATGTCGATCTTAGCACAGCTGGGCCCTGTATATACGGCATGTAGGTGGCTCTGATACCTGCCAGATGCAACCCACGGCCATATAGGACCTACAGGCGATGTTCTTGATTCGATATATGTCGATCTGAGCACAACTGGGCCTCCTGTATATAAGGCATGTGGGTGACTCTGATATCAGCCAGATGCAACCCACGGCCCTATAGGACCTACAGGCGATGTTCTTGAGTCGATATATGTCGATCTGAGCACAGCTGGGCCCCGTATATACAGCATGGGGGTAGCTCTGATACCAGTCAGATGCAACCCACGGCCATATAGGACCTACAGGCGATGTTCTTGAGTCGATATATGTCGATCTGAGCACAGCTGGGCCCCGTATATACGGCATGCGGGTGGCTCTGATAACAGCCAGCTGCAACCCACGGGCATATAGGACCTACAGGCGATGTTCTTGAGTCGACATATCGATTTGAGCATAGCTGGGCCACGTATATACAGCATGGGGGTAGCTGTGATACCAGCCAGCTGCAACCCACGGCTATATAGGACCTACAGGCGATGTTCTTGAGTCGATATATGTCGATCGGAGCACAGCTGGGCCCCGTATATACAGCATACGGGTAGCTCTGATACCAGCCAGATGCAACCCACGGCCATATAGGACCCTCAGGCTATGTTCTTGAGTCGATATATGTCGATCTGAGCACAGCTGGGCGCCGTATATACAGCATGGGGCATATCTCTGATACCAGCCAGATGCAACCCACGGCCATATAGGACCTACAGGCGATGTTCTTGAGTCGATTTATGTCGATCTGAGCACAGCTGGGCCCCGTATATATGGCATGTGGGTGGCTCTGATACCAGCCAGCTGCAACCCACGGCCATATAAGACCTACAGGCGATGTTCTTGAGTCGATATATGTCGATCTGAGCACAGCTGGGCGCCGTATATACATAATGGGGGTAGCTCTGATACCAGCCAGATGCAACCCACGGCCATATAGGACCTACAGGCGATGTTCTTGAGTCGATATATGTCGATCTGAGCACAGCTGGGCCCCGTATATACGGCATGTGGGTGGCTCTGATAACAGCCAGCTGCAACCCACGGCCATATAGGACCTACAGGCGATGTTCTTGAGTCGATATATGTCGATTTGAGCATAGCTGGGCCACGTATATACAGCATGGGGGTAGCTGTGATACCAGCCAGCTGCAACCCACGGCTATATAGGACCGACAGGCGATAAACGCCAGATGCAACCCACGGCCATATAGGACCTACAGGCGATGTTCTTGATTCGATATATGTCGTTCTGAGCACAACTGGGCCTCCGTATATACGGCATGTGGGTGGCTCTGATATCAGCCAGATGCAACCCACGGCCCTATAGGACCTACAGGCGATGTTCTTGAGTCGATATATGTCGATCTGAGCACAGCTGGGCCCCGTATATACAGCATGGGGGTATCTCTGATACCAGCCAGATGCAACCCACGGCCATATAGGACCAACTGGCGATGTTCTTGAGTCGATATATGTCGATCTGATCACAGCTGGGCGCCGTATATACAGCATGGGGGTAGCTCTGATACCAGCCAGCTGCAACCCACGGCCATATAAGACCCACAGGCGATGTTTTTCAGTCGATATATGTCGATCTGAGCACAGCTGGGCGCCGTATATACAGCATGGAGGTAGCTCTGATACCAGTCAGATGCAACCCACGGCCATATAGGACCTACAGGCGATGTTCTTAAGTCGATATATGTCGATCTGAGCACAGCTGGGCTCCGTATATACGGCATGTGGGTGGCTCTGATACCAGCCAGCTGCAACCCACGGCCATATAGGACCTACAGGCGATGTTCTTGAGTCGATATATGTCGATTTGAGCATAGCTGGGCCACGTATATACAGCATGGGGGTAGCTGTGATACCAGCCAGCTGCAACCCACGGCTATATAGGACCTACAGGCGATGTTCTTGATTCGATATATGTCGTTCTGAGCACAACTGGGCCTCCGTATATACGGCATGTGGGTGGCTCTGATATCAGCCAGATGCAACCCACGGCCCTATAGGACCTACAGGCGATGTTCTTGAGTCGATATATGTCGATCTGAGCACAGCTGGGCCCCGTATATACAGCATGGGGGTAGCTCTGATACCAGCCAGATGCAACCCACGGCCATATAGGACCTACTGGCGATGTTCTTGAGTCGATATATGTCGATCTGAGCACAGCTGGGCGCCGTATATACAGCATGGGGGTAGCTCTGATACCAGCCAGCTGCAACCCACGGCCATATAAGACCCACAGGCGATGTTTTTCAGTCGATATATGTCGATCTGAGCACAGCTGGGCGCCGTATATACAGCATGGGGGTAGCTCTGATACCAGCCAGCTGCAACCCACGGCCATATAAGACCTACAGGCGATGTTCTTGAGTCGATATATGTCGATCTGAGCACAGCTGGGCGCCGTATATACAGCATGGGGGTAGCTCTGATACCAGTCAGATGCAACCCACGGTCATATAGGACCTACAGGCGATGTTCTTGAGTCGATATATGTCGATCTGAGCACAGCTGGGCCCCGTATATACGGCATGTGGGTGGCTCTGATACCAGCCAGCTGCAACCCACGGCCATATAGGACCTACAGGCGATGTTCTTGAGTCGATATATGTCGATCTGATCACAGCTGGGCGCCGTATATACAGCATGGGGGTAGCTCTGATAGCAGCCAGCTGCAACCCACGGCCATATAAGACCCACAGGCGATGTTTTTCAGTCGATATATGTCGATCTGAGCACAGCTGGGCGCCGTATATACAGCATGGAGGTAGCTCTGATACCAGTCAGATGCAACCCACGGCCATATAGGACCTACAGGCGATGTTCTTAAGTCGATATATGTCGATCTGAGCACAGCTGGGCTCCGTATATACGGCATGTGGGTGGCTCTGATACCAGCCAGCTGCAACCCACGGCCATATAGGACCTACAGGCGATGTTCTTGAGTCGATATATGTCGATTTGAGCATAGCTGGGCCACGTATATACAGCATGGGGGTAGCTGTGATACCAGCCAGCTGCAACCCACGGCTATATAGGACCTACAGGCGATGTTCTTGATTCGATATATGTCGTTCTGAGCACAACTGGGCCTCCGTATATACGGCATGTGGGTGGCTCTGATATCAGCCAGATGCAACCCACGGCCCTATATGACCTACAGGCGATGTTCTTGAGTCGATATATGTCGATCTGAGCACAGCTGGGCCCCGTATATACAGCATGGGGGTAGCTCTGATACCAGCCAGATGCAACCCACGGCCATATAGGACCTACTGGCGATGTTCTTGAGTCGATATATGTCGATCTGAGCACAGCTGGGCGCCGTATATACAGCATGGGGGTAGCTCTGATACCAGCCAGCTGCAACCCACGGCAATATAAGACCCACAGGCGATGTTTTTCAGTCGATATATGTCGATCTGAGCACAGCTGGGCGCCGTATATACAGCATGGGGGTAGCTCTGATACCAGCCAGCTGCAACCCACGGCCATATAAGACCTACAGGCGATGTTCTTGAGTCGATATATGTCGACCTGAGCACAGCTGGGCGCCGTATATACAGCATGGGGGTAGCTCTGATACCAGTCAGATGCAACCCACGGTCATATAGGACCTACAGGCGATGTTCTTGAGTCGATATATGTCGATCTGAGCACAGCTGGGCCCCGTATATACGGCATGTGGGTGGCTCTGATACCAGCCAGCTGCAACCCACGGCCATATAGGACCTACAGGCGATGTTCTTGAGTCGATATATGTCGATTTGAGCATAGATGGGCCACGTATATACAGCATGGGGGTAGCTGTGATACCAGACAGCTGCAACCCACGGCTATATAGGACCTACAGGCGATGTTCTTGAGTCGATATATGTCGATCGGAGCACAGCTGGGCCCCGTATATACAGCATGCGGGTAGCTCTGATACCAGCCAGATGCAACCCACGGCCATATAGGACCCTCAGGCGATGTTCTTGAGTCGATATATGTCGATCTGAGCACAGCTGGGCGCCGTATATACAGCATGGGGGTAGCTCTGATACCAACCAGATGCAACCCACGGCCATATAGGACCTACAGGCGATGTTCTTGAGTCGATTTATGTCGATCTGAGCACAGCTGGGCCCCGCATATACGGCATGTTGGTGGCTCTGATACCAGCCAGCTGCAACCCACGGCCATATAGCACCTACAGGCGATGTTCTTCAGTCGATATATGTCGATCTGAGCACAGTTGGGCCACGTATATACAGCATGGGGGTAGCTGTGCTACCAGCCAGCTGCAACCCACGGCCATATAAGACCCACAGGCGGTGTTCTTGAGTTGATATATGTCGATCTTAGCACAGCTGGGCCCCGTATATACAGCATGGGGGTAGCTCTGATACCAGCCAGATGCAACCCACGGCCATATAGGACCTACAGGCGATGTTCTTGAGTTGATTATGTCGATCTTAGCACAACTGGGCCCCGTATATACGGCATGTGGGTGGCTCTGGTACTTGCCAGATGCAACCCACGGCCATATAGGACCTACAGGCGATGTTCTTAATTCGATATATGTCGATCTGAGCACAACTGGGCCCCCGTATATACAGCATGGGGGTAGCTGTGATACCAGCCAGCTGCAACCCACGGCCCTATTGGTCCTACAGGCGATGTTCTTGAGTCGATATATGTCGATCTGAGCACAGCTGGGCCCCGTATATACAGCATGGGGGTAGCTCTGATACCAGCCAGATGCAACCCTCGGCCATATAGGACCTACAGGCGATGTTCTTGAGTCGATATAAGTCGATCTGAGCACAGCTGGGCGCCGTATATACAGCATGGGGGTAGCTCTGATACCAGTCAGATGCAACCCACGGCCATATAGGACATACAGGCGATGTTATTGAGTCGATATATGTCGATCTGACCACAGCTGGGCCCGGTATATACGGCATGTGTGTGGCTCTGATACCAGCCAGCTGCAACCCACGGCCATATAGGACCTACAGGCGATGTTCTTGAGTCGATATATGTCGATCTGAGCACAGCTGGGCCACGTATATACAGCATGGGGGTAGCTGTGCTACCAGCCAGCTGCAACCCACGGCTATGTAGGACCTACAGACGATGTTATTGAGTCGATATATGTCGATCTGAGCACAGCTGGGCGCCGTATATACAGCATGGGGGTAGCTCTGATACCAGTCAGATGCAACCCACGGCCATATAGGACCTACAGGCGATGTTCTTGAGTCGATATATGTCGATCTGAGCACAGCTGGGCCCCGTATATACGGCATGTGGGTGGCTCTGATAACAGCCAGCTGCAACCCACGGCCATATAGGACCTACAGGCGATGTTCTTGAGTCGATATATGTCGATTTGAGCATAGCTGGGCCACGTATATACAGCATGGGGGTAGCTGTGATACCAGCCAGCTGCAACCCACGGCTATATAGGACCTACAGGCGATGTTCCTGAGTCGATATATGTCGATCGGAGCACAGCTGGGCCCCGTATATACAGCATGCGGGTAGCTCTGATACCAGCCAGATGCAACCCACGGCCATATAGGACCCTCAGACGATGTTCTTGAGTCGATATATGTCGATCTGAGCACAGCTGGGCGCCGTATATACAGCATGGGGGTAGCTCTGATACCAGCCAGATGCAACCCACGGCCATATAGGACCTACTGGCGATGTTCTTGAGTCGATATATGTCGATCTGAGCACAGCTGGGCGCCATATATACAGCATGGGGGTAGCTCTGATACCAGTCAGCTGCAACCCACGGCCATATAAGACCCACAGGCGATGTTTTTCAGTCGATATATGTCGATCTGAGCACAGCTGGGCGCCGTATATACAGCATGGGGGTAGCTCTGATACCACCCAGCTGCAACCCACGGCCATATAAGACCTACAGGCGATGTTCTTGAGTCGATATATGTCGATTTGAGCATAGCTGGGCCACGTATATACAGCATGGGGGTAGCTGTGATACCAGCCAGCTGCAACCCACGGCTATATAGGACCTACAGGCGATGTTCTTGATTCGATATATGTCGTTCTGAGCACAACTGGGCCTCCGTATATACGGCATGTGGGTGGCTCTGATATCAGCCAGATGCAACCCACGGCCCTATAGGACCTACAGGCGATGTTCTTGAGTCGATATATGTCGATCTGAGCACAGCTGGGCCCCGTATATACAGCATGGGGGTAGCTCTGATACCAGCCAGATGCAACCCACGGCCATATAGGACCTACTGGCGATGTTCTTGAGTCGATATATGTCGATCTGAGCACAGCTGGGCGCCGTATATACAGCATGGGGGTAGCTCTGATACCAGCCAGCTGCAACCCACGGCCATATAAGACCCACAGGCGATGTTTTTCAGTCGATATATGTCGATCTGAGCACAGCTGGGCGCCGTATATACAGCATGGGGTAGCTCTGATACCAGCCAGCTGCAACCCACGGCCATATAGGACCTACAGGCGATGTTCTTGAGTCGATATATGTCGATTTGAGCATAGATGGGCCCCGTATATAAAGCATGGGGGTAGCTCTGATACCAGCCAGATGCAACCCACGGCCATATAGGACCTACTGGCGATGTTCTTGAGTCGATATATGTCGATCTGAGCACAGCTGGGCGCCGTATATACAGCATGGGGGTAGCTCTGATACCAGCCAGCTGCAACCCACGGCCATATAAGACCCACAGGCGATGTTTTTCAGTCGATATATGTCGATCTGAGCACAGCTGGGCGCCGTATATACAGCATGGGGGTAGCTCTGATACCAGCCAACTGCAACCCACGGCCATATAAGACCTACAGGCGATGTTCTTGAGTCGATATATGTCGATCTGAGCACAGCTGGGCGCCGTATATACAGCATGGGGGTAGCTCTGATACCAGTCAGATGCAACCCACGGTCATATAGGACCTACAGGCGATGTTCTTGAGTCGATATATGTCGATCTGAGCACAGCTGGGCCTCGTATATACAGCATGGGGGTAGCTCTGATACCAGCCAGATGCAACCCACGGCCATATAGGACCTACAGGCGATGTTCTTGAGTTGATAAATGTCGATCTTAGCACAGCTGGGCCCCGTATATACGGCATGTGGGTGGCTCTGATACCCGCCAGATGCAACCCACGGCCATATAGGACCTACAGGCGATGTTCTTGATTCGATATATGTCGTTCTGAGCACAACTGGGCCTCCGTATATACGGCATGTGGGTGGCTCTGATATCAGCCAGATGCAACCCACGGCCCTATAGGACCTACAGGCGATGTTCTTGAGTCGATATATGTCGATCTGAGCACAGCTGGGCCCCGTTTATACAGCATGGGGGTAGCTCTGATACCAGCTGCAACCCACGGCTATATAGGACCTACAGGCGATGTTCTTGAGTCGATATATGTCGATCGGAGCACAGCTGGGCCCCGTATATACAGCATGCGGGTAGCTCTGATACCAGCCAGATGCAACCCACGGCCATATAGGACCCTCAGGCGATGTTCTTGAGTCGATATATGTCGATCTGAGCACAGCTGGGCGCCGTATATACAGCATGGGGGTAGCTCTGATACCAGCCAGATGCAACCCACGGCCATATAGGACCTACAGGCGATATTCTTGAGTCGATTTATGTCGATCTGAGCACAGCTGGGCCCCGTATATACGGCATGTGGGTGGCTCTGATACCAGCCAGCTGCAACCCACGGCCATATAGGACCTACAGGCGATGTTCTTCAGTCGATATATGTCGATCTGAGCCACGTATATACAGCATGGGGGTAGCTGTGCTACCAGCCAGCTGCAACCCACGGCCATATAAGACCCACAGGCGATTTTCTTGAGTCGATATGTGTCGATCTGAGCACAGTTGGGCCTCGTATATACAGCATGGGGGTAGCTCTGATACCAGCCAGATGCAACCCACGGCCATATAGGACCTACAGGCGATGTTCTTGAGTTGATATATGTCGATCTTAGCACAGCTGGGCCCCGTATATACGGCATGTGGGTGGCTCTGATACCCGCCAGATGCAACCCACGGCCATATAGGACCTACAGGCGATGTTCTTGATTCGATATATGTCGTTCTGAGCACAACTGGGCCTCCGTATATACGGCATGTGGGTGGCTCTGATATCAGCCAGATGCAACCCACGGCCCTATAGGACCTACAGGCGATGTTCTTGAGTCGATATATGTCGATCTGAGCACAGCTGGGCCCCGTATATACAGCATGGGGGTAGCTCTGATACCAGCCAGATGCAACCCACGGCCATATAGGACCTACTGGCGATGTTCTTGAGTCGATATATGTCGATCTGAGCACAGCTGGGCGCCGTATATACAGCATGGGGGTAGCTCTGATACCAGCCAGATGCAACCCACGGCCATATAGGACCTACAGGCGATGTTCTTGAGTCGATTTATGTCGATCTGAGCACAGCTGGGCCCCGTATATACGGCATGTAGGTGGCTCTGATACCAGCCAGCTGCAACCCACGGCCATATAGGACCTACTGGCAATGTTCTTGAGTCGATATATGTCGATCTGAGCACAGCTGGGCCACGTATATACAGCATTGGGGTAGCTGTGCTACCAGCCAGCTGCAACCCACGGCTATGTAGGACCTACAGGCGATGTTATTGAGTCGATATATGTCGATCTGAGCACAGCTGGGCCCCGTATATACAGCATGGGGGTAGCTCTGATACCAGCCACATGCAACCCACGGCCATATAGGACCTACAGGCGATGTTCTTTAGTCGATATATGTCGATCTGAGCACAGCTGGGCCACGTATATACAGCCTGGGGGTAGCTCTGATACCAGCCAGCTGCAACCCACGGCCATATAAGACCAACGGCGATGTTCTTGAGTCGATATATGTCGATCTGAGCACAGCTGGGCCCCGTATATACGGCATGTGGGTGGCTCTGATACCAGCCAGCTGCAACCCACGGCCATATAGGACCTACAGGCGATGTTCTTGAGTCGATATATGTCGATCTGAGCACAGCTGGGCCCCCGTATATACGGCATCTGGGTGGCTCTGATATCAGCCAGATGCAACCCACGGCCATATAGGACCTACAGGCGATGTTCTTGAGTCGATATATGTCGATCTGAGCACAGCTGGGCCCCGTATATACAGCATGGGGGTAGCTCTGATACCAGCCACATGCAACCCACGGCCATATAGGACCTACAAGCGATGTTCTTTAGTCGATATATGTGATCTGAGCACAGCTGGGCCACGTATATACAGCCTGGGGGTAGCTCTGATACCAGCCAGATGCAACCCACGGCCATATAGGACCTACAGGCGATGTTCTTGAGTCGATATATGTCCATATGAGCAAAGCTGGGCCCCGTATATACGGCATGTGGGTGGCTCAGAAACCAGCCATATGCAACCCACGGCCATATAGGACCTACGGGCGATGTTCTTGAGTCGATATATGTCGATATGAGCTCCGCCATGCCCTGTATATGCAGCATGTGGCAGGCTCTGATTCCAGCCAGATGCAACCCACGGGCATATAGGACCTACAGGCGATGTTCTTGAGTCGATATATGTCGATCTGAGCACAGCTGGGCGCCGTATATACAGCATGTGGGTAGCTCTGATACCAGCCAGATGCAACCCACGGCCATATAGGACCTACAGGCGATGTTTTTGAGTCGATATATGTCGATCTGAGCACAGCTGGGCGCCGTATATACAGCATGGGGGTAGCTCTGATACCAGCCAGCTGCAACCCACGGCCATATAAGACCTACAGGCGTTGTTCTTGAGTCGATATATGTCGATCTGAGCACAGCTGGGCGCCGTATATACAGCATGGGGGTAGCTCTGATACCAGTCAGATGCAACCCACGGCCATATAGGACCTACAGGCGATGTTCTTGAGTCGATATATGTCGATGTGAGCACAGCTGGGCCCCGTATATACGGCATGTGGGTGGCTCTGATACCAGCCAGCTGCAACCCACGGCCATATAGGACCTACAGGCGATGTTCTTGAGTCGATATATGTCGATTTGAGCATAGCTGGGCTACGTATATACAGCATGGGGTTAGCTGTGATACCAGCTAGCTGCAACCCACGGCTATATATGACCTACAGGCGATGTTCTTGAGTCGATATATGTCGATCGGAGCACAGCTGGGCCCCGTATATACAGCATGCGGGTAGCTCCGATACCAGCCAGATGCAACCCACGGCCATATAGGACCCTCAGGCGATGTTCTTGAGTCGATATATGTCGATCTGAGCACAGCTGGACGCCGTATATACGGCATGTAGGTGGCTCTGATACCAGCCAGCTGCAACACACGGCCATATAGGACCTACTGGCAATGTTCTTGAGTCGATATATGTCGATCTGAGCACAGCTGGGCCCCGTATATACAGCATTGGGGTAGCTGTGCTACCAGCCAGCTGCAACCCACGGCCATATAGGACCTACATGCGATGTTCTTGAGTCGATATATGTCGATCTGAGCACAGCTGGGCGCCGTATATGCAGCATGGGGGTAGCTCTGATACCAGTCAGATGCAACCCACGGCCATATAGGACCTACAGGCGATGTTCTTGAGTCGATATATGTCGATCTGAGCACAGCTGGGCCCCGTATATACGGCATGTGGGTGGCTCTGATACCAGCCAGCTGCAACCCACGGCCATATAGGACCTACAGGATTTGAGCATAGCTGGGCCACGTATATACAGCATGATGCAACCCACGGCCCTATAGGACCAACAGGCGATGTTCTTGAGTCGATATATGTCGATCTGAGCACAGCTGGGCCCCGTATATACAGCATGGGGCTAGCTCTGTTACCAGCCAGATGCAACCTACGGCCATATAGGACCTACAGGCGATGTTCTTGAGTCGATATATGTCGATCTGAGCACAGCTGGGCGCCGTATATACAGCATGGGGGTAGCTCTGATACCAGTCAGATGCAACCCACGGCCATATAGGACCTACAGGCGATGTTCTTGAGTCGATATATGTCGATCTGAGCACAGCTGGGCCCCGTATATACGGTATGTGGGTGGCTCTGATACCAGCCAGCTGCAACCCACGGCCAAATAGGACCTAAAGGCGATGTTCTTGAGTCGATATATGTCGATCTGAGCATAGGTGGGCCACGTATATACAGCATGGGGGTAGCTGTGATAACAGCCAGCTGCAACCCACGGCTATATAGGACCTACAGGCGATGTTCTCGAGTCGATATATGTCAATCTGAGCACAGCTGGGCCCCGTATATACAGAATGGGGGTAGCTCTGATACCAGCCAGATGCAACCCACGGCCATATAGGACCCTCAGGCGATGTTCTTGAGTCGATATTTGTCGATCTGAGCACAGCTGGGCGCCGTATATACAGCATGGGGGTAGCTCTGATACCAGCCAGCTGCAACCCACGGCCATATAGGACCTACAGGCGATGATCTTGAGTCGATATATGTCAATCTGAGCACAGCTGGGCCACGTATATACAGCATGGGGGTAGCTGCGCTACCAGCCAGCTGCAACCCACGGCTATATAGGACCTACAGGCGATGTTATTGAGTCGATATATGTCGATCTGAGCACAGCTGGGCCCCGTATATACAGCATGGGGGTAGCTGTGCTACCAGCCAGCTGCAACCCACGGCTATATAGGACCTACAGGCGATGTTCTTGAGTCGATATATGTCGATCGGAGCACAGCTGGGCCCCGTATATACAGCATGCGGGTAGCTCTGATACCAGCCAGATGCAACCCACGGCCATATAGGACCCTCAGGCGATGTTCTTGAGTCGATATATGTCGATCTGAGCACAGCTGGGCGCCGTATATACAGCATGGGGGTAGCTCTGATGCCAGCCAGATGCAACCCACGGCCATATAGGACCTACAGGCGATGTTCTTGAGTCGATTTATGTCGATCTGAGCACAGCTGGGCCCCGTATATACGGCATGTAGGTGGCTCTGATACCAGCCAGCTGCAACCCACGGCCATATAGGACCTACTGGCAATGTTCTTGAGTCGATATATGTCGATCTGAGCACAGCTGGGCCCCGTATATACAGCATGGGGGTAGCTGTGCTACCAGCCAGCTGCAACCCACGGCTATATAGGACCTACAGGCGATGTTCTTGAGTCGATATATGTCGATCGGAGCACAGCTGGGCCCCGTATATACAGCATGCGGGTAGCTCTGATACCAGCCAGATGCAACCCACGGCCATATAGGACCCTCAGGCGATGTTCTTGAGTCGATATATGTCGAGCTGAGCACAGCTGGGCCCCGTATATACAGAATGGGGGTAGCTCTGATACCAGCCAGATGCAACCCACGGCCATATAGGACCCTCAGGCGATGTTCTTGAGTCGATATTTGTCGATCTGAGCACAGCTGGGCGCCGTATATACAGCATGGGGGTAGCTCTGATACCAGCCAGCTGCAACCCACGGCCATATAGGACCTACAGGCGATGATCTTGAGTCGATATATGTCAATCTGAGCACAGCTGGGCCACGTATATACAGCATGGGGGTAGCTGCGCTACCAGCCAGCTGCAACCCACGGCTATATAGGACCTACAGGCGATGTTATTGAGTCGATATATGTCGATCTGAGCACAGCTGGGCCCCGTATATACAGCATGGGGGTAGCTGTGCTACCAGCCAGCTGCAACCCACGGCTATATAGGACCTACAGGCGATGTTCTTGAGTCGATATATGTCGATCGGAGCACAGCTGGGCCCCGTATATACAGCATGCGGGTAGCTCTGATACCAGCCAGATGCAACCCACGGCCATATAGGACCCTCAGGCGATGTTCTTGAGTCGATATATGTCGATCTGAGCACAGCTGGGCGCCGTATATACAGCATGGGGGTAGCTCTGATGCCAGCCAGATGCAACCCACGGCCATATAGGACCTACAGGCGATGTTCTTGAGTCGATTTATGTCGATCTGAGCACAGCTGGGCCCCGTATATACGGCATGTAGGTGGCTCTGATACCAGCCAGCTGCAACCCACGGCCATATAGGACCTACTGGCAATGTTCTTGAGTCGATATATGTCAATGTGAGCACAGCTGGGCCACGTATATACAGCATGGGGGTAGCTGCGCTACCAGCCAGCTGCAACCCACGGCTATATAGGACCTACAGGCGATGTTATTGAGTCGATATATGTCGATCTGAGCACAGCTGGGCCCCGTATATACAGCATGGGGGTAGCTGTGCTACCAGCCAGCTGCAACCCACGGCTATATAGGACCTACAGGCGATGTTCTTGAGTCGATATATGTCGATCGGAGCACAGCTGGGCCCCGTATATACAGCATGCGGGTAGCTCTGATACCAGCCAGATGCAACCCACGGCCATATAGGACCCTCAGGCGATGTTCTTGAGTCGATATATGTCGATCTGAGCACAGCTGGGCCCCGTATATACGGCATGTGGGTGGCTCTGATAACAGCCAGCTGCAACTCACGGCCATATAGGACCTACAGGCGATGTTCTTGAGTCGATATATGTCGATTTGAGCATAGCTGGGCCACGTATATACAGCATGGGGGTAGCTGTGATACCAGCCAGCTGCAACCCACGGCTATATAGGACCTACAGGCGATGTTCTTGAGTCGATATATGTCGATCGGAGCACAGCTGGGCCCCGTATATACAGCATGCGGGTAGCTCTGATACCAGCCAGATGCAACCCACGGCCATATAGGACCCTCAGGCGATGTTCTTGAGTCGATATATGTCGATCTGAGCACAGCTGGGCGCCGTATATACAGCATGGGGGTAGCTCTGATACCAGCCAGATGCAACCCACGGCCATATAGGACCTACAGGCGATATTCTTGAGTCGATTTATGTCGATCTGAGCACAGCTGGGCCCCGTATATACGGCATGTGGGTGGCTCTGATACCAGCCAGCTGCAACCCACGGCCATATAGGACCTACAGGCGATGTTCTTGATTCGATATATGTCGTTCTGAGCACAACTGGGCCTCCGTATATACGGCATGTGGGTGGCTCTGATATCAGCCAGATGCAACCCACGGCCCTATAGGACCTACAGGCGATGTTCTTGAGTCGATATATGTCGATCTGAGCACACCTGGGCCCCGTTTATACAGCATTGGGGTAGCTCTGATACCAGCTGCAACCCACGGCTATATAGGACCTACAGGCGATGTTCTTGAGTCGATATATGTCGATCGGAGCACAGCTGGGCCCCGTATATACAGCATGCGGGTAGCTCTGATACCAGCCAGATGCAACCCACGGCCATATAGGACCCTCAGGCGATGTTCTTGAGTCGATATATGTCGATCTGAGCACAGCTGGGCGCCGTATATACAGCATGGGGGTAGCTCTGATACCAGCCAGATGCAACCCACGGCCATATAGGACCTACAGGCGATATTCTTGAGTCGATTTATGTCGATCTGAGCACAGCTGGGCCCCGTATATACGGCATGTGGGTGGCTCTGATACCAGCCAGCTGCAACCCACGGCCATATAGGACCTACAGGCGATGTTCTTCAGTCGATATATGTCGATCTGAGCCACGTATATACAGCATGGGGGTAGCTGTGCTACCAGCCAGCTGCAACCCACGGCCATATAAGACCCCCAGGCGATTTTCTTGAGTCGATATGTGTCGATCTGAGCACAGTTGGGCCTCGTATATACAGCATGGGGGTAGCTCTGATACCAGCCAGATGCAACCCACGGCCATATAGGACCTACAGGCGATGTTCTTGAGTTGATATATGTCGATCTTAGCACAGCTGGGCCCCGTATATACGGCATGTGGGTGGCTCTGATACCCGCCAGATGCAACCCACGGCCATATAGGACCTACAGGCGATGTTCTTGATTCGATATATGTCGTTCTGAGCACAACTGGGCCTCCGTATATACGGCATGTGGGTGGCTCTGATATCAGCCAGATGCAACCCACGGCCCTATAGGACCTACAGGCGATGTTCTTGAGTCGATATATGTCGATCTGAGCACAGCTGGGCCCCGTATATACAGCATGGGGGTAGCTCTGATACCAGCCAGATGCAACCCACGGCCATATAGGACCTACTGGCGATGTTCTTGAGTCGATATATGTCGATCTGAGCACAGCTGGGCGCCATATATACAGCATGGGGGTAGCTCTGATACCAGTCAGCTGCAACCCACGGCCATATAAGACCCACAGGCGATGTTTTTCAGTCGATATATGTCGATCTGAGCACAGCTGGGCGCCGTATATACAGCATGGGGGTAGCTCTGATACCACCCAGCTGCAACCCACGGCCATATAAGACCTACAGGCGATGTTCTTGAGTCGATATATGTCGATCTGAGCACAGCTGGGCGCCGTATATACAGCATGGGGGTAGCTCTGATACCAGTCAGATGCAACCCACGGCCATATAGGACCTACAGGCAATGTTCTTGAGTCGATATATGTCGATCTGAGCACAGCTGGGCTCCGTATATACGGCATGTGGGTGGCTCTGATACCAGCCAGCTGCAACCCACGGCCATATAGGACCTACAGGCGATGTTCTTGAGTCGATATATGTCGATTTGAACATAGCTGGGCCACGTATATACAGCATGGGGGTAGCTGTGATACCAGCCAGCTGCAACCCACGGCTATATAGGACCTACAGGCGATGTTCTTGATTCGATATATGTCGTTCTGAGCACAACTGGGCCTCCGTATATACGGCATGTGGGTGGCTCTGATATCAGCCAGATGCAACCCACGGCCCTATAGGACCTACAGGCGATGTTCTTGAGTCGATATATGTCGATCTGAGCACAGCTGGGCCCCGTATATACAGCATGGGGGTAGCTCTGATACCAGCCAGATGCAACCCACGGCCATATAGGACCTACTGGCGATGTTCTTGAGTCGATATATGTCGATCTGAGCACAGCTGGGCGCCGTATATACAGCATGGGGGTAGCTCTGATACCAGCCAGCTGCAACCCACGGCCATATAAGACCCACAGGCGATGTTTTTCAGTCGATATATGTCGATCTGAGCACAGCTGGGCGCCGTATATACAGCATGGGGTAGCTCTGATACCAGCCAGCTGCAACCCACGGCCATATAGGACCTACAGGCGATGTTCTTGAGTCGATATATGTCGATTTGAGCATAGATGGGCCCCGTATATAAAGCATGGGGGTAGCTCTGATACCAGCCAGATGCAACCCACGGCCATATAGGACCTACTGGCGATGTTCTTGAGTCGATATATGTCGATCTGAGCACAGCTGGGCGCCGTATATACAGCATGGGGGTAGCTCTGATACCAGCCAGCTGCAACCCACGGCCATATAAGACCCACAGGCGATGTTTTTCAGTCGATATATGTCGATCTGAGCATAGCTGGGCGCCGTATATACAGCATGGGGGTAGCTCTGATACCAGCCAACTGCAACCCACGGCCATATAAGACCTACAGGCGATGTTCTTGAGTCGATATATGTGGATCTGAGCACAGCTGGGCGCCGTATATACAGCATGCGGGTAGCTCTGATACCAGCCAGATGCAACCCACGGCCATATAGGACCCTCAGGCGATGTTCTTGAGTCGATATATGTCGATCTGAGCACAGCTGGGCGCCGTATATACAGCATGGGGGTAGCTCTGATACCAGCCAGATGCAACCCACGGCCATATAGGACCTACAGGCGATATTCTTGAGTCGATTTATGTCGATCTGAGCACAGCTGGGCCCCGTATATACGGCATGTGGGTGGCTCTGATACCAGCCAGGTGCAACCCACGGCCATATAGGACCTACAGGCGATGTTCTTCAGTCGATATATGTCGATCTGAGCCACGTATATACAGCATGGGGGTAGCTGTGCTACCAGCCAGCTGCAACCCACGGCCATATAAGACCCACAGGCGATTTTCTTGAGTCGATATGTGTCGATCTGAGCACAGTTGGGCCTCGTATATACAGCATGGGGGTAGCTCTGATACCAGCCAGATGCAACCCACGGCCATATAGGACCTACAGGCGATGTTCTTGAGTTGATATATGTCGATCTTAGCACAGCTGGGCCCCGTATATACGGCATGTGGGTGGCTCTGATACCCGCCAGATGCAACCCACGGCCATATAGGACCTACAGGCGATGTTCTTGATTCGATATATGTCGTTCTGAGCACAACTGGGCCTCCGTATATACGGCATGTGGGTGGCTCTGATATCAGCCAGATGCAACCCACGGCCCTATAGGACCTACAGGCGATGTTCTTGAGTCGATATATGTCGATCTGAGCACAGCTGGGCCCCGTATATACAGCATGGGGGTAGCTCTGATACCAGCCAGATGCAACCCACGGCCATATAGGACCTACAGGCGATGTTCTTGAGTCGATTTATGTCGATCTGAGCACAGCTGGGCCCCGTATATACGGCATGTAGGTGGCTCTGATACCAGCCAGCTGCAACCCACGGCCATATAGGACCTACTGGCAATGTTCTTGAGTCGATATATGTCGATCTGAGCACAGCTGGGCCACGTATATACAGCATTGGGGTAGCTGTGCTACCAGCCAGCTGCAACCCACGGCTATGTAGGACCTACAGGCGATGTTATTGAGTCGATATATGTCGATCTGAGCACAGCTGGGCCCCGTATATACGGCATGTGGGTGGCTCTGATACCAGCCAGCTGCAACCCACGGCCATATAGGACCTACAGGCGATGTTCTTGAGTCGATATATGTCGATCTGAGCACAGCTGGGCCCCCGTATATACGGCATCTGGGTGGCTCTGATATCAGCCAGATGCAACCCACGGCCATATAGGACCTACAGGCGATGTTCTTGAGTCGATATATGTCGATCTGAGCACAGCTGGGCCCCGTATATACAGCATGGGGGTAGCTCTGATACCAGCCACATGCAACCCACGGCCATATAGGACCTACAAGCGATGTTCTTTAGTCGATATATGTCGATCTGAGCACAGCTGGGCCACGTATATACAGCCTGGGGGTAGCTCTGATACCAGCCAGATGCAACCCACGGCCATATAGGACCTACAGGCGATGTTCTTGAGTCGATATATGTCCATATGAGCAAAGCTGGGCCCCGTATATACGGCATGTGGGTGGCTCAGAAACCAGCCATATGCAACCCACGGCCATATAGGACCTACGGGCGATGTTCTTGAGTCGATATATGTCGATATGAGCTCCGCCATGCCCTGTATATGCAGCATGTGGCAGGCTCTGATTCCAGCCAGATGCAACCCACGGGCATATAGGACCTACAGGCGATGTTCTTGAGTCGATATATGTCGATCTGAGCACAGCTGGGCGCCGTATATACAGCATGTGGGTAGCTCTGATACCAGCCAGATGCAACCCACGGCCATATAGGACCTACAGGCGATGTTCTTGAGTCGATATATGTCGATCTGAGCACAGCTGGGCGCCGTATATACAGCATGGGGGTATCTCTGATACCAGCCAGATGTAATCCACGGCCATATAGGACCTACAGGCGATGTTTTTGAGTCGATATATGTCGATCTGAGCACAGCTGGGCGCCGTATATACAGCATGGGGGTAGCTCTGATACCAGCCAGCTGCAACCCACGGCCATATAAGACCTACAGGCGTTGTTCTTGAGTCGGTATATGTCGATCTGAGCACAGCTGGGCGCCGTATATACAGCATGGGGGTAGCTCTGATACCAGTCAGATGCAACCCACGGCCATATAGGACCTACAGGCGATGTTCTTGAGTCGATATATGTCGATGTGAGCACAGCTGGGCCCCGTATATACGGCATGTGGGTGGCTCTGATACCAGCCAGCTGCAACCCACGGCCATATAGGACCTACAGGCGATGTTCTTGAGTCGATATATGTCGATTTGAGCATAGCTGGGCTACGTATATACAGCATGGGGTTAGCTGTGATACCAGCTAGCTGCAACCCACGGCTATATATGACCTACAGGCGATGTTCTTGAGTCGATATATGTCGATCGGAGCACAGCTGGGCCCCGTATATACAGCATGCGGGTAGCTCCGATACCAGCCAGATGCAACCCACGGCCATATAGGACCCTCAGGCGATGTTCTTGAGTCGATATATGTCGATCTGAGCACAGCTGGACGCCGTATATACGGCATGTAGGTGGCTCTGATACCAGCCAGCTGCAACCCACGGCCATATAGGACCTACTGGCAATGTTCTTGAGTCGATATATGTCGATCTGAGCACAGCTGGGCCACGTATATACAGCATTGGGGTAGCTGTGCTACCAGCCAGCTGCAACCCACGGCTATGTAGGACCTACAGGCGATGTTATTGAGTCGATATATGTCGATCTGAGCACAGCTGGGCCCCGTATATACAGCATGGGGGTAGCTCTGATAACAGCCACATGCAACCCACGGCCATATAGGACCTACAGGCGATGTTCTTTAGTCGATATATGTCGATCTGAGCACAGCTGGGCCACGTATATACAGCCTGGGGGTAGCTCTGATACCAGCCAGCTGCAACCCACGGCCATATAAGACCAACGGCGATGTTCTTGAGTCGATATATGTCGATCTGAGCACAGCTGGGCCCCGTATATACGGCATGTGGGTGGCTCTGATACCAGCCAGCTGCCACCCACGGCCATATAGGACCTACAGGCGATGTTCTTGAGTCGATATATGTCGATCTGAGCACAGCTGGGCCCCCGTATATACGGCATCTGGGTGGCTCTGATATCAGCCAGATGCAACCCACGGCCATATAGGACCTACAGGCGATGTTCTTGAGTCGATATATGTCGATCTGAGCACAGCTGGGCCCCGTATATACAGCATGGGGGTAGCTCTGATACCAGCCACATGCAACCCACGGCCATATAGGACCTACAAGCGATGTTCTTTAGTCGATATATGTCGATCTGAGCACAGCTGGGCCACGTATATACAGCCTGGGGGTAGCTCTGATACCAGCCAGATGCAACCCACGGCCATATAGGACCTACAGGCGATGTTCTTGAGACGATATATGTCCATATGAGCAAAGCTGGGCCCCGTATATACGGCATGTGGGTGGCTCAGAAACCAGCCATATGCAACCCACGGCCATATAGGACCTACGGGCGATGTTCTTGAGTCGATATATGTCGATATGAGCTCCGCCATGCCCTGTATATGCAGCATGTGGCAGGCTCTGATTCCAGCCAGATGCAACCCACGGGCATATAGGACCTACAGGCGATGTTCTTGAGTCGATATATGTCGATCTGAGCACAGCTGGGCGCCGTATATACAGCATGTGGGTAGCTCTGATACCAGCCAGATGCAACCCACGGCCATATAGGACCTACAGGCGATGTTCTTGAGTCGATATATGTCGATCTGAGCACAGCTGGGCGCCGTATATACAGCATGGGGGTATCTCTGATACCAGCCAGATGCAATCCACGGCCATATAGGACCTACAGGCGATGTTTTTGAGTCGATATATGTCGATCTGAGCACAGCTGGGCGCCGTATATACAGCAAGGGGGTATCTCTGATACCAGCCAGCTGCAACCCACGGCCATATAAGACCTACAGGCGTTGTTCTTGAGTCGATATATGTCGATCTGAGCACTACTGGGCGCCGTATATACAGCATGGGGGTAGCTCTGATACCAGTCAGATGCAACCCACGGCCATATAGGACCTACAGGCGATGTTCTTGAGTCGATATATGTCGATGTGAGCACAGCTGGGCCCCGTATATACGGCATGTGGGTGGCTCTGATACCAGCCAGCTGCAACCCACGGCCATATAGGACCTACAGGCGATGTTCTTGAGTCGATATATGTCGATTTGAGCATAGCTGGGCTACGTATATACAGCATGGGGTTAGCTGTGATACCAGCTAGCTGCAACCCACGGCTATATATGACCTACAGGCGATGTTCTTGAGTCGATATATGTCGATCGGAGCACAGCTGGGCCCCGTATATACAGCATGCGGGTAGCTCCGATACCAGCCAGATGCAACCCACGGCCATATAGGACCCTCAGGCGATGTTCTTGAGTCGATATATGTCGATCTGAGCACAGCTGGACGCCGTATATACAGCATGGGGGTAGCTCTGATACAAGCCAGATGCAACCCACAGCCATATAGGACCTACAGGTGATGTTCTTGAGTCGATTTATGTCGATCTGAGCACAGCTGGGCCCCGTATATACGGCATGTGGGTGGCTCTGATACCAGCCAGCTGCAACCCACGGCCATATAGGACCTACAGGCGATGTTCTTCAGTCGATATATGTCGATCTGAGCACAGCTGGGCCACGTATATACAGCATGGGGGTAGCTGTGCTACCAGCCAGCTGCAACCCACGGCCATATAAGACCCACAGGCGATTTTCTTGAGTCGATATGTGTCGATCTGAGCACAGCTGGGCCTCGTATATACAGCATGGTGGTAGCTCTGATACCAGCCAGATGCAACCCACGGCCATATAGGACCTACAGGCGATGTTCTTGAGTTGATATATGTCGAACTTAGCACAGCTGGGCCCCGTATATACGGCATGTGGGTGGCTCTGATACCTGCCAGATGCAACCCACGGCCATATAGGACCTACAGGCGATGTTTTTAATTCGATATATGTCGATCTGAGCACAACTGGGCCCTCGTATATACGGCATGTGGGTGGCTCTGATATCAGCCAGATGCAACCCACGGCCCTATAGGACCTACAGGCGATGTTCTTGAGTCGATACATGTCGATCTGAGCACAGCTGGGCGCCGTATATACAGCATGGGGGTAGCTCTGATACCAGTCAGATGCAACCCACGGCCATATAGGACCTACAGGCGATGTTCTTGAGTCGATATATGTCGATCTGAGCACAGCTGGGCCCCGTATATACGGCATGTGGGTGGCTCTGATACCAGCCAGCTGCAACCCACGGCCATATAGGACCTACAGGATTTGAGCATAGCTGGGCCACGTATATACAGCATGGGGGTAGCTGTGATACCAGCCAGCTGCAACCCACGGCTATATAGGACCTACATGCGATGTTCTTGAGTCGATATATGTCGATCGGAGCACAGCTGGGCCCCGTATATACAGCATGCGGGTAGCTCTGATACCAGCCAGATGCAACCCACGGCCATATAGGACCCTCAGACGATGTTCTTGAGTCGATATATGTCGATCTGATCACAGCTGGGCGACGTATATACAGCATGGGGGTAGCTCTGATACGAGCCAGATGCAACCCACGGCCATATAGGACCTACAGGCGATGTTCTTGAGTCGATTTATGTCGATCTGAGCACAGCTGGGCCCCGTATATACGGCATGTAATTGGCTCTGATACCAGCCAGCTGCAACCCACGGCTATGTAGGACCTACAGGCGATGTTATTGAGTCGATATATGTCGATCTGAGCACAGCTGGGCCCCGTATATACAGCATGGGGGTAGCTCTGATACCAGACACATGCAACCCACGGCCATATAGGACCTACAGGCGATGTTCTTGAGTCGATATATGTCGATCTGAGCAGAGCTGGGCCCCGTATATACAGCATGGGGGTAGCTCTGATACCAGCCAGATGAAACCCACGGCCATATAGGACCCTCAGGCGATGTTCTTGAGTCGATATATGTCGATCTGAGCACAGCTGGGCGCCGTATATACAGCATGGGGGTAGCTCTGATACCAGTCAGATGCAACCCACGGCCATATAGGACCTACAGGCGATGTTCTTGAGTCGATATATGTCGATCTGAGCACAGCTGGGCCCCGTATATACGGCATGTGGGTGGCTCTGATACCAGCCAGCTGCAACCCACGGCCATATAGGACCTACAGGATTTGAGCATAGCTGGGCCACGTATATACAGCATGGGGGTAGCTGTGATACCAGCCAGCTGCAACCCACGGCTATATAGGACCTACATGCGATGTTCTTGAGTCGATATATGTCGATCGGAGCACAGCTGGGCCCCGTATATACAGCATGCGGGTAGCTCTGATACCAGCCAGATGCAACCCACGGCCATATAGGACCCTCAGACGATGTTCTTGAGTCGATATATGTCGATCTGATCACAGCTGGGCGACGTATATACAGCATGGGGGTAGCTCTGATACGAGCCAGATGCAACCCACGGCCATATAGGACCTACAGGCGATGTTCTTGAGTCGATTTATGTCGATCTGAGCACAGCTGGGCCCCGTATATACGGCATGTAATTGGCTCTGATACCAGCCAGCTGCAACCCACGGCTATGTAGGACCTACAGGCGATGTTATTGAGTCGATATATGTCGATCTGAGCACAGCTGGGCCCCGTATATACAGCATGGGGGTAGCTCTGATACCAGACACATGCAACCCACGGCCATATAGGACCTACAGGCGATGTTCTTGAGTCGATATATGTCGATCTGAGCAGAGCTGGGCCCCGTATATACAGCATGGGGGTAGCTCTGATACCAGCCAGATGAAACCCACGGCCATATAGGACCCTCAGGCGATGTTCTTGAGTCGATATATGTCGATCTGAGCACAGCTGGGCGCCGTATATACAGCATGGGGGTAGCTCTGATACCAGTCAGATGCAACCCACGGCCATATAGGACCTACAGGCGATGTTCTTGAGTCGATATATGTCGATCTGAGCACAGCTGGGCCCCGTATATACGGCATGTGGGTGGCTCTGATACCAGCCAGCTGCAACCCACGGCCATATAGGACCTACAGGATTTGAGCATAGCTGGGCCACGTATATACAGCATGGGGGTAGCTGTGATACCAGCCAGCTGCAACCCACGGCTATATAGGACCTACATGCGATGTTCTTGAGTCGATATATGTCGATCGGAGCACAGCAGGGCCCCGTATATACAGCATGCGGGTAGCTCTGATACCAGCCAGATGCAACCCACGGCCATATAGGACCCTCAGACGATGTTCTTGAGTCGATATATGTCGATCTGAGCACAGCTGGGCGCCGTATATACAGCATGGTGGTAGCTCTGATACGAGCCAGATGCAACCCACGGCCATATAGGACCTACAGGCGATGTTCTTGAGTCGATTTATGTCGATCTGAGCACAGCTGGGCCCCGTATATACGGCATGTAATTGGCTCTGATACCAGCCAGCTGCAACCCACGGCTATGTAGGACCTACAGGCGATGTTATTGAGTCGATATATGTCGTTCTGAGCACAGCTGGGCCCCGTATATACAGCATGGGGGTAGTTCTGATACCAGCCAGATGCAACCCACGGCCATATAGGACCCTCAGCCGATGTTCTTGAGTCGATATATGTCGATCTGAGCACAGCTGGGCCCCGTATATACGGCATGTGGGTGGCTCTGATACCAGCCAGCTGCAACCCACGGCCATATAGGACGTACAGGCGATGTTCTTGAGTCGATATATGTCAATCTGAGCACAGCTGAGCCACGTATATACAGCCTGGGGGGTAGCTCTGATACCAGCCAGCTGCAACCCACGGCCATATAAGACCCACAGGCGATGTTTTTGAGTCGATATATGTCGATCTGAGCACAGCTGGGCCTCGTATATACATCATGGTGGTAGCTCTGATACCAGGCAGATGCAATCCACGGCCATATAGGACCTACAGCCGATGTTCTTGAGTCGATATATGTCGACCTGAGCACAGCTGGGCGCCGTATATGCACTATGGGGGTAGCTCTGATACCAGCCAGATGCAACCCACGGCCATATAGGACCTACAGGCGATGTTCTTGAGTCGATATATGTCCATCTGAGCAAAGCTGGGCCCCGTATATACGGCATGTGGGTGGCTCTGAAACCAGCCATATGCAACCCACGGCCATATAGGACCTACGGGCGATGTTCTTGAGTCGATATATGTCGATATGAGCTCCGCTATGCCCTGTATATGCAGCATGTGGCAGGCTCTGATTCCAGCCAGATGCAACCCACGGGCATATAGGACCTACAGGCGATGTTCTTGAGTCGATATATGTCGATCTGAGCACAGCTGGGCGCCGTATATACAGCATGTGGGTAGCTCTGATACCAGCCAGATGCAACCCACGGCCATATAGGACCTACAGGCGATGTTCTTGAGTCGATATATGTCGATCTGAGCACAGCTGGGCGCCGTATATACAGCATGGGGGTATCTCTGATACCAGCCAGATGCAATCCACGGCCATATAGGACCTACAGGCGATGTTTTTGAGTTGATATATGTCGATCTGAGCACAGCTGGGCGCCGTATATACAGCATGGGGGTAGCTCTGATACCAGCCAGCTGCAACCCACGGCCATATAAGACCTACAGGCGTTGTTCTTGAGTCGATATATGTCGATCTGAGCACAGCTGGGCGCCGTATATACAGCATGGGGGTAGCTCTGATACCAGTCAGATGCAACCCACGGCCATATAGGACCTACAGGCGATGTTCTTGAGTCGATATATGTCGATGTGAGCACAGCTGGGCACCGTATATACGGCATGTGGGTGGCTCTGATACCAGCCAGCTGCAACCCACGGCCATATAGGACCTACAGGCGATGTTCTTGAGTCGATATATGTCGATTTGAGCATAGCTGGGCTACGTATATACAGCATGGGGTTAGCTGTGATACCAGCTAGCTGCAACCCACGGCTATATATGACCTACAGGCGATGTTCTTGAGTCGATATATGTCGATCGGAGCACAGCTGGGCCCCGTATATACAGCATGCGGGTAGCTCCGATACCAGCCAGATGCAACCCACGGCCATATAGGACCCTCGGGCGATGTTCTTGAGTCGATATATGTCGATCTGAGCACAGCTGGACGCCGTATATACAGCATGGGGGTAGCTCTGATACCAGCCAGATGCAACCCACAGCCATATAGGACCTACAGGTGATGTTCTTGAGTCGATTTATGTCGATCTGAGCACAGCTGGGCCCCGTATATACGGCATGTGGGTGGCTCTGATACCAGCCAGCTGCAACCCACGGCCATATAGGACCTACAGGCGATGTTCTTCAGTCGATATATGTCGATCTGAGCACAGCTGGGCCACGTATATACAGCATGGGGGTAGCTGTGCTACCAGCCAGCTGCAACCCACGGCCATATAAGACCCACAGGCGATTTTCTTGAGTCGATATGTGTCGATCTGAGCACAGCTGGGCCTCGTATATACAGCATGGGGGTAGCTCTGATACCAGCCAGATGCAACCCACGGCCATATAGGACCTACAGGCGATGTTCTTGAGTCGATATATGTCGATCTGAGCACAGCTGGGCCTCGTATATACAGCAGGGTGTAGCTCTGATACCAGCCAGATGCAACCCACGGCCATATAGGACCCTCAGGCGATGTTCTTGAGTCAATATATGTCGATCTGAGCACAGCTGGGCGCCGTATATATAGCATGGGGGTAGCTCTGATACTAGCCAGATGCAACCCACGGCCATATAGGACCTACAGGCGATGTTCTTGAGTCGATTTATGTAGATCTGAGCACAGCTGGGCCCCGTTTATACGGCATGTGGGTGGCTCTGATACCAGCCAGATGCAACCCACGGCTATATAGGACCTACAGCCGATGTTCTTGAGTCGATATATGTCGATCTGAGCACAGCTGGGCACCGTATATGCACTATGGGGGTAGCTCTGATACCAGCCAGATGCAACTCACGGCCATATAGGACCTACAGGCGATGTTATTGAGTCGATATATGTCGATCTGAGCACAGCTGGGTCCCGTATATACAGCAAGGGGTTAGCTGTGCTACCAGCCAGCTGCAACTCACGCCTATATAGGACCTACAGGCGATGTTATTGAGTCGATATATGTCGATCTGAGCACAGCTGGGCGTCGTATATACAGCATGGGGGTAGCTCTGATACCAGCCAGATGCAACCCACGGCCATATAGGACCTACAAGCGATGTTCTTGAGTCGATTTATGTCGATGTGAGCACAGCTGGGCCCCGTATATACGGCATGTGGGTGGCTCTGATACCAGCCAGCTGCAACCCACGGCCATATAGGACCTACAGGCGACGTTCTTGAGTCGATATATGTCGATCTGAGCACAGCTGACCCCCGTATATGCGGCATGTGGGTGGCTCTGATATCAGCCAGATTCAACCCACGGCCATATAGGACCTACAGGCGATGTTCTTAAGTCGATATATGTCGATCTGAGCACAGCTGGGCCCCGTATATACAGCATGGGGGTAGCTCTGATACCAGCCAGATGCAACCCGCGGCCGTATAGGACCTACAGGCGATGTTCTTGAGTCGATATATGTCGATCTGAGCACAGCTGGGCGCCGTATGTACAGCATGGGGGTAGCTCTGATACCAGCCAGATGCAACCCACGGCCATATAGGACCCTCAGGCGATGTTCTTGAGTCAATATATGTCGATCTGAGCACAGCTGGGCCCCGTATATACGGTATGTGGGTGGCTCTGATACCAGCCAGCTGCAACCCACGGTCATATAGGACCTACAGGCGATGTTCTTGAGTCGATATATGTCGATCTGAGCATAGGTGGGCCACGTATATACAGCATGGGGGTAGCTGTGATAACAGCCAGCTGCAACCCACGGCTATATAGGACCTACAGGCGATGTTCTTGAGTCGATATATGTCAATCTGAGCACAGCTGGGCCCCGTATATGCAGCATGGGGGTAGCTCTGATACCAGCCAGATGCAACCCACGGCCATATAGGACCCTCAGGCGATGTTCTTGAGTCGATATATGTCGATCTGAGCACAGCTGGGCGCCGTATATACAGCATGGGGGTAGCTCTGATACCAGCCAGCTGCAACCCACGGCCATATAGGACCTACAGGCGATGATCTTGAGTCGATATATGTCAATCTGAGCACAGCTGGGCCACGTATATACAGCATGGGGGTAGCTGCGCTACCAGCCAGCTGCAACCCACGGCTATATAGGACCTACAGACGATGTTATTGAGTCGATATATGTGGATCTGAGCACAGCTGGGCCCCGTATATACAGCATGGGGGTAGCTGTGCTACAAGCCAGCTGCAACCCACGGCTATATAGGACCTACAGGCAATGTTATTGAGTCGATATATGTCGATCTGAGCACAGCTGAGCCCCGTATATACGGCATGTGGGTGGCTCTGATACCAGCCAGCTGCAACCCACGGCCATATAGGACGTACAGGCGATGTTCTTGAGTCGATATATGTCAATCTGAGCACAGCTGGGCCACGTATATACAGCCTGGGAGGTAGCTCTGATACCAGCCAGCTGCAACCCACAGCCATATAAGACCCACATGCGATGTTCTTGAGTCGATATATGTCGATCTGAGCACAGCTGGGCCTCGTCTATACAGCATGGTGGTAGCTCTGATACCAGCCAGATGCAATCCACGGCCATATAGGACCTACAGCCGATGTTCTTGAGTCGATATATGTCGACCTGAGCACAGCTGGGCGCCGTATATGCACTATGGGGTAGCTCTGATACCAGCCAGATGCAACCCAGGGCCATATAGCACCTACAGGCGATGTTCTTGAGTCGATATATGTCCATCTGAGCAAAGCTGGGCCCCGTATATACGGCATGTGGGTGGCTCTGATACCAGCCATATGCAACCCACGGCCATATAGGACCTACAGGCGATGTTCTTGAGTCGATATATGTGGATATGAGCTCCGCTATGCCCTGTATATGCAGCATGTGGCAGGCTCTGATTCCAGCCAGATGCAACCCGCGGGCATATAGGACCTACAGGCGATGTTCTTGAGTCGATATATGTCGATCTGAGCACAGCTGGGCGCCGTATATACAGCATGTGGGTAGCTCTGATACCAGCCAGATGCAACCCACGGCCATATAGGGCCTACAGGCGATGTTCTTGAGTCGATATATGTCGATCTGAGCACAGCTGGGCGCCGTATATACAGCATGGAGGTATCTCTGATACCAGCCAGATGCAATACACGGCCATATAGGACCTACAGGCGATGTTTTTGAGTCGATATATGTCGATCTGAGCACAGCTGGGCGCCGTATATTGTGACGGGCGGTTCCACCGGGTAGCAAAGTGTCACAAATAAATAATAAATCAAAATGTTTATTCAGAAAAAAAGAAAATAAATGTAATTGTAATAAAATAAACAGACTTCTTAAAATGTAAAATAAACCGGGGGACAAAATATAAAATAAACAATATCCTAACGGGGGTAACGGTGGGCAGCGTGGTCAGGGGGAAGGTGGTAATGAACCAGTGAATGTGCCGGGGCACCACTGGTTCCGGGCGGTCAGGTCGGGAAAGAACTACGAATGTGCCGGGGCACCGTTAGTTCGGGCAGTACAGATGGGAGCGGACGAAATGAATGTGCCAGGGCACCATTAAGTCCGGAGGAGGGTTGAGAGACTGGACTGTACTCTCCCGGTTAAGCCGCAATCCCAGATGGGATTATTGTGCAATATCTCGGTTCATTGCCGGCCAGTAGTGTAAATGTGATATCCTGATTATTGTTTTGCTTATACCTAGGTGACCGGCTGATGGATTATCGTGGAATTGTTGCAAGATTGTTGCCCGGAGCGGTTTTGGCACGCAACGTTTCCACGGTTGTGTCATTTCTTCTTCTTTCCAATCCATTGGGTCCCAGAAGTGGCGGTATAATATCCCCTGGATTATACGGTACTCGGAAAATTGTTGCGGATTTTCTTGCACCTTCTTGATAAGTGTGGTGTACCACGGGCAGTGTTCCTCATCGATGCTGCAGACGGTTTTCCACTGGTTGGCCGGCATCTGTTTTGGTTGTTCCTTGATGTAAGGCTGTCGGGATAATGCATCTGCTACTCGGTTTAAATGGCCACGACGGTATGTAATTTCGAAATCAAACTGCTGCAGATACATTACCCATCGTGCAATTCTTCCAGATGGGCTTTTTAGGTTGTTCAGCCAGGCTAATGATTGATGGTCTGTAGCTATTTTGAATCGGTATCCCTCCAAGTAGTGCCGCATCTTTTGGACTCCCCACACTATAGCCAGGCATTCCTTTTCCGTCGTGGAATAGTTTTTTCCGGAGCGGACAGCGAACGGCTTGCATAGGATATTACATGTTCTCCTGAGTCGTCGTACTGCACGAGGGCGGCTCCCAGTCCTTCGTTGGATGCGTCGGTTTGTAGCGTGAAAACTCTATGGAAGTCAGGGCAGGAGAGAATTGGGCTCGATGTTAGGCAGTTTTTTAGTTTACAAAAACTATCCTCTTGCTCCTTAGTCCATGCCCATCGGGTTTTCTTTTTCAGAAGGTGGTGTAGTGGGCTGGCAATCTGTGCAAAATTGGGCACAAAACGGCGGTACCAGGAAGCTACTCCCAGGAATCTACGGAGTTCTTTTACGGTAGTCGGCGGTGTGAACTGTCGTAGAGCTTCTGTTTTTTCGGGGTCCGTTGCAATACCTTTCTCAGAGATAATATGACCGAGGTATTTAATGCTCTTGCAACAAAATTTGCATTTGTCTAAATTTAATTTTAAGTTTGCCTGTCGTAATCGTTTGAAAATTGTTTGTAGGTTATCCAGGTGCTCTTTGAACGTTTTCCCCAATACTATGATGTCGTCTAAGTAAGCGAACGCCCGTGGTTCCAAGTCTGGTCCTATAATTGAGTCCAATAATCTCTGGAATGTAGCTGGTGCTGAATGTAACCCGAATGGCATCGTTTTGAACTGGAAAAGTCCTTTTCCGGCTATCGTGAAAGCTGTGTGCGGTTTACTGGTTTCGGAGAGCGGTATTTGCCAGTAGCCCTGCTTCAGATCCAATGTCGAGATGTATCTCGCCTCCCGAAGTTTATCCAGGATTGCGTCAATTTGTGGCAAGGGGTAGGCGTCTTTTACACTCACTGAGTTTAATTTTCGAAAATCTATGCAGAACCTCAATTTCCCATTGTTCTTTTTCACAATTACTACTGGTGAACTCCACGGGCTGTGTGACGGTTCGATTACGCCCTCTTCTAGCATAGTGTTGACCTCTTCGTCGACGGCGGCGGCGAGTTTTGGGTTGAGTGGCCTGTGTCGTTGTTTAATTGGGTCCTTGCATGTCAGTCTTATTTGGTGTTCTATCAGCGGTGTTGTTCCAGATATATTACTGAATTTTGGTAATTCCATTCCTAGGAAATGCTTGAGACGGGTCGATTCCTCGGAGGATATTTCCATTGTTCCTGGACTTGTTTGGACGGAGCAAATTTTAGTCGGAGTGGCGTTCGGTATCGGTTTTTGATAGGGGATCACAGGTATGATGCGTGGTTGGTTGTGTTCATAGGTGAGGATAATGTTATATTTCCTCAGGATATCGGCTCCCATGAGGATGTCGGCGGCTAGATGTGGGAGGAAACGGAATTCATCCTTGAACACTTGATCTCCCTGTGACCATTCTATTGGGACGGATCCATACACCTCGGTTTCCTGGCAATTAGCGAGACGGACGTATTCTGCATTAGATGTCGCTGGGGGGCTGATGCCTACTGAATTTAGTGTATGCAGGTTTATGTAAGATCTTTCTGACCCGGTGTCTATCAGTGCTAAGAAATGCTTGTTGTTGATTACGATTTCTAGCACTGGTCGGATGTCGTGTGTGTGGTCTACATTACTGAGCGTTGTGCAGTTTTCTCGCATTTCTTTAGATAAGTTTAGGGATGATTGCCGCGAGTGACACCACCCCTGTTGGCGTTTCCCGTGCAGCGGCAATCCCTGGACATCACACCGTCCGTTCCGCACCTGGAGCAGAACAATCTCGGGGTATTTCGGCATTGTTGACGGACATGTCCATGTTGTCCGCACCTGAAACATACTGTGGAGGAGGGTATCCCAGATGGCTCATTCTTCTTGGGGACGGAGTTCCTCTCATACGGGGGGGACGTGGTCTGGTTGTTGCGTATCGGTTGAACATTAATTTCTTTTTCCAGCTCCTCCTGTTCCCTCATTTGGTCCAGTAGTAGGGGGACGGAATGCACGTCTGTGATATGGATGAAACGACGTATTTCTGGTCTCATGTTGCGGTGGATTATTTTTAATTCTTCCTGGGTTGTTATTCTCCCGTGGCGGCGGATTAGAGTCTGAATATTTATGCAGAAATCTTTCGCGGATTCTCTGGGTTTCTGCTTTCGGTTTCTAATCTCCTCTTCTAGGAGAAACTCGTAGTCGCGGGGTAAGTAAAATTCTTTAAATGCGACTATGAATTGGTCCCACGAACTCCACACTGTTTTGTTATTGCGGAACCACAACAGTGCGGATCCTCTTAGTAGCTGCGGCATCGCCTGGTATAGTTGTGTGTTGTCTATACCGTAGCATGCCTGTAGTTCCTTTATTTGTTCTAGGAACGCAATGGTGTCGCCATATCCCTCAAAAAATATTCCCCATCTCCTGACTTGTTCACAGGCTTGCGCGGCGGATATATTCGCTGCTGGGGTTGCTGTCGGTTCTGTCGGTGTATCTTGGAGGCCTTCCTCTAAGACGGTTTCCTCGGCCGAGGTATCGGTAAATCCCCATGTCTCCTTCTTGGACATGGCTGGTTGGCGGTGTCTGCGTTGTTAGGACGCCTCTTCGAGGTGTCAACGTGCTGACGTAGATTTGCTCGGGCGCCAATTTGTGACGGGCGGTTCCACCGGGTAGCAAAGTGTCACAAATAAATAATAAATCAAAATGTTTATTCAGAAAAAAAGAAAATAAATGTAATTGTAATAAAATAAACAGACTTCTTAAAATGTAAAATAAACCGGGGGACAAAATATAAAATAAACAATATCCTAACGGGGGTAACGGTGGGCAGCGTGGTCAGGGGGAAGGTGGTAATGAACCAGTGAATGTGCCGGGGCACCACTGGTTCCGGGCGGTCAGGTCGGGAAAGAACTACGAATGTGCCGGGGCACCGTTAGTTCGGGCAGTACAGATGGGAGCGGACGAAATGAATGTGCCAGGGCACCATTAAGTCCGGAGGAGGGTTGAGAGACTGGACTGTACTCTCCCGGTTAAGCCGCGGGCGACGGCTTTTAAAGCCCATCACCGTGGCGGGGAGCGGGATGAAGGTAGTGGGGTATGTTTTGGGAAGGAGGCTGAAGCAGAGAGGGCATGACGTAGCCAAGCAGTGGTGGTACGGCGCAAGGGCGTTGCGCCGCACACACTCGGCGCTTAGGCTTCGTCACAATATACAGCATGGGGGTAGCTCTGATACCAGCCAGCTGCAACCCACGGCCATATAAGACCTACAGGCGATGTTCTTGAGTCGATATATGTCGATCTGAGCACAGCCGGGCGCCGTATATACAGCATGGGGGTAGCTCTGATACCAGTCAGATGCAACCCACGGCCATATAGGACCTACAGGCGATGTTCTTGAGTCGATATATGTCGATGTGAGCACAGCTGGGCCCCGTATATACGGCATGTGGGTAGCTCTGATACCAGCCAGCTGCAACCCACGGCCATATAGGACCTACAGGCTATGTTCTTGAGTCGATATATGTCGATTTGAGCATAGATGGGCCACGTATATACAGCGTGGGGGTAGCTGTGATACCAGCCAGCTGCAACCCACGGCTATATATGACCTACAGGCGATGTTCTTGAGTCGATATATGTCGATCGGAGAACAGCTGGGCCCCGTATATACAGCATGCGGGTAGCTCCGATACCAGCCAGATGCAACCCACGGCCATATAGGACCCTCAGGCGATGTTCTTGGGTCGATATATGTCGATCTGAGCACAGCTGGGCGCCGTATATACAGCATGGGGCTAGCTCTGATACCAGCCAGATGCAACCCACGGCCATATAGGACCTACAGGTGATGTTCTTGAGTCGATTTATGTCGATCTGAGCACAGCTGGGCCCCGTATATACGGCATGTGGGTGGCTCTGATACCAGCCAGCTGCAACCCACGGCCATATAGGACCTACAGGCGATGTTCTTCAATCGATATATGTCGATCTGAGCACAGCTGGGCCACGTATATACAGCATGGGGATAGCTGTGCTACCAGCCAGCTGCAACCCACGGCCATATAAGACCCACAGGCGATTTTCTTGAGTCGATATGTGTCGATCTGAGCACAGCTGGGCCTCGTATATACAGCATGGGGGTAGCTCTGATACCAGCCAGATGCAACCCACGGCCATATAGGACCTACAGGCGATGTTCTTGAGTTGACATATGTCGATCTTAGCACAACTGGGCCCCGTATATACGGCATGTGGGTGGCTCTGATACCTGCCAGATGCAACCCACGGCCATATAGGACCTACAGGCGATGTTCTCAATTCGATATATGACGAAATGAATGTGCCAGGGCACCATTAAGTCCGGAGGAGGGTTGAGAGACTGGACTGTACTCTCCCGGTTAAGCCGCGGGCGACGGCTTTTAAAGCCCATCACCGTGGCGGGGAGCGGGATGAAGGTAGTGGGGTATGTTTTGGGAAGGAGGCTGAAGCAGAGAGGGCATGACGTAGCCAAGCAGTGGTGGTACGGCGCAAGGGCGTTGCGCCGCACACACTCGGCGCTTAGGCTTCGTCACAATATACAGCATGGGAGTAGCTCTGATACCAGCCAGCTGCAACCCACGGCCATATAAGACCTACAGGCGATGTTCTTGAGTCGATATATGTCGATCTGAGCACAGCTGGGCGCCGTATATACAGCATGGGGGTAGCTCTGATACCAGTCAGATGCAACCCACGGCCATATAGGACCTACAGGCGATGTTCTTGAGTCGATATATGTCGATGTGAGCACAGCTGGGCCCCGTATATACGGCATGTGGGTAGCTCTGATACCAGCCAGCTGCAACCCACGGCCATATAGGACCTACAGGCTATGTTCTTGAGTCGATATATGTCGATTTGAGCATAGATGGGCCACGTATATACAGCGTGGGGGTAGCTGTGATACCAGCCAGCTGCAACCCACGGCTATATATGACCTACAGGCGATGTTCTTGAGTCGATATATGTCGATCGGAGAACAGCTGGGCCCCGTATATACAGCATGCGGGTAGCTCCGATACCAGCCAGATGCAACCCACGGCCATATAGGACCCTCAGGCGATGTTCTTGAGTCGATATATGTCGATCTGAGCACAGCTGGGCGCCGTATATACAGCATGGGGCTAGCTCTGATACCAGCCAGATGCAACCCACGGCCATATAGGACCCACAGGTGATGTTCTTGAGTCGATTTATGTCGATCTGAGCACAGCTGGGCCCCGTATATACGGCATGTGGGTGGCTCTGATACCAGCCAGCTGCAACCCACGGCCATATAGGACCTACAGGCGATGTTCTTCAATCGATATATGTCGATCTGAGCACAGCTGGGCCACGTATATACAGCATGGGGATAGCTGTGCTACCAGCCAGCTGCAACCCACGGCCATATAAGACCCACAGGCGATTTTCTTGAGTCGATATGTGTCGATCTGAGCACAGCTGGGCCTCGTATATACAGCATGGGGGTAGCTCTGATACCAGCCAGATGCAACCCACGGCCATATAGGACCTACAGGCGATGTTCTTGAGTTGACATATGTCGATCTTAGCACAACTGGGCCCCGTATATACGGCATGTGGGTGGCTCTGATACCTGCCAGATGCAACCCACGGCCATATAGGACCTACAGGCGATGTTCTCAATTCGATATATGTCGATCTGAGCAGAACTGGGCCCTCGTATATACGGCATGTGGGTGGCTCTGAGATGTTCTTTAGTCGATATATGTCGATCTGAGCACAGCTGGGCCACGTATATACAGCCTGGGGGTAGCTCTGATACCAGCCAGCTGCAACCCACGGCCATATAAGACCAACGGCGATGTTCTTGAGTCGATATATGTCGATCTGAGCACAGCTGGGCCCCGTATATACGGCATGTGGGTGGCTCTGATATCAGCCAGATGCAACCCACGGCCATATAGGACCTACAGGCGATGTTCTTGAGTCGATATATGTCGATCTGAGCACAGCTGGGCCTCGTATATACAGCATGGGGGTAGCTCTGATACCAGCCAGATGCAACCCACGGCCATAAAGGACCTACAGGCGATGTTCTTGAGTCGATATATGTCGATCTGAGCACAGCTGGGCGCCGTATATACAGCATGGGGGTAGCTCTGATACCAGCCAGATGCAACCCACGGCCATATAGGAGCTACAGGCGATGTTCTTGAGTCGATATATGTCGATCTTAGCACAGCTGGGCCCCGTATATACGGCATGTGTGTGGCTCTGATACCTGCCAGATGCAACCCACGGCCATATAGGACCTACAGGCGATGTTCTTAATTCGATATATGTCGATCTGAGCACAACTGGGCCCCCGTATATACGGCATGTGGGTGGCTCTGATATCAGCCAGATGCAACCAACGGCCCTATAGGACCTACAGGCGATGTTCTTGAGTCGATATAAGCTCTGATACCAGCCAGATGCAACCCACAGCCATATAGGACCCTCAGGCGATGTTCTTGAGTCGATATATGTCGATCTGAGCACAGCTAGGCCCCGTATATACAGCATGGGGGTAGCTCTGATACCAGCCAGATGCAACCCACGGCCATATAGGACCTACAGGCGATGTTTTTGAGTCGATATATGTCGATCTGAGCACAGCTGGGCGCCGTATATACAGCATGGGGGTAGCTCTGATACCAGCCAGATGCAACCCACGGCCATATAGGACCTACAGGCGATGTTCTTGAGTCGACATATGTCGATCTGAGCACAGCTGGGCGCCGTATATACAGCATGGGGGTAGCTCTGATACCAGCCAGATGCAACCCACGGCCATATAGGACCTACAGGCGATGTTCTTGAGTCGACATATGTCGATCTGAGCACAGCTGGGTGCCGTATATACGGCATGTGGGTGGCTCTCATATCAGCCAGATGCAACCCACGGCCATATAGGACCTAAAGGCGATGTTCTTGAGTCGATATATGTCGATCTGAGCACAGCTGGGCCCCGTATATACAGCATGGGGGTAGCTCTGATACCAGCCAGATGCAACCCACGGCCATAAAGGACCTACAGGCGATGTTCTTGAGTCGATATATGTCGGTCTGAGCACAGCTGAGCCCCGTATATACAGCATGGGGGTAGCTCTGATACCAGCCAGATGACACCCACGGCCATATAGGACCTACAGGCGATGTTTTTGAGTCGATATATGTCGATCTGAGCACAGCTGGGCGCCGTATATACAGCATGGGGGTAGCTCTGATACCAGCCAGATGCAACCCACGGCCATATAGGACCTACAGGCGATGTTCTTGAGTCGACATATGTCGATCTGAGCACAGCTGGGCGCCGTATATACGGCATGTGGGTGGCTCTAATACCAGCCAACTGCAACCCACGGCCATATAGGACCTACAGGCGATGTTCTTGAGTCGATATATGTCGATCTGAGCACAGCTGGGCCACGTATATACAACATGGTGGTAGCTGTGATACCAGCCAGCTGCAACCCACGGTTATATAGGACCTATAGGCGATGATCTTGAGTCGATATATGTCGACCTGAGCACAGCTGGGCCCCGTATATACAGCATGGGTGTAGCTCTCATACCATCCGGATGCAACCCATGGCGATATAGGACCTACAAAGGATGTTCTTGAGTCGATATATGTCGATCTGAGAACAGCTGGGCGCCGTATATACAGCATGGGGGTAGCTCTGATACCAGCCAGATGCAACCCACGGCCATATAGGACCTACAGGCGATGTTCTTGAGTCGATATATGTCGATCTGAACACAGCTGGGCGCCGTATATACAGCATGGAGGTAGCTCTTATACCAGCTAGATGCAACCCACAGCCATATAGGATCTACAGGGGATGTTCTTGAGTCGATATATGTCGATCTGAGCACATCTGGGCCCCGTATATACAGCATGGGGGTAGCTCTGATACCAGCCAGATGCAACCCACGGCCATATAGGACCTACATGCGATGTTCTTGAGTCGACATATATCGATCTGAGCACAGCTTGGCGCCGTATATACAGCATGGGGGTAGCACTGATACCACCCAGATGCAACCCACGGCCATATAGGATCTACAGGCGATGTTCTTGAGTCGATATATGTCGATCTGAGCACAGCTGGGCCCCATATATACAGCATGGGGGTAGCTGTGATACCAGCCAGCTGCAACCCACGGCTATATAGGACCTACAGGCGATGTTCTTGAGTCGATATATGTCGATCTGAGCACAGCTGGGCGCCGTAAATACAGCATGGGGTATCTCTGATACCAGCCAGATGCAATCCACGGCCATATAGTATCTACAGGCGATGTTCTTGAATCGATATATGTCGATCTGAGCACAGCTGGGCGCCGTATATACAGCATGGGGGTATCTCTGATACCAGCCAGATGCAACCCTCGGCCATATAGGAGCTACAGGCGATGTTCTTGAGTCGACATATGTCGATCTGAGCACAGCTGGGCGCCGGATATACGGCATGGGGGTAGCTCTGATACCAGCCAGATGCAACCCACGGCCATATAGGACCTACAAGCGATGTTCTTGAGTCGACATATGTCGATCTGAGCACAGCTGGGCGCCGTATATACGGCATGTGGGTGGCTATAATACCAGCCAACTGCAACCCACGGCCATATAGGACCTACAGGCGATGTTCTTGAGTCGATATATGTCGATCTGAGCACAGCTGGGCCACGTATAAACAACATGGTGGTAGCTGTGATACCAGCCAGCTGCAACCCACGGTTATATAGGACCTATAGGCGATGATCTTGAGTCGATATATGTCGATCTGAGCACAGCTGGGCGCCGTATATACAGCATGGGTGTAGCTCTCATACCATCCAGATGCAACCCATGGCGATATAGGACCTACAGGCGATGTTCTTGAGTCGATATATGTCGATCTGAGAACAGCTGGGCGCCGTATATACAGCATGGGGGTAGCTCTGATACCAGCCAGATGCAACCCACGGCCATATAGGACCTACAGGCGATGTTCTTGAGTCGATATATGTCGATCTGAGCACAGCTGGGCGCCGTATATACAGCATGGAGGTAGCTCTGATACCAGCCAGATGCAACCCACAGCCATATAGGATCTACAGGGGATGTTCTTGAGTCGATATATGTCGATCTGAGCACATCTGGGCCCCGTATATACAGCATGGGGGTAGCTCTGATACCAGCCAGATGCAACCCACGGCCATATAGGACCTACATGCTATGTTCTTGAGTCGACATATATCGATCTGAGCACAGCTTGGCGCCGTATATACAGCATGGGGGTAGCACTGATACCAGCCAGATGCAACCCACGGCCATATAGGACCTACAGGCGATGTTCTTGAGTCGATATATGTCGATCTGAGCACAGCTGGGCCCCGTATATACAGCATGGGGGTAGCTGTGATACCAGCCAGCTGCAACCCACGGCTATATAGGACCTACAGGCGATGTTCTTAAGTCGATATATGTCGATCTGAGCACAGCTGGGTGCCGTATATACAGCATGGGGGTAGCTCTGATACCAGTCAGATGCAACCCACGGCCATATAGGACCTACAGGCGATGTTCTTGAGTCGATATATGTCGATCTAAACACAGCTGGGCCCCGTATATACGGCATGTGGGTGGCTCTGATACCAGCCAGCTGCAACCCACGGCCATATAGGACCTACAGGCGATGTTCTTGAGTCGATATATGTCGATCTGAGCACAGCTGGGCGCCGTCTATACAGCATGGGGGTAGCTCTGATACCAGCCAGATGCAACCCACGGCCATATAGGACCCTCGGGCGATGTTCTTGAGTCAATATATGTCGATTTGAGCACAGCTGGGCGCCGTATATACAGCATGGGGGTAGCTCTGATACCAGCCAGATGCAACCCACGGCCATATAGGACCTACAGGCGATGTTCTTGAGTCGATTTATGTAGATCTGAGCACAGCTGTGCCCCGTATATACGGCATGTGGGTGGCTCTGATACCAGCCAGATGCAACCCACGGCTATATAGGACCTACAGGCGATGTTATTGAGTCGATATATGTCGATCTGAGCACAGCTGGGCCCCGTATATACAGCATGGGGGTAGCTCTGATACCAGCCAGATGCAACCCACGGCCATATAGGACCCTCAGGCGATGTTCTTGAGTCAATATATGTCGATCTGAGCACAGCTGGGCGCCGTATATACAGCATGGGGGTAGCTCTGATACCAGCCAGATGCAACCCACGGCCATATAGGACCTACAGGCGATGTTCTTGAGTCGATTTATGTAGATCTGAGCACAGCTGTGCCCCGTATATACGGCATGTGGGTGGCTCTGATACCAGCCAGATGCAACCCACGGCCATATAGGACCTACAGCCGATGTTCTTGAGTCGATATATGTCGATCTGAGCACAGCTGGGCGCCGTATATGCACTATGGGGGTAGCTCTGATACCAGCCAGATGCGACCCACGGCCATATAGGACCTACAGGCGATGTAATTGAGTCGATATATGTCGATCTGAGCACAGCTGGGCCCCGTATATACAGCATGGGGGTAGCTCGGATACCAGCCAGATGCAACCCACGGCCATATAGGACCCTCAGGCGATGTTCTTGAGTCAATATATGTCGATTTGAGCACAGCTGGGCGCCGTATATACAGCATGGGGGTAGCTCTGATACCAGCCAGATGCAACCCACGGCCATATAGGACCTACAGGCGATGTTCTTTAGTCGATTTTTGTAGATCTGAGCACAGCTGTGCCCCGTATATACGGCATGTGGGTGGCTCTGATACCAGCCAGATGCAACCCACGGCTATATAGGACCTACAGGCGATGTTATTGAGTCGATATATGTCGCTCTGAGCACAGATGGGCGCCGTATATACAGCATGGGGGTAGCTCTGATACCAGCATGATGCAACCCACGGCCATATAGGACCTACAGGCGATGTTCTTGAGTCGATTTATGTCGATCTGAGCACAGCTGGGCCCCGTATATACGGCATGTGGGTGGCTCTGATACCAGCCAGCTGCAACCCACGGCCATATAGGACCTACAGGCGACGTTCTTGAGTCGATATATGTCGATCTGAGCACAGCTGGCCCCCGTATATGCGGCATGTGGGTGGCTCTGATATCAGCCAGATGCAACCCACGGCCATATAGGACCTACAGGCGATGTTCTTAAATCGATATATGTCGATCTGAGCACAGCTGGGCCCCGTATATACAGCATGGGGGTAGCTCTGATACCAGCCAGATGCAACCCGCGGCCGTACAGGACCTACAGGCGATGTTCTTGAGTCGATATATGTCGATCTGAGCACAGCTGGGCGCCGTATGTACAGCATGGTGGTAGCTCTGGTACCCGCCAGATGCAACCCACGGCCATATAAGACCTACAGCCGATGTTCTTGAGTCGATATATGTCGATCTGAGCACAGCTGGGCGCCGTATGTACAGCATGGTGGTAGCTCTGATACCAGCCAGATGCCACCCACGGCCATATAGGAACTACAGGCGATGTTCTTGAGTCGATATATGTCGATCTGAGTACAGATGGGCGCCGTATATACAGCATGGGGGTAGCTCTGATACCAGCCAGATGCAACCCACGGCCATATAGGACCTACAGGCGATGTTCTTGAGTCGATTTATGTCGATCTGAGCACAGCTGGGCCCCGTATATACGGCATGTGGGTGGCTCTGATACCAGCCAGCTGCAACCCACGGCCATATAGGACCTACAGTCGACGGTTCTTGAGTCGATATATGTCGATCTGAGCACAGCTGGGCCCCGTATATACAGCATGGGGGTAGCTGTGATACCAGCCAGCTGCAACCCACGGCTATATAGGACCTACAGGCGATGTTCTTGAGTCGATATATGTCGATCTGAGCACAGCTGGGTGCCGTATATACAGCATGGGGGTATCTCTGATACCAGCCAGATGCAATCCACGGCCATATAGTATCTACAGGCGATGTTCTTGAATCGATATATGTCGATCTGAGCACAGCTGGGCGCCGTATATACAGCATGGGGGTATCTCTGATACCAGCCAGATGCAACCCTCGGCCATATAGCACCTACAGGCGATGTTCTTGAGTCGATATATGTCGATCTGAGCACAGCTGGGCCCCGTATATACGGCATGTGGGTGGCTCTGATATCAGCCAGATGCAACCAACGGCCCTATAGGACCTACAGGCGATGTTCTTGAGTCGATATATGTCGATCTGAGCACAGCTGGGCCCCGTATATACAGCATGGGGGTATCTCTGATACCAGCCAGATGCAACCCTCGGCCATATAGCACCTACAGGCGATGTTCTTGAGTCGATATATGTCGATCTGAGCACAGCTGGGCCCCGTATATACGGCATGTGGGTGGCTCTAATACCAGCCAACTGCAACCCACGGCCATATAGGACCTACAGGCGATGTTCTTGAGTCGATATATGTCGATCTGAGAACAGCTGTGCCACGTATATACAACATGGTGGTAGCTGTGATACCAGCCAGCTGCAACCCACGGTTATATAGGACCTATAGGCGATGATCTTGAGTCGATATATGTCGACCTGAGCACAGCTGGGCCCCGTATATACAGCATGGGTGTAGCTCTCATACCATCCGGATGCAACCCATGGCGATATAGGGCCTACAAAGGATGTTCTTGAGTCGATATATGTCGATCTGAGAACAGCTGGGCGCCGTATATACAGCATGGGGGTAGCTCTGATACCAGCCAGATGCAACCCACGGCCATATAGGACCTACAGGCGATGTTCTTGAGTCGATATATGTCGATCTGAGCACAGCTGGGCGCCGTATATACAGCATGGAGGTAGCTCTTATACCAGCCAGATGCAACCCACAGCCATATAGGATCTACAGGGGATGTTCTTGAGTCGATATATGTCGATCTGAGCACATCTGGGCCCCGTATATACAGCATGGTGGTAGCTCTGATACCAGCCAGATGCAACCCACGGCCATATAGGACCTACATGCGATGTTCTTGAGTCGACATATATCGATCTGAGCACAGCTTGGCGCCGTATATACAGCATGGGGGTAGCACTGATACCAGCCAGATGCAACCCACGGCCATATAGGACCTACAGGCGATGTTCTTGAGTCGATATATGTCGATCTGAGCACAGCTGGGCCCCATATATACAGCATGGGGGTAGCGGTGATACCAGCCAGCTGCAACCCACGGCTATATAGGACCTACAGGCGATGTTCTTGAGTCGATATATGTCGATCTGAGCACAGCTGGGCGCCGTAAATACAGCATGGGGGTATCTCTGATACCAGCCAGATGCAATCCACGGCCATATAGTATCTACAGGCGATGTTCTTGAATCGATATATGTCGATCTGAGCACAGCTGGGCGCCGTATATACAGCATGGGGGTATCTCTGATACCAGCCAGATGCAACCCTCGGCCATATAGGACCTACAGGCGATGTTCTTGAGTCGACATATGTCAATCTGAGCACAGCTGGGCGCCGTATATACGGCATGGGGGTAGCTCTGATACCAGCCAGATGCAACCCACGGCCATATAGGACCTACAGGCGATGTTCTTGAGTCGACATATGTCGATCTGAGCACAGCTGGGCGCCGTATATACGGCATGTGGGTGGCTATAATACCAGCCAACTGCAACCCACGGCCATATAGGACCTACAGGCGATGTTCTTGAGTCGATATATGTCGATCTGAGCACAGCTGGGCCACGTATATACAACATGGTGGTAGCTGTGATACCGGCCAGCTGCAACCCACGGTTATATAGGACCTATAGGCGATGATCTTGAGTCGATATATGTCGATCTGAGCACAGCTGGGCGCCGTATATACGGCATGTGGGTGGCTCTAATACCAGCCAACTGCAACCCACGGCCATATAGGACCTACAGGCGATGTTCTTGAGTCGATATATGTCGATCTGAGCACAGCTGGGCCACGTATATACAACATGGTGGTAGCTGTGATACCAGCCAGCTGCAACCCACGGTTATATAGGACCTATATGCGATGATCTTGAGTCGATATATGTCGATCTGAGCACAGCTGGGCCCCGTATATACAGCATGGGTGTAGCTCTCATACCATCCAGATGCAACCCATGGCGATATAGGACCTACAGGCGATGTTCTTGAGTCGATATATGTCGATCTGAGAACAGCTGGGCGCCGTATATACAGCATGGGGGTAGCTCTGATACCAGCCAGATGCAACCCTCGGCCATATAGGACCTACAGGCGATGTTCTTGAGTCGATAAATGTCGATCTGAGCACAGCTGGGCGCCGTATATACAGCATGGAGGTAGCTCTGATACCAGCCAGATGCAACCCACAGCCATATAGGATCTACAGGGGATGTTCTTGAGTCGATATATGTCGATCTGAGCACATCTGGGCCCCGTATATACAGCATGGGGGTAGCTCTGATACCAGCCAGATGCAACCCACGGCCATATAGGACCTACATGCTATGTTCTTGAGTCGACATATATCGATCTGAGCACAGCTTGGCGCCGTATATACAGCATGGGGGTAGCACTGATACCAGCCAGATGCAACCCACGGCCATATAGGACCTACAGGCGATGTTCTTGAGTCGATATATGTCGATCTGAGCACAGCTGGCCCCGTATATACAGCATGGGGGTAGCTGTGATACCAGCCAGCTGCAACCCACGGCTATATAGGACCTACAGGCTATGTTCTTGAGTCGATATATGTCGATCTGAGCACAGCTGGGTGCCGTATATACAGCATGGGGGTAGCTCTGATACCAGTCAGATGCAACCCACGGCCATATAGGACCTACAGGCGATGTTCTTGAGTCGATATATGTCGATCTGAGCACAGCTGGGCCCCGTATATACGGCATGTGGGTGGCTCTGATACGAGCCAGCTGCAACCCACGGCCATATAGGACCTACAGGCGATGTTCTTGAGTCGATATATGTCGATCTGAGCACAGCTGGGCGCCGTCTATACAGCATGGGGGTAGCTCTGATACCAGCCAGATGCAACCCACGGCCATATAGGACCCTCAGGCGATGTTCTTGAGTCAATATATGTCGATCTGAGCACAGCTGGGCGCCGTATATACAGCATGGGGGTAGCTCTGATACCAGCCAGATGCAACCCACGGCCATATAGGACCTACAGGCGATGTTCTTGAGTCGATTTATGTAGATCTGAGCACAGCTGTGCCCCGTATATACGGCATGTGGGTGGCTCTGATACCAGCCAGATGCGACCCACGGCCATATAGGACCTACAAGCGATGTAATTGAGTCGATATATGTCGATCTGAGCACAGCTGGGCCCCGTATATACAGCATGGGGGTAGCTGTGCTACCAGCCAGCTGCAACCCACGGCTATATAGGACCTACAGGCGATGTTATTGAGTCGATATATGTCGCTCTGAGCACAGATGGGCGCCGTATATACAGCATGGGGGTAGCTCTGATACCAGCCAGATGCAACCCACGGCCATATAGGACCTACAGGCGATGTTCTTGAGTCGATTTATGTCGATCTGAGCACAGCTGGGCCCCGTATATACGGCATGTGGGTGGCTCTGATACCAGCCAGCTGCAACCCACGGCCATATAGGACCTACAGGCGACGTTCTTGAGTCGATATATGTCGATCTGAGCACAGCTGGCCCCCGTATATGCGGCATGTGGGTGGCTCTGATATCAGCCAGATGCAACCCACGGCCATATAGGACCTACAGGCGATGTTCTTAAGTTGATATATGTCGATCTGAGCACAGCTGGGCCCCGTATATACAGCATGGGGGTAGCTCTGATACCAGCCAGATGCAACCCGCGGCCGTATAGGACCTACAGCCGATGTTCTTGAGTCGATATATGACGATCTGAGCACAGCTGGGCTCCGTATGTACAGCATGGTGGTAGCTCTGATACCAGCCAGATGCAACCCACGGCCATATAGGACCTACAGCCGATGTTATTGAGTCGATATATGTCGAACTGAGCACAGCTGGGCGCCGTATGTACAGCATGGTGGTAGCTCTGATACCAGCCAGATGCCACCCACGGCCATATAGGACATACAGGCGATGTTCTTGAGTCGATATATGTCGATCTGAGCACAGATGGGCGCCGTATATACAGCATGGGGGTAGCTCTGATACCAGCCAGATGCAACCCACGGCCATATAGGACCTACAGGCGATGTTCTTGAGTCGATTTATGTCGATCTGAGCACAGCTGGGCCCCGTATATACGGCATGAGGGTGGCTCTGATACCAGCCAGCTGCAACCCACGGCCATATAGGACCTACAGGCGACGTTCTTGAGTCGATATATGTCGATCTGAGCACAGCTGGGCCCCGTATATACAGCATGGGGGTAGCTGTGATACCAGCCAGCTGCAACCCACGGTTATATAGGACCTATATGCGATGATCTTGAGTCGATATATGTCGATCTGAGCACAGCTGGGCCCCGTATATACAGCATGGGTGTAGCTCTCATACCATCCAGATGCAACCCATGGCGATATAGGACCTACAGGCGATGTTCTTGAGTCGATATATGTCGATCTGAGAACAGCTGGGCGCCGTATATACAGCATGGGGGTAGCTCTGATACCAGCCAGATGCAACCCTCGGCCATATAGGACCTACAGGCGATGTTCTTGAGTCGATAAATGTCGATCTGAGCACAGCTGGGCGCCGTATATACAGCATGGAGGTAGCTCTGATACCAGCCAGATGCAACCCACAGCCATATAGGATCTACAGGGGATGTTCTTGAGTCGATATATGTCGATCTGAGCACATCTGGGCCCCGTATATACAGCATGGGGGTAGCTCTGATACCAGCCAGATGCAACCCACGGCCATATAGGACCTACATGCTATGTTCTTGAGTCGACATATATCGATCTGAGCACAGCTTGGCGCCGTATATACAGCATGGGGGTAGCACTGATACCAGCCAGATGCAACCCACGGCCATATAGGACCTACAGGCGATGTTCTTGAGTCGATATATGTCGATCTGAGCACAGCTGGGCCCCGTATATACAGCATGGGGGTAGCTGTGATACCAGCCAGCTGCAACCCACGGCTATATAGGACCTACAGGCGATGTTCTTGAGTCGATATATGTCGATCTGAGCACAGCTGGGTGCCGTATATACAGCATGGGGGTAGCTCTGATACCAGTCAGATGCAACCCACGGCCATATAGGACCTACAGGCGATGTTCTTGAGTCGATATATGTCGATCTGAGCACAGCTGGGCCCCGTATATACGGCATGTGGGTGGCTCTGATACGAGCCAGCTGCAACCCACGGCCATATAGGACCTACAGGCGATGTTCTTGAGTCGATATATGTCGATCTGAGCACAGCTGGGCGCCGTCTATACAGCATGGGGGTAGCTCTGATACCAGCCAGATGCAACCCACGGCCATATAGGACCCTCAGGCGATGTTCTTGAGTCAATATATGTCGATCTGAGCACAGCTGGGCGCCGTATATACAGCATGGGGGTAGCTCTGATACCAGCCAGATGCAACCCACGGCCATATAGGACCTACAGGCGATGTTCTTGAGTCGATTTATGTAGATCTGAGCACAGCTGTGCCCCGTATATACGGCATGTGGGTGGCTCTGATACCAGCCAGATGCGACCCACGGCCATATAGGACCTACAAGCGATGTAATTGAGTCGATATATGTCGATCTGAGCACAGCTGGGCCCCGTATATACAGCATGGGGGTAGCTGTGCTACCAGCCAGCTGCAACCCACGGCTATATAGGACCTACAGGCGATGTTATTGAGTCGATATATGTCGCTCTGAGCACAGATGGGCGCCGTATATACAGCATGGGGGTAGCTCTGATACCAGCCAGATGCAACCCACGGCCATATAGGACCTACAGGCGATGTTCTTGAGTCGATTTATGTCGATCTGAGCACAGCTGGGCCCCGTATATACGGCATGTGGGTGGCTCTGATACCAGCCAGCTGCAACCCACGGCCATATAGGACCTACAGGCGACGTTCTTGAGTCGATATATGTCGATCTGAGCACAGCTGGCCCCCGTATATGCGGCATGTGGGTGGCTCTGATATCAGCCAGATGCAACCCACGGCCATATAGGACCTACAGGCGATGTTCTTAAGTTGATATATGTCGATCTGAGCACAGCTGGGCCCCGTATATACAGCATGGGGGTAGCTCTGATACCAGCCAGATGCAACCCGCGGCCGTATAGGACCTACAGGCGATGTTCTTGAGTCGATATATGACGATCTGAGCACAGCTGGGCTCCGTATGTACAGCATGGTGGTAGCTCTGATACCAGCCAGATGCAACCCACGGCCATATAGGACCTACAGCCGATGTTATTGAGTCGATATATGTCGATCTGAGCACAGCTGGGCGCCGTATGTACAGCATGGTGGTAGCTCTGATACCAGCCAGATGCCACCCACGGCCATATAGGACATACAGGCGATGTTCTTGAGTCGATATATGTCGATCTGAGCACAGATGGGCGCCGTATATACAGCATGGGGGTAGCTCTGATACCAGCCAGATGCAACCCACGGCCATATAGGACCTACAGGCGATGTTCTTGAGTCGATTTATGTCGATCTGAGCACAGCTGGGCCCCGTATATACGGCATGAGGGTGGCTCTGATACCAGCCAGCTGCAACCCACGGCCATATAGGACCTACAGGCGACGTTCTTGAGTCGATATATGTCGATCTGAGCACAGCTGGGCCCCGTATATACAGCATGGGGGTAGCTGTGATACCAGCCAGCTGCAACCCACGGCTATATAGGACCTACTGGCGATGTTCTTGAGTCGATATATGTCGATCTGAGCACAGCTGGGTGCCGTATATACAGCATGGGGGTATCTCTGATACCAGCCAGATGCAATCCACGGCCATATAGTATCTACAGGCGATGTTCTTGAATCGATATATGTCGATCTGAGCACAGCTGGGCGCCGTATATACAGCATGGGGGTATCTCTGATACCAGCCAGATGCAACCCTCGGCCATATAGCACCTACTGGCGATGTTCTTGAGTCGATATATGTCGATCTGAGCACAGCTGGGTGCCGTATATACAGCATGGGGGTATCTCTGATACCAGCCAGATGCAATCCACGGCCATATAGTATCTACAGGCGATGTTCTTGAATCGATATATGTCGATCTGAGCACAGCTGGGCGCCGTATATACAGCATGGGGGTATCTCTGATACCAGCCAGATGCAACCCTCGGCCATATAGCACCTACAGGCGATGTTCTTGAGTCGATATATGTCGATCTGAGCACAGCTGGGCCCCGTATATACGGCATGTGGGTGGCTCTGATATCAGCCAGATGCAACCAACGGCCCTATAGGACCTACAGGCGATGTTCTTGAGTCGATATATATCGATCTGAGCACAGCTGGGCCCCGTATATACAGCATGGGGGTAGCTCTGATACCAGCCAGATGCAACCGAAGGCCATATAGGACCTACAGGCGATGTTCTTGAGTCGATATATGTCGTCTGAGCACAGCTGGGCGCCGTATATACAGCATGGGGGTAGATCTGATACCAGTCAGATGCAACCCACGGCCATATAGGACCTACAGACGATGTTCTTGAGTCGATATATGTCGATCTGAGCACAGCTGGGCCCCGTATATACGGCATGTGGGTGGCTCTGATACCAGCCAGCTGCAACCCACGGCCATATAGGACCTACAGGCGATGTTCTTGAGTCAATATATGCCGATCTGAGCATAGCTGGGCCACGTATATACAGCATGGGGGTAGCTCTGATACCAGCCAGATGCAACCCACGGCCATATAGGACACTCAGGCGATGTTCTTGAGTCAATATATGTCGATCTGAGCACAGCTGGGCGCCGTATATACAGCATGGGGGTAGCTCTGATACCAGCCAGATGCAACCCACGGCCATATAGGACCTACAGGCGATGTTCTTGAGTCGATTTATGTAGATCTGAGCACAGCTGTGCCCCGTATATACGGCATGTGGGTGGCTCTGATACCAGCCAGATGCAACCCACGGCTATATAGGACCTACAGGCGATGTTATTGAGTCGATATATGTCGATCTGAGCACAGCTGGGCCCCGTATATACAGCATGGGGGTAGCTCTGATACCAGCCAGATGCAACCCACGGCCATATAGGACCCTCAGGCGATGTTCTAGAGTCAATATATGTCGATCTGAGCACAGCTGGGCGCCGTATATACAGCATGGGGGTAGATCTGATACCAGCCAGATGCAACCCACGGCCATATAGGACCTACAGGCGATGTTCTTGAGTCGATTTATGTAGATCTGAGCACAGCTGTGCCCCGTATATACGGCATGTGGGTGGCTCTGATACCAGCCAGATGCAACCCACGGCCATATAGGACCTACAGCCGATGTTCTTCAGTCGATATATGTCGATTTGAGCACAGCTGGGCGCCGTATATGCACTATGGGGGTAGCTCTGATCCAGCCAGATGCAACCCACGGCCATATAGGACCTACAGGCGATGTAATTGAGTCGATATATGTCGATCTGAGCACAGCTGGGCCCCGTATATACAGCATGGGGGTAGCTGTGCTACCAGCCAGCTGCAACCCACGGCTATATAGGACCTACAGGCGATGTTATTGAGTCGATATATGTCGATCTGAGCACAGCTGGGCGCCGTATATACAGCATGGGGGTAGCTCTGATACCAACCAGATGCAACCCACGGCCATATAGGACCTACAGGCGATGTTCTTGAGTCGATTTATGTCGATCTGAGCACAGCTGGGCCCCGTATATACGGCATATGGGTGGCTCTGATACCAGCCAGCTGCAACCCACGGCCATATAGGACCTACAGGCGACGTTCTTGAGTCGATATATGTCGATCTGAGCACAGCTGGCCCCCGTATATGCGGCATGTGGGTGGCTCTGATATCAGCCAGATGCAACCCACGGCCATATAGGACCTACAGGCGATGTTCTTAAGTCGATATATGTCGATCTGAGCACAGCTGGGCCCCGTATATACAGCATGGGGGTTGCTCTGATACCAGCCAGATGCAACCCGCGTCCGTATAGGACCTACAGGCGATGTTCTTGAGTCGATATATGTCGATCTGAGCACAGCTGGGCGCCGTATGTACAGCATGGTGGTAGCTCTGATACCAGCCAGATGCAACCTACGGCCATATAGGACCTACAGGCGATGTTCTTGAGTCGATATATGTCGATCTGAGCATAGCTGGGCGCCGTATATACAGCATGGGGGTAGCTCTGATACCAGTCAGATGCAACCCACGGCCATATAGGACCTACAGGCGATGTTCTTGAGTCGACATATGTCGATCTGAGCACAGCTGGGCCCCGTATATACGGTATGTGGGTGGCTCTAAAACCAGCCAGCTGCAACCCACGGCCATATAGGACCTACAAGCGATGTTCTTGAGTCGATATATGTCGATCTGAGCACAGCTGGGCCCCGTATATACGGCATGTGGGTGGCTCTGATACCAGCCAGCTGCAACCCACGGCCATATAGGACCTACAGGCGATGTTCTTGAGTCGATATATGTCGATCTGAGCATAGCTGGGCCACGTATATACAGCATGGGGGTAGCTGTGATAACAGCCAGCTGCAACCCACGGCTATATAGGACCTACAGGCGATGTTCTTGAGTCGATATATGTCGATCTGAGCATAGCTGGGCCACGTATATACAGCATGGGGGTAGCTGTGATACCAGCCAGCTGCAACCCACGGCTATATAGGACCTACAGGCGATGTTCTTGAGTTGATATATGTCGATCTGAGCACAGCTGGGCCCCGTATATACAGCATGGGGGTAGCTCTCATACCATCCAGATGCAACCCACGGCCATATAGGACCTACAGGCGATGTTCTTGAGTCGATATATGTCGATCTGAGCATAGCTGGGCCACGTATATACAGCATGGGGGTAGCTCTGATACCAGCCAGATGCAACCCACGGCCATATAGGACCTACAGGCGATGTTCTTGAGTCGATATATGTCGATCTGAGCACAGCTGGGCGCCGTATATACGGCATGTGGGTGGCTCTGATACCAGCCAACTGCAACCCACGGCCATATAGGACCTACAGGCGATGTTCTTGAGTCGATATATGTCGATCTGAGCACAGCTGGGCTACGTATATACAACATGGTGGTAGCTGTGATACCAGCCAGCTGCAACCCACGGTTATATAGGACCTATAGGCGATGATCTTGAGTCGATATATGTCGATCTGAGCACAGCTGGGCCCCGTATATACAGCATGGGGGTAGCTCTCATACCATCCAGATGCAACCCACGGCCATATAGGACCTACAGGCGATGTTCTTGAGTCGATATATGTCGTTCTGAGCACAGCTGGGCGCCGTACATACAGCATGGAGGTAGCTCTGATACCAGCCAGATGCAACCCACAGCCATATAGGATCTACAGGGGATGTTCTTGAGTCGATATATGTCGATCTGAGCACATCTGGGCCCCGTACATACAGCATGGGGGTAGCTCTAATACCAACCAGATGCAACCCACGGCCATATAAGACCTACATGCGATGTTCTTGAGTCGATATTTGTCGACCTGAGCACAGCTGGGCGCCGTATATGCACTATGGGGGTAGCTCTGATACCAGCCAGATGCAACCCACGGCCATATAGGACCTACAGGCGATGTTCTTGAGTCGATATATGTCCATCTGAGCAAAGCTGGGCCCCGTATATAAGGCATGTGGGTGGCTCTGATACCAGCCAGATGCAACCCACGGCCATATAGGACCTACAGCCGATGTTCTTGAGTCGATATATGTCGATCTGAGCACAGCTGGGCGCCGTATATGCACTATGGGGGTAGCTCTGATACCAGCCAGATGCAACCCACGGCCATATAGGACCTACAGGCGATGTAATTGAGTCGATATATGTCGATCTGAGCACAGCTGGGCCTCGTATATACAGCTCGGTTATATAGGACCTACAGGCGATGTTCTTGAGTCGATATATGTCGATCGGAGCACAGCTGGGCCCCGTATATACAGCATGCGGGTAGCTCCGATACCAGCCAGATGCAACCCACGGCCATATAGGACCCTCAGGCGATGTTCATGAGTCGATATATGTAGATCTGAGCACAGCTGGGCGCCGTATATACAGCATGGGGCTAGCTCTGATACCAGCCAGATGCAACCCACGGCCATATAGGACCTACAGGTGATGTTCTTGAGTCGATTTATGTCGATCTGATCACAGCTGGGCCCCGTATATACGGCATGTTGGTGGCTCTGATACCAGCCAGCTGCAACCCATGGCCATATAGGACCTACAGGCGATGTTCTTAATTCGATATATGTCGATCTGAGCACAACTGGGCCCTCGTATATACGGCATGTGGGTGGCTCTGATATCAGCCAGATGCAACCCACGGCCCTATAGGACCTACAGGCGATGTTCTTGAGTCGATATATGTCGACCTGAGCACAGCTGGGCGCCGTATATGCACTATGGGGGTAGCTCTGATACCAGCCAGATGCAACCCACGGCCATATAGGACCTACAGGCGATGTTCTTGAGTCGATATATGTCCATCTGAGCAAAGCTGGGCCCCGTATATACGGCATGTGGGTAGCTCTGATACCAGCCAGATGCAACCCACGGCCATATAGGACCTACAGCCGATGTTCTTGAGTCGATATATGTCGATCTGAGCATGGCTGGGCGCCGTATATGCACTATGGGGGTAGCTCTGATACCAGCCAGATGCAACCCACGGCCATATAGGACCTACAGGCGATGTAATTGAGTCGATATATGTCGATCTGAGCACAGCTGGGCCCCGTATATACAGCATGGGGGTAGCTGTGCTACCAGCCAGCTGCAACCCACGGCTATATAGGACCTACAGTCGATGTTATTGAGTCGATATATGTCGATCTGAGCACAGCTGGGCCCCGTATATACGGCATGTGGGTGGCTCTGATACCAGCCAGCTGCAACCCACAGCCGTATAGGACCTACAGGCGATGTTCTTGAGTCGATATATGTCGATCTGAGCACAGCTGGGCGCCGTATGTACAGCATGGTGGTAGCTCTGATACCAGCCAGATGCAACCCACGGCCATATAGGACCTACAGGCGATGTTCTTGAGTCGATATATGTCGATCTTAGCACAGCTGGGCCCCGTATATACGGCATGTGGGTGGCTCTGATACCTGCCAGATGCAACCCACGGCCATATAGGACCTACATGCGATGTTCTTGATTCGATATATGTCGATCTGAGCACAACTGGGCCCCCGTATATACGGCATGTGGGTGGCTCTGATATCAGCCAGATGCAACCCACGACCCTATAGGACCTACAGGCGATGTTCTTGAGTCGATATATGTCGATCTGAGCACAGCTGGGCCCCGTATATTCAGCATGGGGGTAGCTCTGTTACCAGCCAGATGCAACCTACGGCCATATAGGACCTACAGGCGATGTTCTTGAGTCGATATATGTCGATCTGAGCACAGCTGGGCGCCGTATATACAGCATGGGGGTAGTTCTGATACCAGTCAGATGCAACCCACGGCCATATAGGACCTACAGGCGATGTTCTTGAGTCGACATATGTCGATCTGAGCACAGCTGGGCCCCGTATATACGGTATGTGGGTGGCTCTGATACCAGCCAGCTGCAACCCACGGCCATATAGGACCTACAAGCGATGTTCTCGAGTCGATATATGTCGATCTGAGCATAGCTGGGCCACGTATATACAGCATGGGGGTAGCTGTGATAACAGCCAGCTGCAACCCACGGCTATATAGGACCTACAGGCGATGTTCTTGAGTCGATATATGTCAATCTGAGCACAGCTGGGCCCCGTATATACAGCATGGGGGTAGCTCTGATACCAGCCAGATGCAACCCACGGCCATATAGGACCCTCAGGCGATGTTCTTGAGTCGATATATGTCGATCTGAGCACAGCTGGGCGCCGTATATACAGCATGGGGGTAGCTCTGATACCAGCCAGCTGCAACCCACGGCCATATAGGACCTACAGGCGATGCTCTTGAGTCGATATATGTCAATCTGAGCACAGCTGGGCCACGTATATACAGCATGGGGGTAGCTGCGCTACCAGCCAGCTGCAACCCACGGCTATATAGGACCTACAGGCGATGTTATTGAGTCGATATATTTCGATCTGAGCACAGCTGGCCCCCGTATATACAGCATGGGGGTAGCTGTGCTACCAGCCAGCTGCAACCCACGGCTATATAGGACCTACAGGCGATGTTATTGAGTCGATATATGTCGATCTGAGCACAACTGGGCCCCGTATATACGGCATGTGGGTGGCTCTGATACCAGCCAGCTGCAACCCACGGCCATATAGGACGTACAGGCGATGTTCTTGAGTCGATATATGTCAATCTGAGCACAGCTGCCCCACGTATATACAGCCTGGGGGGTAGCTCTGATACCAGCCAGCTGCAACCCACGGCCATATAAGACCCACATGCGATGTTCTTGAGTCGATATATGTCGATCTGAGCACAGCTGGGCCTCGTATATACAGCATGGTGGTAGCTCTGATACCAGCCAGATGCAATCCACGGCCATATAGGACCTACAGCCGATGTTCTTGAGTCGATATATGTCGACCTGAGCACAGCTGGGCGCCGTATATGCACTATGGGGGTAGCTCTGATACCAGCCAGATGCAACCCACGGCCATATAGGACCTACAGGCGATGTTCTTGAGTCGATATATGTCCATCTGAGCAAAGCTGGGCCCCGTATATACGGCATGTGGGTGGCTCTGATACCAGCCAGATGCAACCCACGGCCATATAGGACCTACAGCCGATGTTCTTGAGTCGATATATGTCGATCTGAGCACAGCTGGGCGCCGTATATGCACTATGGGGGTAGCTCTGATACCAGCCAGATGCAACCCACGGCCATATAGGACCTACAGGCGATGTAATTGAGTCGATATATGTCGATCTGAGCACAGCTGGGCCCCGTATATACAGCATGGGGGTAGCTGTGCTACCAGCCAGCTGCAACCCACGGCTATATAGGACCTACAGGCGATGTTATTGAGTCGATATATGTCGATCTGAGCACAGCTGGGCGCCGTATATACAGCATGGGGGTACTTCTGATACCAACCAGTTGCAACCCACGGCCATATAGGACCTACAGGCGATGGTCTTGAGTCGATTTATGTCGATCTGAGCACAGCTGGGCCCCGTATATACGGCATGTGGGTGGCTCTGATACCAGCCAGCTGCAACCCACGGCCGTATAGGACCTACAGGCGATGTTCTTGAGTCGATATATGTCGATCTGAGCACAGCTGGGCGCCGTATGTACAGCATGGTGGTAGCTCTGATACCAGCCAGATGCAACCCACGGCCATATAGGACCTACAGGCGATGTTCTTGAGTCGATATATGTCGATCTTAGCACAGCTGGGCCCCGTATATACGGCATGTGGGTGGCTCTGATACCTGCCAGATGCAACCCACGGCCATATAGGACCTACATGCGATGTTCTTGATTCGATATATGTCGATCTGAGCACAACTGGGCCCCCGTATATACGGCATGTGGGTGGCTCTGATATCAGCCAGATGCAACCCACGACCCTATAGGACCTACAGGCGATGTTCTTGAGTCGATATATGTCGATCTGAGCACAGCTGGGCCCCGTATATACAGCATGGGGGTAGCTCTGTTACCAGCCAGATGCAACCTACGGCCATATAGGACCTACAGGCGATGTTCTTGAGTCGATATATGTCGATCTGAGCACAGCTGGGCGCCGTATATACAGCATGGGGGTAGTTCTGATACCAGTCAGATGCAACCCACGGCCATATAGGACCTACAGGCGATGTTCTTGAGTCGACATATGTCGATCTGAGCACAGCTGGGCCCCGTATATACGGTATGTGGGTGGCTCTGATACCAGCCAGCTGCAACCCACGGCCATATAGGACCTACAAGCGATGTTCTCGAGTCGATATATGTCGATCTGAGCATAGCTGGGCCACGTATATACAGCATGGGGGTAGCTGTGATAACAGCCAGCTGCAACCCACGGCTATATAGGACCTACAGGCGATGTTCTTGAGTCGATATATGTCAATCTGAGCACAGCTGGGCCCCGTATATACAGCATGGGGGTAGCTCTGATACCAGCCAGATGCAACCCACGGCCATATAGGACCCTCAGGCGATGTTCTTGAGTCGATATATGTCGATCTGAGCACAGCTGGGCGCCGTATATACAGCATGGGGGTAGCTCTGTTACCAGCCAGCTGCAACCCACGGCCATATAGGACCTACAGGCGATGATCTTGAGTCGATATATGTCAATCTGAGCACAGCCGGGCCTCGTATATACAGCATGGTGGTAGCTCTGATACCAGCCAGATGCAATCCACGGCCATATAGGACCTACAGCCGATGTTCTTGAGTCGATATATGTCGACCTGAGCACAGCTGGGCGCCGTATATGCACTATGGGGGTAGCTCTGATACCAGCCAGATGCAACCCACGGCCATATAGGACCTACAGGCGATGTTCTTGAGTCGATATATGTCCATCTGAGCAAAGCTGGGCCCCGTATATACGGCATGTGGGTGGCTCTGATACCAGCCATATGCAACCCACGGCCATATAGGACCTACAGGCGATGTTCTTGAGTCGATATATGTGGATATGAGTTCCGCTATACCCTGTATATGCAGCATGTGGCAGGCTCTGATTCCAGCCAGATGCAACCCACGGGCATATAGGACCTACAGGCGATGTTCTTGAGTCGATATATGTCGATCTGAGCACAGCTGGGCGCCGTATATACAGCATGTGGGTAGCTCTGATACCAGCCAGATGCAACCCACGGCCATATAGGACCTACAGGCGATATTCTTGAGTCGATATATGTCGATCTGAGCACAGCTGGGCGCCGTATATACAGCATGGGGGTATCTCTGATACCAGCCAGATGCAATCCACGGCCATATAGGACCTACATGCGTTGTTTTTGAGTCGATATATGTCGATCTGAGCACAGCTGGGCGCCGTATATACAGCATGGGGGTAGCTCTGATACCAGCCAGCTGCAACCCACGGCCATATAAGAACTACAGGCGATGTTCTTGAGTCGATATATGTCGATCTGAGCACAGCTGGGCGCCGTATATACAGCATGGGGGTAGCTCTGATACCAGTCAGATGCAACCCACGGCCATATAGGACCTACAGGCGATGTTCTTGATTCGATATATGTCGATGTGAGCACAGCTGGGCCCCGTATATACGGCATGTGGGTGGCTCTGATACCAGCCAGCTGCAACCCACGGCCATATAGGACCTACAGGCGATGTTCTTGAGTCGATATATGTCGATTTGAGCATAGATGGGCCACGTATATACAGCATGTGGGTAGTTGTGATACCAGCCAGCTGCAACCCACGGCCATATAAGAACTACAGGCGATGTTCTTGAGTCGATATATGTCGATCGGAGCACAGCTGGGCCCCGTATATACAGCATGCGGGTAGCTCCGATACCAGCCAGATGCAACCCACGGCCATATAGGACCCTCAGGCGATGTTCATGAGTCGATATATGTAGATCTGAGCACAGCTGGGCGCCGTATATACAGCATGGGGCTAGCTCTGATACCAGCCAGATGCAACCCACGGCCATATAGGACCTACAGGTGATGTTCTTGAGTCGATTTATGTCGATCTGAGCACAGCTGGGCCCCGTATATACGGCATGTGGGTGGCTCTGATACCAGCCAGCTGCAACCCACGGCCATATAGGACCTACAGGCGATGTTCTTCAGTCGATATATGTCGATCTGAGAACAGCTGGGCCACGTATATACAGTATGGGGGTAGCTGTGCTAGCAGCCAGCTGCAACCCACGGCCATATAAGACCCACAGGCGATTTTCTTGAGTCAATATGTGTCGATCTGAGCACAGCTGGGCCTCGTATATACAGCATGGGGGTAGCTCTGATACCAGCCAGATGCAACCCACGGCCATATAGGACCTACAGGCGATGTTCTTGAGTTGATATATGTCGATCTTAGCACAGCTGGGCCCCGTATATACGGCATGTGGGTGGCTCTGATACCTGCCAGATGCAACCCACGGCCATATAGGACCTACAGGCGATGTTCTTAATTCGATATATGTCGATCTGAGCACAACTGGGCCCTCGTATATACGGCATGTGGGTGGCTCTGATATCAGCCAGATGCAACCCACGGCCCTATAGGACCTACAGGCGATGTTCTTGAGTCGATATATGTCGATCTGAGCACAGCTGGGCCCCGTATATACAGCATTAGGGTAGCTCTGATACCAGCCAGATGCAACCCACGGCCATATAGGACCCTCAGGCGATGTTCTTGAGTCGATATATGTCGATCTGAGCACAGCTGGGCGCCGAATATACAGCATGAGGGTAGCTCTGATACCAGTCAGATGCAACCCACGGCCATATAGGACCTACAGGATTTGAGCATAGCTGGGCCACGTATATACAGCTTGGGGGTAGCTGTGATACCAGCCAGCTGCAACCCACGGCTATATAGGACCTACAGGCGATGTTCTTGAGTCGATATATGTCGATCTGAGCACAGCTGGGCCCCGTATATACAGCATTAGGGTAGCTCTGATACCAGCCAGATGCAACCCACGGCCATATAGGACCCTCAGGCGATGTTCTTGAGTCGATATATGTCGATCTGAGCACAGCTGGGCGCCGAATATACAGCATGGGGGTAGCTCTGATACCAGTCAGATGCAACCCACGGCCATATAGGACCTACAGGCGATGTTCTTGAGTCGATATATGTCGATCTGAGCACAGCTGGGCCCCCGTATATACGGCATGTGGGTGGCTCTGATACCAGCCAGCTGCAACCCACGGCCATATAGGACCTACAGGATTTGAGCATAGCTGGGCCACGTATATACAGCTTGGGGGTAGCTGTGATACCAGCCAGCTGCAACCCACGGCTATATAGGACCTACAGGCGATGTTCTTGAGTCGATATATGTCGATCTGAGCACAGCTGGGCCACGTATATACAGCATGGGGGTAGCTGTGCTACCAGCCAGCTGCAACCCACGGCTATGTAGGACCTACAGGCGATGTTATTGAGTCGATATATGTCGATCTGAGCACAGCTGGGCCCCGTATATACAGCATGGGGGTAGCTCTGATACCAGCCACATGCAACCCACGGCCATATAGGACCTACAGGCGATGTTCTTTAGTCGATATATGTCGATCTGAGCACAGCTGGGCCACGTATATACAGCCTGGGGGTAGCTCTGATACCAGCCAGCTGCAACCCACGGCCATATAACACCAACGGCGATGTTCTTGAGTCGATATATGTCGATCTGAGCACAGCTGGGCCCCGTATATGCGGCATGTGGGTGGCTCTGATACCAGCCAGCTGCAACCCACGGCCATATAGGACCTACAGGCGATGTTCTTAAGTCGATACATGTCGATCTGAGCACAGCTGGGCCCCCGTATATACGGCATGTGGGTGGCTCTGATATCAGCCAGATGCAACCCACGGCCAAATAGGACCTACAGGCGATGTTCTTGAGTCGATATATGTCGATCTGAGCACAGCTGGGCCCCGTATATAGAGCATGGGGGTAGCTCTGATACCAGCCAGATGCAACCCACGGCCATAAAGGACCTACAGGCGATGTTCTTGAGTCGATATATGTCGATCTGAGCACAGCTGGGCGCCGTATATACAGCATGGGGGTAGCTCTGATACCAGCCAGATGCAACCCACGGCCATATAGGACCTACAGGCGATGTTCTTGATTCGATATATGTCGATCTGAGCACAGCTGGGCCCCGTATATACAGCATGGGGGTAGCTCTGATACCAGCCAGATGCAACCCACGGCCATATCGGACCTACAGGCGATGTTCTTGAGTCGATATGTGTCGATCTGCGCACAGCTGGGCGCCGTATATACAGCATGGGGGTAGCTCTGATACCCGTCAGATGCAACCCACGGCCATATAGGACCTACAGGCGATGTTCCTGAGTCGATATATGTCGATCTGAGCACAGCTGGGCCCCGTATATACGGCATGTGGGTGGCTCTGATACCAGCCAGCTGCAACCCACGGCCATATAGGACTTACAGGCGATGTTCTTGAGTCGATATATGTCGATCTGAGCATAGCTGGGCCACGTATATACAGCATGGGGGTAGCTGTGATACCAGCCAGCTGCAACCCACGGCTATATAGGACCTACAGGCGATGTTCTTGAGTCGATATATGTCGATCTGAGCACAGCTGGGCCCCGTATATACAGCATGGGGGTAGCTCTGATACCAGCCAGATGCAACCCACGGCCATATAGGACCCTCAGGCGATGTTCTTGAGTCGATATATGTCGATCTGAGCACAGCTGGGCGCCGTATATACTGCATGGGGTTAGCTCTGATATCAGCCAGCTACAACCCACGGCCATATAGGACCTACAGGCGATGTTCTTGAGTCGATATATGTCGATCTGAGCATAGCTGGGCAACGTATATACAGCATGGGGGTAGCTGTGATACCAGCCAGCTGCAACCTACGGCTATATAGGACCTGCAGGCGATGTTCTTTAGTCGACATATGTCGATCTGAGCACAGCTGGGCCACGTATATACAGCCTGGGGGTAGCTCTGATACCAGCCAGCTGCAACCCACGGCCCTATAACACCAACGGCGATGTTCTTGAGTCGATATATGTCGATCTGAGCACAGCTGGGCCCCGTATATACGGCATGTGGGTGGCTCTGATACCAGCCAGCTGCAACCCACGGCCATATAGGATCTACAGGATTTGAGCATAGCTGGGCCACGTATATATAGCTTGGGGGTAGCTGTGATACCAGCCAGCTGCAACCCACGCCTATATAGGACCTACAGGCGATGTTCTTGAGTCGATATATGTCGATCTGAGCACAGCTGGGCCCCCGTATATACGGCATGTGGGTGGCTCTGATACCAGCCAGCTGCAACCCACGGCCATATAGGACCTACACGATTTGAGCATAGCTGGGCCACGTATATACAGCTTGGGGGTAGCTGTGATACCAGCCAGCTGCAACCCACGGCTATATAGGACCTACAGGGGATGTTCTTTAGCCGATATATGTCGATCTGAGCACAGCTGGGCCACGTATATACAACATGGGGGTAGCTGTGCTACCAGCCAGCTGCAACCCACGGCTATGTAGGACCTACAGGCGATGTTATTGAGTCGATATATGTCGATCTGAGCACAGCTGGGCCCCGTATATACAGCATGGGGTTAGCTCTGATACCAGCCACATGCAACCCACGGCCATATAGGACCTACAGGCGATGTTCTTTAGTCGATATATGTCGATCTGAGCACAGCTGGGCCACGTATATACAGCATGGGGGTAGCTGTGCTAGCAGCCAGCTGCAACCCACGGCCATATAAGACCCACAGGCGATTTTCTTGAGTCAATATGTGTCGATCTGAGCACAGCTGGGCCTCGTATATACAGCATGGGGGTAGCTCTGATACCAGCCAGATGCAACCCACGGCCATATAGGACCTACAGGCGATGTTCTTGAGTTGATATATGTCGATCTTAGCACAGCTGGGCCCCGTATATACGGCATTTGGGTGGCTCTGATACCTGCCAGATACAACCCACGGCCATATAGGACCTACAGGCGATGTTCTTAATTCGATATATGTCGATCTGAGCACAACTGGGCCCTCGTATATACGGCATGTGGGTGGCTCTGATATCAGCCAGATGCAACCCACGGTTCTATAGGACCTACAGGCGATGTTCTTGAGTCGATATATGTCGATCTGAGCACAGCTGGGCCCCGTATATACAGCATGGGGGTAGCTCTGATACCAGCCAGATGCAACCCACGGCCATATAGGACCCTCAGGCGATGTTCTTGAGTCGATATATGTCGATCTGAGCACAGCTGGGCGCCGAATATACAGCATGGGGGTAGCTCTGATACCAGTCAGATGCAACCCACGGCCATATAGGACCTACAGGCGATGTTCTTGAGTCGATATATGTCGATCTGAGCACAGCTGGGCCTCCGTATATACGGCATGTGGGTGGCTCTGATACCAGCCAGCTGCAACCCACGGCCATATAGGACCTACAGGATTTGAGCATAGCTGGGCCACGTATATACAGCTTGGGGGTAGCTGTGATACCAGCTAGCTGCAACCCACGGCTATATAGGACCTACAGGCGATGTTCTTGAGTCGATATATGTCGATCTGAGCACAGCTGGGCCACGTATATACAGCATGGGGGTAGCTGTGCTACCAGCCAGCTGCAACCCACGGCTATGTAGGACCTACAGGCGATGTTATTGAGTCGATATATGTCGATCTGAGCACAGCTGGGCCCCGTATATACAGCATGGGGGTAGCTCTGATACCAGCCACATGCAACCCACGGCCATATAGGACCTACAGGCGATGTTCTTTAGTCGATATATGTCGATCTGAGCACATCTGGGCCACGTATATACAGCCTGGGGGTAGCTCTGATACCAGCCAGCTGCAACCCACGGCCATATAACACCAACGGCGATGTTCTTGAGTCGATATATGTCGATCTGAGCACAGCTGGGCCCCGTATATACGGCATGTGGGTGGCTCTGATACCAGCCAGCTGCAACCCACGGCCATATAGGACCTACAGGATTTGAGCATAGCTGGGCCACGTATATACAGCTTGGGGGTAGCTGTGATACCAGCCAGCTGCAACCCACGGCTATATAGGACCTACAGGCGATGTTCTTGAGTCGATATATGTCGATCTGAGCACAGCTGGGCCCCCGTATATACGGCATGTGGGCGGCTCTGATACCAGCCAGCTGCAACCCACGGCCATATAGGACCTACAGGATTTGAGCATAGCTGGGCCACGTATATACAGCTTGGGGGTAGCTGTGATACCAGCCAGCTGCAACCCACGGCTATATAGGACCTACAGGCGATGTTCTTGAGTCGATATATGTCGATCTGAGCACAGCTGGGCCACGTATATACAGCATAGGGGTAGCTGCGCTACCAGCCAGCTGCAACCCACGGCTATATAGGACCTACAGGCGATGTTATTGAGTCGATATATGTCGATCTGAGCACAGCTGGCCCCCGTATATACAGCATGGGGGTAGCTGTGCTACCAGCCAGCTGCAACCCACGGCTATATAGGACCTACAGACGATGTTATTGAGTCGATATATGTCGATCTGAGCACAGCTGGGCCCCGTATATACGGCATGTGGGTGGCTCTGATACCAGCCAGCTGCAACCCACGGCCATATAGGACCTACAGGCGATGTTCTTGAGTCGATATATGTGGATATGAGCTCCGCTATACCCTGTATATGCAGCATGTGGCAGGCTCTGATTCCAGCCAGATGCAACCCACGGGCATATAGGACCTACAGGCGATGTTCTTGAGTCGATATATGTCGATCTGAGCACAGCAGGGCGCCGTATATACAGCATGTGGGTAGCTCTGATACCAGCCAGATGCAACCCACGGCCATATAGGTCCTACAGGCGATGTTCTTGAGTCGATATATGTCGATCTGAGCACAGCTGGGCGCCGTATATACAGCATGGGGGTATCTCTGATACCAGCCAGATGCAATCCACGGCCATATAGGACCTACAGGCGTTGTTTTTGAGTCGATATATGTCGATCTGAGCACAGCTGGGCGCCGTATATACAGCATGGGGGTAGCTCTGATACCAGCCAGCTGCAACCCACGGCCATATAAGAACTACAGGCGATGTTCTTGAGTCGATATATGTCGATCTGAGCACAGCTGGGCGCCGTATATACAGCATGGGGGTAGCTCTGATACGAGTCAGATGCAACCCACGGCCATATAGGACCTACAGGCGATGTTCTTGAGTCGATATATGTCGATGTGAGCACAGCTGGGCCCCGTATATACGGCATGTGGGTGGCTCTGATACCAGCCAGCTGCAACCCACGGCCATATAGGACCTACAGGCGATGTTCTTGAGTCGATATATGTCGATTTGAGCATAGATGGGCCACGTATATACAGCATGTGGGTAGCTGTGATGCCAGCCAGCTGCAACCCACGGCTATATATGACCTACAGGCGATGTTCTTGAGTCGATATATGTCGATCGGAGCACAGCTGGCCCCGTATATACAGCATGCGGGTAGCTCCGATACCAGCCAGATGCAACCCACGGCCATATAGGACCCTCAGGCGATGTTCATGAGTCGATATATGTAGATCTGAGCACAGCTGGGCGCCGTATATACAGCATGGGGCTAGCTCTGATATCAGCCAGATGCAACCCACGGCCATATAGGACCTACAGGTGATGTTCTTGAGTCGATTTATGTCGATCTGAGCACAGCTGGGCCCCGTATATACGGCATGTGGGTGGCTCTGATACCAGCCAGCTGCAACCCACGGCCATATAGGACCTACAGGCGATGTTCTTCAGTCGATATATGTCGATCTGAGCACAGCTGGGCCACGTATATACAGTATGGGGGTAGCTGTGCTAGCAGCCAGCTGCAACCCACGGCCATATAAGACCCACAGGCGATTTTCTTGAGTCAATATGTGTCGATCTGAGCACAGCTGGGCCTCGTATATACAGCATGGGGGTAGCTCTGATACCAGCCAGATGCAACCCACGGCCATATAGGACCTACAGGCGATGTTCTTGAGTTGATATATGTCGATCTTAGCACAGCTGGGCCCCGTATATACGGCATGTGGGTGGCTCTGATACCTGCCAGATGCAACCCACGGCCATATAGGACCTACAGGCGATGTTCTTAATTCGATATATGTCGATCTGAGCACAACTGGGCCCTCGTATATACGGCATGTGGGTGGCTCTGATATCAGCCAGATGCAACCCACGGCCCTATAGGACCTACAGGCGATGTTCTTGAGTCGATATATGTCGATCTGAGCACAGCTGGGCCCCGTATATACAGCATGGGGGTAGCTCTGATACCAGCCAGATGCAACCCACGGCCATATAGGACCCTCAGGCGATGTTCTTGAGTCGATATATGTCGATCTGAGCACAGCTGGGCGCCGAATATACAGCATGGGGGTAGCTCTGATACCAGTCAGATGCAACCCACGGCCATATAGGACCTACAGGCGATGTTCTTGAGTCGATATATGTCGATCTGAGCACAGCTGGGCCCCCGTATATACGGCATGTGGGTGGCTCTGATACCAGCCAGCTGCAACCCACGGCCATATAGGACCTACAGGATTTGAGCATAGCTGGGCCACGTATATACAGCTTGGGGGTAGCTGTGATACCAGCCAGCTGCAACCCACTGCTATATAGGACCTACAGGCGATGTTCTTGAGTCGATATATGTCGATCTGAGCACAGCTGGGCCACGTATATACAGCATGGGGGTAGCTGTGCTACCAGCCAGCTGCAACCCACGGCTATGTAGGACCTACAGGCGATGTTATTGAGTCGATATATGTCGATCTGAGCACAGCTGGGCCCCGTATATACAGCATGGGGGTACTCTGATACCAGCCACATGCAACCCACGGCCATATAGGACCTACAGGCGATGTTCTTTAGTCGATATATGTCGATCTGAGCACAGCTGGGCCACGTATATACAGCCTGGGGGTAGCTCTGATACCAGCCAGCTGCAACCCACGGCCATATAACACCAACGGCGATGTTCTTGAGTCGATATATGTCGATCTGAGCACAGCTAGGCCCCGTATATGCGGCATGTGGGTGGCTCTGATACCAGCCAGCTGCAACCCACGGCCATATAGGACCTACAGGCGATGTTCTTGAGTCGATACATGTCGATCTGAGCACAGCTGGGCCCCCGTATATACGGCATGTGGGTGGCTCTGATATCAGCCAGATGCAACCCACGGCCTAATAGGACCTACAGGCGATGTTCTTGAGTCGATATATGTCGATCTGAGCACAGCTGGGCCCCGTATATACAGCATGGGGGTAGCTCTGATACCAGACAGATGCAACCCACGGCCATATAGGAGCTACAGGCGATGTTCTTGAGTCGATATATGTCGATCTTAGCACAGCTGAGCCCCGTATATACGGCATGTGTGTGGCTCTGATACCTGCCAGATGCAACCCACGGCCATATAGGACCTACAGGCGATGTTCTTGATTAGATATATGTCGATCTGAGCACAGCTGGGCCCCGTATATACAGCATGGGGGTAGCTCTGATACCAGCCAGATGCAACCCACGGCCATATAGGACCTACAGGCGATGTTCTTGAGTCGATATGTGTCGATCTGAGCACAGCTGGGCGCCGTATATACAGCATGGGGGTAGCTCTGATACCCGTCAGATGCAACCCACGGCCATATAGGACCTACAGGCGATGTTCCTGAGTCGATATATGTCGATCTGAGCACAGCTGGGCCCCGTATATACGGCATGTGGGTGGCTCTGATACCAGCCAGCTGCAACCCACGGACATATAGGACCTACAGGCGATGTTCTTGAGTCGATATATGTCGATCTGAGCATAGCTGGGCCACGTATATACAGCATGGGGGTAGCTGTGATACCAGCCAGCTGCAACCCACGGCTATATAGGACCTACAGGCGATGTTCTTGAGTCGATATATGTCGATCTGAGCACAGCTGGGCCCCGTATATACAGCATGGGGGTAGCTCTGATACCAGCCAGATGCAACCCACGGCCATATAGGACCCTCAGGCGATGTTCTTGAGTCGATATATGTCGATCTGAGCACAGCTGGGCGCCGTATATACTGCATGGGGTTAGCTCTGATATCAGCCAGCTACAACCCACGGCCATATAGGACCTACAGGCGATGTTCTTGAGTCGATATATGTCGATCTGAGCATAGCTGGGCAACGTATATACAGCATGGGGGTAGCTGTGATACCAGCCAGCTGCAACCTACGGCTATATAGGACCTGCAGGCGATGTTCTTTAGTCGACATATGTCGATCTGAGCACAGCTGGGCCACGTATATACAGCCTGGGGGTAGCTCTGATACCAGCCAGCTGCAACCCACGGCCCTATAACACCAACGGCGATGTTCTTGAGTCGATATATTTCGATCTGAGCACAGCTGGGCCCCGTATATACGGCATGTGGGTGGCTCTGATACCAGCCAGCTGCAACCCACGGCCATATAGGACCTACAGGATTTGAGCATAGCTGGGCCACGTATATATAGCTTGGGGGTAGCTGTGATACCAGCCAGCTGCAACCCACGCCTATATAGGACCTACAGGCGATGTTCTTGAGTCGATATATGTCGATCTGAGCACAGCTGGGCCCCCGTATATACGGCATGTGGGTGGCTCTGATACCAGCCAGCTGCAACCCACGGCCATATAGGACCTACAGGATTTGAGCATAGCTGGGCCACGTATATACAGCTTGGGGGTAGCTGTGATACCAGCCAGCTGCAACCCACGGCTATATAGGACCTACAGGCGATGTTCTTGAGTCGATATATGTCGATCTGAGCACAGCTGGGCCACGTATATACAACATGGGGGTAGCTGTGCTACCAGCCAGCTGCAACCCACGGCTATGTAGGACCTACAGGCGATGTTATTGAGTCGATATATGTCGATCTGAGCACAGCTGGGCCCCCTATATACAGCATGGGGTTAGCTCTGATACCAGCCACATGCAACCCACGGCCATATAGGACCTACAGGCGATGTTCTTTAGTCGATATATGTCGATCTGAGCACAGCTGGGCCACGTATATACAGCATGGGGGTAGCTGTGCTAGCAGCCAGCTGCAACCCACGGCCATATAAGACCCACAGGCGATTTTCTTGAGTCAATATGTGTCGATCTGAGCACAGCTGGGCCTCGTATATACAGCATGGGGGTAGCTCTGATACCAGCCAGATGCAACCCACGGCCATATAGGACCTACAGGCGATGTTCTTGAGTTGATATATGTCGATCTTAGCACAGCTGGGCCCCGTATATACGGCATGTGGGTGGCTCTGATACCTGCCAGATGCAACCCACGGCCATATAGGACCTACAGGCGATGTTCTTAATTCGATATATGTCGATCTGAGCACAACTGGGCCCTCGTATATACGGCATGTGGGTGGCTCTGATATCAGCCAGATGGAACCCACGGTTCTATAGGACCTACAGGCGATGTTCTTGAGTCGATATATGTCGATCTGAGCACAGCTGGGCCCCGTATATACAGCATGGGGGTAGCTCTGATACCAGCCAGATGCAACCCACGGCCATATAGGACCCTCAGGCGATGTTCTTGAGTCGATATATGTCGATCTGAGCACAGCTGGGCGCCGAATATACAGCATGGGGGTAGCTCTGATACCAGTCAGATGCAACCCACGGCCATATAGGACCTACAGGCGATGTTCTTGAGTCGATATATGTCGATCTGAGCACAGCTGGGCCTCCGTATATACGGCATGTGGGTGGCTCTGATACCAGCCAGCTGCAACCCACGGCCATATAGGACCTACAGGATTTGAGCATAGCTGGGCCACGTATATACAGCTTGGGGGTAGCTGTGATACCAGCCAGCTGCAACCCACGGCTATATAGGACCTACAGGCGATGTTCTTGAGTCGATATATGTCGATCTGAGCACAGCTGGGCCACGTATATACAGCATGGGGGTAGCTGTGCTACCAGCCAGCTGCAACCCACGGCTATGTAGGACCTACAGGCGATGTTATTGAGTCGATATATGTCGATCTGAGCACAGCTGGGCCCCGTATATACAGCATGGGGGTAGCTCTGATACCAGCCACATGCAACCCACGGCCATATAGGACCTACAGGCGATGTTCTTTAGTCGATATATGTCGATCTGAGCACATCTGGGCCACGTATATACAGCCTGGGGGTAGCTCTGATACCAGCCAGCTGCAACCCACGGCCATATAACACCAACGGCGATGTTCTTGAGTCGATATATGTCGATCTGAGCACAGCTGGGCCCCCGTATATACGGCATGTGGGTGGCTCTGATACCAGCCAGCTGCAACCCACGGCCATATAGGACCTACAGGATTTGAGCATAGCTGGGCCACGTATATACAGCTTGGGGGTAGCTGTGATACCAGCCAGCTGCAACCCACTGCTATATAGGACCTACAGGCGATGTTCTTGAGTCGATATATGTCGATCTGAGCACAGCTGGGCCACGTATATACAGCATGGGGGTAGCTGTGCTACCAGCCAGCTGCAACCCACGGCTATGTAGGACCTACAGGCGATGTTATTGAGTCGATATATGTCGAACTGAGCACAGCTGGGCCCCGTATATACAGCATGGGGGTAGCTCTGATACCAGCCAGCTGCAACCCACGGCCATATAAGAACTACAGGCGATGTTCTTGAGTCGATATATGTCGATCTGAGCACAGCTGGGCGCCGTATATACAGCATGGGGGTAGCTCTGATACGAGTCAGATGCAACCCACGGCCATATAGGACCTACAGGCGATGTTCTTGAGTCGATATATGTCGATGTGAGCACAGCTGGGCCCCGTATATACGGCATGTGGGTGGCTCTGATACCAGCCAGATGCAACCCACGGCCATATAGGACCTACAGGCGATGTTCTTGAGTCGATATATGTCGATCTGAGCACAGCTGGGCCCCGTATATACGGCATGTGGGTGGCTCTGATACCAGCCAGCTGCAACCCACGGCCATATAGGACCTACAGGATTTGAGCATAGCTGGGCCACGTATGTACAGCTTGGGGGTAGCTGTGATACCAGCCAGCTGCAACCCACGGCTATATAGGACCTACAGGCGATGTTCTTGAGTCGATATATGTCGATCTGAGCACAGCTGGGCCCCCGTATATACGGCATGTGGGTGGCTCTGATACCAGCCAGCTGCAACCCACGGCCATATAGGACCTACAGGATTTGAGCATAGCTGGGCCACGTATATACAGCTTGGGGGTAGCTGTGATACCAGCCAGCTGCAACCCACGGCTATATAGGATCTACAGGCGATGTTCTTGAGTCGATATATGTCGATCTGAGCACCGCTGGGCCACGTATATACAGCATGGGGGTAGCTGTGCTACCAGCCAGCTGCAACCCACGGCTATGTAGGACCTACAGGCGATGTTATTGAGTCGATATATGTCGATCTGAGCACAGCTGGGCCCCGTATATACAGCATGGGGGTAGCTCTGATACCAGCCACATGCAACCCACGGCCATATAGGACCTACAGGCGATGTTCTTTAGTCGATATATGTCGATCTGAGCACAGCTGGGCCACGTATATACAGCCTGGGGGTAGCTCTGATACCAGCCAGCTGCAACCCACGGCCATATAACACCAACGGCGATGTTCTTGAGTCGATATATGTCGATCTGAGCACAGCTGGGCCCCGTATATATGGCATGTGGGTGGCTCTGATACCAGCCAGCTGCAACCCACGGCCATATAGGACCTACAGGCGATGTTCTTGAGTCGATACATGTCGATCTGAGCACAGCTGGGCCCCCGTATATACGGCATGTGGGTGGCTCTGATATCAGCCAGATGCAACCCACGGCCAAATAGGACCTACAGGCGATGTTCTTGAGTCGATATATGTCGATCTGAGCACAGCTGGGCCCCGTATATACAGCATGGGGGTAGCTCTGATACCAGCCAGATGCAACCCACGGCCATAAAGGACCTACAGGCGATGTTCTTGAGTCGATATATGTCGATCTGAGCACAGCTGGGCGCCGTATATACAGCATGGGGGTAGCTCTCATACCAGCCAGATGCAACCCACGGCCATATAGGAGCTACAGGCGATGTTCTTGAGTCGATATATGTCGATCTTAGCACAGCTGGTCCCAGTATATACGGCATGTGGGTGGCTCTGATACCTGCCAGATGCAACCCACGGCCATATAGGACCTACAGGCGATGTTCTTGATTCGATATATGTCGATCTGAGCACAACTGGGCCCCCGTATATACGGCATGTGGGTGGCTCTGATATCAGCCAGATGCAACCAACGGCCCTATAGGACCTACAGGCGATGTTCTTGAGTCGATATATGTCGATCTGAGCACAGCTGGGCCCCGTATATACAGCATGGGGGTAGCTCTGATACCAGCCAGATGCAACCCACGGCCATATAGGACCTACAGGCGATGTTCTTGAGTCGATATGTGTCGATCTGAGCACAGCTGGGCGCCGTATATACAGCATGGGGGTAGCTCTGATACCCGTCAGATGCAACCCACGGCCATATAGGACCTACAGGCGATGTTCCTGAGTCGATATATGTCGATCTGAGCACAGCTGGGCCCCGTATATACGGCATGTGGGTGGCTCTGATACCAGCCAGCTGCAACCCACTGCCATATAGGACCTACAGGCGATGTTCTTGAGTCGATATATGTCGATCTGAGCATAGCTGGGCCACGTATATACAGCATGGGGGTAGCTGTGATACCAGCCAGCTGCAACCCACGGCTATATAGGACCTACAGGCGATGTTCTTGAGTCGATATATGTCGATCTGAGTACAGCTGGGCCCCGTATATACAGCATGGTGGTAGCTCTGATACCAGCCAGATGCAACCCACGGCCATATAGGACCCTCAGGCGATGCTCTTGAGTCGATATATGTCGATCTGAGCACAGCTGGGCGCCGTACATACAGCATGGGGTTAGCTCTGATATCAGCCAGCTACAACCCACGGCCATATAGGACCTACAGGCTATGTTCTTGAGTCGATATATGTCGATCTGAGCATAGCTGGGCAACGTTATTACAGCATGGAGGTAGCTGTGATACCAGCCAGCTGCAACCTACGGCTATATAGGAAATGCAGGCAATGTTCTTGAGTCGATTTATGTCGATCTGAGCACAGCTGGGCCCCGTATATACAGCATGGGGGTAGCTCTGATACCAGCCAGATGCAACCCACGGCCATATAGGACCTACAGGCGATGTTTTTGAGTCGATATATGTCGATCTGAGCACAGCTGGGCGCCGTATATACAGCATGGGGGGTAGCTCTGATACCAGCCAGATGCAACCCACGGCCATATAGGACCTACAGGCGATGTTCTTGAGTCGATATATGTCGATCTGAGCACAGCTGGGCGCCGTATATACGGCATGTGGGTGGCTCTGATACCAGCCAACTGCAACCCACGGCCATATAGGACCTACAGGCGATGTTCTTGAGTCGATATATGTCGATCTGAGCACAGCTGGGCTACGTATATACAACATGGTGGTAGCTGTGATACCAGCCAGCTGCAACCCACGGTTATATAGGACCTATAGGCGATGATCTTGAGTCGATATATGTCGATCTGAGCATAGCTGGGCCCCGTATATACAGCATGGGGGTAGCTCTCATACCATCCAGATGCAACCCACGGCGATATAGGACCTACAGGCGATGTTCTTGTGTCGATATATGTCGATCTGAGAACAGCTGGGCGCCGTATATACAGCATGGGGGTAGCTCTGATACCAGCCAGATGCAACCCACGGCCATATAGGACCTACAGGCGATGTTCTTGAGTCGATATATGTCGATCTGAGCACAGCTGGGCGCCGTATATACAGCATGGAGGTAGCTCTGATACCAGCCAGATGCAACCCACAGCCATATAGGATCTACAGGGGATGTTCTTGAGTCGATATATGTCGATCTGAGCACATCTGGGCCGCGTATATACAGCATGGGGGTAGCTCTAATACCAACCAGATGCAACCCACGGCCATATAAGACCTACATGCGATGTTCTTGAGTCGACATATATCGATCTGAGCACAGCTTGGCGCCGTATATACAGCATGGGGGTAGCACTGATACCAGCCAGATGCAACCCACGGCCATATAGGACCTACAGGCGATGTTCTTGAGTCGATATATGTCGATCTGAGCACAGCTGGGCCCCATATATACAGCATGGGGGTAGCTGTGATACCAGCCAGCTGCAACCCACGGCTATATAGGACCTACAGGCGATGTTCTTGAGTCGATATATGTCGATCTGAGCACAGCTGGGCCTCGTATATACAGCCTGGGGGTAGCTCTGATACCAGCCAAATGCAACCCTCGGCCACATAGGACCTACAGGCGATGTTCTTGAGTCGATAAATGTCGATCTGAGCACAGCTGGGCCCAGTATATACAGCATGCGGGTAGCTGTGATACCAGGCAGCTGCAACCCACGGCTATATAGGACCTACAGGCGATGTTCTTGAGTCGATATATGTCGATCTGAGCACAGCTGGGCCCCGTATATACAGCCTGGGGGTAGCTCTGATACCAGCCAGATGCAACCCTCGGCCACATAGGACCTACAGGCGATGTTCTTGAGTCGATAAATGTCGATCTGAGCACAGCTGGGCGCCGTATATACAGCATGGGGGTAGCTCTGATACCAGCCAGATGCAACCCACGGCCATATAGGACCTACAGGCGATGTTCTTGAGTCGATATACGTCGATCTGAGCACAGCTGGGCCCCGTATATACGGCATGTGGGTGGCTCTGATACCAGCCAGATGCAACCCACGGCCATATAGGACCTACAGGCGATGTTCTTGAGTCGATATATGTCGAACTGAGCACAGCTGGGCTACGTATATACAGCATGGGGGAGCTGTGCTACCAGCCAGCTGCAACCCACGGCTATATAGGACCTACAGGCGATGTTATTGAGTCGATATATGTCGATATGAGCACAGCTGGGCCCCGTATATACAGCATGGGGGTAGCTCTGATACCAGCCAGATGCAACCCATGGCCATATAGGACCTACAGGCGATGTTCTTTACTCGATATATGTCGATCTGATCACAGCTGGGCCACGTATATACAGCCTGGGGGTAGCTCTGATACCAGCCAGCTGCAACCCACGGCCATATAAGACCCACAGGCGATGTTCTTGAGTCGATATATGTCGATCTGAGCACAGCTGGGCCTCGTATATACAGCATGGTGGTAGCTCTGATACCAGCCAGATGCAACCCACGGCCATATAGGACCTACAGCCGATGTTCTTGAGTCGATATATGTCGATCTGAGCACAGCTGGGCGCCGTATATGCACTATGGGGGTAGCTCTGATACCAGCCAGATGCAACCCACGGCCATATAGGACCTACAGGCGATGTTCTTGAGTCGATATATGTCGATCTGAGCAAAGCTGGGCCCCGTATATACGGCATGTGGGTGGCTCTGATACCAGCCATATGCAACCCACGGCCATATAGGACCTACAGGCGATGTTCTTGAGTCGATATATGTCGATCTGAGCACAGCTGGGCCCCGTATATACGGCATGTGGGTGGCTCTGATACCAGCCAGATGCAACCCACGGCCATATAGGACCTACAGGCGATGTTCTTGAGTCGATATATGTCGATCTGAGCACAGCTGGGCCCCGTATACACGCCATGTGGGTGGCTCTGATACCAGCCAGATGCAACCCACGGCCATATAGGACCTACAGGCGATGTTCTTGAGTCGATATATGTCGATCTGAGCACAGCTGGGCGCCGTATATACAGCATGGGGGTAGCACTGATACCAGCCAGATGTAACCCACGGCCATATAGGACCTACAGGCGATGTTCTTGAGTCGATATATGTCGATATGAGCACAGCTTGGCGCCGTATATACAGCATGGGGGTATCTCTGATACCAGCCAGATGCAACCCACGGCCATATAGCACCTACAGGCGATGTGCTTGAGTCGATATATGTCGATCTGAGCACAGCTGGGCCCCGTATATACGTCATGTGGGTGGCTCTGATACCAGCCAGATGCAACCCACGGCCATATAGGACCTACAGGCGATGTTCTTGAGTCGATATATGTCGATCTGAGCACAGCTGGGCCCCCGTATAGACGGCATGTGGGTGGCTCTGATACCAGCCAGCTGCAACCCACGGCCATATAGGACCTACAGGCGATGTTCTTGAGTCGATATATGTCGATTTGAGCATAGATGGGCCACGTATATACAGCATGTGGGTAGCTGTGATGCCAGCCAGCTGCAACCCACGGCTATATATGACCTACAGGCGATGTTCTTGAGTCGATATATGTCGATCGGAGCACAGCTGGCCCCGTATATACAGCATGCGGGTAGCTCCGATACCAGCCAGATGCAACCCACGGCCATATAGGACCCTCAGGCGATGTTCATGAGTCGATATATGTAGATCTGAGCACAGCTGGGCGCCGTATATACAGCATGGGGCTAGCTCTGATACCAGCCAGATGCAACCCACGGCCATATAGGACCTACAGGTGATGTTCTTGAGTCGATTTATGTCGATCTGAGCACAGCTGGGCCCCGTATATACGGCATGTGGGTGGCTCTGATACCAGCCAGCTGCAACCCACGGCCATATAGGACCTACAGGCGATGTTCTTCAGTCGATATATGTCGATCTGAGCACAGCTGGGCCACGTATATACAGTATGGGGGTAGCTGTGCTAGCAGCCAGCTGCAACCCACGGCCATATAAGACCCACAGGCGATTTTCTTGAGTCAATATGTGTCGATCTGAGCACAGCTGGGCCTCGTATATACAGCATGGGGGTAGCTCTGATACCAGCCAGATGCAACCCACGGCCATATAGGACCTACAGGCGATGTTCTTGAGTTGATATATGTCGATCTTAGCACAGCTGGGCCCCGTATATACGGCATGTGGGTGGCTCTGATACCTGCCAGATGCAACCCACGGCCATATAGGACCTACAGGCGATGTTCTTAATTCGATATATGTCGATCTGAGCACAACTGGGCCCTCGTATATACAGCATGGGGGTAGCTCTGATACCAGCCAGATGCAACCCACGGCCATATAGGACCCTCAGGCGATGTTCTTGAGTCGATATATGTCGATCTGAGCACAGCTGGGCGCCGAATATACAGCATGGGGGTAGCTCTGATACCAGTCAGATGCAACCCACGGCCATATAGGACCTACAGGCGATGTTCTTGAGTCGATATATGTCGATCTGAGCACAGCTGGGCCCCCGTATATACGGCATGTGGGTGGCTCTGATACCAGCCAGCTGCAACCCACGGCCATATAGGACCTACAGGATTTGAGCATAGCTGGGCCACTTATATACAGCTTGGGGGTAGCTGTGATACCAGCCAGCTGCAACCCACTGCTATATAGGACCTACAGGCGATGTTCTTGAGTCGATATATGTCGATCTGAGCACAGCTGGGCCACGTATATACAGCATGGGGGTAGCTGTGCTACCAGCCAGCTGCAACCCACGGCTATGTAGGACCTACAGGCGATGTTATTGAGTCGATATATGTCGATCTGAGCACAGCTGGGCCCCGTATATACAGCATGGGGGTACTCTGATACCAGCCACATGCAACCCACGGCCATATAGGACCTACAGGCGATGTTCTTTAGTCGATATATGTCGATCTGAGCACAGCTGGGCCACGTATATACAGCCTGGGGGTAGCTCTGATACCAGCCAGCTGCAACCCACGGCCATATAACACCAACGGCGATGTTCTTGAGTCGATATATGTCGATCTGAGCACAGCTAGGCCCCGTATATGCGGCATGTGGGTGGCTCTGATACCAGCCAGCTGCAACCCACGGCCATATAGGACCTACAGGCGATGTTCTTGAGTCGATACATGTCGATCTGAGCACAGCTGGGCCCCCGTATATACGGCATGTGGGTGGCTCTGATATCAGCCAGATGCAACCCACGGCCTAATAGGACCTACAGGCGATGTTCTTGAGTCGATATATGTCGATCTGAGCACAGCTGGGCCCCGTATATACAGCATGGGGGTAGCTCTGATACCAGCCAGATGCAACCCACGGCCATATAGGACCTACAGGCGATGTTCTTGAGTCGATATGTGTCGATCTGAGCACAGCTGGGCGCCGTATATACAGCATGGGGGTAGCTCTGATACCCGTCAGATGCAACCCACGGCCATATAGGACCTACAGGCGATGTTCCTGAGTCGATATATGTCGATCTGAGCACAGCTGGGCCCCGTATATACGGCATGTGGGTGGCTCTGATACCAGCCAGCTGCAACCCACGGACATATAGGACCTACAGGCGATGTTCTTGAGTCGATATATGTCGATCCGAGCATAGCTGGGCCACGTATATACAGCATGGGGGTAGCTGTGATACCAGCCAGCTGCAACCCACGGCTATATAGGACCTACAGGCGATGTTCTTGAGTCGATATATGTCGATCTGAGCACAGCTGGGCCCCGTATATACAGCATGGGGGTAGCTCTGATACCAGCCAGATGCAACCCACGGCCATATAGGACCCTCAGGCGATGTTCTTGAGTCGATATATGTCGATCTGAGCACAGCTGGGCGCGGTTATACTGCATGGGGTTAGCTCTGATATCAGCCAGCTACAACCCACGGCCATATAGGACCTACAGGCGATGTTCTTGAGTCGATATATGTCGATCTGAGCATAGCTGGGCAACGTATATACAGCATGGGGGTAGCTGCGATACCAGCCAGCTGCAACCTACGGCTATATAGGACCTGCAGGCGATGTTCTTTAGTCGATATATGTCGATCTGAGCACAGCTGGGCCACGTATATACAGCCTGGGGGTAGCTCTGATACCAGCCAGCTGCAACCCACGGCCATATAACACCAACGGCGATGTTCTTGAGTCGATATATGTCGATCTGAGCACAGCTGGGCCCCGTATATACGGCATGTGGGTGGCTCTGATACCAGCCAGCTGCAACCCACGGCCATATAGGACCTACAGGCGATGTTCTTGAGTCGATATATGTCGATCTGAGCACAGCTGGGCCCCGTATATACAGCATGGGGGTAGCTCTGATACCAGCCAGATGCAACCCACGGCCATATAGGACCCTCAGGAGATATTCTTGAGTCGATATATGTCGATCTGAGCACAGCTGGGCCCCGTATATACGGCATGTGGGTGGCTCTGATACCAGCCAGCTGCAACCCACGGACATATAGGACCTACAGGCGATGTTCTTTAGTCGATATATGTCGATCTGAGCACAGCTGGGCCACGTATATACAGCATGGGGGTAGCTGTGCTAGCAGCCAGCTGCAACCCACGGCCATATAAGACCCACAGGCGATTTTCTTGAGTCAATATGTGTCGATCTGAGCACAGCTGGGCCTCGTATATACAGCATGGGGGTAGCTCTGATACCAGCCAGATGCAACCCACGGCCATATAGGACCTACAGGCGATGATCTTGAGTTGATATATGTCGATCTTAGCACAGCTGGGCCCCGTATATACGGCATGTGGGTGGCTCTGATACCTGCCAGATGCAACGAACGGCCATATAGGACCTACAGGCGATGTTCTTAATTCGATATATGTCGATCTGAGCACAACTGGGCCCTCGTATATACGGCATGTGGGTGGCTCTGATATCAGCCAGATGCAACCCACGGCCCTATAGGACCTACAGGCGATGTTCTTGAGTCGATATATGTCGATCTGAGCACAGCTGGGCCCCGTATATACAGCATGGGGGTAGCTCTGATACCAGCCAGATGCAACCCACGGCCATATAGGACCCTCAGGCGATGATCTTGAGTCGATATATGTCGATCTGAGCACAGCTGGGCGCCGAATATACAGCATGGGGGTAGCTCTGATACCAGTCAGATGCAACCCACGGCCATATAGGACCTACAGGCGATGTTCTTGAGTCGATATATGTCGATCTGAGCACAGCTGGGCCCCCGTATATACGGCATGTGGGTGGCTCTGATACCAGCCAGCTGCAACCCACGGCCATATAGGACCTACAGGATTTGAGCATAGCTGGGCCACGTATATACAGCTTGGGGGTAGCTGTGATACCAGCCAGCTGCAACCCACGGCTATATAGGACCTACAGGCGATGTTCTTGAGTCGATATATGTCGATCTGAGCACAGCTGGGCCACGTATATACAGCATGGGGGTAGCTGTGCTACCAGCCAGCTGCAACCCACGGCTATGTAGGACCTACAGGCGATGTTATTGAGTCGATATATGTCGATCTGAGCACAGCTGGGCCCCGTATATACGGCATGTGGGTGGCTCTGATACCAGCCAGCTGCAACCCACGGCCATATAGGACCTACAGGATTTGAGCATAGCTGGGCCACGTATGTACAGCTTGGGGGTAGCTGTGATACCAGCCAGCTGCAACCCACGGCTATATAGGACCTACAGGCGATGTTCTTGAGTCGATATATGTCGATCTGAGCACAGCTGGGCCCCCGTATATACGGCATGTGGGTGGCTCTGATACCAGCCAGCTGCAACCCACGGCCATATAGGAGCTACAGGATTTGAGCATAGCTGGGCCACGTATATACAGCTTGGGGGTAGCTGTGATACCAGCCAGCTGCAACCCACGGCTATATAGGATCTACAGGCGATGTTCTTGAGTCGATATATGTCGATCTGAGCACCGCTGGGCCACGTATATACAGCATGGGGGTAGCTGTGCTACCAGCCAGCTGCAACCCACGGCTATGTAGGACCTACTGGCGATGTTATTGAGTCGATATATGTCGATCTGAGCACAGCTGGGCCCCGTATATACAGCATGGGGGTAGCTCTGATACCAGCCACATGCAACCCACGGCCATATAGGACCTACAGGCGATGTTCTTTAGTCGATATATGTCGATCTGAGCACAGCTGGGCCACGTATATACAGCCTGGGGGTAGCTCTGATACCAGCCAGCTGCAACCCACGGCCATATAACACCAACGGCGATGTTCTTGAGTCGATATATGTCGATCTGAGCACAGCTGGGCCCCGTATATATGGCATGTGGGTGGCTCTGATACCAGCCAGCTGCAACCCACGGCCATATAGGACCTACAGGCGATGTTCTTGAGTCGATACATGTCGATCTGAGCACAGCTGGGCCCCCGTATATACGGCATGTGGGTGGCTCTGATATCAGCCAGATGCAACCCACGGCCAAATAGGACCTACAGGCGATGTTCTTGAGTCGATATATGTCGATCTGAGCACAGCTGGGCCCCGTATATACAGCATGGGGGTAGCTATGATACCAGCCAGATGCAACCCACGGCCATAAAGGACCTACAGGCGATGTTCTTGAGTCGATATATGTCGATCTGAGCACAGCTGGGCGCCGTATATACAGCATGGAGGTAGCTCTCATACCAGCCAGATGCAACCCACGGCCATATAGGAGCTACAGGCGATGTTCTTGAGTCGATATATATCGATCTTAGCACAGCTGGGCCCCGTATATACGGAATGTGGGTGGCTCTGATACCAGCCATATTCAACCCACGGCCATATAGGACCTACAGGCGATGTTCTTGAGTCGATATATGTCGATCTGAGCACAGCTGGTCCCCGTATATACGGCATGTGGGTGGCTCTGATATCAGCCAGATGCAACCCACGGCCATATAGGACCTACAGGCGATGTTCTTGAGTCGATATATGTCGATCTGAGCACAGCTGGGCCCCGTATATACGGCATGTGGGTGGCTCTGATATCAGCCAGATGCAACCCACAGCCATATAGGACCTACAGGCGATGTTCTTGAGTCGATATATGTCGATCTGAGCACAGCTGGGCCCCCGTATATACGGCATGTGGGTGGCTCTGAAATCAGCCAGATGCAACCCACGGCCATATAGGACTTACAGGCGATGTTCTTGAGTTGATATATGTCGATCTGAGCACCGCTATGCACCGTATATGCAGCATTGGGGCCGCTCCGACACCAGTCAGGTGCAACCTATGCCCATATAGGACCACAGGCGATGTTCTTGAGTCGATATATGTCGATATGAGCTCCGCTATGCCCTGTATATGCAGCATGTGGCAGGCTCTGATTCCAGCAAGATGCAACCCACGGGCATACAGGACCCAAAGGCGATGTTTTTGAGTCGATATATGTCGATCTGAGCAGAGCTGGGCGCCGTATATACAGCATGGGGGTAGCTCTGATACCAGCCAGATGCAACCCACGGCCATATAGGACCTACAGGCAATGTTTTTGAGTCGATATATGTCGATCTGAGCACAGCTGGGCGCCATATATACAGCATTGGGGTATCTCTGATACCAGCCAGATGCAATCCACGGCCATATAGGACCTACAGGCGATGTTCTTGAGTCGATATATGTCGATCTGAGCACAGCTGGGCGCCGTATATACAGCATGGGGGTATCTCTGATACCAGCCAGATGCAACCCACGGCCATATAGCACCTACAGGCGATGTTCTTGAGTCGATATGTGTCGATCTGAGCACAGCTGGGCCCCGTATATACGGCATGTGGGTGGCTCTGATACCAGCCAGATGCAACCCACGGCCATATGGGACCTACAGGCGATGTTCTTGTGTCGATATATGTCGATCTGAGCACAGCTGGGCCCCGTATATACGGCATGTGGGTGGCTCTGATACCAGCCAGATGCAACCCACGGCCATATAGGACCTACAGGCGATGTTTTTGAGTCGATATATGTCGATCTGAGCACAGCTGGGCGCCGTATATATTGCATGGAGGTATCTCTGATACCAGCCAGATGCAATCCACGGCCATATAAGACCTACAGGCGATGTTCTTGAGTCGATATATGTCGATCTGAGCACAGCTGGGCGCCGTATATACAGCATGGGGGTATCTCTGATACCAGCCAGATGCAACCCAAGGCCATATAGCACCTACAGGCGATGTTCTTGAGTCGATATATGTCGATCTGAGCACAGCTGGGCCCCGTATATACGGCATGTGGGTGGCTCTGATACCAGCCAGATGCAACCCACGGCCATATAGGACCTACAGGCGATGTTATTGAGTCGATATATGTCGATCTGAGCACAGCTGGGCTCCGTATATACAGCATGGGGGTAGCACTGATACCAGCCAGATGTAACCCACGGCCATATAGGACCTACAGGCGATGTTCTTGAGTCGATATATGTCGATATGAGCACAGCTGGGCGCCGTATATACAGCATGGGGGTAGCTCTGATACCAGCCAGATGCAACCCACGGCCATATAGCACCTACAGGCGATGTTCTTGAGTCGATATATGTCGATCTGAGCACAGCTGGGCCACGTATATACAGCCTGGGGGTAGCTCTGATACCAGCTAGCTGCAACCCACGGCCATATAAGACCCACAGGCGATTTTCTTGAGTCGATATATGTCGATCTGAGCACAGCTGGGCCTGGTATGTACAGCATGGGGGTAGATCTGATACCAGCCAGATGCAACCCACGGCCATATAGGACCTACAGGCGATGTTCTTGAGTCGATATATGTCGATCTGAGCACAGCAGGGCCCCGTATATATGGCATGTGGGTAGCTCTGAACCAGCAAGATGCAACCCACGGCCATATAGGACCTACAGGCGATGTTCTTGAGTCTATATCTGTCGATCTAAGCACAGCTGGGCCCCGTATATACGGCATGTGAGTGGCTCTGAACCAGCAAGATGTTACCCACGGCCATATAGGACCTACAGGCGATGTTCTTGATTCGATATATGTCGATCTGAGCACAGCTGGGCCCCCGTATATACGGCATGTGGGTGGCTCTGATATCAGCAAGATGCAACTCACGGGCATATAGGACCTACAGGCGCTGTTTTTGAGTCGATATATGTCGATCTGAGCACAGCTGGGCGCCGTATATACAGTATGGGGGTAGCTCTGATACCAGCCAGATGCAACCCACGGCCATATAGGACCTACAGGCGATGTTTTTGAGTCGATATATGTCGATCTGAGCACAGCTGGGCGCCGTATATATAGCATGGGGGGTATCTCTGATACCAGCCAGATGCAATCCACGGCCATATAGGACCTACAGGCGATGTTCTTGAGTCGATATATGTCGATCTGAGCACAGCTGGGCCCCGTATACACGCCATGTGGGTGGCTCTGATACCAGCCAGATGCAACCCACGGCCATATAGGACCTACAGGCGATGTTCTTGAGTCGATATATGTCGATCTGAGCACAGCTGGGCGCCGTATATACAGCATGGGGGTAGCACTGATACCAGCCAGATGTAACCCACGGCCATATAGGACCTACAGGCGATGTTCTTGAGTCGATATATGTCGATATGAGCACAGCTTGGCGCCGTATATACAGCATGGGGGTATCTCTGATACCAGCCAGATGCAACCCACGGCCATATAGCACCTACAGGCGATGTGCTTGAGTCGATATATGTCGATCTGAGCACAGCTGGGCCCCGTATATACGTCATGTGGGTGGCTCTGATACCAGCCAGATGCAACCCACGGCCATATAGGACCTACAGGCGATGTTCTTGAGTCGATATATGTCGATCTGAGCACAGCTGGGCCCCCGTATAGACGGCATGTGGGTGGCTCTGATACCAGCCAGATGCAACCCACGGCCATATAGGACCTACAGGCGATGTTCTTGATTCGATATATGTCGATCTGAGCACAGCTGGGCCCCCGTATATACGGCATGTGGGTGGCTCTGATATCAGCAAGATGCAACTCACGGGCATATAGGACCTACAGGAGCTGTTTTTTAGTCGATATATGTCGATCTGAGCACAGCTGGGCCACGTATATACAGCCTGGGGGTAGCTCTGATACCAGCCAGCTGCAACCCACGGCCATATAAGAGCCACAGGCGATTTTCTTGAGTCGATATATGTCGATCTGAGCACAGCTGGGCCACGTATATACAGCATGGGGGTAGCTCTGATACCAGCCAGATGCAACCCACGGCCAAATAGGACCTACAGGCGATGTTCTTGAGTCGATATATGTCGATCTGAGCACAGCAGGGCCCCGTATATACGGCATGTGGGTGGCTCTGAACCAGTAAGATGCAACCCACGGCCATATATGACCTACAGGCGATGTTCTTGAGTCGATATATGTCGATCTGAGCACCGCTATGCACCGTATATGCAGCATTGGGGCCGCTCCGACGCCAGCCAGGTGCAACCTATGCCCATATAGGACCTACAGGCGATGTTCTTGAGTCGATATATGTCGATATGAGCTCCGCTATGCCATGTATATGCAGCATGTGGCAGGCTCTGATTCCAGCAAGATGCAACCCACGGGCATATAGGACCTACAGGCGATGTTTTTGAGTCGATATATGTCGATCTGAGCACAGCTGGGCGCCGTATATACAGCATGGGGGTATCTCTGATACCAGTCAGATGCAATCCACGGCCATATAGTATCTACAGGCGATGTTCTTGAGTCGATATATGTCGATCTGAGCACAGCTGGGCGCCGTATATACAGCATGGGGGTATCTCTGATACCAGCCAGATGCAACCCACGGCCATATAGGACCTACAGGCGATGTTATTGAGTCGATATATGTCGATCTGAGCACAACTGGGCGCCGTATATACAGCATGGGGGTAGCTCTGATACCAGTCAGATGTAACCCACGACCATATAGGACCTACAGGCGATGTTCTTGAGTCGATATATGTCGATCTGAGCACAGCTGGGCCCCGTATATACGGCATGTGGGTGGCTCTGATACCAGCCAGCTGCAACCCACGGCCATATAGGACCTACAGGCGATGTTATTGAGTCGATATATGTCGATCTGAGCATAGCTGGGCCACGTATATACAGCATGGGGGTAGCTGTGTTACCAGCCAGCTGCAACCCACGGCTATATAGGACCTACAGGCGATGTTCTTGAGTCGATATATGTCGATCTGAGCACAGCTGGGCCCCGTATATACAGCATGGGTGTAGCTCTGATACCAGCCAGATGCAACCCACGGCCATATAGGACCCTCAGGCGATGTTCTTGAGTCAATATATGTCGTTCTGAGCACAGCTGGGCGCCGTATATACAGCATGGGGGTAGCTCTGATACCAGCCAGATGCAACCCACGGCCATATAGGACCTACTGGCGATGTTCTTGAGTCGATTTATGTAGATCTGAGCACAGCTGGGCCCCGTATATACGGCATGTGGGTGGTTCTGATACCAGCCAGCTGCAACCCACGGCCATATATGACCTACAGGCGATGTTCTTGAGTCGATATATGTCGATCTGAGCACAACTGGGCCACGTATATACAGCATGGGGGTAGCTGTCCTACCAGCCAGCTGCAACCCACGGCTATATAGGACCTACAGGCGATGTTATTGAGTCGATATATGTCGATCTGAGCACAGCTGGGCCCCGTATATACAGCATGGGGGTAGCTCTGATACCAGCCAGATGCAACCCACGGCGATATAGGACCTACAGGCGATGTTCTTTAGTCGATATATGTCGATCTGAGCACAGCTGGGCCACGTATATACAGCCTGGGGGTAGCTCTGATACCAGCCAGCTGCAACCCACGGCCATATAAGACCCACGGGCGATGTTCTTGAGTAGATATATGTCGATCTGAGCACAGCTGGGCCTCGTATATACAGCATGGTGGTAGCTCTGATAGCTGCCAGATGCAACACACGGCCATATAGGACCTACAGCCGATGTTCTTGAGTCGATATATGTCGATCTGAGCACAGCTGGGCCTCGTATATACAGCATGGTGGTAGCTCTGATACCAGCCAGATGCAACCCACGGCCATATAGGACCTACAGCCGATGTTCTTGAGTCGATATATGTCGATCTGAGCACAGCTGGGCGCCGTATATGCACTATGGGGGTAGCTCTGATACAAGCCAGATGCAACTCACGGCCATATAGGACCTACAAGCGATGTTCTTGAGTCGATATATGTCGATCTGAGCAAAGCTGGGCCCCGTATATACGGCATGTGGGTGGCTCTGATACCAGCCATATGCAACCCACGGCCATATAGGACCTACAGGCGATGTTCTTGAGTCGATATATGTCGATCTGAGCACAGCTGGGCCCCGTATATACGGCATGTGGGTGGCTCTGATACCAGCCAGCTGCAACCCACGGCCATATAGGACCTACAGGCGATGTTCTTGAGTCGATATATGTCGATCGGAGCACAACTGGACCACGTATATACAGCATGGGGGTAGCTGTCCTACCAGCCAGCTGCAACCCACGGCTATATAGGACCTACAGGCGATGTTATTGAGTCGATATATGACGATCTGAGCACAGCTGGGCCCCATATATACAGCATGGGGGTAGCTCTGATACCAGCCAGATGCAACCCACGGCCATATAGGACCTACAGGCGATGTTCTTTAGTCGATATATGTCGATCTGAGCACAGCTGGGCCACGTATATACAGCCTGGGGGTAGCTCTGATACCAGCCAGCTGCAACCCACGGCCATATAAGACCCACAGGCGATGTTTTTGAGTCGATATATGTCGATCTGAGCACAGCTGGGCCTCGTATATACAGCATGGTGGTAGCTCTGATACCAGCCAGATGCAACCCACGGCCATATAGGACCTACAGCCGATGTTCTTGAGTCGATATATGTTGATCTGAGCACAGCTGGGCCTCATATATACAGCATGGTGGTAGCTCTGATACCAGCCAGATGCAACCCACGGCTATATAGGACCTATAGCCGATGTTCTTGAGTCGATATATGTCGATCTGAGCACAGCTGGGTGCCGTATATGCACAAAGGGGGTAGCTCTGATACCAGCCAGATGCAACCCACGGCCATATAGGACCTACAGGCGATGTTCTTGAGTCGATATATGTCGATCTGAGCACAGCAGGGCCCCGTATATACGGCATGTGGGTGGCTCTGATACCAGCCAAATGCAACCCACGGTCATATAGGACCTACAGGCGATGTTCTTGAGTCGATATATGTCGATCTGAGCACAGCTGGGCCCCGTATATACGGCATGTGTGTGGCTCTGATACCAGCCAGATGCAACCTACGGCCATATAGGACCTACAGGCGATGTTCTTGAGTCGATATATGTCGATCTGAGCACAGCTGGGCCCCGTATATACGGCATGTGGGTGGCTCTGATACCAGCCAGATGTAACCCACGGCCATATAGGACCTACAGGCGATGTTCTTGAGTCGATATATGTCGATCTGAGCACAGCTGGGCCCCCGTATATACGGCATGTGGGTGGCTCTGATATCAGCCAGATGCAACCCACGGCCATATAGGACCTACAGGCGATGTTCTTGAGTCGATATATGTCGATCTGAGCACCGCTATGCACCGTATATGCAGCATTGGGGCCGCTCCAACACCAGCCAGGTGCAACCTATGCCCATATAGGACCTACAGGCGATGTTCTTGAGTCGATATTTGTCGATATGAGCTCCGCTATGCCCTGTATATGCAGTATGTGGCAGGCTCTGATTCCAGCAAGATGCAACCCACGGGCATATAGGACCTACAGGCGATGTTTTTGAGTCGATATATGTCGATCTGAGCACAGCTGGGCGCCGTATATACAGCATGGGGGTAGCTCTGATACAAGCCAGATGCAACCCACGGCCATATAGGACCTACAGGCGATGTTTTTGAGTCGATATATGTCGATCTGAGCACAGCTGGGCGTCGTATATACGGCATGGGGGTATCTCTGATACCAGCCAGATGCAATCCACGGCCATATAGGACCTACAGGCGATGTTTTTGAGTCGATATATGTCGATCTGAGCACAGCTGGGCGCCGTATATACAGCATGGGGGTAGCTCTGATACCAGCCAGATGCAACCCACGGCCATATAGGACCTACAGGCGATGTTTTTGAGTCGATATATGTCGATCTGAGCACAGCTGGGCGTCGTATATACGGCATGGGGGTATCTCTGATACCAGCCAGATGCAATCCACGGCCATATAGGACCTACAGGCGATGTTCTTGAGTCGATATATGTCGATCTGAGCACAGCTGGACGCCGTATATACAGCATGGGGGTATCTCTGATACCAGCCAGATGCAACCCACGGCCATATAACACCTACAGGCGATGTTCTTGAGTCGATATATGTCGATCTGAGCACAGCTGGGCCCCGTATATACGGCATGTGGGTGGCTCTGATACCAGCCAGATGCAACCCACGGCCATATAGGACCTACAGGCGATGTTCTTGAGTCGATATATGTCGATCTGAGCACAGCTGGGCCCCGTATATATGGCATGTGGGTGGCTCTGATACCAGCCATATGCAACCCACGGCCATATAGGACCTACAGGCGATGTTCTTGAGTCGATATATGTCGATCTGAGCACCGCTATGCACCGTATATGCAGCATTGTGGCCACTCCGACACGAGCCAGGTGCAACCTATGCCCATATAGGACCTACAGGCGATGTTCTTGAGTCGATATATGTCGATATGAGCTCCGCTATGCCCTGTATATGCAGCATGTAGCAGGCTCTTATTCCAGCAAGATGCAACCCACGGGCATATAGGACCTACAGGCGATGTTTTTGAGTCGATATATGTCGATCTGAGCACAGCTGGGCGCCGTATATACAGCATGGGGGTATCTCTGATACCAGCCAGATGCAATCCACGGCCATATAGGATCTACAGGCGATGTTCTTGAGTCGATATATGTCGATCTGAGCACAGCTGGGCGCCGTATATACAGCATGGGGGTATCTCTGATACCAGCCAGATGCAACCCACGGCCATATAGCATCTACAGGCGATGTTCTTGAGTCGATATATGTCGATCTGATCACAGCTGGGCCCCGTATATACGGCATGTGGGTGGCTCTGATATCAGCCAGATGCAACCCACGGCCATATAGGACCTACAGGCGATGTTCTTGAGTCGATATATGTCGATCTGAGCACAGCTGGGCCCCGTATATACGGTATGTGGGTGGCTCTGATACCAGCCAGCTGCAACCCACGGCCATATAGGACCTACAGGCGATGTTCTTGAGTCGATATATGTCGATCTGAGCATAGCTGGGCCACGTATATACAGCATGGGGGTAGCTGTGATACCAGCCAGCTGCAACCCACGGCTATATAGGACCTACAGGCGATGTTCTTGAGTCGATATATGTCAATTTGAGCACAGCTGGGCCCCGTATATACAGCATGGGGGTAGCTCTGATACCAGCCAGATGCAACCCACGGCCATATAGGACCCTCAGACGATGTTCTTGAGTCAATATATGTCGATCTGAGCACAGCTGGGCGCCGTATATACAGCATGGGGGTAGCTCTGATACCAGCCAGATGCAACCCACGGCCATATAGGACCTACAGGCGATGTTCTTGAGTCGATTTATGTAGATCTGAGCACAGCTGGGCCCCGTATATACGGCATGTGGGTGGCTCTGATACCAGCCAGCTGCAACCCACGGCCATATAGGACCTACAGGCGATGTTCTTGAGTCGATATATGTCGATCTGAGCACAGCTCGGCCACGTATATACAGCATGGGGGTAGCTGTCCTACCAGCCAGCTGCAACCCACGGCTATATAGGACCTACAGGCGATGTTATTGAGTCGATGTATGTCGATCTGAGCACAGCTGGGCCCCGTATATACAGCATGGGAGTAGCTCTGATACCAGCCAGATGCAACCCACGGCCATATAGGACCTACAGGCGATGTTCTTTAGTCGATATATGTCGATCTGAGCACAGCTGGGCCACGTATATACAGCCTGGGGGTAGCTCTGATACCAGCCAGCTGCAACCCACTGCCATATAAGACCCACAGGCGATGTTCTTGAGTCGATATATGTCGATCTGAGCACAGCTGGGCCTCGTATATACAGCATGGTGGTAGCTCTGATACCAGCCAGATGCAACCCACGGCCATATAGGACCTACAGCCGATGTTCTTGAGTCGATATATGTCGATCTGAGCACAGCTGGGCGCCGTATATGCACTATGGGGGTAGCTCTGATACCAGCCAGATGCAACCCACGGCCATATAGGACCTACAGGCGATGTTCTTGAGTCGATATATGTCGATCTGAGTAAAGCTGGGCCCCGTATATACGGCATGTGGGTGGCTTTTATAACAGCCATATGCAACCCAAGGCCATATAGGACCTACAGGCGATGTTCTTGAGTCGATATATGTCGATCTGAGCACAGCTGGGCCCCGTATATACGGCATGTGGGTGGCTCTGATACCAGCCAGATGCAACCCACGGCAATATAGGACCTGCAGGCGATGTTTTTGAGTCGATATATGTCGATCTGAGCACAGCTGGGCCCCGTATATACGGCATGTGGGTGGCTCTGATACCAGCCAGATGCAACCCACGGCCATATAGGACCTACAGGCGATGTTTTTGAGTCGATATATGTCGATCTGAGCACAGCTGGGCCCCCGTATATACGGCATGTGGGTGGCTCTGATATCAGCCAGATCCAACCCACGGCCATATAGGACCTACAGGCGATGTTCTTGAGTCGATATATGTCGATCTGAGCACCGCTATGCACCGTATATGCAGCATTGGGGCCGCTCCGACGCCAGCCAGGTGCAACCTATGCCCATATAGGACCTACAGGCGATGTTCTTGAGTCGATATATGTCGATATGAGCTCCGCTATGCCCTGTATATGCAGCATGTGGCAGGCTCTGATTCCAGCAAGATGCAACCCACGCGCATATAGGACCTACAGACGATGTTTCTGAGTCGATATATGTCGATCTGAGCACAGCTGGGCCCCGTATATACAGCATGGGGGTAGCTGTGATACCAGCCAGCTGCAACCCACGTCTATATAGGACCTACAGGCGATGTTCTTGAGTCGATATATGTCGATCTGAGCACAGCTGGGCTCCGTATATACAGCATGGGGGTAGCTCTGATACCAGCCAGATGCAACCCTCGGCCACATAGGACCTACAGGCGATGTTCTTGAGTCGATATATGTCGATCTGAGCACAGCTGGGCCCCGTATATACGGCATGTGGGTGGCTCTGATACTAGCCAGATGCAACCCACGGCCATATAGGACCTACAGGTGATGTTCTTGAGTCGATATATGTCGATCTGAGCACAGCTGGGCTACGTATATACAGCATGGGGGTAGCTGTGCTACCAGCCAGCTGCAACCCACGGCTATATAGGACCTACAGGCGATGTTATTGAGTCGATATATGTCGATCTGAGCACAGCTGGGCCCCGTATATACAGCATGTGGGTGGCTCTGATATCAGCCAGATGCAACCCACGGCCATATAGGACCTACAGGCGATGTTCTTTAATCGATATATGTCGATCTGAGCACAGCTGGGCCACGTATATACAGCCTGGGGGTAGCTCTGATACCAGCCAGCTGCAACCCACGGCCATATAAGACCCACAGGCGATGTTCTTGAGTCGATATATGTCGATCTGAGCACAGCTAGGCCTCGTATATACAGCATGGTGGTAGCTCTGATACCAGCCAGATGCAACCCACGGCCATATAGGACCTACAGCCTATGTTCTTGAGTCGATATATGTCGATTTGAGCACAGCTGGGCGCCGTATATGCACTATGGGGGTAGCTCTAATACCAACCAAATGCAACCCACTGCCATATAGGACCTACAGGCGATGTTCTTGAGTCGATATATGTCGATCTGAGCAAAGCTGGGCCCCGTATATACGGAATGTGGGTGGCTCTGATACCAGCCATATTCAACCCACGGCCATATAGGACCTACAGGCGATGTTCTTGAGTCGATATATGTCGATCTGAGCACAGCTGGTCCCCGTATATACGGCATGTGGGTGGCTCTGATATCAGCCAGATGCAACTCACGGCCATATAGGACCTACAGGCGATGTTCTTGAGTCGATATATGTCGATCTGAGCACAGCTGGGCCCCGTATATACGGCATGTGGGTGGCTCTGATATCAGCCAGATGCAACCCACAGCCATATAGGACCTACAGGCGATGTTCTTGAGTCGATATATGTCGATCTGAGCACAGCTGGGCCCCCGTATATACGGCATGTGGGTGGCTCTGATATCAGCCAGATGCAACCCACGGCCATATAGGACTTACAGGCGATGTTCTTGAGTTGATATATGTCGATCTGAGCACCGCTATGCACCGTATATGCAGCATTGGGGCCGCTCCGACACCAGTCAGGTGCAACCTATGCCCATATAGGACCTACAGGCGATGTTCTTGAGTCGATATATGTCGATATGAGCTCCGCTATGTCCTGTATATGCAGCATGTGGCAGGCTCTGATTCCAGCAAGATGCAACCCACGGGCATACAGGACCCACAGGCGATGTTTTTGAGTCGATATATGTCGAACTGAGCAGAGCTGGGCGCCGTATATACAGCATGGGGGTAGCTCTGATACCAGCCAGATGCAACCCACGGCCATATAGGACCTACAGGTAATGTTTTTGAGTCGATATATGTCGATCTGAGCACAGCTGGGCGCCATATATACAGCATGGGGGTATCTCTGATACCAGCCAGATGCAATCCACGGCCATATAGGACCTACAGGCGATGTTCTTGAGTCGATATATGTCGATCTGAGCACAGCTGGGCGCCGTATATACAGCATGGGGGTATCTCTGATACCAGCCAGATGCAACCCACGGCCATATAGCACCTACAGGCGATGTTCTTGAGTCGATATGTGTCGATCTGAGCACAGCTGGGCCCCGTATATACGGCATGTGGGTGGCTCTGATACCAGCCAGATGCAACCCACGGCCATATAGGACCTACAGGCGATGTTCTTGTGTCGATATATGTCGATCTGAGCACAGCTGGGCCCCGTATATACGGCATGTGGGTGGCTCTGATACCAGCCAGATGCAACCCACGGCCATATAGGACCTACAGGCGATGTTTTTGAGTCGATATATGTCGATCTGAGCACAGCTGGGCGCCGTATATATAGCATGGAGGTATCTCTGATACCAGCCAGATGCAATCCACGGCCATATAAGACCTACAGGCGATGTTCTTGAGTCGATATATGTCGATCTGAGCACAGCTGGGCGCCGTATATACAGCATGGGGGTATCTCTGATACCAGCCAGATGCAACCCAAGGCCATATAGCACCTACAGGCGATGTTCTTGAGTCGATATATGTCGATCTGAGCACAGCTGGGCCCCGTATATACGGCATGTGGGTGGCTCTGATACCAGCCAGATGCAACCCACGGCCATATAGGACCTACAGGCGATGTTCTTGAGTCGATATATGTCGATCTGAGCACAGCTGGGCTCCGTATATACAGCATGGGGGTAGCACTGATACCAGCCAGATGTAACCCACGGCCATATAGGACCTACAGGCGATGTTCTTGAGTCGATATATGTCGATATGAGCACAGCTGGGCGCCGTATATACAGCATGGGGGTAGCTCTGATACCAGCCAGATGCAACCCACGGCCATATAGCACCTACAGGCGATGTTCTTGAGTCGATATATGTCGATCTGAGCACAGCTGGGCCTGGTATGTACAGCATGGGGGTAGATCTGATACCAGCCAGATGCAACCCACGGCCATATAGGACCTACAGGCGATGTTCTTGAGTCGATATATGTCGATCTGAGCACAGCAGGGCCCCGTATATATGGCATGTGGGTAGCTCTGAACCAGCAAGATGCAACCCACGGCCATATAGGACCTACAGGCGATGTTCTTGAGTCGATATCTGTCGATCTAAGCACAGCTGGGCCCCGTATATACGGCATGTGAGTGGCTCTGAACCAGCAAGATGTTACCCACGGCCATATAGGACCTACAGGCGATGTTCTTGATTCGATATATGTCGATCTGAGCACAGCTGGGCCCCCGTATATACGGCATGTGGTTGGCTCTGATATCAGCAAGATGCAACCCACGGGCATATAGGACCTACAGGCGCTGTTTTTGAGTCGATATATGTCGATCTGAGCACAGCTGGGCGCCGTATATACAGTATGGGGGTAGCTCTGATACCAGCCAGATGCAACCCACGGCCATATAGGACCTACAGGCGATGTTTTTGAGTCGATATATGTCGATCTGAGCACAGCTGGGCGCCGTATATATAGCATGGGGGGTATCTCTGATACCAGCCAGATGCAATCCACGGCCATATAGGACCTACAGGCGATGTTCTTGAGTCGATATATGTCGATCTGAGCACAGCTGGGCGCCGTATATACAGCATGGGGGTAGCACTGATACCAGCCAGATGTAACCCACGGCCACATAGGACCTACATGCGATGTTCTTGAGTCGATATATGTCGATCTGAGCACAGCTGGGCCCCCGTATAGACGGCATGTGGGTGGCTCTGATACCAGCCAGATGCAACCCACGGCCACATAGGACCTACAGGCGAGGTTCTTGATTCGATATATGTCGATCTGAGCACAGCTGGGCCCCCGTATATACGGCATGTGGGTGGCTCTGATATCAGCAAGATGCAACCCACGGGCATATAGGACCTACAGGCGCTGTTTTTGAGTCGATATATGTCGATCTGAGCACAGCTGGGCCCCGTATACACGCCATGTGGGTGGCTCTGATACCAGCCAGATGCAACCCACGGCCATATAGGGCCTACAGGCGATGTTCTTGAGTCGATATATGTCGATCTGAGCACAGCTGGGCGCCGTATATACAGCATGGGGGTAGCACTGATACCAGCCAGATGTAACCCACGGCCATATAGGACCTACAGGCGATGTTCTTGAGTCGATATATGTCGATATGAGCACAGCTGGGCGCCGTATATACAGCATGGGGGTATCTCTGATACCAGCCAGATGCAACCCACGGCCATATAGCACCTACAGGCGATGTGCTTGAGTCGATATATGTCGATCTGAGCACAGCTGGGCCCCGTATATACGTCATGTGGGTGGCTCTGATACCAGCCAGATGCAACCCACGGCCATATAGGACCTACAGGCGATGTTCTTGAGTCGATATATGTCGATCTGAGCACAGCTGGGCCCCCGTATAGACGGCATGTGGGTGGCTCTGATACCAGCCAGATGCAACCCACGGCCATATAGGACCTACAGGCGATGTTCTTGATTCGATATATGTCGATCTGAGCACAGCTGGGCCCCCGTATATACGGCATGTGGGTGGCTCTGATATCAGCAAGATGCAACTCACGGGCATATAGGACCTACAGGCGCTGTTTTTTAGTCGATATATGTCGATCTGAGCACAGCTGGGCCACGTATATACAGCCTGGGGGTAGCTCTGATACCAGCCAGCTGCAACCCACGGCCATATAAGACCCACAGGCGATTTTCTTGAGTCGATATATGTCGATCTGAGCACAGCTGGGCCACGTATATACAGCATGGGGGTAGCTCTGATACCAGCCAGATGCAACCCACGGCCAAATAGGACCTACAGGCGATGTTCTTGAGTCGATATATGTCGATCTGAGCACAGCAGGGCCCCGTATATACGGCATGTAGGTGGCTCTGAACCAGCAAGATGCAACCCACGGCCATATAGGACCTACAGGCGATGTTCTTGAGTCGATATCTGTCGATCTAAGCACAGCTGGGCCCCGTATATACGGCATGTGGGTGGCTCTGATACCAGCCAGATGCAACCCACGGCCATATAGGACCTACAGACGATGTTCTTGATTCGATATATGTCGATCTGAGCACAGCTGGGCCCCCGTATATACGGCATGTGGGTGGGCCTGATATCAGCCAGATGCAACCCAGGGCCATATAGGACCTACAGGCAATGTTGTTGAGTCGATATATATATATATATATATCGATCTGAGCACAGCTGGGCCCCGTATATACAGCATGGGGGTAGCTCTGATACCAGCCAGATGCAACCCACGGCCATGTAGGACCTACAAGCGATGTTCTTGAGTCGATATATGTCGATCTGCGCACAGCTGGGCGCCGTATATACAGCATGGGGGTAGCACTGATACCAGTCAGATGCAACCCACGGCCATATAGGACCTACAGGCGATGTTCTTGAGTCGATATATGTCGATCTGAGCACAGCTGGGCCCCGTATATATGGCATGTAAGTATTTCTGATACCAGCCAGCTACAACCCACGGCCATATAGGACCTACAGGCGATGTTCTTGAGTCGATATATGTCGATCTGAGCACAGCTGGGCCCCCGTATAGACGGCATGTGGGTGGCTCTGATATCAGCCAGATGCAACCCACGGCCATATAGGACCTACAGGCGATGTTCTTGAGTCGATATATGTCGATCTGAGCACAGCTGGGCCACGTATATACAGCCTGGGGGTAGCTCTGATACCAGCCAGCTGCAACCCACGGCCATATAAGACCCACAGGCGATTTTCTTGAGTCGATATATTTCGATCTGAGCACAGCTGGGCCTCGTATATACAGCATGGGGGTAGCTCTGATACCAGCCAGATGCAACCCACGGCCATATAGGACCCACAGGCGATGTTCTTGAGTCGATATATGTCGATCTGAGCACAGCAGGGCCCCGTATATACGGCATGTGGGTGGCTCTGAACCAGCAAGATGCAACCCACGGCCATATAGGACCTACAGGCGATGTTCTTGAGTCGATATCTATCGATCTAAGCACAGCTGGGCCCCGTATATACGGCATGTGGGTTGCTCTGATACCAGCCAGATTCAACCCACGGCCATATAGGACCTACAGGCGATTTTCTTGATTCGATATATGTCGATCTGAGCACAGCTGGGCCCCCGTATATCCGGCATGTGGGTGGGTCTGATATCAGCCAGATGCAACCCAGGGCCATATAGGACCTACAGGCGATGTTGTTGAGTCGATATATGTCGATCTGAGCACAGCTGGGCACCGTATATACAGCATGGGGGAAGCTCTGATACCAGCCAGATGCAACCCACGGCCATATAGGACCTACAGGCGATGTTCTTGAGTCGATATATGTCGATCTGCGCACAGCTGGGCGCCGTATATACAGCATGGGGGTAGCACTGATACCAGTCAGATGCAACCCACGGCCATATAGGACCTACAGGCGATGTTCTTGAGTCGATATATGTCGATCTGAGCACCGCTATGTACCGTATATGCAGCATTGGGGCCGCTCAGACACCAGCCAGGTGCAACCTAGGCCCATATAGGACCTACAGGTGATGTTCTTGAGTCGATATATGTCGATATGAGCTCCGCTATGCCCTGTATATGCAGCATGTGGCAGGCTCTGATTCCAGCAAGATGCAACCCACGGGCATATAGGACCTACAGGCGATGTTTTTGAGTCGATATATGTCGATCTGAGCACAGCTGGGCGCCGTATATACAGCATGGGGGTAGCTCTGATACCAGCCAGATGCAACCCACGGCCATATAGGACCTACAGGCGATGTTTTTGAGTCGATATATGTCGATCTGAGCACAGCTGGGCGCTGTATATACAGCATGGGGGTATCTCTGATACCAGCCAGATGCAATCCACGGCCATATAGGACCTACATGCGATGTTCTTGAGTCGATATATGTCGATCTGAGCACAGCTGGACGCCGTATATACAGCATGGGGGTATCTCTGATACCAGCCAGATGCAACCCACGGCCATATAGCACCTACAGGCGATGTTCTTGAGTCGATATATGTCGATCTGAGCACAGCTGGGCCCCGTATATACGGGATGTGGGTGGCACTGATACCAGCCAGATGCAACCCACGGCCATATAGGACCTTCAGGCGATGTTCTTGAGTCGATATATGTCGATCTGAGCACAGCTGGGCCACGTATATACAGCATGGAGGTAGCTCTGATACCAGCCAGATGCAACCTACGGCCATATAGGACCTACATGCGATGTTCTTGAGTCGACATATATCGATCTGAGCACAGCTTGGCGCCGTATATACAGCATGGGGGTAGTACTGATACTAGCCAGATGCAACCCACGGCCATATAGGACCTACAGGCGATGTTTTTGAGTCGATATATGTCGATCTGAGCACAGCTGGGCGCCGTATATACAGCATGGGGGTAGCTCTGATACCAGCCAGATGCAACCCACGGCCATATAGGACCTACAGGCGATGTTTTTGAGTCGATATATGTCGATCTGAGCACAGCTGGGCGCTGTATATACAGCATGGGGGTATCTCTGATACCAGCCAGATGCAATCCACGGCCATATAGGACCTACATGCGATGTTCTTGAGTCGATATATGTCGATCTGAGCACAGCTGGGTCACGTATATACAGCATGGAGGTAGCTCTGATACCAGCCAGATGCAACCCACAGCCATATAGGATCTACAGGGGATGTTCTTGAGTCGATATATGTCGATCTGAGCACAACTGGGCCCCGTATAAACGGCACGTGGGTGGCTCTGATACCAGCCAGATGCAACCCACGGCCATATAGGACCTACAGGCGATGTTCTTGAGTCGATATATGTCGATCTGAGCACAGCTGGGCCCCGTATATACGGCATGTGGGTGGCTCTGATACCAGCCAGATGCAACCCACGGCCATATAGGACCTACAGGCGATGTTCTTGAGTCGATATATGTCGATCTGAGCACCGCTATGCACCGTATATTGCAGCATTGGGGCCGCTCCGACACCAGCCAGGTGCAACCTATGCCCATATAGGACCTACAGGCGATGTTCTTGAGTCGATATATGTCGATATGAGCTCCGCTATGCCCTGAATATGCAGCATGTGGCAGGCTCTGATTCCAGCAAGATGCAACCCACGGGCATATAGGACCTACAGGCGATGTTTTTGTGTCAATATATGTCGATCTGAGCACAGCTGGGCGTCGTATATACAGCATGGGGGTATCTCTGATACCAGCCAGATGCAATCCACGGCCATATAAGACCTACAGGCGATGTTCTTGAGTCGATATATGTCGATCTGAGCACAGCTGGGCGCCGTATATACAGCATGGGGGTATCTCTGATCCCAGCCAGATGCAACCCACGGCCATATAACACCTACAGGCGATGTTCTTGAGTCGATATATGTCGATCTGAGCACCGCTATGCACCGTATATTGCAGCATTGGGGCCGCTCCGACACCAGCCAGGTGCAACCTATGCCCATATAGGACCTACAGGCGATGTTCTTGAGTCGATATATGTCGATCTGAGCACCGCTATGCACCGTATATTGCAGCATTGGGGCCGCTCCGACACCAGCCAGGTGCAACCTATGCCCATATAGGACCTACAGGCGATGTTCTTGAGTCGATATATGTCGATCTGAGCACCGTATATGCAGCATTGTGGCCGCTCCGACACCAGCCAGGTGCAACCTATGCCCATATAGGACCTACAGGCGATGTTCTTGAGTCGATATTTGTCGATATGAGCTCCGTTATGCCCTGTATATGCAGCATGTGGGTAGCTCTGATACCAGCCAGATGCAACCCACGGGCATATAGGACCTACAGGCGATGTTCTTGAGTCGATATATGTCGATCTGAGCACAGCTGGGCCCCCGTATATACGGCATGTGGGTGGCTCTGATATCAGCCAGATGCAACCCACGGCCATATAGGACCTACAGGCGATGTTCTTGAGTCGATATATGTCGATCTGAGCACCGCTATGCACCGTATATGCAGCATTGTGGCCGCTCCGACACCAGCCAGGTGCAACCTATGCCCATATAGGACCTACAGGCGATGTTCTTGAGTCGATATTTGTCGATATGAGCTCCGTTATGCCCTGTATATGCAGCATGTGGGTAGCTCTGATACCAGCCAGATGCAACCCACGGGCATATAGGACCTACAGGCGATGTTCTTGAGTCGATATATGTCGATCTGAGCACAGCTGGGCCCCCGTATATACGGCATGTGGGTGGCTCTGATATCAGCCAGATGCAACCCACGGCCATATAGGACCTACAGGCGATGTTCTTGAGTCGATATATATCGATCTGAGCACAGCTGAGCCCCCGTATATACGGCATGTGGGTGCCTCTGATATCAGCCAGATGCAACCTACGGCCATATAGGACCTACAGGCGATGTTCTTGAGTCGATATATGTCGATCTGAGCACAGCTGGGCCCCGTATATACAGCATGGGGGTAGCTCTGATACCAGCCAGATGCAACCCACGGCCATAAAGGACCTACAGGCGATGTTCTTGAGTCGATATATGTCGATCTGAGCACAACTGGGCGCCGTATATACAGCATGGGGGTAGCTCTCATACCAGCCAGATGCAACCCACGGCCATATAGGAGCTACAGGCGATGTTCTTGAGTCGATATATGTCGATCTTAGCACAGCTGGGCCCCGTATATACGGCATGTGGGTGGCTCTGATACCTGCCAGATGCAACCCACGGCCATATAGGACCTACAGGCGATGTTCTTGATTCGATATATGTCGATCTGAGCACAACTGGGCCCCCGTATATACGGCATGTGGGTGGCTCTGATATCAGCCAGATGCAACCAACGGCCCTATAGGACCTACAGGCGAAGTTCTTGAGTCGATATATGTCGATCTGAGCACAGCTGGGCCCCGTATATACAGCATGGGGGTAGCTCTGATACCAGCCAGATGCAACCCACGGCCATATAGGACCTACAGGCGATGTTCTTGAGTCGATCTATGTCGATCTGAGCACAGCTGGGCGCCGTATATACAGCATGGGGGTAGCTCTGATACCAGTCAGATGCAACCCACGGCCATATAGGACCTACAGATGATGTTCTTGTGTCGATATATGTCGATCTGAGCACAGCTGGGCCCCGTATATACGGCATGTGGGTGGCTCTGATACCAGCTAAGCTGCAACCCACGGCCATATAGGACCTACAGGCGATGTTCTTGAGTCGATATATGTCGATCTGAGCACAGCTGGGCCCCATATACAGCATGGGGGTAGCTCTGATACCAGCCAGATGCAACCCACGGCCATATAGGACCCTCAGGCGATGTTCTTGAGTCAATATATGTCGATCTGAGCACAGCTGGGCGCCGTATATACAGCATGGGAGTAGCTCTGATACCAGCCAGATGCAACCCACGGCCATATAGCACCTACAGGCGATGTTCTTGAGTCGATATATGTCGATATGAGCACAGCTGGGCGCCGTATATACAGCATAGGGGTAGCTCTGATACCAGCCAGATGCAACCCACGGCCATATAGCACCTACAGGCGATGTTCTTGAGTCGATATATGTCGATCTGAGCACAGCTGCGCCACGTATATACAGCCTGGGGGTAGCTCTGATACCAGCCAGCTGCAACTCACGGCCATATAAGACCCACAGGCGATTTTCTTGAGTCGATATATGTCGATCTGAGCACAGCTGGGCCTCGTATATACAGCATGGGGGTAGCTCTGATACCAGCCAGATGCAACCCACGGCCATATAGGACCTACAGGCGATGTTCTTGAGTCGATATATGTCGATCTGAGCACAGCTGGGCCACGTATATACAGCCTGGGGGTAGCTCTGATACCAGCCAGCTGCAACCCACGGCCATATAAGACCCACAGGCGATTTTCTTGATTTGATATATGTCGATCTGAGCACAGCTGGACGTTGTATATACAGCATGGGGGTATCTCTGATACCAGCCAGATGCAACCCACGGCCATATAGCACCTACGGGCGATGTTGTTGAGTCGATATATGTCGATTTAAGCACAGCTGGGCCCCGTATATACGGCATGTGGGTGGCTCTGATACCAGCCAGATGCAACCCACGGCCATATAGGACCTACAGGCGATGTTCTTGAGTCGATATATGTCGATCTGAGCACAGCTGGGCGCCGTATATACAGCATGGGGGTAGCACTGATACCAGCCAGATGTAACCCACGGCCATATAGGACCTACAGGCGATGTTCTTGAGTCGATATATGTCGATATGAGCACAGCTGGGCGCCGTATATACAGCATGGGGGTAGCTCTGATACCAGCCAGATGCAACCCACGGCCATATAGCACCTACAGGCGATGTTCTTGAGTCGATATATGTCGATCCGAGCACAGCTGGGCCACGTATATACAGCCTGGGGGTAGCTCTGATACCAGCCAGCTGCAACCCACGGCCATATAAGACCCACAGGCGATTTTCTTGAGTCGATATATGTCGATCTGAGCACAGCTGGGCCTCGTATATACAGCATGGGGGTAGCTCTGATACCAGCCAGATGCAACCCACGGCCATATAGGACCTACAGGCGATGTTCTTGAGTCGATATATGTCTATCTGAGCACAGCAGGGACCCGCATATACGACATGTGGGTAGCTCTGAACCAGCAAGATGCAACCCACGGCCATATAGGACCTACAGGCGATTTTCTTGAGTCGATATCTGTCGATCTAAGCACAGCTGGGCCCCGTATATACGGCATGTGGGTTGCTCTGATACCAGCCAGATGCAACCCACGGCCATATAGGACCTACAGGCGATGTTCTTGATTCGATATATGTCGATCTGAGCACAGCTGGGCCCCCGTATATACGGCATGTGGGTGTCTCTGATATCAGCCAGATGCAACGCAGGGCCATATAGGACCTACAGGCGATGTTGTTGAGTCGATATATGTCGATCTGAGCACAGCTGGGCCCCGTATATACAGCATGGGGGTAGCTCTGATACCAGCCAGATGCAACCCACGGCCATATAGGACCTACAGGCGATGTTCTTGAGTCGATATATGTCGATCTGCGTACAGCTGGGCGCCGTATATACAGCATGGGGGTAGCACTGATACCAGTCAGATGCAACCCACGGCCATATAGGACCTACAGGCGATGTTCTTGAGTCGATATATGTCGATCTGAGCACAGCTGGGCCCCGTATATATGGCATGTAAGTATCTCTGATACCAGCCAGCTACAACCCACGGCCATATAGGACCTACAGGCGATTTTCTTGAGTCGATATATGTCGATCTGAGCACAGCTGGGCGCCGTATATGCAGCATGGGAGTAGCTCTGATACCAGCCAGATGCAACCAACGGCCATATAGGACCTACAGGCGATGTTCTTGAGTCGATTTATGTAGATCACGGCGATATAGGACCTACAGGCGATGTTCTTGAGTCGATATATGTCGATCTGAGCACAGCTGGGGCCCGTATATACAGCATGGGGGTAGCTCTGATACCAGTCAGATGCAACCCACGGCCATATAGGACCTACAGGCGATGTTCTTGAGTCGATATATGTCGATCTGAGCACTGCTGGGCGCCGTATATACAGCATGGGGGTAGCTCTGATACCAGTCTGATGCAACCCACGGCCATATAGGACCTACAGGCGATGTTCTTGAGTCGATATATGTCGATCTGAGCACAGCTGGATCCCGTATATACGGCATGTGGGTGGCTCTGATACCAGCCAGCTGCAACCCACGGCCATATAGGACCTACAGGCGATGTTCTTGAGTCGATATATGTCGATCTGAGCATAGCTGGGCCACGTATATACAGCATGGGGGTAGCTGTGATACCAGCCAGCTGCAACCCACGGCTATATAGGACCTACAGGCGATGTTCTTGAGTCGATATATGTCGATCTGAGCACAGCTGGGCCCCGTATATACAGCATGGGGGTAGCTCTGATACCAGCCAGATGCAACCCACGGCCATATAGGACCCTCAGGCGATGTTCTTGAGTCAATATATGTCGATCTGAGCACAGCTGGGCGCCGTATATACAGCATGGGAGTAGCTCTGATACCAGCCAGATGCAACCAACGGCCATATAGGACCTACAGGCGATGTTCTTGAGTCGATTTATGTAGATCTGAGCACAGCTGGGCCCCGTATATACGGCATGTGGGTGGCTCTGATACCAGCCAGCTGCAACCCACGGCCATATAGGACCTACAGGCGATGTTCTTGAGTCGATATATGTCGATCGGAGCACAGCTGGGCCACGTATATACAGCATGGGGGTAGCTGTCCTACCAGCCAGCTGCAACCCACGGCTATATAGGACCTACAGGCGATGTTATTGAGTCGATATATGTCTATCTGAGCACAGCTGGGCCCCGCATATACAGCATGTGGTAGGTCTGATACCAGCCAGATGCAACCCACGGCCATATAGGACCTACAGGCGATGTTCTTTAGTCGATATATGTCGATCTGAGTACAGCTGGGCCACGTATATACAGCCTGGGGGTAGCTCTGATACCAGCCAGCTGCAACCCACGGCCATATAAGACCCACAGGCGATGTTCTTGAGTCGATATATGTCGATCTGAGCACAGGTGGGCCTCGTATATACAGCATGGTGGTAGCTCTGATACCAGCCAGATGCAACCCACGGCCATATATTACCTACAGCCGATGTTCTTGAGTCGATATATGTCGATCTGAGCACAGCTGGGCGCCGTATATGCACTATGGGGGTAGCTCTGATACCAGCCAGATGCAACCCACGGCCATATAGGACCTACAGGCGATGTTCTTGAGTCGATATATGTCGATCTGAGCACAGCTGGGCCCCGTATATACGGCATATGGGTGGCTCTGATACCAGCCAAATGCAACCCACGGCAATATAGGACCTACAGGCGATGTTCTTGAGTCGATATATGTCGATCTGAGCACAGCTGGGCCCCGTATATACGGCATGTGGGTGGCTCTGATACCAGCCAGATGCAACCCACGGCCACATAGGACCTACAGGCGATGTTCTTGAGTCGATATATGTCGATCTGAGCACAGCTGGGCCCCCGTATATACGGCATGTGGGTGGCTCTGATATCAGCCAGATCCAACCCACGGCCATATAGGACCTACAGGCGATGTTCTTGAGTCGATATATGTCGATATGAGCTCCGCTATGCCCTGTATATGCAGCATGTGGCAGGCTCTGATTCCAGCAAGATGCAACCCACGGGCATATAGGACCTACAGACGATGTTTCTGGGTCTATATATGTCGATCTGAGCACAGCTGGGCCCCGTATATACAGCATGGGGGTAGCTGTGATACCAGCCAGCTGCAACCCACGGCTATATAGGACCTACAGGCGATGTTCTTGAGTCGATATATGTCGATCTGAGCACAGCTGGGCTCCGTATATACAGCATGGGGGTAGCTCTGATACCAGCCAGATGCAACCCTCGGCCACATAGGACCTACAGGCGATGTTCTTGAGTCGATAAATGTCGATCTGAGCACAGCTGGGCGCCGTATATTCAGCATGGGGGTAGCTCTGATACCAGCCAGATGCAACCCACGGCCATATAGGACCTACAGGCGATGTTCTTGAGTCGATATATGTCGATCTGAGCACAGCTGGGCCCCGTATATACGGCATGTGGGTGGCTCTGATACTAGCCAGATGCAACCCACGGCCATATAGGACCTACAGGTGATGTTCTTGAGTCGATATATGTCGATCTGAGCACAGCTGGGCTACGTATATACAGCATGGGGGTAGCTGTGCTACCAGCCAGCTGCAACCCACGGCTATATAGGACCTACAGGCGATGTTATTGAGTCGATATATGTCGATCTGAGCACAGCTGGGCCCCGTATATACAGCATGGGGGTAGCTCTGATACCAGCCAGATGCAACCCACGGTCATATAGGACCTACAGGCGATGTTCTTTAATCGATATATGTCGATCTGAGCACAGCTGGGCCACGTATATACAGCCTGGGGGTAGCTCTGATACCAGCCAGCTGCAACCCACGGCCATATAAGACCCACAGGCGATGTTCTTGAGTCGATATATGTCGATCTGAGCACAGCTAGGCCTCGTATATACAGCATGGTGGTAGCTCTGATACCAGCCAGATGCAACCCACGGCCATATAGGACCTACAGCCTGTGTTCTTGAGTCGATATATGTCGATCTGAGCACAGCTGGGCGCCGTATATGCACTATGGGGGTAGCTCTAATACCAACCAGATGCAACCCACGGCCATATAGGACCTACAGGCGATGTTCTTGAGTCGATATATGTCGATCTGAGCAAAGCTGGGCCCCGTATATACGGAATGTGGGTGGCTCTGATACCAGCCATATTCAACCCACGGCCATATAGGACCTACAGGCGATGTTCTTGAGTCGATATATGTCGATCTGAGCACAGCTGGTCCCCGTATATACGGCATGTGGGTGGCTCTGATATCAGCCAGATGCAACCCACGGCTATATAGGACCTACAGGCGATGTTCTTGAGTCGATATATGTCGAGCTGAGCACAGCTGGGCCCCGTATATACGGCATGTGGGTGGCTCTGATATCAGCCAGATGCAACCCACGGCCATATAGGACTTACAGGCGATGTTCTTGAGTTGATATATGTCGATCTGAGCACCGCTATGCACCGTATATGCAGCATTGGGGCCGCTCCGACACCAGTCAGGTGCAACCTATGCCCATATAGGACCTACAGGCGATGTTCTTGAGTCGATATATGTCGATATGAGCTCCGCTATGCCCTGTATATGCAGCATGTGGCAGGCTCTGATTCCAGCAAAATGCAACCCACGGGCATATAGGACCCACAGGCGATGTTTTTGAGTCGATATATGTCGATCTGAGCAGAGCTGGGCGCCGTATATACAGCATGGGGGTAGCTCTGATACCAGCCAGATGCAACCCACGGCCATATAGGACCTACAGGCAATGTTTTTGAGTCGATATATGTCGATCTGAGCACAGCTGGGCGCCGTATATACAGCATGGGGGTATCTCTGATACCAGCCAGATGCAATCCACGGCCATATAGGACCTACAGGCGATGTTCTTGAGTCGATATATGTCGATCTGAGCACAGCTGGGCGCCGTATATACAGCATGGGGGTATCTCTGATACCAGCCAGATGCAACCCACGGCCATATAGCACCTACAGGCGATGTTCTTGAGTCGATATGTGTCGATCTGAGCACAGCTGGGCCCCGTATATACGGCATGTGGGTGGCTCTGATAGCAGCCAGATGCAACCCACGGCCATATAGGACCTACAGGCGATGTTCTTGTGTCGATATATGTCGATCTGAGCACAGCTGGGCCCCGTATATACGGCATGTGGGTGGCTCTGATACCAGCCAGATGCAACCCACGGCCATATAGGACCTACAGGCGATGTTCTTGAGTCGATATATGTCGATCTGAGCAGAGCTGGGCTACATATATACAGCATGGGGGTAGCTGTGCTACCAGCCAGCTGCAACCCACGGCTATATAGGACCTACAGGCGATGTTATTAAGTCGATATATGTCGATCTGAGCACAGCTGGGCCCCGTATATACGGCATGCGGGTGGCTCTGATACCAGCCAGATGCAACCCACGGCCATATAGGACCTACAGGCGATGTTCTTGAGTCGATATAAGTCGATCTGAGCACAGCTGGGCCCCGTATATGCGGCATGTGGGTGGCTCTGATACCAGCCAGATGCAACTCACGGCCATATAGGACCTACAGGCGATGTTCTTTAGTCGATATATGTCGATCTGAGCACAGCTGGGCCCCGTATATACGGCATGTGGGTGGCTCTGATACCAGCCAGCTGCAACCCACGGCCACATAGGACCTACAGGCGATGTTATTGAGTCGATATATGTCGATCTGAGCATAGCTGGGCCACGTATATGCAGCATGGTGGTAGCTGTGATACCAGCCAGCTGCAACCCACGGCTATATAGGACCTACAGGCGATATTCTTAAGTCGATATATGTCGATCTGAGCACAGCTGGGCCCCGTATATACGGCATGTGGGTGGCTCTGATACCAGCCAGATGCAACCCACGGCCATATAGGACCTACAGGCGATGTTCTTGAGTCGATATATGTCGATCTGAGCACAGCTGGGCCCCCGTATAGACGGCATGTGGGTGGCTCTGATATCAGAAAGATGCAACCCACGGCCATATAGGACCTACAGGCGATGTTCTTGAGTCGATATATGTCGATCTGAGCACCGCTATGCACCGTATATGCAGCATTGGGGCCGCTACGACACCAGCCAGGTGCAACCTATGCCCATATAGGACCTACAGGTGATGTTCTTGAGTCGATATATGTCGATATGAGCTCCGCTATGCCCTGTATATGCAGCATGTAACAGGCTCTGATTCCAGCAAGATGCAACCCACGGGCATATAGGACCTACAGGCGATGTTTTTGAGTCGATATATGTCGATCTGAGCACAGCTGGGCGCCGTATATACAGTATGGGGGTTGCTCTGATACCAGCCAGATACAACCCACGGCCATATAGGACCTACAGGCGATGTTCTTGAGTCGATATATGTCGATCTGAGCACAGCTGGGCGCCGTATATACAGCATGGTGGTAGCACTGATACCAGCCAGATGTAACCCACGGCCATATAGGACATACAGGCGATGTTCTTGAGTCGATATATGTCGATCTGAGCACAGCTGGGCGCCGTATATACAGCATGGGGGTATCTCTGATACCGGCCAGATGCAACCCACGGCCATATAGCACCTACAAGCGATGTTCTTGAGTCGATATATGTCGATCTGAGCACAGCTGGGCCCGTACATACGGCATGTGGGTGGCTCTGATACCAGCCAGATGCAACCCACGGCCATATAGGACCTTCAGGCGATGTTCTTGAGTCGATATATGTCGATCTGAGCACAGCAGGGCCCCGTATATACGGCATGTGGGTGACTCTGAACCAGGAAGATGCAACCCACGGCCATATAGGACCTACAGGCGATGTTCTTGAGTCGATATCTGTCGATCTAAGCACAGCTGGGCGCCGTATATACAGTATGGGGGTAGCTCTGATACCAGCCAGATACAACCCACGGCCATATAGGACCTACAGGCGATGTTCTTGAGTCGATATATGTCGATCTGAGCACAGCTGGGCGCCGTATATACAGCATGGGGGTAGCACTGATACCAGCCAGATGTAACCCACGGCCATATAGGACCTACAGGCGATGTTCTTGAGTCGATATATGTCGATCCGAGCACAGCTGGGCCACGTATATACAGCCTGGGGGTAGCTCTGATACCAGCCAGATGCAACCCACGGCCATATAGGACCTACAGGCGATGTTCTTGAGTCGATATATGTCGATCTGAGCACAGCAGGGCCCCGTATATACGGCATGTGGGTGACTCTGAACCAGGAAGATGCAACCCACGGCCATATAGGACCTACAGGCGATGTTCTTGAGTCGATATATGTCGATCTGAGCACCGCTGGGCGCCGTATATACAGCATGGGGGTAGCACTGATACCAGCCAGATGTAACCCACGGCCATATAGGACCTACAGGCGATGTTCTTGAGTCGATATATGTCGATATGAGCACAGCTGGGCGCCGTATATACAGCATGGGGGTAACTCTGATACCAGCCAGATGCAACCCACGGCCATATAGCACCTACAGGCGATGTTCTTGAGTCGATATATGTCGATCTGAGCACAGCTGGGCCACGTATATACAGCCTGGGGGTAGCTCTGATACCAGCCAGCTGCAACCCACGGCCATATAAGACCCACAGGCGATTTTCTTGAGTCGATATATTTCGATCTGAGCACAGCTGGGCCTCGTATATACAGCATGGGGGTAGCTCTGATACCAGCCAGATGCAACCCACGGCCATATAGGACCCACAGGCGATGTTCTTGAGTCGATATATGTCGATCTGAGCACAGGTGGGCCTCGTATATACAGCATGGTGGTAGCTCTGATACCAGCCAGATGCAACCCACGGCCATATATTACCTACAGCCGATGTTCTTGAGTCGATATATGTCGATCTGAGCACAGCTGGGCGCCGTATATGCACTATGGGGGTAGCTCTGATACCAGCCAGATGCAACCCACGGCCATATAGGACCTACAGGCGATGTTCTTGAGTCGATATATGTCGATCTGAGCACAGCTGGGCCCCGTATATACGGCATGTGGGTGGCTCTGATACCAGCCAAATGCAACCCACGGCAATATAGGACCTACAGGCGATGTTCTTGAGTCGATATATGTCGATCTGAGCACAGCTGGGCCCCGTATATACGGCATGTGGGTGGCTCTGATACCAGCCAGATGCAACCCACGGCCACATAGGACCTACAGGCGATGTTCTTGAGTCGATATATGTCGATCTGAGCACAGCTGGGCCCCCGTATATACGGCATGTGGGTGGCTCTGATATCAGCCAGATCCAACCCACGGCCATATAGGACCTACAGGCGATGTTCTTGAGTCGATATATGTCGATATGAGCTCCGCTATGCCCTGTATATGCAGCATGTGGCAGGCTCTGATTCCAGCAAGATGCAACCCACGGGCATATAGGACCTACAGACGATGTTTCTGGGTCTATATATGTCGATCTGAGCACAGCTGGGCCCCGTATATACAGCATGGGGGTAGCTGTGATACCAGCCAGCTGCAACCCACGGCTATATAGGACCTACAGGCGATGTTCTTGAGTCGATATATGTCGATCTGAGCACAGCTGGGCTCCGTATATACAGCATGGGGGTAGCTCTGATACCAGCCAGATGCAACCCTCGGCCACATAGGACCTACAGGCGATGTTCTTGAGTCGATAAATGTCGATCTGAGCACAGCTGGGCGCCGTGTATTCAGCATGGGGGTAGCTCTGATACCAGCCAGATGCAACCCACGGCCATATAGGACCTACAGGCGATGTTCTTGAGTCGATATATGTCGATCTGAGCACAGCTGGGCCCCGTATATACGGCATGTGGGTGGCTCTGATACTAGCCAGATGCAACCCACGGCCATATAGGACCTACAGGTGATGTTCTTGAGTCGATATATGTCGATCTGAGCACAGCTGGGCTACGTATATACAGCATGGGGGTAGCTGTGCTACCAGCCAGCTGCAACCCACGGCTATATAGGACCTACAGGCGATGTTATTGAGTCGATATATGTCGATCTGAGCACAGCTGGGCCCCGTATATACAGCATGGGGGTAGCTCTGATACCAGCCAGATGCAACCCACGGTCATATAGGACCTACAGGCGATGTTCTTTAATCGATATATGTCGATCTGAGCACAGCTGGGCCACGTATATACAGCCTGGGGGTAGCTCTGATACCAGCCAGCTGCAACCCACGGCCATATAAGACCCACAGGCGATGTTCTTGAGTCGATATATGTCGATCTGAGCACAGCTAGGCCTCGTATATACAGCATGGTGGTAGCTCTGATACCAGCCAGATGCAACCCACGGCCATATAGGACCTACAGCCTATGTTCTTGAGTCGATATATGTCGATCTGAGCACAGCTGGGCGCCGTATATGCACTATGGGGGTAGCTCTAATACCAACCAGATGCAACCCACGGCCATATAGGACCTACAGGCGATGTTCTTGAGTCGATATATGTCGATCTGAGCAAAGCTGGGCCCCGTATATACGGAATGTGGGTGGCTCTGATACCAGCCATATTCAACCCACGGCCATATAGGACCTACAGGCGATGTTCTTGAGTCGATATATGTCGATCTGAGCACAGCTGGTCTCCGTATATACGGCATGTGGGTGGCTCTGATATCAGCCAGATGCAACCCACGGCTATATAGGACCTACAGGCGATGTTCTTGAGTCGATATATGTCGAGCTGAGCACAGCTGGGCCCCGTATATACGGCATGTGGGTGGCTCTGATATCAGCCAGATGCAACCCACGGCCATATAGGACTTACAGGCGATGTTTTTGAGTTGATATATGTCGATCTGAGCACTGCTATGCACCGTATATGCAGCATTGGGGCCGCTCCGACACCAGTCAGGTGCAACCTATGCCCATATAGGACCTACAGGCGATGTTCTTGAGTCGATATATGTCGATGTGAGCTCCGCTATGCCCTGTATATGCAGCATGTGGCAGGCTCTGATTCCAGCAAAATGCAACCCACGGGCATATAGGACCCACAGGCGATGTTTTTGAGTCGATATATGTCGATCTGAGCAGAGCTGGGCGCCGTATATACAGCATGGATGTAGCTCTGATACCAGCCAGATGCAACCCACGGCCATATAGGACCTACAGGCAATGTTTTTGAGTCGATATATGTCGATCTGAGCACAGCTGGGCGCCGTATATACAGCATGGGGGTATCTCTGATACCAGCCAGATGCAATCCACGGCCATATAGGACCTACAGGCGATGTTCTTGAGTCGATATATGTCGATCTGAGCACAGCTGGGCGCCGTATATACAGCATGGAGGTATCTCTGATACCAGCCAGATGCAACCCACGGCCATATAGCACCTACAGGCGATGTTCTTGAGTCGATATGTGTCGATCTGAGCACAGCTGGGCCCCGTATATACGGCATGTGGGTGGCTCTGATAGCAGCCAGATGCAACCCACGGCCATATAGGACCCACAGGCGATGTTCTTGTGTCGATATATGTCGATCTGAGCACAGCTGGGCCCCGTATATACGGCATGTGGGTGGCTCAGATACCAGCCAGATGCAACCCACGGCCATATAGGACCTACAGGCGATGTTCTTGAGTCGATATATGTCGATCTGAGCAGAGCTGGGCTACATATATACAGCATGGGGGTAGCTGTGCTACCAGCCAGCTGCAACCCACGGCTATATAGGACCTACAGGCGATGTTATTAAGTCGATATATGTCGATCTGAGCACAGCTGGGCCCCGTATATACGGCATGCGGGTGGCTCTGATACCAGCCAGATGCAACCCACGGCCATATAGGACCTACAGGCGATGTTCTTGAGTCGATATAAGTCGATCTGAGCACAGCTGGGCCCCGTATATGCGGCATGTGGGTGGCTCTGATACCAGCCAGATGCAACTCACGGCCATATAGGACCTACAGGCGATGTTCTTTAGTCGATATATGTCGATCTGAGCACAGCTGGGCCCCGTATATACGGCATGTGGGTGGCTCTGATACCAGCCAGCTGCAACCCACGGCCACATAGGACCTACAGGCGATGTTATTGAGTCGATATATGTCGATCTGAGCATAGCTGGGCCACGTATATGCAGCATGGTGGTAGCTGTGATACCAGCCAGCTGCAACCCACGGCTATATAGGACCTACAGGCGATATTCTTAAGTCGATATATGTCGATCTGAGCACAGCTGGGCCCCGTATATACGGCATGTGGGTGGCTCTGATACCAGCCAGATGCAACCCACGGCCATATAGGACCTACAGGCGATGTTCTTGAGTCGATATATGTCGATCTGAGCACAGCTGGGCCCCCGTATAGACGGCATGTGGGTGGCTCTGATATCAGCCAGATGCAACCCACAGCCATATAGGACCTACAGGCGATGTTCTTGAGTCGATATATGTCGATCTGAGCACCGCTATGCACCGTATATGCAGCATTGGGGCCGCTACGACACCAGCCAGGTGCAACCTATGCCCATATAGGACCTACAGGTGATGTTCTTGAGTCGATATATGTCGATATGAGCTCCGCTATGCCCTGTATATGCAGCATGTAACAGGCTCTGATTCCAGCAAGATGCAACCCACGGGCATATAGGACCTACAGGCGATGTTTTTGAGTCGATATATGTCGATCTGAGCACAGCTGGGCGCCGTATATACAGTATGGGGGTTGCTCTGATACCAGCCAGATACAACCCACGGCCATATAGGACCTACAGGCGATGTTCTTGAGTCGATATATGTCGATCTGAGCACAGCTGGGCGCCGTATATACAGCATGGTGGTAGCACTGATACCAGCCAGATGTAACCCACGGCCATATAGGACATACAGGCGATGTTCTTGAGTCGATATATGTCGATCTGAGCACAGCTGGGCGCCGTATATACAGCATGGGGGTATCTCTGATACCAGCCAGATGCAACCCACGGCCATATAGCACCTACAAGCGATGTTCTTGAGTCGATATATGTCGATCTGAGCACAGCTGGGCCCGTACATACGGCATGTGGGTGGCTCTGATACCAGCCAGATGCAACCCACGGCCATATAGGACCTTCAGGCGATGTTCTTGAGTCGATATATGTCGATCTGAGCACAGCAGGGCCCCGTATATACGGCATGTGGGTGACTCTGAACCAGGAAGATGCAACCCACGGCCATATAGGACCTACAGGCGATGTTCTTGAGTCGATATCTGTCGATCTAAGCACAGCTGGGCGCCGTATATACAGTATGGGGGTTGCTCTGATACCAGCCAGATACAACCCACGGCCATATAGGACCTACAGGCGATGTTCTTGAGTCGATATATGTCGATCTGAGCACAGCTGGGCGCCGTATATACAGCATGGGGGTAGCACTGATACCAGCCAGATGTAACCCACGGCCATATAGGACCTACAGGCGATGTTCTTGAGTCGATATATGTCGATCCGAGCACAGCTGGGCCACGTATATACAGCCTGGGGGTAGCTCTGATACCAGCCAGATGCAACCCACGGCCATATAGGACCTACAGGCGATGTTCTTGAGTCGATATATGTCGATCTGAGCACAGCAGGGCCCCGTATATACGGCATGTGGGTGACTCTGAACCAGGAAGATGCAACCCACGGCCATATAGGACCTACAGGCGATGTTCTTGAGTCGATATATGTCGATCTGAGCACCGCTGGGCGCCGTATATACAGCATGGGGGTAGCACTGATACCAGCCAGATGTAACCCACGGCCATATAGGACCTACAGGCGATGTTCTTGAGTCGATATATGTCGATATGAGCACAGCTGGGCGCCGTATATACAGCATGGGGGTAGCTCTGATACCAGCCAGATGCAACCCACGGCCATATAGCACCTACAGGCGATGTTCTTGAGTCGATATATGTCGATCTGAGCACAGCTGGGCCACGTATATACAGCCTGGGGGTAGCTCTGATACCAGCCAGCTGCAACCCACGGCCATATAAGACCCACAGGCGATTTTCTTGAGTCGATATATTTCGATCTGAGCACAGCTGGGCCTCGTATATACAGCATGGGGGTAGCTCTGATACCAGCCAGATGCAACCCACGGCCATATAGGACCCACAGGCGATGTTCTTGAGTCGATATATGTCGATCTGAGCACAGCAGGGCCCCGTATATACGGCATGTGGGTGGCTCTGAACCAGCAAGATGCAACCCACGGCCATATAGGACCTACAGGCGATGTTCTTGAGTCGATATCTATCGATCTAAGCACAGCTGGGCCCCGTATATACGGCATGTGGGTTGCTCTGATACCAGCCAGATTCAACCCACGGCCATATAGGACCTACAGGCGATTTTCTTGATTCGATATATGTCGATCTGAGCACAGCTGGGCCCCCGTATATACGGCATCTGGGTGGGTCTGATATCAGCCAGATGCAACCCAGGGCCATATAGGACCTACAGGCGATGTTGTTGAGTCGATATATGTCGATCTGAGCACAGCTGGGCACCGTATATACAGCATGGGGGAAGCTCTGATACCAGCCAGATGCAACCCACGGCCATATAGGACCTACAGGCGATGTTCTTGAGTCGATATATGTCGATCTGCGCACAGCTGGGCGCCGTATATACAGCATGGGGGTAGCACTGATACCAGTCAGATGCAACCCACGGCCATATAGGACCTACAGGCGATGTTCTTGAGTCGATATATGTCGATCTGAGCACCGCTATGTACCGTATATGCAGCATTGGGGCCGCTCCGACACCAGCCAGGTGCAACCTAGGCCCATATAGGACCTACAGGTGATGTTCTTGAGTCGATATATGTCGATATGAGCTCCGCTATGCCCTGTATATGCAGCATGTGGCAGGCTCTGATTCCAGCAAGATGCAACCCACGGGCATATAGGACCTACAGGCGATGTTTTTGAGTCGATATATGTCGATCTGAGCACAGCTGGGCGCCGTATATACAGCATGGGGGTAGCTCTGATACCAGCCAGATGCAACCCACGGCCATATAGGACCTACAGGCGATGTTTTTGAGTCGATATATGTCGATCTGAGCACAGCTGGGCGCTGTATATACAGCATGGGGGTATCTCTGATACCAGCCAGATGCAATCCACGGCCATATAGGACCTACATGCGATGTTCTTGAGTCGATATATGTCGATCTGAGCACAGCTGGACGCCGTATATACAGCATGGGGGTATCTCTGATACCAGCCAGATGCAACCCACGGCCATATAGCACCTACAGGCGATGTTCTTGAGTCGATATATGTCGATCTGAGCACAGCTGGGCCCCGTATATACGGGATGTGGGTGGCACTGATACCAGCCAGATGCAACCCACGGCCATATAGGACCTTCAGGCGATGTTCTTGAGTCGATATATGTCGATCTGAGCACAGCTGGGCCACGTATATACAGCATGGAGGGGGCTCTGATACCAGCCAGATGCAACCCACAGCCATATAGGATCTACAGGGGATGTTCTTGAGTCGATATATGTCGATCTGAGCACATCTGGGCCCCGTATATACAGCATGGGGGTAGCTCTGATACCAGCCAGATGCAACTTACGGCCATATAGGACCTACATGCGATGTTCTTGAGTCGACATATATCGATCTGAGCACAGCTTGGCGCCGTATATACAGCATGGGGGTAGTACTGATACTAGCCAGATGCAACCCACGGCCATATAGGACCTACAGGCGATGTTTTTGAGTCGATATATGTCGATCTGAGCACAGCTGGGCGCCGTATATACAGCATGGGGGTAGCTCTGATACCAGCCAGATGCAACCCACGGCCATATAGGACCTACAGGCGATGTTTTTGAGTCGATATATGTCGATCTGAGCACAGCTGGGCGCTGTATATACAGCATGGGGGTATCTCTGATACCAGCCAGATGCAATCCACGGCCATATAGGACCTACATGCGATGTTCTTGAGTCGATATATGTCGATCTGAGCACAGCTGGGCCACGTATATACAGCATGGAGGTAGCTCTGATACCAGCCAGATGCAACCCACAGCCATATAGGATCTACAGGGGATGTTCTTGAGTCGATATATGTCGATCTGAGCACAGCTGGGCCCCGTATAAACGGCACGTGGGTGGCTCTGATACCAGCCAGATGCAACCCACGGCCATATAGGACCTACAGGCGATGTTCTTGAGTCGATATATGTCGATCTGAGCACAGCTGGGCCCCGTATATACGGCATGTGGGTGGCTCTGATACCAGCCAGATGCAACCCACGGCCATATAGGACCTACAGGCGATGTTCTTGAGTCGATATATGTCGATCTGAGCACCGCTATGCACCGTATATTGCAGCATTGGGGCCGCTCCGACACCAGCCAGGTGCAACCTATGCCCATATAGGACCTACAGGCGATGTTCTTGAGTCGATATATGTCGATATGAGCTCCGCTATGCCCTGTATATGCAGCATGTGGCAGGCTCTGATTCCAGCAAGATGCAACCCACGGGCATATAGGACCTACAGGCGATGTTTTTGTGTCAATATATGTCGATCTGAGCACAGCTGGGCGTCGTATATACAGCATGGGGGTATCTCTGATACCAGCCAGATGCAATCCACGGCCATATAGGACCTACAGGCGATGTTCTTGAGTCGATATATGTCGATCTGAGCACAGCTGGGCGGCGTATATACAGCATGGGGGTATCTCTGATCCCAGCCAGATGCAACCCACGGCCATATAACACCTACAGGCGATGTTCTTGAGTCGATATATGTCGATCTGAGCACCGCTATGCACCGTATATTGCAGCATTGGGGCCGCTCCGACACCAGCCAGGTGCAACCTATGCCCATATAGGACCTACAGGCGATGTTCTTGAGTCGATATATGTCTATCTGAGCACAGCAGGGACCCGCATATACGACATGTGGGTAGCTCTGAACCAGCAAGATGCAACCCACGGCCATATAGGACCTACAGGCGATTTTCTTGAGTCGATATCTGTCGATCTAAGCACAGCTGGGCCCCGTATATACGGCATGTGGGTTGCTCTGATACCAGCCAGATGCAACCCACGGCCATATAGGACCTACAGGCGATGTTCTTGATTCGATATATGTCGATCTGAGCACAGCTGGGCCCCCGTATATACGGCATGTGGGTGTCTCTGATATCAGCCAGATGCAACGCAGGGCCATATAGGACCTACAGGCGATGTTGTTGAGTCGATATATGTCGATCTGAGCACAGCTGGGCCCCGTATATACAGCATGGGGGTAGCTCTGATACCAGCCAGATGCAACCCACGGCCATATAGGACCTACAGGCGATGTTCTTGAGTCGATATATGTCGATCTGCGTACAGCTGGGCGCCGTATATACAGCATGGGGGTAGCACTGATACCAGTCAGATGCAACCCACGGCCATATAGGACCTACAGGCGATGTTCTTGAGTCGATATATGTCGATCTGAGCACAGCTGGGCCCCGTATATATGGCATGTAAGTATCTCTGATACCAGCCAGCTACAACCCACGGCCATATAGGACCTACAGGCGATTTTCTTGAGTCGATATATGTCGATCTGAGCACAGCTGGGCGCCGTATATGCAGCATGGGAGTAGCTCTGATACCAGCCAGATGCAACCAACGGCCATATAGGACCTACAGGCGATGTTCTTGAGTCGATTTATGTAGATCACGGCGATATAGGACCTACAGGCGATGTTCTTGAGTCGATATATGTCGATCTGAGCACAGCTGGGGCCCGTATATACAGCATGGGGGTAGCTCTGATACCAGTCAGATGCAACCCACGGCCATATAGGACCTACAGGCGATGTTCTTGAGTCGATATATGTCGATCTGAGCACTGCTGGGCGCCGTATATACAGCATGGGGGTAGCTCTGATACCAGTCTGATGCAACCCACGGCCATATAGGACCTACAGGCGATGTTCTTGAGTCGATATATGTCGATCTGAGCACAGCTGGATCCCGTATATACGGCATGTGGGTGGCTCTGATACCAGCCAGCTGCAACCCACGGCCATATAGGACCTACAGGCGATGTTCTTGAGTCGATATATGTCGATCTGAGCATAGCTGGGCCACGTATATACAGCATGGGGGTAGCTGTGATACCAGCCAGCTGCAACCCACGGCTATATAGGACCTACAGGCGATGTTCTTGAGTCGATATATGTCGATCTGAGCACAGCTGGGCCCCGTATATACAGCATGGGGGTAGCTCTGATACCAGCCAGATGCAACCCACGGCCATATAGGACCCTCAGGCGATGTTCTTGAGTCAATATATGTCGATCTGAGCACAGCTGGGCGCCGTATATACAGCATGGGAGTAGCTCTGATACCAGCCAGATGCAACCAACGGCCATATAGGACCTACAGGCGATGTTCTTGAGTCGATTTATGTAGATCTGAGCACAGCTGGGCCCCGTATATACGGCATGTGGGTGGCTCTGATACCAGCCAGCTGCAACCCACGGCCATATAGGACCTACAGGCGATGTTCTTGAGTCGATATATGTCGATCGGAGCACAGCTGGGCCACGTATATACAGCATGGGGGTAGCTGTCCTACCAGCCAGCTGCAACCCACGGCTATATAGGACCTACAGGCGATGTTATTGAGTCGATATATGTCTATCTGAGCACAGCTGGGCCCCGCATATACAGCATGTGGTAGGTCTGATACCAGCCAGATGCAACCCACGGCCATATAGGACCTACAGGCGATGTTCTTTAGTCGATATATGTCGATCTGAGTACAGCTGGGCCACGTATATATAGCCTGGGGGTAGCTCTGATACCAGCCAGCTGCAACCCACGGCCATATAAGACCCACAGGCGATGTTCTTGAGTCGATATATGTCGATCTGAGCACAGGTGGGCCTCGTATATACAGCATGGTGGTAGCTCTGATACCAGCCAGATGCAACCCACGGCCATATATTACCTACAGCCGATGTTCTTGAGTCGATATATGTCGATCTGAGCACAGCTGGGCGCCGTATATGCACTATGGGGGTAGCTCTGATACCAGCCAGATGCAACCCACGGCCATATAGGACCTACAGGCGATGTTCTTGAGTCGATATATGTCGATCTGAGCACAGCTGGGCCCCGTATATACGGCATATGGGTGGCTCTGATACCAGCCAAATGCAACCCACGGCAATATAGGACCTACAGGCGATGTTCTTGAGTCGATATATGTCGATCTGAGCACAGCTGGGCCCCGTATATACGGCATGTGGGTGGCTCTGATACCAGCCAGATGCAACCCACGGCCACATAGGACCTACAGGCGATGTTCTTGAGTCGATATATGTCGATCTGAGCACAGCTGGGCCCCCGTATATACGGCATGTGGGTGGCTCTGATATCAGCCAGATCCAACTTACGGCCATATAGGACCTACAGGCGATGTTCTTGAGTCGATATATGTCGATATGAGCTCCGCTATGCCCTGTATATGCAGCATGTGGCAGGCTCTGATTCCAGCAAGATGCAACCCACGGGCATATAGGACCTACAGACGATGTTTCTGGGTCTATATATGTCGATCTGAGCACAGCTGGGCCCCGTATATACAGCATGGGGGTAGCTGTGATACCAGCCAGCTGCAACCCACGGCTATATAGGACCTACAGGCGATGTTCTTGAGTCGATATATGTCGATCTGAGCACAGCTGGGCTCCGTATATACAGCATGGGGGTAGCTCTGATACCAGCCAGATGCAACCCTCGGCCACATAGGACCTACAGGCGATGTTCTTGAGTCGATAAATGTCGATCTGAGCACAGCTGGGCGCCGTATATTCAGCATGGGGGTAGCTCTGATACCAGCCAGATGCAACCCACGGCCATATAGGACCTACAGGCGATGTTCTTGAGTCGATATATGTCGATCTGAGCACAGCTGGGCCCCGTATATACGGCATGTGGGTGGCTCTGATACTAGCCAGATGCAACCCACGGCCATATAGGACCTACAGGTGATGTTCTTGAGTCGATATATGTCGATCTGAGCACAGCTGGGCTACGTATATACAGCATGGGGGTAGCTGTGCTACCAGCCAGCTGCAACCCACGGCTATATAGGACCTACAGGCGATGTTATTGAGTCGATATATGTCGATCTGAGCACAGCTGGGCCCCGTATATACAGCATGGGGGTAGCTCTGATACCAGCCAGATGCAACCCACGGTCATATAGGACCTACAGGCGATGTTCTTTAATCGATATATGTCGATCTGAGCACAGCTGGGCCACGTATATACAGCCTGGGGGTAGCTCTGATACCAGCCAGCTGCAACCCACGGCCATATAAGACCCACAGGCGATGTTCTTGAGTCGATATATGTCGATCTGAGCACAGCTAGGCCTCGTATATACAGCATGGTGGTAGCTCTGATACCAGCCAGATGCAACCCACGGCCATATAGGACCTACAGCCTATGTTCTTGAGTCGATATATGTCGATCTGAGCACAGCTGGGCGCCGTATATGCACTATGGGGGTAGCTCTAATACCAACCAGATGCAACCCACGGCCATATAGGACCTACAGGCGATGTTCTTGAGTCGATATATGTCGATCTGAGCAAAGCTGGGCCCCGTATATACGGAATGTGGGTGGCTCTGATACCAGCCATATTCAACCCACGGCCATATAGGACCTACAGGCGATGTTCTTGAGTCGATATATGTCGATCTGAGCACAGCTGGTCCCCGTATATACGGCATGTGGGTGGCTCTGATATCAGCCAGATGCAACCCACGGCTATATAGGACCTACAGGCGATGTTCTTGAGTCGATATATGTCGAGCTGAGCACAGCTGGGCCCCGTATATACGGCATGTGGGTGGCTCTGATATCAGCCAGATGCAACCCACGGCCATATAGGACTTACAGGCGATGTTCTTGAGTTGATATATGTCGATCTGAGCACCGCTATGCACCGTATATGCAGCATTGGGGCCGCTCCGACACCAGTCAGGTGCAACCTATGCCCATATAGGACCTACAGGCGATGTTCTTGAGTCGATATATGTCGATATGAGCTCCGCTATGCCCTGTATATGCAGCATGTGGCAGGCTCTGATTCCAGCAAAATGCAACCCACGGGCATATAGGACCCACAGGCGATGTTTTTGAGTCGATATATGTCGATCTGAGCAGAGCTGGGCGCCGTATATACAGCATGGGGGTAGCTCTGATACCAGCCAGATGCAACCCACGGCCATATAGGACCTACAGGCAATGTTTTTGAGTCGATATATGTCGATCTGAGCACAGCTGGGCGCCGTATATACAGCATGGGGGTATCTCTGATACCAGCCAGATGCAATCCACGGCCATATAGGACCTACAGGCGATGTTCTTGAGTCGATATATGTCGATCTGAGCACAGCTGGGCGCCGTATATACAGCATGGGGGTATCTCTGATACCAGCCAGATGCAACCCACGGCCATATAGCACCTACAGGCGATGTTCTTGAGTCGATATGTGTCGATCTGAGCACAGCTGGGCCCCGTATATACGGCATGTGGGTGGCTCTGATAGCAGCCAGATGCAACCCACGGCCATATAGGACCTACAGGCGATGTTCTTGTGTCGATATATGTCGATCTGAGCACAGCTGGGCCCCGTATATACGGCATGTGGGTGGCTCTGATACCAGCCAGATGCAACCCACGGCCATATAGGACCTACAGGCGATGTTCTTGAGTCGATATATGTCGATCTGAGCAGAGCTGGGCTACATATATACAGCATGGGGGTAGCTGTGCTACCAGCCAGCTGCAACCCACGGCTATATAGGACCTACAGGCGATGTTATTAAGTCGATATATGTCGATCTGAGCACAGCTGGGCCCCGTATATACGGCATGCGGGTGGCTCTGATACCAGCCAGATGCAACCCACGGCCATATAGGACCTACAGGCGATGTTCTTGAGTCGATATAAGTCGATCTGAGCACAGCTGGGCCCCGTATATGCGGCATGTGGGTGGCTCTGATACCAGCCAGATGCAACTCACGGCCATATAGGACCTACAGGCGATGTTCTTTAGTCGATATATGTCGATCTGAGCACAGCTGGGCCCCGTATATACGGCATGTGGGTGGCTCTGATACCAGCCAGCTGCAACCCACGGCCACATAGGACCTACAGGCGATGTTATTGAGTCGATATATGTCGATCTGAGCATAGCTGGGCCACGTATATGCAGCATGGTGGTAGCTGTGATACCAGCCAGCTGCAACCCACGGCTATATAGGACCTACAGGCGATATTCTTAAGTCGATATATGTCGATCTGAGCACAGCTGGGCCCCGTATATACGGCATGTGGGTGGCTCTGATACCAGCCAGATGCAACCCACGGCCATATAGGACCTACAGGCGATGTTCTTGAGTCGATATATGTCGATCTGAGCACAGCTGGGCCCCCGTATAGACGGCATGTGGGTGGCTCTGATATCAGCCAGATGCAACCCACGGCCATATAGGACCTACAGGCGATGTTCTTGAGTCGATATATGTCGATCTGAGCACCGCTATGCACCGTATATGCAGCATTGGGGCCGCTACGACACCAGCCAGGTGCAACCTATGCCCATATAGGACCTACAGGTGATGTTCTTGAGTCGATATATGTCGATATGAGCTCCGCTATGCCCTGTATATGCAGCATGTAACAGGCTCTGATTCCAGCAAGATGCAACCCACGGGCATATAGGACCTACAGGCGATGTTTTTGAGTCGATATATGTCGATCTGAGCACAGCTGGGCGCCGTATATACAGTATGGGGGTTGCTCTGATACCAGCCAGATACAACCCACGGCCATATAGGACCTACAGGCGATGTTCTTGAGTCGATATATGTCGATCTGAGCACAGCTGGGCGCCGTATATACAGCATGGTGGTAGCACTGATACCAGCCAGATGTAACCCACGGCCATATAGGACATACAGGCGATGTTCTTGAGTCGATATATGTCGATCTGAGCACAGCTGGGCGCCGTATATACAGCATGGGGGTATCTCTGATACCGGCCAGATGCAACCCACGGCCATATAGCACCTACAAGCGATGTTCTTGAGTCGATATATGTCGATCTGAGCACAGCTGGGCCCGTACATACGGCATGTGGGTGGCTCTGATACCAGCCAGATGCAACCCACGGCCATATAGGACCTTCAGGTGATGTTCTTGAGTCGATATATGTCGATCTGAGCACAGCAGGGCCCCGTATATACGGCATGTGGGTGACTCTGAACCAGGAAGATGCAACCCACGGCCATATAGGACCTACAGGCGATGTTCTTGAGTCGATATCTGTCGATCTAAGCACAGCTGGGCGCCGTATATACAGTATGGGGGTAGCTCTGATACCAGCCAGATACAACCCACGGCCATATAGGACCTACAGGCGATGTTCTTGAGTCGATATATGTCGATCTGAGCACAGCTGGGCGCCGTATATACAGCATGGGGGTAGCACTGATACCAGCCAGATGTAACCCACGGCCATATAGGACCTACAGGCGATGTTCTTGAGTCGATATATGTCGATCCGAGCACAGCTGGGCCACGTATATACAGCCTGGGGGTAGCTCTGATACCAGCCAGATGCAACCCACGGCCATATAGGACCTACAGGCGATGTTCTTGAGTCGATATATGTCGATCTGAGCACAGCAGGGCCCCGTATATACGGCATGTGGGTGACTCTGAACCAGGAAGATGCAACCCACGGCCATATAGGACCTACAGGCGATGTTCTTGAGTCGATATATGTCGATCTGAGCACCGCTGGGCGCCGTATATACAGCATGGGGGTAGCACTGATACCAGCCAGATGTAACCCACGGCCATATAGGACCTACAGGCGATGTTCTTGAGTCGATATATGTCGATATGAGCACAGCTGGGCGCCGTATATACAGCATGGGGGTAACTCTGATACCAGCCAGATGCAACCCACGGCCATATAGCACCTACAGGCGATGTTCTTGAGTCGATATATGTCGATCTGAGCACAGCTGGGCCACGTATATACAGCCTGGGGGTAGCTCTGATACCAGCCAGCTGCAACCCACGGCCATATAAGACCCACAGGCGATTTTCTTGAGTCGATATATTTCGATCTGAGCACAGCTGGGCCTCGTATATACAGCATGGGGGTAGCTCTGATACCAGCCAGATGCAACCCACGGCCATATAGGACCCACAGGCGATGTTCTTGAGTCGATATATGTCGATCTGAGCACAGGTGGGCCTCGTATATACAGCATGGTGGTAGCTCTGATACCAGCCAGATGCAACCCACGGCCATATATTACCTACAGCCGATGTTCTTGAGTCGATATATGTCGATCTGAGCACAGCTGGGCGCCGTATATGCACTATGGGGGTAGCTCTGATACCAGCCAGATGCAACCCACGGCCATATAGGACCTACAGGCGATGTTCTTGAGTCGATATATGTCGATCTGAGCACAGCTGGGCCCCGTATATACGGCATGTGGGTGGCTCTGATACCAGCCAAATGCAACCCACGGCAATATAGGACCTACAGGCGATGTTCTTGAGTCGATATATGTCGATCTGAGCACAGCTGGGCCCCGTATATACGGCATGTGGGTGGCTCTGATACCAGCCAGATGCAACCCACGGCCACATAGGACCTACAGGCGATGTTCTTGAGTCGATATATGTCGATCTGAGCACAGCTGGGCCCCCGTATATACGGCATGTGGGTGGCTCTGATATCAGCCAGATCCAACCCACGGCCATATAGGACCTACAGGCGATGTTCTTGAGTCGATATATGTCGATATGAGCTCCGCTATGCCCTGTATATGCAGCATGTGGCAGGCTCTGATTCCAGCAAGATGCAACCCACGGGCATATAGGACCTACAGACGATGTTTCTGGGTCTATATATGTCGATCTGAGCACAGCTGGGCCCCGTATATACAGCATGGGGGTAGCTGTGATACCAGCCAGCTGCAACCCACGGCTATATAGGACCTACAGGCGATGTTCTTGAGTCGATATATGTCGATCTGAGCACAGCTGGGCTCCGTATATACAGCATGGGGGTAGCTCTGATACCAGCCAGATGCAACCCTCGGCCACATAGGACCTACAGGCGATGTTCTTGAGTCGATAAATGTCGATCTGAGCACAGCTGGGCGCCGTGTATTCAGCATGGGGGTAGCTCTGATACCAGCCAGATGCAACCCACGGCCATATAGGACCTACAGGCGATGTTCTTGAGTCGATATATGTCGATCTGAGCACAGCTGGGCCCCGTATATACGGCATGTGGGTGGCTCTGATACTAGCCAGATGCAACCCACGGCCATATAGGACCTACAGGTGATGTTCTTGAGTCGATATATGTCGATCTGAGCACAGCTGGGCTACGTATATACAGCATGGGGGTAGCTGTGCTACCAGCCAGCTGCAACCCACGGCTATATAGGACCTACAGGCGATGTTATTGAGTCGATATATGTCGATCTGAGCACAGCTGGGCCCCGTATATACAGCATGGGGGTAGCTCTGATACCAGCCAGATGCAACCCACGGTCATATAGGACCTACAGGCGATGTTCTTTAATCGATATATGTCGATCTGAGCACAGCTGGGCCACGTATATACAGCCTGGGGGTAGCTCTGATACCAGCCAGCTGCAACCCACGGCCATATAAGACCCACAGGCGATGTTCTTGAGTCGATATATGTCGATCTGAGCACAGCTAGGCCTCGTATATACAGCATGGTGGTAGCTCTGATACCAGCCAGATGCAACCCACGGCCATATAGGACCTACAGCCTATGTTCTTGAGTCGATATATGTCGATCTGAGCACAGCTGGGCGCCGTATATGCACTATGGGGGTAGCTCTAATACCAACCAGATGCAACCCACGGCCATATAGGACCTACAGGCGATGTTCTTGAGTCGATATATGTCGATCTGAGCAAAGCTGGGCCCCGTATATACGGAATGTGGGTGGCTCTGATACCAGCCATATTCAACCCACGGCCATATAGGACCTACAGGCGATGTTCTTGAGTCGATATATGTCGATCTGAGCACAGCTGGTCTCCGTATATACGGCATGTGGGTGGCTCTGATATCAGCCAGATGCAACCCACGGCTATATAGGACCTACAGGCGATGTTCTTGAGTCGATATATGTCGAGCTGAACACAGCTGGGCCCCGTATATACGGCATGTGGGTGGCTCTGATATCAGCCAGATGCAACCCACGGCCATATAGGACTTACAGGCGATGTTTTTGAGTTGATATATGTCGATCTGAGCACTGCTATGCACCGTATATGCAGCATTGGGGCCGCTCCGACACCAGTCAGGTGCAACCTATGCCCATATAGGACCTACAGGCGATGTTCTTGAGTCGATATATGTCGATGTGAGCTCCGCTATGCCCTGTATATGCAGCATGTGGCAGGCTCTGATTCCAGCAAAATGCAACCCACGGGCATATAGGACCCACAGGCGATGTTTTTGAGTCGATATATGTCGATCTGAGCAGAGCTGGGCGCCGTATATACAGCATGGATGTAGCTCTGATACCAGCCAGATGCAACCCACGGCCATATAGGACCTACAGGCAATGTTTTTGAGTCGATATATGTCGATCTGAGCACAGCTGGGCGCCGTATATACAGCATGGGGGTATCTCTGATACCAGCCAGATGCAATCCACGGCCATATAGGACCTACAGGCGATGTTCTTGAGTCGATATATGTCGATCTGAGCACAGCTGGGCGCCGTATATACAGCATGGAGGTATCTCTGATACCAGCCAGATGCAACCCACGGCCATATAGCACCTACAGGCGATGTTCTTGAGTCGATATGTGTCGATCTGAGCACAGCTGGGCCCCGTATATACGGCATGTGGGTGGCTCTGATAGCAGCCAGATGCAACCCACGGCCATATAGGACCCACAGGCGATGTTCTTGTGTCGATATATGTCGATCTGAGCACAGCTGGGCCCCGTATATACGGCATGTGGGTGGCTCAGATACCAGCCAGATGCAACCCACGGCCATATAGGACCTACAGGCGATGTTCTTGAGTCGATATATGTCGATCTGAGCAGAGCTGGGCTACATATATACAGCATGGGGGTAGCTGTGCTACCAGCCAGCTGCAACCCACGGCTATATAGGACCTACAGGCGATGTTATTAAGTCGATATATGTCGATCTGAGCACAGCTGGGCCCCGTATATACGGCATGCGGGTGGCTCTGATACCAGCCAGATGCAACCCACGGCCATATAGGACCTACAGGCGATGTTCTTGAGTCGATATAAGTCGATCTGAGCACAGCTGGGCCCCGTATATGCGGCATGTGGGTGGCTCTGATACCAGCCAGATGCAACTCACGGCCATATAGGACCTACAGGCGATGTTCTTTAGTCGATATATGTCGATCTGAGCACAGCTGGGCCCCGTATATACGGCATGTGGGTGGCTCTGATACCAGCCAGCTGCAACCCACGGCCACATAGGACCTACAGGCGATGTTATTGAGTCGATATATGTCGATCTGAGCATAGCTGGGCCACGTATATGCAGCATGGTGGTAGCTGTGATACCAGCCAGCTGCAACCCACGGCTATATAGGACCTACAGGCGATATTCTTAAGTCGATATATGTCGATCTGAGCACAGCTGGGCCCCGTATATACGGCATGTGGGTGGCTCTGATACCAGCCAGATGCAACCCACGGCCATATAGGACCTACAGGCGATGTTCTTGAGTCGATATATGTCGATCTGAGCACAGCTGGGCCCCCGTATAGACGGCATGTGGGTGGCTCTGATATCAGCCAGATGCAACCCACAGCCATATAGGACCTACAGGCGATGTTCTTGAGTCGATATATGTCGATCTGAGCACCGCTATGCACCGTATATGCAGCATTGGGGCCGCTACGACACCAGCCAGGTGCAACCTATGCCCATATAGGACCTACAGGTGATGTTCTTGAGTCGATATATGTCGATATGAGCTCCGCTATGCCCTGTATATGCAGCATGTAACAGGCTCTGATTCCAGCAAGATGCAACCCACGGGCATATAGGACCTACAGGCGATGTTTTTGAGTCGATATATGTCGATCTGAGCACAGCTGGGCGCCGTATATACAGTATGGGGGTTGCTCTGATACCAGCCAGATACAACCCACGGCCATATAGGACCTACAGGCGATGTTCTTGAGTCGATATATGTCGATCTGAGCACAGCTGGGCGCCGTATATACAGCATGGTGGTAGCACTGATACCAGCCAGATGTAACCCACGGCCATATAGGACATACAGGCGATGTTCTTGAGTCGATATATGTCGATCTGAGCACAGCTGGGCGCCGTATATACAGCATGGGGGTATCTCTGATACCAGCCAGATGCAACCCACGGCCATATAGCACCTACAAGCGATGTTCTTGAGTCGATATATGTCGATCTGAGCACAGCTGGGCCCGTACATACGGCATGTGGGTGGCTCTGATACCAGCCAGATGCAACCCACGGCCATATAGGACCTTCAGGCGATGTTCTTGAGTCGATATATGTCGATCTGAGCACAGCAGGGCCCCGTATATACGGCATGTGGGTGACTCTGAACCAGGAAGATGCAACCCACGGCCATATAGGACCTACAGGCGATGTTCTTGAGTCGATATCTGTCGATCTAAGCACAGCTGGGCGCCGTATATACAGTATGGGGGTTGCTCTGATACCAGCCAGATACAACCCACGGCCATATAGGACCTACAGGCGATGTTCTTGAGTCGATATATGTCGATCTGAGCACAGCTGGGCGCCGTATATACAGCATGGGGGTAGCACTGATACCAGCCAGATGTAACCCACGGCCATATAGGACCTACAGGCGATGTTCTTGAGTCGATATATGTCGATCCGAGCACAGCTGGGCCACGTATATACAGCCTGGGGGTAGCTCTGATACCAGCCAGATGCAACCCACGGCCATATAGGACCTACAGGCGATGTTCTTGAGTCGATATATGTCGATCTGAGCACAGCAGGGCCCCGTATATACGGCATGTGGGTGACTCTGAACCAGGAAGATGCAACCCACGGCCATATAGGACCTACAGGCGATGTTCTTGAGTCGATATATGTCGATCTGAGCACCGCTGGGCGCCGTATATACAGCATGGGGGTAGCACTGATACCAGCCAGATGTAACCCACGGCCATATAGGACCTACAGGCGATGTTCTTGAGTCGATATATGTCGATATGAGCACAGCTGGGCGCCGTATATACAGCATGGGGGTAGCTCTGATACCAGCCAGATGCAACCCACGGCCATATAGCACCTACAGGCGATGTTCTTGAGTCGATATATGTCGATCTGAGCACAGCTGGGCCACGTATATACAGCCTGGGGGTAGCTCTGATACCAGCCAGCTGCAACCCACGGCCATATAAGACCCACAGGCGATTTTCTTGAGTCGATATATTTCGATCTGAGCACAGCTGGGCCTCGTATATACAGCATGGGGGTAGCTCTGATACCAGCCAGATGCAACCCACGGCCATATAGGACCCACAGGCGATGTTCTTGAGTCGATATATGTCGATCTGAGCACAGCAGGGCCCCGTATATACGGCATGTGGGTGGCTCTGAACCAGCAAGATGCAACCCACGGCCATATAGGACCTACAGGCGATGTTCTTGAGTCGATATCTATCGATCTAAGCACAGCTGGGCCCCGTATATACGGCATGTGGGTTGCTCTGATACCAGCCAGATTCAACCCACGGCCATATAGGACCTACAGGCGATTTTCTTGATTCGATATATGTCGATCTGAGCACAGCTGGGCCCCCGTATATACGGCATCTGGGTGGGTCTGATATCAGCCAGATGCAACCCAGGGCCATATAGGACCTACAGGCGATGTTGTTGAGTCGATATATGTCGATCTGAGCACAGCTGGGCACCGTATATACAGCATGGGGGAAGCTCTGATACCAGCCAGATGCAACCCACGGCCATATAGGACCTACAGGCGATGTTCTTGAGTCGATATATGTCGATCTGCGCACAGCTGGGCGCCGTATATACAGCATGGGGGTAGCACTGATACCAGTCAGATGCAACCCACGGCCATATAGGACCTACAGGCGATGTTCTTGAGTCGATATATGTCGATCTGAGCACCGCTATGTACCGTATATGCAGCATTGGGGCCGCTCCGACACCAGCCAGGTGCAACCTAGGCCCATATAGGACCTACAGGTGATGTTCTTGAGTCGATATATGTCGATATGAGCTCCGCTATGCCCTGTATATGCAGCATGTGGCAGGCTCTGATTCCAGCAAGATGCAACCCACGGGCATATAGGACCTACAGGCGATGTTTTTGAGTCGATATATGTCGATCTGAGCACAGCTGGGCGCCGTATATACAGCATGGGGGTAGCTCTGATACCAGCCAGATGCAACCCACGGCCATATAGGACCTACAGGCGATGTTTTTGAGTCGATATATGTCGATCTGAGCACAGCTGGGCGCTGTATATACAGCATGGGGGTATCTCTGATACCAGCCAGATGCAATCCACGGCCATATAGGACCTACATGCGATGTTCTTGAGTCGATATATGTCGATCTGAGCACAGCTGGACGCCGTATATACAGCATGGGGGTATCTCTGATACCAGCCAGATGCAACCCACGGCCATATAGCACCTACAGGCGATGTTCTTGAGTCGATATATGTCGATCTGAGCACAGCTGGGCCCCGTATATACGGGATGTGGGTGGCACTGATACCAGCCAGATGCAACCCACGGCCATATAGGACCTTCAGGCGATGTTCTTGAGTCGATATATGTCGATCTGAGCACAGCTGGGCCACGTATATACAGCATAGAGGGGGCTCTGATACCAGCCAGATGCAACCCACAGCCATATAGGATCTACAGGGGATGTTCTTGAGTCGATATATGTCGATCTGAGCACATCTGGGCCCCGTATATACAGCATGGGGGTAGCTCTGATACCAGCCAGATGCAACTTACGGCCATATAGGACCTACATGCGATGTTCTTGAGTCGACATATATCGATCTGAGCACAGCTTGGCGCCGTATATACAGCATGGGGGTAGTACTGATACTAGCCAGATGCAACCCACGGCCATATAGGACCTACAGGCGATGTTTTTGAGTCGATATATGTCGATCTGAGCACAGCTGGGCGCCGTATATACAGCATGGGGGTAGCTCTGATACCAGCCAGATGCAACCCACGGCCATATAGGACCTACAGGCGATGTTTTTGAGTCGATATATGTCGATCTGAGCACAGCTGGGCGCTGTATATACAGCATGGGGGTATCTCTGATACCAGCCAGATGCAATCCACGGCCATATAGGACCTACATGCGATGTTCTTGAGTCGATATATGTCGATCTGAGCACAGCTGGGCCACGTATATACAGCATGGAGGTAGCTCTGATACCAGCCAGATGCAACCCACAGCCATATAGGATCTACAGGGGATGTTCTTGAGTCGATATATGTCGATCTGAGCACAGCTGGGCCCCGTATAAACGGCACGTGGGTGGCTCTGATACCAGCCAGATGCAACCCACGGCCATATAGGACCTACAGGCGATGTTCTTGAGTCGATATATGTCGATCTGAGCACAGCTGGGCCCCGTATATACGGCATGTGGGTGGCTCTGATACCAGCCAGATGCAACCCACGGCCATATAGGACCTACAGGCGATGTTCTTGAGTCGATATATGTCGATCTGAGCACCGCTATGCACCGTATATTGCAGCATTGGGGCCGCTCCGACACCAGCCAGGTGCAACCTATGCCCATATAGGACCTACAGGCGATGTTCTTGAGTCGATATATGTCGATATGAGCTCCGCTATGCCCTGTATATGCAGCATGTGGCAGGCTCTGATTCCAGCAAGATGCAACCCACGGGCATATAGGACCTACAGGCGATGTTTTTGTGTCAATATATGTCGATCTGAGCACAGCTGGGCGTCGTATATACAGCATGGGGGTATCTCTGATACCAGCCAGATGCAATCCACGGCCATATAGGACCTACAGGCGATGTTCTTGAGTCGATATATGTCGATCTGAGCACAGCTGGGCGGCGTATATACAGCATGGGGGTATCTCTGATCCCAGCCAGATGCAACCCACGGCCATATAACACCTACAGGCGATGTTCTTGAGTCGATATATGTCGATCTGAGCACCGCTATGCACCGTATATTGCAGCATTGGGGCCGCTCCGACACCAGCCAGGTGCAACCTATGCCCATATAGGACCTACAGGCGATGTTCTTGAGTCGATATATGTCGATCTGAGCACCGCTATGCACCGTATATTGCAGCATTGGGGCCGCTCCGACACCAGCCAGGTGCAACCTATGCCCATATAGGACCTACAGGCGATGTTCTTGAGTCGATATATGTCGATCTGAGCACCGTATATGCAGCATTGTGGCCGCTCCGACACCAGCCAGGTGCAACCTATGCCCATATAGGACCTACAGGCGATGTTCTTGAGTCGATATTTGTCGATATGAGCTCCGTTATGCCCTGTATATGCAGCATGTGGGTAGCTCTGATACCAGCCAGATGCAACCCACGGGCATATAGGACCTACAGGCGATGTTCTTGAGTCGATATATGTCGATCTGAGCACAGCTGGGCCCCCGTATATACGGCATGTGGGTGGCTCTGATATCAGCCAGATGCAACCCACGGCCATATAGGACCTACAGGCGATGTTCTTGAGTCGATATATGTCGATCTGAGCACCGCTATGCACCGTATATGCAGCATTGTGGCCGCTCCGACACCAGCCAGGTGCAACCTATGCCCATATAGGACCTACAGGCGATGTTCTTGAGTCGATATTTGTCGATATGAGCTCCGTTATGCCCTGTATATGCAGCATGTGGGTAGCTCTGATACCAGCCAGATGCAACCCACGGGCATATAGGACCTACAGGCGATGTTCTTGAGTCGATATATGTCGATCTGAGCACAGCTGGGCCCCCGTATATACGGCATGTGGGTGGCTCTGATATCAGCCAGATGCAACCCACGGCCATATAGGACCTACAGGCGATGTTCTTGAGTCGATATATATCGATCTGAGCACAGCTGAGCCCCCGTATATACGGCATGTGGGTGCCTCTGATATCAGCCAGATGCAACCTACGGCCATATAGGTCCTACAGGCGATGTTCTTGAGTCGATATATGTCGATCTGAGCACAGCTGGGCCCCGTATATACAGCATGGGGGTAGCTCTGATACCAGCCAGATGCAACCCACGGCCATAAAGGACCTACAGGCGATGTTCTTGAGTCGATATATGTCGATCTGAGCACAACTGGGCGCCGTATATACAGCATGGGGGTAGCTCTCATACCAGCCAGATGCAACCCACGGCCATATAGGAGCTACAGGCGATGTTCTTGAGTCGATATATGTCGATCTTAGCACAGCTGGGCCCCGTATATACGGCATGTGGGTGGCTCTGATACCTGCCAGATGCAACCCACGGCCATATAGGACCTACAGGCGATGTTCTTGATTCGATATATGTGGATCTGAGCACAACTGGGCCCCCGTATATACGGCATGTGGGTGGCTCTGATATCAGCCAGATGCAACCAACGGCCCTATAGGACCTACAGGCGAAGTTCTTGAGTCGATATATGTCGATCTGAGCACAGCTGGGCCCCGTATATACAGCATGGGGGTAGCTCTGATACCAGCCAGATGCAACCCACGGCCATATAGGACCTACAGGCGATGTTCTTGAGTCGATCTATGTCGATCTGAGCACAGCTGGGCGCCGTATATACAGCATGGGGGTAGCTCTGATACCAGTCAGATGCAACCCACGGCCATATAGGACCTACAGGCGATGTTCTTGTGTCGATATATGTCGATCTGAGCACAGCTGGGCCCCGTATATACGGCATGTGGGTGGCTCTGATACCAGCCAGCTGCAACCCACGGCCATATAGGACCTACAGGCGATGTTCTTGAGTCGATATATGTCGATCTGAGCACAGCTGGGCCCCATATACAGCATGGGGGTAGCTCTGATACCAGCCAGATGCAACCCACGGCCATATAGGACCCTCAGGCGATGTTCTTGAGTCAATATATGTCGATCTGAGCACAGCTGGGCGCCGTATATACAGCATGGGAGTAGCTCTGATACCAGCCAGATGCAACCCACGGCCATATAGCACCTACAGGCGATGTTCTTGAGTCGATATATGTCGATATGAGCACAGCTGGGCGCCGTATATACAGCATAGGGGTAGCTCTGATACCAGCCAGATGCAACCCACGGCCATATAGCACCTACAGGCGATGTTCTTGAGTCGATATATGTCGATCTGAGCACAGCTGGGCCACGTATATACAGCCTGGGGGTAGCTCTGATACCAGCCAGCTGCAACCCACGTCCATATAAGACCCACAGGCGATTTTCTTGAGTCGATATATGTCGATCTGAGCACAGCTGGGCCTCGTATATACAGCATGGGGGTAGCTCTGATACCAGCCAGATGCAACCCACGGCCATATAGGACCTACAGGCGATGTTCTTGAGTCGATATATGTCGATCTGAGCACAGCTGGGCCACGTATATACAGCCTGGGGGTAGCTCTGATACCAGCCAGCTGCAACCCACGGCCATATAAGACCCACAGGCGATTTTCTTGATTCGATATATGTCGATCTGAGCACAGCTGGACGTTGTATATACAGCATGGGGGTATCTCTGATACCAGCCAGATGCAACCCACGGCCATATAGCACCTACGGGCGATGTTGTTGAGTCGATATATGTCGATTTAAGCACAGCTGGGCCCCGTATATACGGCATGTGGGTGGCTCTGATACCAGCCAGATGCAACCCACGGCCATATAGGACCTACAGGCGATGTTCTTGAGTCGATATATGTCGATCTGAGCACAGCTGGGCGCCGTATATACAGCATGGGGGTAGCACTGATACCAGCCAGATGTAACCCACGGCCATATAGGACCTACAGGCGATGTTCTTGAGTCGATATATGTCGATATGAGCACAGCTGGGCGCCGTATATACAGCATGGGGGTAGCTCTGATACCAGCCAGATGCAACCCACGGCCATATAGCACCTACAGGCGATGTTCTTGAGTCGATATATGTCGATCCGAGCACAGCTGGGCCACGTATATACAGCCTGGGGGTAGCTCTGATACCAGCCAGCTGCAACCCACGGCCATATAAGACCCACAGGCGATTTTCTTGAGTCGATATATGTCGATCTGAGCACAGCTGGGCCTCGTATATACAGCATGGGGGTAGCTCTGATACCAGCCAGATGCAACCCACGGCCATATAGGACCTACAGGCGATGTTCTTGAGTCGATATATGTCTATCTGAGCACAGCAGGGACCCGCATATACGACATGTGGGTAGCTCTGAACCAGCAAGATGCAACCCACGGCCATATAGGACCTACAGGCGATTTTCTTGAGTCGATATCTGTCGATCTAAGCACAGCTGGGCCCCGTATATACGGCATGTGGGTTGCTCTGATACCAGCCAGATGCAACCCACGGCCATATAGGACCTACAGGCGATGTTCTTGATTCGATGTATGTCGATCTGAGCACAGCTGGGCCCCCGTATATACGGCATGTGGGTGTCTCTGATATCAGCCAGATGCAACGCAGGGCCATATAGGACCTACAGGCGATGTTGTTGAGTCGATATATGTCGATCTGAGCACAGCTGGGCCCCGTATATACAGCATGGGGGTAGCTCTGATACCAGCCAGATGCAACCCACGGCCATATAGGACCTACAGGCGATGTTCTTGAGTCGATATATGTCGATCTGCGTACAGCTGGGCGCCGTATATACAGCATGGGGGTAGCACTGATACCAGTCAGATGCAACCCACGGCCATATAGGACCTACAGGCGATGTTCTTGAGTCGATATATGTCGATCTGAGCACAGCTGGGCCCCGTATATATGGCATGTAAGTATCTCTGATACCAGCCAGCTACAACCCACGGCCATATAGGACCTACAGGCGATTTTCTTGAGTCGATATATGTCGATCTGAGCACAGCTGGGCGCCGTATATGCAGCATGGGAGTAGCTCTGATACCAGCCAGATGCAACCAACGGCCATATAGGACCTACAGGCGATGTTCTTGAGTCGATTTATGTAGATCACGGCGATATAGGACCTACAGGCGATGTTCTTGAGTCGATATATGTCGATCTGAGCACAGCTGGGGCCCGTATATACAGCATGGGGGTAGCTCTGATACCAGTCAGATGCAACCCACGGCCATATAGGACCTACAGGCGATGTTCTTGAGTCGATATATGTCGATCTGAGCACTGCTGGGCGCCGTATATACAGCATGGGGGTAGCTCTGATACCAGTCTGATGCAACCCACGGCCATATAGGACCTACAGGCGATGTTCTTGAGTCGATATATGTCGATCTGAGCACAGCTGGATCCCGTATATACGGCATGTGGGTGGCTCTGATACCAGCCAGCTGCAACCCACGGCCATATAGGACCTACAGGCGATGTTCTTGAGTCGATATATGTCGATCTGAGCATAGCTGGGCCACGTATATACAGCATGGGGGTAGCTGTGATACCAGCCAGCTGCAACCCACGGCTATATAGGACCTACAGGCGATGTTCTTGAGTCGATATATGTCGATCTGAGCACAGCTGGGCCCCGTATATACAGCATGGGGGTAGCTCTGATACCAGCCAGATGCAACCCACGGCCATATAGGACCCTCAGGCGATGTTCTTGTGTCAATATATGTCGATCTGAGCACAGCTGGGCGCCGTATATACAGCATGGGAGTAGCTCTGATACTAGCCAGATGCAACCAACGGCCATATAGGACCTACAGGCGATGTTCTTGAGTCGATTTATGTAGATCTGAGCACAGCTGGGCCCCGTATATACGGCATGTGGGTGGCTCTGATACCAGCCAGCTGCAACCCACGGCCATATAGGACCTACAGGCGATGTTCTTGAGTCGATATATGTCGATCGGAGCACAGCTGGGCCACGTATATACAGCATGGGGGTAGCTGTCCTACCAGCCAGCTGCAACCCACGGCTATATAGGACCTACAGGCGATGTTATTGAGTCGATATATGTCTATCTGAGCACAGCTGGGCCCCGTATATACAGCATGTGGTAGGTCTGATACCAGCCAGATGCAACCCACGGCCATATAGGACCTACAGGCGATGTTCTTTAGTCGATATATGTCGATCTGAGTACAGCTGGGCCACGTATATACAGCCTGGGGGTAGCTCTGATACCAGCCAGCTGCAACCCACGGCCATATAAGACCCACAGGCGATGTTCTTGAGTCGATATATGTCGATCTGAGCACAGGTGGGCCTCGTATATACAGCATGGTGGTAGCTCTGATACCAGCCAGATGCAACCCACGGCCATATATTACCTACAGCCGATGTTCTTGAGTCGATATATGTCGATCTGAGCACAGCTGGGCGCCGTATATGCACTATGGGGGTAGCTCTGATACCAGCCAGATGCAACCCACGGCCATATAGGACCTACAGGCGATGTTCTTGAGTCGATATATGTCGATCTGAGCACAGCTGGGCCCCGTATATACGGCATGTGGGTGGCTCTGATACCAGCCAAATGCAACCCACGGCAATATAGGACCTACAGGCGATGTTCTTGAGTCGATATATGTCGATCTGAGCACAGCTGGGCCCCGTATATACGGCATGTGGGTGGCTCTGATACCAGCCAGATGCAACCCACGGCCACATAGGACCTACAGGCGATGTTCTTGAGTCGATATATGTCGATCTGAGCACAGCTGGGCCCCCGTATATACGGCATGTGGGTGGCTCTGATATCAGCCAGATCCAACCCACGGCCATATAGGACCTACAGGCGATGTTCTTGAGTCGATATATGTCGATATGAGCTCCGCTATGCCCTGTATATGCAGCATGTGGCAGGCTCTGATTCCAGCAAGATGCAACCCACGGGCATATAGGACCTACAGACGATGTTTCTGGGTCTATATATGTCGATCTGAGCACAGCTGGGCCCCGTATATACGGTATGTGGGTGGCTCTGATACCAGCCAGCTGCAACCCACGGCCATATAGGACCTACAGGCGATGTTCTTGAGTCGATATATGTCGATCTGAGCATAGCTGGGCCACGTATATACAGCATGGGGGTAGCTGTGATACCAGCCAGCTGCAACCCACGGCTATATAGGACCTACAGGCGATGTTCTTGAGTCGATATATGTCAATTTGAGCACAGCTGGGCCCCGTATATACAGCATGGGGGTAGCTCTGATACCAGCCAGATGCAACCCACGGCCATATAGGACCCTCAGACGATGTTCTTGAGTCAATATATGTCGATCTGAGCACAGCTGGGCGCCGTATATACAGCATGGGGGTAGCTCTGATACCAGCCAGATGCAACCCACGGCCATATAGGACCTACAGGCGATGTTCTTGAGTCGATTTATGTAGATCTGAGCACAGCTGGGCCCCGTATATACGGCATGTGGGTGGCTCTGATACCAGCCAGCTGCAACCCACGGCCATATAGGACCTACAGGCGATGTTCTTGAGTCGATATATGTCGATCTGAGCACAGCTCGGCCACGTATATACAGCATGGGGGTAGCTGTCCTACCAGCCAGCTGCAACCCACGGCTATATAGGACCTACAGGCGATGTTATTGAGTCGATGTATGTCGATCTGAGCACAGCTGGGCCCCGTATATACAGCATGGGAGTAGCTCTGATACCAGCCAGATGCAACCCACGGCCTGTGACGAGAGCGCTGGTCGCTCAGCGTGCCGGCAGCGCACCGTGCGCTACGAAGATGCTGCGCGACCAGCGGTGCGCTCTCGTCAGGTCCCCTCTACTTTGGCTCCCACCGCCGCCAATCCCACCGCCACCGTTCCACCACCAACACAACCTTTTCTGTTCCCCACCGCCGTGTCTGGCTATAAAAGCGCTGCACAGAACCAGCATAGCCAGAAGAGCACCGACTCCTCTCAACCACCCCCTGACACAAGGCCCTTGCGAGTTTAAACACCCTGTGGTCTAGTCAGGTTTTCCTACCGCCCCCAAGTCCAGCAGAGGCCTGTGGTTTCTCGGCCCCGGCTGGCAATCCCGACCGCACCGTACCGCCGCCTCTCCCGTCGCCGTGCCGCCGACCTCGCTATACATAATTATTGTTGGAATCGTTTTATTTTATTTGGGTTATTTTACAAGAGTACATTTTATTTTGGTTTTGAATAAATTTTTATTTTATACTGTTTATTTTTCTCATTTGTGACTCCCCTGGGCCCACCCACGTCACAAATTGGCGCCCGAGCAGGCTTCCGCAACGCCAATTACGGTCCCGTCGATCAGCACCGTGGATGCCGTATCCGTCCAGACGACACCCACATCGCATATTGGCACCAGAACACGTTTGCCGACTACCGCTCCGCCAAACTAAGGCAACGTCTAGAAGGTGTCCGAGTAGGCTTATTACCTCCTACGTGGACACAACCACCTACCCGCCCAGACGACGCCGCCCGACACGCATTGACCCGTCTCCGGTGTAATATAAACGTTCCGCAGGTCCTAGCCGTCCGATACTATCAGCCATGGAGGAACCCAAGGGTGTCTGGAAGTTCACGGACACCTCCGCCGAAGAGAGCACCCTGGAAACTGAACCACCAGGTCGATCCACACCGCCACCCCCGCAACCTCCGCCAGCAAACCCCGCAACACCATCTTCAGCACTGGCAGTCGAGCTAGTCCGCCGCTGGGGCATCTTCTTCGAAGGCCACGGTGACCCCATCGCATTCCTGGAGCAGGTCGACGAACTCCAGCAGTGCTACGGCGTCACGAACAGCTACCTACACAAAGCGATGCCACAGCTACTGCGAGGAACGGCGCTACTATGGTTCCGTAACAACCGCAGCTCCTGGAACTCATGGGAAGACTTCGTCGCCGCCTTCAGGGATATGTATCTGCCCCAGGACTACGAGTTCCGCATGGAGGAGGAAATCCGTAGCAGGAAACAAAGGCCGAGAGAATCTGCAAAAGAATTCGTTATTGAACTACAAACGTTAATCCGCCGGCTCGGAAAGATCTCGCAACGCGAAGAGATCCAAATATTACACAGAAATATGAGGCCGACACTCAGGAGATTTATAACCATAACGAACATCTCGACAGTGTCATAATTACTAATTAATATGAGAGAATAGGAAGAGCTGGAGAAGGAGATAGGTACCCACCAGGTACCTCCAACACGTCAGAGTGAGGCCGTCCCGTCCACTAGCAGAAGCCAACCGTCCGGAGTGCCAGCCGCCACCGTCTGCTTCCGCTGCGGCCAACATGGGCATCTCCGAATGCAGTGCCGAAACAAACCCAAGCTATTCTGTTCCAGGTGTGGTACAGAGGGCATCATGTCCCGAGACTGCCGCTGCTCCTCGGGAAACGCCAGCAGGGGCGATGCTACTCGCGGCACTCACCCCTGATTCCATCCACTATAGAGCGAGGAACACTATGTATGTCAGACAACACAAAAGAAACCACCGATATCCGACCAATACTTCCGATTAGGATAAAGAACACCTCGTTCTCCGCTCTACTAGATACAGGGTCGGAAAAATCTTACGTGAGCATATCCACGTTGGGAGCATTGGGCATCCATCCGTCGCCAACCCGTTTCCAACACTACGTCCGACTGGCCGACGGCCGGGAAACCCAAGTCGGGGGCAGCAGCACCATAACGTGGTCACATGGAGAACAATCGTTCAAGGATGACTTCCACTGCCTGCCCAGCCTAGCCGCCGATGTCATTATGGGAGCAGACATCCTAACGAAGTACAAAATTTCCTTCAGCTACGATCACACACATAACAGAACAAGAATTACACCACAAGTTCCATACCAACATCACCAAGGAAACAACAGCTGCTCCATCGACCGAAAGCCATACACCATAACCGTGAACGAAGACAAAACTCTGAAAGAATTTTTGGCGTCCGAGCTACCGAAGTTCAGCAGCAAGTGTGGCACAACACCGCTAATTCAACACCAGATCCGAATCACTGATACCGTCCCAATAAAACAACGCCACAGACCGCTGAACCCAAAAATGTCTGCCGCAATCGATAAGGAAATCAGTTCCATGCTGGCCGATGGCGTCATTGAACCATCCCAGAGTCCCTGGAGTTCCCCCGTCGTGATGGTGAAAAAGAGCGACGGAAACCTGCGATTTTGCGTCGATTTTAGGAAGCTGAACGCAGTCAGTGTAAAGGATGCTTACCCGCTACCACAAATCAACGCAATCCTTGACAAACTTCGCGAGGCCAGATACATCTCAACGCTGGACCTCAAACAGGGATACTGGCAGATTCCATTATCGGCATCCAGCAAGCCATTAACAGCGTTCACCATCCCCGGGAAAGGACTTTTTCAATTCCGCACCATGCCGTTCGGACTACACTCTGCCCCAGCCACGTTCCAGAGACTACTAGACACGATAATCGGTGCAGACTTGGAACCACGAGCATTCGCCTATCTGGATGACATAATTGTATTAGGGAAAACACTCACAGAACATATGGAGACATTACAAACCATTTTCCGCCGACTACGTCAAGCAAACCTGAGGCTAAACCTGGAAAAATGCAAATTCGGCTGCAAAAGCATCAAATACCTAGGGCACATAGTCTCCGAAGAGGGCATAGCCACGGACCCCGAGAAGACCGCCGCCCTACAACAGTTTCTACCGCCGAAATCCGTAAGGGAACTACGCCGTTTTCTGGGAGTCGCTTCGTGGTACCGCCGATTCGTGCCAAACTTCGCAGAGGTAGCCAACCCACTGCACCAACTGCTAAAGAAAAATATAAAATTTAAATGGACACAACAACACGAAGACCGTTTTAATAATCTGAAGAACTGCCTAACCTCCAGTCCAATTTTATCGTGCCCGGATTTCAACCGGACCTTCACCCTGCAGACCGACGCGTCAAACGAGGGACTAGGAGCAGCATTGGTCCAGTACGACACCTCCGGAGAACACGTGATTGCCTATGCAAGCCGCTCACTATCAGCCGCAGAGAGTAATTACTCCACCACCGAAAAAGAATGCCTGGCAATCGTCTGGGGGATCCAGAAGATGCGTCAATACCTGGAAGGGTACAAATTTAAAGTGGCTACCGACCACCAGTCACTAACATGGTTGAACAACCTACAGAGTCCAACCGGAAGAATCGCGAGATGGGCGATGTTCCTCCAGCAGTTCGACTTTGAAATCACCTACCGCCGGGGTCAACTGAACCGAATCGCAGACGCACTGTCCAGACAACCATCCGCCGAGCAAACCGCACCAGATAACCAGGATGCAGACCAGTGGCCGAATATCAGCATCTTGGAGGAACAGACCTGCCCCTGGTACTCAACCCTCATGAAGAAGGTACAGGAGAACCCACAACAGTTCTCGGAGTATAGGATTGAGGATGGAACTTTGTACCGGCATTTTTGGGACCCCATGGAGTGGAAAGAAGACCTGGCAGCACATCCGTGGAAACGCTGCATACCGAAGCCCCTCCGACCGAACATACTGCAGCAGTTCCACGATAGCCCCGCCGCTGGCCACCTGGGGATAAGCAAGACGATAAATAGGATCGCCCATCAACACTATTGGCCAGCAATGAACCAAGACATAACCCGTTATGTCAGGCAATGCACAAAATGCCAAAAATTTAAAACGGACCAACGAAGCCCAGCGGGAAAGATGTGCTTACCAATCATACCGGGGCCATGGCACACTATATCCACAGACCTGATTGGGCCCCTCCCAAAATCACCGCGAGGGCACTGCTACATCGTGGTATTCCAGGACAGATTTACAAAATGGACCGAGACTATGCCACTACGAAGAGCCACCGCTGCCACCGTCGGAAAAGCACTGTTAGAGCTGGTGATATTCAGATTTGGAAGGCCACACCGAGTCATCTGCGACAACGGCTCCCAATTTGACTGCAAAGAATTCCGAAACCTTATGAAAGAACTAGGCTGTCAGCTCAAATACACAACACCATATACCCCACAAGCAAACCCGGTAGAAAGGGCCAACCGAACTATCAAAACAATGATTAGCCAGTTCACAGAAGGCAACCATCGGAATTGGGACACAAATCTGGCCGCAATCACTTACGCCCTCAACACTGCAAGGCAGGAATCGACTGGCTTCACACCCGCGTTCCTCAACTTTGGGAGAGAACCAGAGCTGCCATACTGCCTACAACCAAACCCACCAAATCAGGAGATGGACAACACAGAAGATCGAGTTAGTAAACTTAAAACATTAGAGGATACATACCAGTTAGTTAAGCTCAACCTGGCTAAAGCGTTTACCTCCCAGAGCAAACACTATAACCTGAGGCGACGAGAATGGAGATGTCGGATTGGAGACCGGGTGTGGAAACGACACCATGTCCTTTCGTCCGCTGGAGATGGAATAGCGGCTAAGCTGGCCGAAAAGTATACCGGACCATACACCGTCACCACCGTTCACTCGCCGGTAATATACACCCTGAAGGACGACAAGAACAAGAAGGTCCACCGGGTGCATATTAAAGATCTAAAACCGGCACACGAATAAAAAAAATAATAATAATAATAAAAAGGGGACATACATACGGGCAGGTGTCAAAATTTTTTTCTCGACGTAACCGCATTTTGTTGCAAAACCTAAATCATGTACTCCCCGCAAATCGTACCCGGAATTCTTTCTCCTTTACCGGAAACTCCGCCGAAACCAAACTACACGCTGTTACATTCACCCCTGACCGTACCTAAAATACTCTCGCCACTTCCGGATACCCCGAAAAAACTCAACCATCAGGAATGTTCATCCCAGGACAAGCAGGCCGGAGCTGTGTCATCTGCACTGTCAGATCCTCCACGTCGTGGTCCTCAGACTTCCTCCACCCGACAGCGCTTCCGGGAGCTATTCGGGAGTGATTCCGATACGGAACAACCCCCAGCTACCAGAGGAAATATATGTCCGCTGACAATCTTGCCTCCGCAGGGGACCTTTAAAAACACCACACTTAATGCACAGCAGCCCGAAGACAATGCCCGATATCTACCAGCAACACCAAAGGCTCACTATACCGCAACCACGCTGGAACAGACCTATATCTCACCACCGACCATCGCCGGAAATTGGCCGGTATACACACCGCCGGCAATGAAGGGTTCACTGCCGCTAACGCCAAGAACACCGGAACACCTGCGTCCGGTTTCACTAATGGTACAGATCCCGCTCACCGCTCTGCGCCCGCCAAATCACCCGACTACCAGAAGATGTCGCGTCCGCCTGGGAAAAGGCGAACATGCCCGTCGGATCACCATCCCTGCCGACCGCAACCCAGCGTCCGATATCACACCGCTATAACCCTACCGCAGCCAGAGTTACCGTTGTTTTTTTTCTCCCATATATATATATATATTAATTTAGGTTTATTTATTTTATTTTATTTTATTTTTCTCTTTGTTAGTTATTTTTATATGTTTGTATCGGCTCCTTCGAACCCAGAAATCCGTGTCCTGATCCCCATCCACGTATTCCTCTAGGAAGTCGGGGGGGTGTGACGAGAGCGCTGGTCGCTCAGCGTGCCGGCAGCGCACCGTGCGCTACGAAGATGCTGCGCGACCAGCGGTGCGCTCTCGTCAGGTCCCCTCTACTTTGGCTCCCACCGCCGCCAATCCCACCGCCACCGTTCCACCACCAACACAACCTTTTCTGTTCCCCACCGCCGTGTCTGGCTATAAAAGCGCTGCACAGAACCAGCATAGCCAGAAGAGCACCGACTCCTCTCAACCACCCCCTGACACAAGGCCCTTGCGAGTTTAAACACCCTGTGGTCTAGTCAGGTTTTCCTACCGCCCCCAAGTCCAGCAGAGGCCTGTGGTTTCTCGGCCCCGGCTGGCAATCCCGACCGCACCGTACCGCCGCCTCTCCCGTCGCCGTGCCGCCGACCTCGCTATACATAATTATTGTTGGAATCGTTTTATTTTATTTGGGTTATTTTACAAGAGTACATTTTATTTTGGTTTTGAATAAATTTTTATTTTATACTGTTTATTTTTCTCATTTGTGACTCCCCTGGGCCCACCCACGTCACAGGCCATATAGGACCTACAGGCGATGTTCTTTAGTCGATATATGTCGATCTGAGCACAGCTGGGCCACGTATATACAGCCTGGGGGTAGCTCTGATACCAGCCAGCTGCAACCCACTGCCATATAAGACCCACAGGCGATGTTCTTGAGTCGATATATGTCGATCTGAGCACAGCTGGGCCTCGTATATACAGCACCATGCTGTATATACGAGGCCCTGATACCTGATACCGAGCTCTGATACCAGCCAGATGCAACCCACGGCCATATAGGACCTACAGCCGATGTTCTTGAGTCGATATATGTCGATCTGAGCACAGCTGGGCGCCGTATATGCACTATGGGGGTAGCTCTGATACCAGCCAGATGCAACCCACGGCCATATAGGACCTACAGGCGATGTTCTTGAGTCGATATATGTCGATCTGAGTAAAGCTGGGCCACGTATATACGGCATGTGGGTGGCTTTTATAACAGCCATATGCAACCCAAGGCCATATAGGACCTACAGGCGATGTTCTTGAGTCGATATATGTCGATCTGAGCACAGCTGGGCCCCGTATATACGGCATGTGGGTGGCTCTGATACCAGCCAGATGCAACCCACGGCAATATAGGACCTGCAGGCGATGTTTTTGAGTCGATATATGTCGATCTGAGCACAGCTGGGCCCCGTATATACGGCATGTGGGTGGCTCTGATACCAGCCAGATGCAACCCACGGCCATATAGGACCTACAGGCGATGTTCTTGAGTCGATATATGTCGATCTGAGCACAGCTGGGCCCCCGTATATACGGCATGTGGGTGGCTCTGATATCAGCCAGATCCAACCCACGGCCATATAGGACCTACAGGCGATGTTCTTGAGTCGATATATGTCGATCTGAGCACCGCTATGCACCGTATATGCAGCATTGGGGCCGCTCCGACGCCAGCCAGGTGCAACCTATGCCCATATAGGACCTACAGGCGATGTTCTTGAGTCGATATATGTCGATATGAGCTCCGCTATGCCCTGTATATGCAGCATGTGGCAGGCTCTGATTCCAGCAAGATGCAACCCACGCGCATATAGGACCTACAGACGATGTTTCTGAGTCGATATATGTCGATCTGAGCACAGCTGGGCCCCGTATATACAGCATGGGGGTAGCTGTGATACCAGCCAGCTGCAACCCACGGCTATATAGGACCTACAGGCGATGTTCTTGAGTCGATATATGTCGATCTGAGCACAGCTGGGCTCCGTATATACAGCATGGGGGTAGCTCTGATACCAGCCAGATGCAACCCTCGGCCACATAGGACCTACAGGCGATGTTCTTGAGTCGATATATGTCGATCTGAGCACAGCTGGGCCCCGTATATACGGCATGTGGGTGGCTCTGATACTAGCCAGATGCAACCCACGGCCATATAGGACCTACAGGTGATGTTCTTGAGTCGATATATGTCGATCTGAGCACAGCTGGGCTACGTATATACAGCATGGGGGTAGCTGTGCTACCAGCCAGCTGCAACCCACGGCTATATAGGACCTACAGGCGATGTTATTGAGTCGATATATGTCGATCTGAGCACAGCTGGGCCCCGTATATACAGCATGTGGGTGGCTCTGATATCAGCCAGATGCAACCCACGGCCATATAGGACCTACAGGCGATGTTCTTTAATCGATATATGTCGATCTGAGCACAGCTGGGCCACGTATATACAGCCTGGGGGTAGCTCTGATACCAGCCAGCTGCAACCCACGGCCATATAAGACCCACAGGCGATGTTCTTGAGTCGATATATGTCGATCTGAGCACAGCTAGGCCTCGTATATACAGCATGGTGGTAGCTCTGATACCAGCCAGATGCAACCCACGGCCATATAGGACCTACAGCCTATGTTCTTGAGTCGATATATGTCGATTTGAGCACAGCTGGGCGCCGTATATGCACTATGGGGGTAGCTCTAATACCAACCAAATGCAACCCACTGCCATATAGGACCTACAGGCGATGTTCTTGAGTCGATATATGTCGATCTGAGCAAAGCTGGGCCCCGTATATACGGAATGTGGGTGGCTCTGATACCAGCCATATTCAACCCACGGCCATATAGGACCTACAGGCGATGTTCTTGAGTCGATATATGTCGATCTGAGCACAGCTGGTCCCCGTATATACGGCATGTGGGTGGCTCTGATATCAGCCAGATGCAACCCACGGCCATATAGGACCTACAGGCGATGTTCTTGAGTCGATATATGTCGATCTGAGCACAGCTGGGCCCCGTATATACGGCATGTGGGTGGCTCTGATATCAGCCAGATGCAACCCACAGCCATATAGGACCTACAGGCGATGTTCTTGAGTCGATATATGTCGATCTGAGCACAGCTGGGCCCCCGTATATACGGCATGTGGGTGGCTCTGATATCAGCCAGATGCAACCCACGGCCATATAGGACTTACAGGCGATGTTCTTGAGTTGATATATGTCGATCTGAGCACCGCTATGCACCGTATATGCAGCATTGGGGCCGCTCCGACACCAGTCAGGTGCAACCTATGCCCATATAGGACCTACAGGCGATGTTCTTGAGTCGATATATGTCGATATGAGCTCCGCTATGTCCTGTATATGCAGCATGTGGCAGGCTCTGATTCCAGCAAGATGCAACCCACGGGCATAAAGGACCCACAGGCGATGTTTTTGAGTCGATATATGTCGATCTGAGCAGAGCTGGGCGCCGTATATACAGCATGGGGGTAGCTCTGATACCAGCCAGATGCAACCCACGGCCATATAGGACCTACAGGCAATGTTTTTGAGTCGATATATGTCGATCTGAGCACAGCTGAGCGCCATATATACAGCATGGGGGTATCTCTGATACCAGCCAGATGCAATCCACGGCCATATAGGACCTACAGGCGATGTTCTTGAGTCGATATATGTCGATCTGAGCACAGCTGGGCGCCGTATATACAGCATGGGGGTATCTCTGATACCAGCCAGATGCAACCCACGGCCATATAGCACCTACAGGCGATGTTCTTGAGTCGATATGTGTCGATCTGAGCACAGCTGGGCCCCGTATATACGGCATGTGGGTGGCTCTGATACCAGCCAGATGCAACCCACGGCCATATAGGACCTACAGGCGATGTTCTTGTGTCGATATATGTCGATCTGAGCGCAGCTGGGCCCCGTATATACGGCATGTGGGTGGCTCTGATACCAGCCAGATGCAACCCACGGCCATATAGGACCTACAGGCGATGTTTTTGAGTCGATATATGTCGATCTGAGCACAGCTGGGCGCCGTATATATAGCATGGAGGTATCTCTGATACCAGCCAGATGCAATCCACGGCCATATAAGACCTACAGGCGATGTTCTTGAGTCGATATATGTCGATCTGAGCACAGCTGGGCGCCGTATATACAGCATGGGGGTATCTCTGATACCAGCCAGATGCAACCCAAGGCCATATAGCACCTACAGGCGATGTTCTTGAGTCGATATATGTCGATCTGAGCACAGCTGGGCCCCGTATATACGGCATGTGGGTGGCTCTGATACCAGCCAGATGCAACCCACGGCCATATAGGACCTACAGGCGATGTTCTTGAGTCGATATATGTCGATCTGAGCACAGCTGGGCTCCGTATATACAGCATGGGGGTAGCACTGATACCAGCCAGATGTAACCCACGGCCATATAGGACCTACAGGCGATGTTCTTGAGTCGATATATGTCGATATGAGCACAGCTGGGCGCCGTATATACAGCATGGGGGTAGCTCTGATACCAGCCAGATGCAACCCACGGCCATATAGCACCTACAGGCGATGTTCTTGAGTCGATATATGTCGATCTGAGCACAGCTGGGCCACGTATATACAGCCTGGGGGTAGCTCTGATACCAGCTAGCTGCAACCCACTGCCATATAAGACCCACAGGCGATTTTCTTGAGTCGATATATGTCGATCTGAGCACAGCTGGGCCTGGTATGTACAGCATGGGGGTAGATCTGATACCAGCCAGATGCAACCCACGGCCATATAGGACCTACAGGCGATGTTCTTGAGTCGATATATGTCGATCTGAGCACAGCAGGGCCCCGTATATATGGCATGTGGGTAGCTCTGAACCAGCAAGATGCAACCCACGGCCATATAGGACCTACAGGCGATGTTCTTGAGTCGATATCTGTCGATCTAAGCACAGCTGGCCCCGTATATACGGCATGTGAGTGGCTCTGAACCAGCAAGATGTTACCCACGGCCATATAGGACCTACAGGCGATGTTCTTGATTCGATATATGTCGATCTGAGCACAGCTGGGCCCCCGTATATACGGCATGTGGGTGGCTCTGATATCAGCAAGATGCAACCCACGGGCATATAGGACCTACAGGCGCTGTTTTTGAGTCGATATATGTCGATCTGAGCACAGCTGGGCGCCGTATATACAGTATGGGGGTAGCTCTGATACCAGCCAGATGCAACCCACGGCCATATAGGACCTACAGGCGATGTTTTTGAGTCGATATATGTCGATCTGAGCACAGCTGGGCGCCGTATATATAGCATGGGGGGTATCTCTGATACCAGCCAGATGCAATCCACGGCCATATAGGACCTACAGGCGATGTTCTTGAGTCGATATATGTCGATCTGAGCACAGCTGGGCGCCGTATATACAGCATGGGGGTAGCACTGATACCAGCCAGATGTAACCCACGGCCATATAGGACCTACAGGCGATGTTCTTGAGTCGATATATGTCGATCTGAGCACAGCTGGGCCCCCGTATAGACGGCATGTGGGTGGCTCTGATACCAGCCAGATGCAACCCACGGCCACATAGGACCTACAGGCGAGGTTCTTGATTCGATATATGTCGATCTGAGCACAGCTGGGCCCCCGTATATACGGCATGTGGGTGGCTTTGATATCAGCAAGATGCAACCCACGGGCATATAGGACCTACAGGCGCTGTTTTTGAGTCGATATATGTCGATCTGAGCACAGCTGGGCCCCGTATACACGCCATGTGGGTGGCTCTGATACCAGCCAGATGCAACCCACGGCCATATAGGACCTACAGGCGATGTTCTTGAGTCGATATATGTCGATCTGAGCACAGCTGGGCGCCCTATATACAGCATGGGGGTAGCACTGATACCAGCCAGATGTAACCCACGGCCATATAGGACCTACAGGCGATGTTCTTGAGTCGATATATGTCGATATGAGCACAGCTGGGCGCCGTATATACAGCATGGGGGTATCTCTGATACCAGCCAGATGCAACCCACGGCCATATAGCACCTACAGGCGATGTGCTTGAGTCGATATATGTCGATCTGAGCACAGCTGGGCCCCGTATATACGTCATGTGGGTGGCTCTGATACCAGCCAGATGCAACCCACGGCCATATGGGACCTACAGGCGATGTTCTTGAGTCGATATATGTCGATCTGAGCACAGCTGGGCCCCCGTATAGACGGCATGTGGGTGGCTCTGATACCAGCCAGATGCAACCCACGGCCATATAGGACCTACAGGCGATGTTCTTGATTCGATATATGTCGATCTGAGCACAGCTGGGCCCCCGTATATACGGCATGTGGGTGGCTCTGATATCAGCAAGATGCAACTCACGGGCATATAGGACCTACAGGCGCTGTTTTTTAGTCGATATATGTCGATCTGAGCACAGCTGGGCCACGTATATACAGCCTGGGGGTAGCTCTGATACCAGCCAGCTGCAACCCACGGCCATATAAGACCCACAGGCGATTTTCTTGAGTCGATATATGTCGATCTGAGCACAGCTGGGCCACGTATATACAGCATGGGGGTAGCTCTGATACCAGCCAGATGCAACCCACGGCCAAATAGGACCTACAGGCGATGTTCTTGAGTCGATATATGTCGATCTGAGCACAGCAGGGCCCCGTATATACGGCATGTGGGTGGCTCTGAACCAGCAAGATGCAACCCACGGCCATATAGGACCTACAGGCGATGTTCTTGAGTCGATATCTGTCGATCTAAGCACAGCTGGGCCCCGTATATACGGCATGTGGGTGGCTCTGATACCAGCCAGATGCAACCCACGGCCATATAGGACCTACAGACGATGTTCTTGATTCGATATATGTCGATCTGAGCACAGCTGGGCCCCCGTATATACGGCATGTGGGTGGGTCTGATATCAGCCAGATGCAACCCAGGGCCATATAGGACCTACAGGCAATGTTGTTGAGTCGATATATATATATATATATATATATCGATCTGAGCACAGCTGGGCCCCGTATATACAGCATGGGGGTAGCTCTGATACCAGCCAGATGCAACCCACGGCCATGTAGGACCTACAAGCGATGTTCTTGAGTCGATATATGTCGATCTGCGCACAGCTGGGCACCGTATATACAGCATGGGGGTAGCACTGATACCAGTCAGATGCAACCCACGGCCATATAGGACCTACAGGCGATGTTCTTGAGTCGATATATGTCGATCTGAGCACAGCTGGGCCCCGTATATATGGCATGTAAGTATTTCTGATACCAGCCAGCTACAACCCACGGCCATATAGGACCTACAGGCGATGTTCTTGAGTCGATATATGTCGATCTGAGCACAGCTGGGCCCCCGTATAGACGGCATGTGGGTGGCTCTGATATCAGCCAGATGCAACCCACGGCCATATAGGACCTACAGGCGATGTTCTTGAGTCGATATATGTCGATCTGAGCACCGCTGGGCGCCGTATATACAGCATGGGGGTAGCACTGATACCAGCCAGATGTAACCCACGGCCATATAGGACCTACAGGCGATGTTCTTGAGTCGATATATGTCGATATGAGCACAGCTGGGCGCCGTATATACAGCATGGGGGTAGCTCTGATACCAGCCAGATGCAACCCACGGCCATATAGCACCTACAGGCGATGTTCTTGAGTCGATATATGTCGATCTGAGCACAGCTGGGCCACGTATATACAGCCTGGGGGTAGCTCTGATACCAGCCAGCTGCAACCCACGGCCATATAAGACCCACAGGCGATTTTCTTGAGTCGATATATTTCGATCTGAGCACAGCTGGGCCTCGTATATACAGCATGGGGGTAGCTCTGATACCAGCCAGATGCAACCCACGGCCATATAGGACCCACAGGCGATGTTCTTGAGTCGATATATGTCGATCTGAGCACAGCAGGGCCCCGTATATACGGCATGTGGGTGGCTCTGAACCAGCAAGATGCAACCCACGGCCATATAGGACCTACAGGCGATGTTCTTGAGTCGATATCTATCGATCTAAGCACAGCTGGGCCCCGTATATACGGCATGTGGGTTGCTCTGATACCAGCCAGATTCAACCCACGGCCATATAGGACCTACAGGCGATTTTCTTGATTCGATATATGTCGATCTGAGCACAGCTGGGCCCCCGTATATACGGCATGTGGGTGGGTCTGATATCAGCCAGATGCAACCCAGGGCCATATAGGACCTACAGGCGATGTTGTTGAGTCGATATATGTCGATCTGAGCACAGCTGGGCACCGTATATACAGCATGGGGGAAGCTCTGATACCAGCCAGATGCAACCCACGGCCATATAGGACCTACAGGCGATGTTCTTGAGTCGATATATGTCGATCTGCGCACAGCTGGGCGCCGTATATACAGCATGGGGGTAGCACTGATACCAGTCAGATGCAACCCACGGCCATATAGGACCTACAGGCGATGTTCTTGAGTCGATATATGTCGATCTGAGCACCGCTATGCACCGTATATGCAGCATTGGGGCCGCTCCGACACCAGCCAGGTGCAACCTAGGCCCATATAGGACCTACAGGTGATGTTCTTGAGTCGATATATGTCGATATGAGCTCCGCTATGCCCTGTATATGCAGCATGTGGCAGGCTCTGATTCCAGCAAGATGCAACCCACGGGCATATAGGACCTACAGGCGATGTTTTTGAGTCGATATATGTCGATCTGAGCACAGCTGGGCGCCGTATATACAGCATGGGGGTAGCTCTGATACCAGCCAGATGCAACCCACGGCCATATAGGACCTACAGGCGATGTTTTTGAGTCGATATATGTCGATCTGAGCACAGCTGGGCGCTGTATATACAGCATGGGGGTATCTCTGATACCAGCCAGATGCAATCCACGGCCATATAGGACCTACATGCGATGTTCTTGAGTCGATATATGTCGATCTGAGCACAGCTGGACGCCGTATATACAGCATGGGGGTATCTCTGATACCAGCCAGATGCAACCCACGGCCATATAGCACCTACAGGCGATGTTCTTGAGTCGATATATGTCGATCTGAGCACAGCTGGGCCCCGTATATACGGGATGTGGGTGGCACTGATACCAGCCAGATGCAACCCACGGCCATATAGGACCTTCAGGCGATGTTCTTGAGTCGATATATGTCGATCTGAGCACAGCTGGGCCACGTATATACAGCATGGAGGTAGCTCTGATACCAGCCAGATGCAACCCACAGCCATATAGGATCTACAGGCGATGTTCTTGAGTCGATATATGTCGATCTGAGCACATCTGGGCCCCGTATATACAGCATGGGGGTAGCTCTGATACCAGCCAGATGCAACCTACGGCCATATAGGACCTACATGCGATGTTCTTGAGTCTACATATATCGATCTGAGCACAGCTTGGCGCCGTATATACAGCATGGGGGTAGTACTGATACTAGCCAGATGCAACCCACGGCCATATAGGACCTACAGGCGATGTTTTTGAGTCGATATATGTCGATCTGAGCACAGCTGGGCGCCGTATATACAGCATGGGGGTAGCTCTGATACCAGCCAGATGCAACCCACGGCCATATAGGACCTACAGGCGATGTTTTTGAGTCGATATATGTCGATCTGAGCACAGCTGGGCGCTGTATATACAGCATGGGGGTATCTCTGATACCAGCCAGATGCAATCCACGGCCATATAGGACCTACATGCGATGTTCTTGAGTCGATATATGTCGATCTGAGCACAGCTGGGCCACGTATATACAGCATGGAGGTAGCTCTGATACCAGCCAGATGCAACCCACAGCCATATAGGATCTACAGGGGATGTTCTTGAGTCGATATATGTCGATCTGAGCACAGCTGGGCCCCGTATAAACGGCACGTGGGTGGCTCTGATACCAGCCAGATGCAACCCACGGCCATATAGGACCTACAGGCGATGTTCTTGAGTCGATATATGTCGATCTGAGCACAGCTGGGCCCCGTATATACGGCATGTGGGTGGCTCTGATACCAGCCAGATGCAACCCACGGCCATATAGGACCTACAGGCGATGTTCTTGAGTCGATATATGTCGATCTGAGCACCGCTATGCACCGTATATTGCAGCATTGGGGCCGCTCCGACACCAGCCAGGTGCAACCTATGCCCATATAGGACCTACAGGCGATGTTCTTGAGTCGATATATGTCGATATGAGCTCCGCTATGCCCTGTATATGCAGCATGTGGCAGGCTCTGATTCCAGCAAGATGCAACCCACGGGCATATAGGACCTTCAGGCGATGTTTTTGTGTCAATATATGTCGATCTGAGCACAGCTGGGCGTCGTATATACAGCATGGGGGTATCTCTGATACCAGCCAGATGCAATCCACGGCCATATAGGACCTACAGGCGATGTTCTTGAGTCGATATATGTCGATCTGAGCACAGCTGGGCGCCGTATATACAGCATGGGGGTATCTCTGATCCCAGCCAGATGCAACCCACGGCCATATAACACCTACAGGCGATGTTCTTGAGTCGATATATGTCGATCTGAGCACCGCTATGCACCGTATATTGCAGCATTGGGGCCGCTCCGACACCAGCCAGGTGCAACCTATGCCCATATAGGACCTACAGGCGATGTTCTTGAGTCGATATATGTCGATCTGAGCACCGCTATGCACCGTATATTGCAGCATTGGGGCCGCTCCGACACCAGCCAGGTGCAACCTATGCCCATATAGGACCTACAGGCGATGTTCTTGAGTCGATATATGTCGATCTGAGCACCGTATATGCAGCATTGTGGCCGCTCCGACACCAGCCAGGTGCAACCTATGCCCATATAGGACCTACAGGCGATGTTCTTGAGTCGATATTTGTCGATATGAGCTCCGTTATGCCCTGTATATGCAGCATGTGGGTAGCTCTGATACCAGCCAGATGCAACCCACGGGCATATAGGACCTACAGGCGATATTCTTGAGTCGATATATGTCGATCTGAGCACAGCTGGGCCACGTATATACAGCATGGGGGTAGATGTGATACCAGCCAGCTGCAACCCACGGCCATATAGGACCTACAGGTGATGTTCTTGAGTCGATATATGTCGATCTGAGCACAGCTGGGCCCCGCATATACAGCATGGCGGTAGCTCTGATACCAGCCAAATGCAACCCACGGCCATATAGGACCTACAGGCGATGTTCTTGAGTCGATATATGACGATCTGAGCACAGCTGGGCGCCGTATATACAGCATGGGGGTAGCTCTTATACCAGCTAGATGCAACCCACGGCCATATAGGACCTACAGGCGATGTTCTTCAGTCGATATATGTCGATCTGAGCACTGCTCGGCCCCGTATATACGGCATGTGGGTGGCTCTGATACCAGCCAGATGCAACCCACGGCCATATAGGACCTGTAGGCGATGTTCTTGAGTCGATATATGTCGATCTGAGCACAGCTGGGCCACGTATATACAGCATGGAGGTAGCTCTGATACCAGCCAGCTGCAACCCACGTCCATATAGGACCTACAGGCGATGTTCTTGAGTCGATATATGTCGATCTGAGCACAGCTGGGCCCCGTATATACAGCATATGGGTAGCTGTGATACCAGCCAGCTGCAACCCACGGCTATATAGGACCTACAGGCGATGTTCTTGAGTCGATATATGTCGATCTGAGCACAGCTGGGCCCCGTATATACAGCATGGGGGTAGCACTGATACCAGCCAGATGCAACCCACGGCCATATAGGACCTACAGGCGATGTTCTTCAGTCGATATATATATATATATATATATATATATATATATATATCGATCTGAGCACAGCTGGGCGCCGTATATACAGCATGGGGGTAGCTCTGATATCAGCCAGATGTAACCCACGCCCATATAGGACCTACAGGCGATGTTCTTGAGTCGATATATGTCGATGTGAGCACAGCTGGGCCCCGTATATACGGCATGTGGGTGGCTCTGATACCAGCCAGATGCAACCCACGGCCATATAGGACCTACAGGCGATGTTCTTCAGTCGATATATATATATATATATATATATATATATATATATATATATATATCGATCTGAGCACAGCTGGGCGCCGTATATACAGCATGGGGGTAGCTCTGATATCAGCCAGATGTAACCCACGCCCATATAGGACCTACAGGCGATGTTCTTGAGTCGATATATGTCGATCTGAGCACAGCTGCGCCACGTATATACAGCATGGGGGTAGCTGTGATTCCAGCCAGCTGCAACCCACGGCTATATAGGACCTACAGGCGATGTTCTTGAGTCGATATATGTCGATCTGAGCACAGCTGGGCGCCGTATATACAGCATGGGGGTAGCTCTGATACCAGCTAGATGCAACCCACGGCCATATAGCACCTACAGGCGATGTTCTTGAGTCGATATATGTCGATCTGGGCACAGCTGGGCCCCGTATATACAGCATGGGGGTAGCTCTGATACCGGCCAGATGCAACCCACGGCCATATAGGACCTATAGGCGATGTTCTTGAGTCGATATATGTCGATATGAGCTCCGTTATGCCCTGTATATGCAGCATGCGGGTGGCTCTGATTCCAGCCAGATGCAACCCACGGGAATATAGGCCTTACAGGCGATGTTCTTGAGTCGATATATGTCGATCTGAGCACAGCTGGGCCCCGTATATACGGGATGTGGGTGGCACTGATACAAGCCAGATGCAACCCACGGCCATATAGGACCTACAGGCGATGTTCTTGAGTCGATATATGTCGATCTGAACACTGCTCGGCACCGTATATACGGCATGTGGGTGGCTCTGATACCAGCCAGATGCAATCCACGGCCATATAGGACCTTCAGGCGATGTTCTTGAGTCGATATATGTCGATCTGAGCACAGCTGGGCCACGTATATACAGCATGGGGGTAGCTCTGATACCAGCCAGCTGCAACCCACGGCCATATAGGACCTACAGGCGATGTTCTTGAGTCGATATATGTCGATCTGAGCACAGCTGGGCCCCGTATATACAGCATGGGGGTAGCTGTGATACCAGCCAGCTGCAACCCACGGCTATATAGGACCTACAGGCGATGTACTTGAGTCGATATATGTCGATCTGAGCACAGCTGGGCCCCGTATATACAGCATGGGGGTAGCTCTGATACCAGCCAGATGCATCCCACGGCCATATAGGACCTACAGGCGATGTTCTTCAGTCGATATATATATATATATATATATATATATATATATATATATATATCGATCTGAGCACAGCTGGGCGCCGTATATACAGCATGGGGGTAGCTCTGATATCAGCCTGATGTAACCCACGCCCATATAGGACCTACAGGCGATGTTCTTGAGTCGATATATGTCGATGTGAGCACAGCTGGGCCCCGTATATACGGCATGTGGGTGGCTCTGATACCAGCCAGCTGCAACCCACGGCCATATAGGACCTACAGGCAATGTTCTTAAGTCGATATATGTCGATCTGAGCACAGCTGCGCCACGTATATACAGCATGGGGGTAGCTGTGTTACCAGCCAGCTGCAACCCACGGCTATATAGGACCTACAGGCAATGTTCTTGAGTCGATATATGTCGATCTGAGCACAGCTGGGCGCCGTATATACAGCATGGGGGTAGCTCTGATACCAGCCAGATCCAACCCACGGCCATATAGGACCTACAGGCGATGTTCTTGAGTCGATATATGTCGATCTGAGCACAGCTGGGCGCCTTATATACAGCATGGGTGTAGCTCTGATACCAGCCAGATGCAACCCACGGCCATATAGGACCACAGGCGATGTTCTTGAGTCGATATATGTCGATCTGAGCACAGTTGGGCCCCGTATATACGGGATGTGGGTGGCACTGATACCAGCCAGATGCAACCCACGGCCATATAGGACCTACAGGCGATGTTCTTGAGTTGATATATGTCGATCTGAGCACAGCTGGACGCCGTATATACAGCATGGGGGTAGCTTTGATACCAGCCAGACGCAATCCACGGCCATATAGGACCTACAGGCGATGTTCTTGAGTCGATATATGTCCATCTGAGCACAGCTGGGTCCCATATATACGGCATGTGGGTGGCTCTGATTCCAGCCAGCTGCAACCCACGTTCATATAGGACCTACAGGCGATGTTCTTGAGTCGATATATGTCGATCTGAGCACAGCTGGGCCCCGTATATACGGGATGTGGGTGGCACTGATACCAGCCAGATGCAACCCATGGCCATATAGGACCTACAGGCGATGTTCTTGAGTCGATATATGTCGATCTGAGCACAGCTGGGCGCCGTATATACAGCATGGGGTCAGCTCTGATACCCGCCAGACGCAATCCACGGCCATATAGGACCTACAGGCGATGTTCTTGAGTCGATATATGTCGATCTGAGCACAACTGGGCGCCGTATATACAGCATGGGGGTAGCTCTGATACCAGCCAGATGCAACCCACGGCCATATAGGACCTACAGGCGATGTTCTTGAGTCGATATATGTCCATCTGAGCACAGCTGGGCCCCGTATATAAGCCATGTGGGTGGCTCTGATTCCAGCCACCTGCAACCCACGGCCATATAGGAACTACAGGCGATGTTCCTGAGTCGATATATGTCGATCTGATCACAGCTGGGCCCCGTATATACAGCATGGGGGTAGCTCTGATACCAGCCAGCTGCAACCCACGGCCATATAGGACCTAAAGGCGATGTTGTTGTGTCGATATATGTCGATCTGAACACAGCTGGGCCCCGTATATACAACATGGGGGTAGCTTTGATACCAGCCAGATGCAACCCACGGCCATATAGGACCTACCGGCGATGTTCTTGAGTCGATATATGTCGATCTGAGCACAGCTGGGCGCCGTATATACAGCATGGGGGTAGCTGTGATACCAGCCAGATGCAACCCACGGCCATATAGCACCTACAGGCGATGTTCTTGAGTCGATATATGTCGATCTGAGCACAGCTGGGCCCCGTATATACGGGATGTGGGTGGCACTGATACCAGCCAGATGCAACCCACGGCCATATAGGACCTACAGGCGATGTTCTTGAGTCGATATATGTCGATCTGAGCACAGCTGGGCGCCGTATATACAGCATGGGGGTAGCTTTGATACCAGCCAGACGCAATCCACGGCCATATAGGACCTACAGGCGATGTTCTTGAGTCGATATATGTCGATCTGAGCACAGCTGGGCGCCGTATATACAGCATGGGGGTAGGTCTGATACCAGCCAGATGCAACCCACGGCCATATAGGACCTACAGGCGATGTTCTTGAGTCGATATATGTCCATCTGAGCACCGCTGGGCCCCATATATACGGCATGTGGGTGGCTCTGATTCCAGCCAGCTGCAACCCACGGCCATATAGGAACTACAGGCGATGTTCTTGAGTCGATATATGTCGATCTGAGCACAGCTGGGCCCCGTATATACAGCATGGGGGTAGCTCTGATACCAGCCAGCTGCAACCCACGGCCATATAGGACCTACATTCGATGTTCTTGAGTCGATATATGTTGATCTGAGCACAGCTGGGCGCCGTATATACAGCATGGGGGTAGCTTTGATACCAGCCAGACGCAATCCACGGCCATATAGGACCTACAGGCGATGTTCTTGAGTCGATATATGTCGATCTGAGCACAGCTGGGCGCCGTATATACAGCATCGGGGTAGCTCTGATACCAGCCAGATGCAACCCACGGCCATATAGGACCTACAGGCGATGTTCTTGAGTCGATATATGTCCATCTGAGCACAGCTGGGCCCCATATAAACGGCATGTGGGTGGCTCTGATTCCAGCCAGCTGCAACCCACGGACATATAGGAACTACATGCGATGTTCTTGAGTCGATATATGTCGATCTGAGCACAGCTGGGCCACGTATATACAGCATGGGGGTAGCTGTGATATCAGCCAGCTGTAACCCACAGCTATATAGGACCTACAGGCGATGTTCTTGAGTCGATATATGTCGATCTGAGCACAGCTGGGCGCTGTATATACAGCATGGAGGTAGCTCTGATACCAGCCAGATCCAACCCACGGCCATATAGGACCTACAGGCGATGTTCTTGAGTCGATATATGCCGATCTGTGCACAGCTGGGCGCCGTATATACAGCATGGGGGTAGCTCTGATACAAGCCAGCTGCAACCCACGGCGATGTAGGACATACAGGCGATGTTCTTGTGTCGATATATGTCGATCTGAACACAGCTGGGCCCCGTATATACAACATGGGGGTAGCTTTGATACCAGCCAGATGCAACCCACGGCCAAATAGGACCTACAGGCGATGTTCTTGAGTCGATATATGTCGATCTGAGCACAGCTGGGCGCCGTATATACAGCATGGGGGTAGCTCTGATACTAGCCAGATGCAACCCACGGCCATATAGCACCTACAGGCGATGTTCTTGAGTCGATATATGTCGATCTGAGCACAGCTGGGCCCCGTATATACGGGATGTGGGTGGCACTGATACCAGCCAGATGCAACCCACGGCCATATAGGACCTTCAGGCGATGTTCTTGAGTCGATATATGTCGATCTGAGCACAGCTGGGCCACGTATATACAGCATGGAGGTAGCTCTGATACCAGCCAGCTGCAACCCACGGCCATATAGGACCTACAGGCGATGTTCTTGAGTCGATATATGTCGATCTGAGCACAGCTGGGCCCCGTCTATACAGCATATGGGTAGCTGTGATACCAGCCAGCTGCAACCCACGGCTATATAGGACCTACAGGCGATGTTCTTGAGTCGATATATGTCGATCTGAGCACAGCTGGGCCCCGTATATACAGCATGGGGGTAGCTCTGATACCAGCCAGATGCAAGCCACGGCCATATAGCACCTACAGGCGATGTTCTTGAGTCGATATATGTCGATCTGGGCACAGCTGGGCCCCGTATATACAGCATGGGGGTAGCTCTGATACCAGCCAGATGCAACCCACGGCCATATAGGACCTATAGGCGATGTTCTTGAGTCGATATATGTCGATATGAGCTCCGTTATGCCCTGTATATGCAGCATGCGGGTGGCTCTGATTCCAGCCAGATGCAACCCACGGGAATATAGGCCTTACAGGCGATGTTCTTGAGTCGATATATGTCGATCTGAGCACAGCTGGGCCACGTATATACAGCATGGGGGTAGCTGTGATACCAGCCAGCTGCAACCCACGGCCATATAGGACCTACAGGCGATGTTCTTGAGTCGATATATGTCAATCTGAGCACAGCTGGGCCCGTATATACAGCATGGGGGTAGCTGTGATACCACCCAGATGCAACCCACGGCCATATAGGACCTACAGGCGATGTTCTTGAGTCGATATATGTCGATCTGAGTACAGCTGGGGGCCGTATATACGGCATGTGGGTGGCTCTGATACCAGCCAGATGAAACCCATGGCCATATAGGACCTACAGGCGATGTTCTTGAGTCGATATATGTCGATCTGAGCACAGCTGGGCCACGTATATACAGCATGTAGGTAGCTCTGATACCGGCCAGATGCAACCCACGGCCATATAGCACCTATAGGCGATGTTCTTGAGTCGATATATGTCGATCTGAGCACAGCTGGGCCCCGTATATACGGGATGTGGGTGGCACTGATACAAGCCAGATGCAACCCACGGACATATAGGACCTACAGGCGATGTTCTTGAGTCGATATATGTCGATCTGAGCACAGCTGGGCGCCGTATATACAGCATGGAGGTAGCTCTGATACCAGCTAGATGCAACCCACGGCCATATAGGACCTACAGGCGATGTTCTTGAGTCGATATATGTCGATCTGAACACTGCTCGGCACCGTATATACGGCATGTGGGTGGCTCTGATACCAGCCAGATGCAATCCACGGCCATATAGGACCTTCAGGCGATGTTCTTGAGTCGATATATGTCGATCTGAGCACAGCTGGGCCACGTATATACAGCATGGGGGTAGCTCTGATACCAGCCAGCTGCAACCCACGGCCATATAGGACCTACAGGCGATGTTCTTGAGTCGATATATGTCGATCTGAGCACAGCTGGGCCCCGTATATACAGCATGGGGGTAGCTGTGATACCAGCCAGCTGCAACCCACGGCTATATAGGACCTACAGGCGATGTTCTTGAGTCGATATATGTCGATCTGAGCACAGCTGGGCCCCGTATATACAGCATGGGGGTAGCTCTGATACCAGCCAGATGCAACCCACGGCCATATAGGACCTACAGGCGATGTTCTTCAGTCGATATATATATATATATATATATATATATATATATATATATATATATATATATATATATATATATATATATATATATATATATATCGATCTGAGGACAGCTGGGCGCCGTATATACAGCATGGGGGTAGCTCTGATATCAGCCTGATGTAGCCCACGCCCATATAGGACCTACAGGCGATGTTCTTGAGTCGATATATGTCGATGTGAGCACAGCTGGGCCCCGTATATACGGCATGTGGGTGGCTCTGATACCAGCCAGCTGCAACCCACGGCCATATAGGAACTACAGGCAATGTTCTTAAGTCGATATATGTCGATCTGAGCACAGCTGCGCCACGTATATACAGCATGGGGGTAGCTGTGTTACCAGCCAGCTGCAACCCACGGCTATATAGGACCTACAGGCAATGTTCTTGAGTCGATATATGTCGATCTGAGCACAGCTGGGCGCCGTATATACAGCATGGGGGTAGCTCTGATACCAGCCAGATCCAACCCACGGCCATATAGGACCTACAGGCGATGTTCTTGAGTCGATATATGTCGATCTGAGCACAGCTGGGCGCCGTATATACAGCATGGGTGTAGCTCTGATACCAGCCAGATGCAACCCACGGCCATATAGGACCACAGGCGATGTTCTTGAGTCGATATATGTCGATCTGAGCACAGTTGGGCCCCGTATATACGGGATGTGGGTGGCACTGATACCAGCCAGATGCAACCCACGGCCATATAGGACCTACAGGCGATGTTCTTGAGTTGATATATGTCGATCTGAGCACAGCTGGACGCCGTATATACAGCATGGGGGTAGCTTTGATACCAGCCAGACGCATTCCACGGCCATATAGGACCTACAGGCGATGTTCTTGAGTCGATATATGTCCATCTGAGCACAGCTGGGTCCCATATATACGGCATGTGGGTGGCTCTGATTCCAGCCAGCTGCAACCCACGTTCATATAGGACCTACAGGCGATGTTCTTGAGTCGATATATGTCGATCTGAGCACAGCTGGGCCCCGTATATACGGGATGTGGGTGGCACTGATACCAGCCAGATGCAACCCATGGCCATATAGGACCTACAGGCGATGTTCTTGAGTCGATATATGTCGATCTGAGCACAGCTGGGCGCCGTATATACAGCATGGGGTCAGCTCTGATACCCGCCAGACGCAATCCACGGCCATATAGGACCTACAGGCGATGTTCTTGAGTCGATATATGTCGATCTGAGCACAACTGGGCGCCGTATATACAGCATGGGGGTAGCTCTGATACCAGCCAGATGCAACCCACGGCCATATAGGACCTACAGGCGATGTTCTTGAGTCGATATATGTCCATCTGAGCACAGCTGGGCCCCGTATATAAGCCATGTGGGTGGCTCTGATTCCAGCCACCTGCAACCCACGGCCATATAGGAACTACAGGCGATGTTCTTGAGTCGATATATGTCGATCTGATCACAGCTGGGCCCCGTATATACAGCATGGGGGTAGCTCTGATACCAGCCAGCTGCAACCCACGGCCATATAGGACCTACAGGCGATGTTGTTGTGTCGATATATGTCGATCTGAACACAGCTGGGCCCCGTATATACAACATGGGGGTAGCTTTGATACCAGCCAGATGCAACCCACGGCCATATAGGACCTACCGGCGATGTTCTTGAGTCGATATATGTCGATCTGAGCACAGCTGGGCGCCGTATATACAGCATGGGGGTAGCTGTCATACCAGCCAGATGCAACCCACGGCCATATAGCACCTACAGGCGATGTTCTTGAGTCGATATATGTTGATCTGAGCACAGCTGGGCCCCGTATATACGGGATGTGGGTGGCACTGATACCAGCCAGATGCAAACCACGGCCATATAGGACCTACAGGCGATGTTCTTGAGTCGATATATGTCGATCTGAGCACAGCTGGGCGCCGTATATACAGCATGGGGGTAGCTTTGATACCAGCCAGACGCAATCCACGGCCATATAGGACCTACAGGCGATGTTCTTGAGTCGATATATGTCGATCTGAGCACAGCTGGGCGCCGTATATACAGCATGGGGGTAGGTCTGATACCAGCCAGATGCAACCCACGGCCATATAGGACCTACAGGCGATGTTCTTGAGTCGATATATGTCCATCTGAGCACCGCTGGGCCCCATATATACGGCATGTGGGTGGCTCTGATTCCAGCCAGCTGCAACCCACGGCCATATAGGAACTACAGGCGATGTTCTAGAGTCGATATATGTCGATCTGAGCACAGCTGGGCCACGTATATACAGCATGGGGGTATCTCTGATACCAGCCAGCTGCAACCCACGGCCATATAGGACCTACAGGCGATGTTCTTGAGTCGATATATGTCGATCTGAGCACAGCTGGGCGCCGTATATACAGCATGGGGGTAGCTTTGATACCAGCCAGACGCAATCCACGGCCATATAGGACCTACAGGCGATGTTCTTGAGTCGATATATGTCGATCTGAGCACAGCTGGGCGCCGTATATACAGCATCGGGGTAGCTCTGATACCAGCCAGATGCAACCCACGGCCATATAGGACCTACAGGCGATGTTCTTGAGTCGATATATGTCCATCTGAGCACAGCTGGGCCCCATATAAACGGCATGTGGGTGGCTCTGATTCCAGCCAGCTGCAACCCACGGACATATAGGAACTACAGGCGATGTTCTTGAGTCGATATATGTCGATCTGAGCACAGCTGGGCCACGTATATACAGCATGGGGGTAGCTGTGATATCAGCCAGCTGTAACCCACAGCTATATAGGACCTACAGGCGATGTTCTTGTGTCGATATATGTCGATCTGAACACAGCTGGGCCCCGTATATACAACATGGGGGTAGCTTTGATACCAGCCAGATGCAACCCACGGCCAAATAGGACCTATAGGCGATGTTCTTGAGTCGATATATGTCGATATGAGCTCCGTTATGCCCTGTATATGCAGCATGCGGGTGGCTCTGATTCCAGCCAGATGCAACCCACGGGAATATAGGACCTACAGGCGATGTTCTTGAGTCGATATATGTCGATCTGAGCACAGCTGGACCACGTATATACAGCATGGGGGTAGCTGTGATACCAGCCAGCTGCAACGCACGGCCATATAGGACCTACAGGCGATGTTCTTTAGTCGATATATGTCAATCTGAGCACAGCTGCGCCCGTATATACAGCATGGGGGTAGCTGTGACACCACCCAGATGCAACCCACGGCCATATAGGACCTACAGGCGATGTTATTGAGTCGATATATGTCGATCTGAGTACAGCTGGGCGCCGTATATACGGCATGTGGGTGGCTCTGATACCAGCCAGATGAAACCCATGGCCATATAGGACCTACAGGCGATGTTCTTGAGTCGATATATGTCGATCTGAGCACAGCTGGGCCACGTATATACAGCATGTAGGTAGCTCTGATACCGGCCAGATGCAACCCACGGCCATATAGCACCTATAGGCGATGTTCTTGAGTCGATATATGTCGATCTGAGCACAGCTTGGCCCCGTATATACGGGATGTGGGTGGCACTGATACAAGCCAGATGCAACCCACGGCCATATAGGACCTACAGGCGATGTTCTTGAGTCGATATATGTCGATCTGAGAACAGCTGGGCCCCGTATATACAGCATGGGGGTAGCTGTGATACCAGCCAGCTGCAACCCACGGCTATATAGGACCTACAGGCGATATTCTTGAGTCGATATATGTCGATCTGAGCACAGCTGGGCCCCGTATATACAGCATGGGGGTAGCTCTGATACCAGCCAGATGCAACCCACGGCCATATAGGACCTACAGGCGATGTTCTTCAGTCGATATATATATATATATATATATATATATATATATATATATATATATATATATCGATCTGAGCACAGCTGGGCGCCGTATATACAGCATGGGGGTAGCTCTGATATCAGCCTGATGTAACCCACGCCCATATAGGACCTACAGGCGATGTTCTTGAGTCGATATATGTCGATGTGAGCACAGCTGGGCCCCGTATATACGGCATGTGGGTGGCTCTGATACCAGCCAGCTGCAACCCACGGCCATATAGGACCTACAGGCAATGTTCTTAAGTCGATATATGTCGATCTGAGCACAGCTGGGCGCCGTATATACAGCATGGGTGTAGCTCTGATACCAGCCAGATGCAACCCACGGCCATATAGGACCACAGGCGATGTTCTTGAGTCGATATATGTCGATCTGAGCACAGTTGGGCCCCGTATATACGGGATGTGGGTGGCACTGATACCAACCAGATGCAACCCACGGCCATATAGGACCTACAGACGATGTTCTTGAGTTGATATATGTCGATCTGAGCACCGCTGGGCGCCGTATATACAGCATGGGGGTAGCTTTGATACCAGCCAGACGCAATCCACGGTCATATAGGACCTACAGGCGATGTTCTTGAGTCGATATATGTCCATCTGAGCACAGCTGTGTCCCATATATACGGCATGTGGGTGGCTCTGATTCCAGCCAGCTGCAACCCACGGCCATATAGGACCTACAGGCGATGTTCTTGAGTCGATATATGTCGATGTGAGCACAGCTGGGCCCCGTATATACGGCATGTGGGTGGCTCTGATACCAGCCAGCTGCAACCCACGGCCATATAGGACCTACAGGCAATGTTCTTAAGTCGATATATGTCGATCTGAGCACAGCTGCGCCACGTATATACAGCATGGGGGTAGCTGTGATTCCAGCCAGCTGCAACCCACGGCTATATAGGACCTACAGGCGATGTTCTTGAGTCGATATATGTCGATCTGAGCACAGCTGGGCGCCGTATATACAGCATGGGGGTAGCTCTGATACCAGCTAGATGCAACCCACGGCCATATAGCACCTACAGGCGATGTTCTTGAGTCGATATATGTCGATCTGGGCACAGCTGGGCCCCGTATATACAGCATGGGGGTAGCTCTGATACCAGCCAGATGCAACCCACGGCCATATAGGACCTATAGGCGATGTTCTTGAGTCGATATATGTCGATATGAGCTCCGTTATGCCCTGTATATGCAGCATGCGGGTGGCTCTGATTCCAGCCAGATGCAACCCACGGGAATATAGGCCTTACAGGCGATGTTCTTGAGTCGATATATGTCGATCTGAGCACAGCTGGGCCACGTATATACAGCATGGGGGTAGCTGTGATACCAGCCAGCTGCAACCCACGGCCATATAGGACCTACAGGCGATGTTCTTGAGTCGATATATGTCGATCTGAGTACAGCTGGGGGCCGTATATACGGCATGTGGGTGGCTCTGATACCAGCCAGATGAAACCCATGGCCATATAGGACCTACAGGCGATGTTCTTGAGTCGATATATGTCGATCTGAGCACAGCTGGGCCACGTATATACAGCATGTAGGTAGCTCTGATACCGGCCAGATGCAACCCACGGCCATATAGCACCTATAGGCGATGTTCTTGAGTCGATATATGTCGATCTGAGCACAGCTGGGCCCCGTATATACGGGATGTGGGTGGCACTGATACAAGCCAGATGCAACCCACGGACATATAGGACCTACAGGCGATGTTCTTGAGTCGATATATGTCGATCTGAGCAAAGCTGGGCGCCGTATATACAGCATGGAGGTAGCTCTGATACCAGCTAGATGCAACCCACGGCCATATAGGACCTACAGGCGATGTTCTTGAGTCGATATATGTCGATCTGAACACTGCTCGGCACCGTATATACGGCATGTGGGTGGCTCAGATACCAGCCAGATGCAATCCACGGCCATATAGGACCTTCAGGCGATGTTCTTGAGTCGATATATGTCGATCTGAGCACAGCTGGGCCACGTATATACAGCATGGGGGTAGCTCTGATACCAGCCAGCTGCAACCCACGGCCATATAGGACCTACAGGCGATGTTCTTGAGTCGATATATGTCGATCTGAGCACAGCTGGGCCCCGTATATACAGCATGGGGGTAGCTGTGATACCAGCCAGCTGCAACCCACGGCTATATAGGACCTACAGGCGATGTTCTTGAGTCGATATATGTCTATCTGAGCACAGCTGGGCCCCGTATATACAGCATGGGGGTAGCTCTGATACCAGCCAGATGCAACCCACGGCCATATAGGACCTACAGGCGATGTTCTTCAGTCGATATATATATATATATATATATATATATATATATATATATATATATATCGATCTGAGGACAGCTGGGCGCCGTATATACAGCATGGGGGTAGCTCTGATATCAGCCTGATGTAACCCACGCCCATATAGGACCTACAGGCGATGTTCTTGAGTCAATATATGTCGATGTGAGCACAGCTGGGCCCCGTATATACGGCATGTGGGTGGCTCTGATACCAGCCAGCTGCAACCCACGGCCATATAGGACCTACAGGCAATGTTCTTAAGTCGACATATGTCGATCTGAGCACAGCTGCGCCACGTATATACAGCATGGGGGTAGCTGTGTTACCAGCCAGCTGCAACCCACGGCTATATAGGACCTACAGGCAATGTTCTTGAGTCGATATATGTCGATCTGAGCACAGCTGGGCGTCGTATATACAGAATGGGGGTAGCTCTGATACCAGCCAGATCCAACCCACGGCCATATAGGACCTACAGGCGATGTTCTTGAGTCGATATATGTCGATCTGAGCACAGCTGGGCGCCGTATATACAGCATGGGTGTAGCTCTGATACCAGCCAGATGCAACCCACGGCCATATAGGACCACAGGCGATGTTCTTGAGTCGATATATGTCGATCTGAGCACAGTTGGGCCCCGTATATACGGGATGTGGGTGGCACTGATACCAGCCAGATGCAACCCACGGCCATATAGGACCTACAGGCGATGTTCTTGAGTTGATATATGTCGATCTGAGCACAGCTGGACGCCGTATATACAGCATGGGGGTAGCTTTGATACCAGCCAGACGCAATCCACGGCCATATAGGACCTACAGGCGATGTTCTTGAGTCGATATATGTCCATCTGAGCACAGCTGGGTCCCATATATACGGCATGTGGGTGGCTCTGATTCCAGCTAGCTGCAACCCACGTTCATATAGGACCTACAGGCGATGTTCTTGAGTCGATATATGTCGATCTGAGCACAGCTGGGCCCCGTATATACGGGATGTGGGTGGCACTGATACCAGCCAGATGCAACCCATGGCCATATAGGACCTACAGGCGATGTTCTTGAGTCGATATATGTCGATCTGAGCACAGCTGGGCGCCGTATATATAGCATGGGGTCAGCTCTGATACCCGCCAGACGCAATCCACGGCCATATAGGACCTACAGGCGATGTTCTTGAGTCGATATATGTCGATCTGAGCACAACTGGGCGCCGTATATACAGCATGGGGGTAGCTCTGATACCAGCCAGATGCAACCCACGGCCATATAGGACCTACAGGCTATGTTCTTGAGTCGATATATGTCCATCTGAGCACAGCTGGGCCCCGTATATAAGCCATGTGGGTGGCTCTGATTCCAGCCACCTGCAACCCACGGCCATATAGGAACTACAGGCGATGTTCTTGAGTCGATATATGTCGATCTGATCACAGCTGGGCCCCGTATATACAGCATGGGGGTAGCTCTGATACCAGCCAGCTGCAACCCACGGCCATATAGGACCTACAGGCGATGTTGTTGTGTCGATATATGTCGATCTGAACACAGCTGGGCCCCGTATATACAACATGGGGGTAGCTTTGATACCAGCCAGATGCAACCCACGGCCATATAGGACCTACCGGCGATGTTCTTGAGTCGATATATGTCGATCTGAGCACAGCTGGGCGCCGTATATACAGCATGGGGGTAGCTGTGATACCAGCCAGATGCAACCCACGGCCATATAGCACCTACAGGCGATGTTCTTGAGTCGATATATGTCGATCTGAGCACAGCTGGGCCCCGTATATACGGGATGTGGGTGGCACTGATAGCAGCCATTTGCAAACCACGGCCATATAGGACCTACAGGCGATGTTCTTGAGTCGATATATGTCGATCTGAGCACAGCTGGGCGCCGTATATACAGCATGGGGGTAGCTTTGATACCAGCCAGACGCAATCCACGGCCATATAGGACCTACAGGCGATGTTCTTGAGTCGATATATGTCGATCTGAGCACAGCTGGGCGCCGTATATACAGCATCGGGGTAGCTCTGATACCAGCCAGATGCAACCCACGGCCATATAGGACCTACAGGCGATGTTCTTGAGTCGATATATGTCCATCTGAGCACCGCTGGGCCCCATATATACGGCATGTGGGTGGCTCTGATTCCAGCCAGCTGCAACCCACGGCCATATAGGAACTACAGGCGATGTTCTAGAGTCGATATATGTCGATCTGAGCACAGCTGGGCCCCGTATATACAGCATGGGGGTATCTCTGATACCAGCCAGCTGCAACCCACGGCCATATAGGACCTACAGGCGATGTTCTTGAGTCGATATATGTCGATCTGAGCACAGCTGGGCGCCGTATATACAGCATGGGGGTAGCTTTGATACCAGCCAGACGCAATCCACGGCCATATAGGACCTACAGGCGATGTTCTTGAGTCGATATATGTCGATCTGAGCACAGCTGGGCGCCGTATATACAGCATCGGGGTAGCTCTGATACCAGCCAGATGCAACCCACGGCCATATAGGACCTACAGGCGATGTTCTTGAGTCGATATATGTCCATCTGAGCACAGCTGGGCCCCATATAAACGGCATGTGGGTGGCTCTGATTCCAGCCAGCTGCAACCCACGGACATATAGGAACTACAGGCGATGTTCTTGAGTCGATATATGTCGATCTGAGCACAGCTGGGCCACGTATATACAGCATGGGGGTAGCTGTGATATCAGCCAGCTGTAACCCACAGCTATATAGGACCTACAGGCGATGTTCTTGAGTCGATATATGTCGATCTGAGCACAGCTGGGCGCTGTATATACAGCATGGAGGTAGCTCTGATACCAGCCAGATCCAACCCACGGCCATATAGGACCTACAGGCGATGTTCTTGAGTCGATATATGCCGATCTGTGCACAGCTGGGCGCCGTATATACAGCATGGGGGTAGCTCTGATACCAGCCAGCTGCAACCCACGGCGATGTAGGACATATAGGACATATAGGAACTACAGGCGATGTTCTTGAGTCGATATATGTCGATCTGAGCACAGCTGGGCCACGTATATACAGCATGGGGGTAGCTGTGATATCAGCCAGCTGTAACCCACAGCTATATAGGATCTACAGGTGATGTTCTTGTGTCGATATATGTCGATCTGAACACAGCTGGGCCCCGTATATACAACATGGGGGTAGCTTTGATACCAGCCAGATGCAACCCACGGCCAAATAGGACCTATAGGCGATGTTCTTGAGTCGATATATGTCGATATGAGCTCCGTTATGCCCTGTATATGCAGCATGCGGGTGGCTCTGATTCCAGCCAGATGCAACCCACGGGAATATAGGACCTACAGGCGATGTTCTTGAGTCGATATATGTCGATCTGAGCACAGCTGGACCACGTATATACAGCATGGGGGTAGCTGTGATACCAGCCAGCTGCAACCCACGGCCATATAGGACCTACAGGCGATGTTCTTTAGTCGATATATGTCAATCTGAGCACAGCTGGGCCCGTATATACAGCATGGGGGTAGCTGTGATACCACCCAGATGCAACCCACGGCCATATAGGACCTACAGGCGATGTTATTGAGTCGATATATGTCGATCTGAGTACAGCTGGGCGCCGTATATACGGCATGTGGGTGGCTCTGATACCAGCCAGATGAAACCCATGGCCATATAGGACCTACAGGCGATGTTCTTGAGTCGATATATGTCGATCTGAGCACAGCTGGGCCACGTATATACAGCATGTAGGTAGCTCTGATACCGGCCAGATGCAACCCACGGCCATATAGCACCTATAGGCGATGTTCTTGAGTCGATATATGTCGATCTGAGCACAGCTGGGCCCCGTATATACGGGATGTGGGTGGCACTGATACAAGCCAGATGCAACCCACGGCCATATAGGACCTACAGGCGATGTTCTTGAGTCGATATATGTCGATCTCAGAACAGCTGGGCCCCGTATATACAGCATGGGGGTAGCTGTGATACCAGCCAGCTGCAACCCACGGCTATATAGGACCTACAGGCGATATTCTTGAGTCGATATATGTCGATCTGAGCACAGCTGGGCCCCGTATATACAGCATGGGGGTAGCTCTGATACCAGCCAGATGCAACCCATGGCCATATAGGACCTACAGGCGATGTTCTTGAGTCGATATATGTCGATCTGAGCACAGCTGGGCCACGTATATACAGCATGTAGGTAGCTCTGATACCGGCCAGATGCAACCCACGGCCATATAGCACCTATAGGCGATGTTCTTGAGTCGATATATGTCGATCTGAGCACAGCTGGGCCCCGTATATACGGGATGTGGGTGGCACTGATACAAGCCAGATGCAACCCACGGCCATATAGGACCTACAGGCGATGTTCTTGAGTCGATATATGTCGATCTCAGAACAGCTGGGCCCCGTATATACAGCATGGGGGTAGCTGTGATACCAGCCAGCTGCAACCCACGGCTATATAGGACCTACAGGCGATATTCTTGAGTCGATATATGTCGATCTGAGCACAGCTGGGCCCCGTATATACAGCATGGGGGTAGCTCTGATACCAGCCAGATGCAACCCACGGCCATATAGGACCTACAGGCGATGTTCTTCAGTCGATATATATATATATATATATATATCGATCTGAGCACAGCTGGGCGCCGTATATACAGCATGGGGGTAGCTCTGATATCAGCCTGATGTAACCCACGCCCATATAGGACCTACAGGCGATGTTCTTGAGTCGATATATGTCGATGTGAGCACAGCTGGGCCCCGTATATACGGCATGTGGGTGGCTCTGATACCAGCCAGCTGCAACCCACGGCCATATAGGACCTACAGGTGATGTTCTTGAGTCGATATATGTCGATCTGAGCACAGCTGGGGTCCGTATTTACAGCATGGGGGTAGCTTTGATACCAGCCAGACGCAATCCACGGCCATATAGGACCTACAGGCGATGTTCTTGAGTCGATATATGTCGATCTGAGCACAGCTGGGCGCCGTATATACAGCATGGGGGTAGCTCTGATACCAGCCAGATGCAACCCACGGCCATATAGGACCTACAGACGATGTTCTTGAGTCGATATATGTCCATCTGAGCACCGCTGGGCCCCATATATACGGCATGTGGGTGGCTCTGATTCCAGCCAGCTGCAACCCACGGCCATATAGGAACTACAGGCGATGTTCTTGAGTCGATATATGTCGATCTGAGCACAGCTGGGCCCCGTATATACAGCATGGGGGTAGCTCTGATACCAGCCAGCTGCAACCCACGGCCATATAGGACCTACAGGCGATGTTCTTGAGTCGATATATGTCGATCTGAGCACAGCTGGGCCCCGTATATACGGGATGTGGGTGGCACTGATACCAGCCAGATGCAACCCATGGCCATATAGGACCTACAGGCGATGTTCTTGAGTCGATATATGTCGATCTGAGCACAGCTGGGCGCCGTATATACAGCATGGGGTCAGCTCTGATACCCGCCAGACGCAATCCACGGCCATATAGGACCTACAGGCGATGTTCTTGAGTCGATATATGTCGATCTGAGCACAACTGGGCGCCGTATATACAGCATGGGGGTAGCTCTGATACCAGCCAGATGCAACCCACGGCCATATAGGACCTACAGGCGATGTTCTTGAATCGATATATGTCGATCTGAGCACAGCTGGGCGCCGTATATACAGCATGGGGTCAGCTCTGATACCCGCCAGACGCAATCCACGGCCATATAGGACCTACAGGCGATGTTCTTGAGTCGATATATGTCGATCTGAGCACAATTGGGCGCCGTATATACAGCATGGGGGTAGCTCTGATACCAGCCAGATGCAACCCACGGCCATATAGGACCTACAGGCGATGTTCTTGAGTCGATATATGTCCATCTGAGCACAGCTGGGCCCCGTATATAAGCCATGTGGGTGGCTCTGATTCCAGCCACCTGCAACCCACGGCCATATAGGAACTACAGGCGATGTTCTTGAGTCGATATATGTCGATCTGATCACAGCTGGGCCCCGTATATACAGCATGGGGGTAGCTCTGATACCAGCCAGCTGCAACCCACGGCCATATAGGACCTACAGGCGATATTCTTGTGTCGATATATGTCGATCTGCACACAGCTGGGCCCCGTATATACAACATGGGGGTAGCTTTGATACCAGCCAGATGCAACCCACGGCCATATAGGACCTACCGGCGATGTTCTTGAATCGATATATGTCGATCTGAGCACAGCTGGGCGCCGTATATACAGCATGGGGGTAGCTGTGATACCAGCCAGATGCAACCCACGGCCATATAGCACCTACAGGCGATGTTCTTGAGTCGATATATGTCGATCTGAGCACAGCTGGGCCCCGTATATACGGGATGTGGGTGGCACTGATACCAGCCAGATGCAACCCACGGCCATATAGGACCTACAGGTGATGTTCTTGAGTCGATATATGTCGATCTGAGCACAGCTGGGGTCCGTATTTACAGCATGGGGGTAGCTTTGATACCAGCCAGACGCAATCCACGGCCATATAGGACCTACAGGCGATGTTCTTGAGTCGATATATGTCGATCTGAGCACAGCTGGGCGCCGTATATACAGCATGGGGGTAGCTCTGATACCAGCCAGATGCAACCCACGGCCATATAGGACCTACAGACGATGTTCTTGAGTCGATATATGTCCATCTGAGCACCGCTGGGCCCCATATATACGGCATGTGGGTGGCTCTGATTCCAGCCAGCTGCAACCCACGGCCATATAGGAACTACAGGCGATGTTCTTGAGTCGATATATGTCGATCTGAGCACAGCTGGGCCCCGTATATACAGCATGGGGGTAGCTCTGATACCAGCCAGCTGCAACCCACGGCCATATAGGACCTACAGGCGATGTTCTTGAGTCGATATATGTCGATCTGAGCACAGCTGGGCGCCGTATATACAGCATGGGGGTAGCTTTGATACCAGCCAGATGCAACCCACGGCCATATAGGACCTACAGGCGATGTTCTTGAGTCGATATATGTCCATCTGAGCACAGCTGGGCCCCATATAAACGGCATGTGGGTGGCTCTGATTCCAGCCAGCTGCAACCCACGGACATATAGGAACTACAGGCGATGTTCTTGAGTCGATATATGTCGATCTGAGCACAGCTGGGCCACGTATATACAGCATGGGGGTAGCTGTGATATCAGCCAGCTGTAACCCACAGCTATATAGGACCTACAGGCGATGTTCTTAAGTCGATATATGTCGATCTGAGCACAGCTGGGCGCTGTATATACAGCATGGAGGTAGCTCTGATACCAGCCAGATCCAACCCACGGCCATATAGGACCTACAGGCGATGTTCTTGAGTCGATATATGCCGATCTGTGCACAGCTGGGCGCCGTATATACAGCATGGGGGTAGCTCTGATACCAGCCAGCTGCAACCCACGGCGATGTAGGACATACAGGCGATGTTCTTGTGTCGATATATGTCGATCTGAACACAGCTGGGCCCCGTATATACAACATGGGGGTAGCTTTGATACCAGCCAGATGCAACCCACGGCCATATAGGACCTACAGGCGATGTTCTTGAGTCGATATATGTCGATCTGAGCACAGCTGGGCGCCGTATATACAGCATGGGGGTAGCTCTGATACTAGCCAGATGCAACCCACGGCCATATAGCACCTACAGGCGATGTTCTTAAGTCGATATATGTCGATCTGAGCACAGCTGGGCCCCGTATATACGGGATGTGGGTGGCACTGATACCAGCCAGATGCAACCCACGGCCATATAGGACCTACAGGCGATGTTCTTGAGTCGATATATGTCGATCTGAGCACAGCTGGGCGCCATATATACAGCATGGGGGTCGCTCTGATACCAGCCAGACGCAATCCACGGCCATATAGGACCTACAGGCGATGTTCTTGAGTCGATATATGTCCATCTGAGCACAGCTGGGCCCCATATATACGGCATGTGGGTGGCTCTGATTCCAGCCAGCTGCAACCCACGGCCATATAGGAACTACAGGCGATGTTCTTGAGTCGATATATGTCGATCAGAGCACAGATGGGCCCCGTATATACGGCATGTGGGTGGGTCTGATACCAGCCAGCTGCAATCCACGGCCATATAGGACCCACAGGCGATTTTCTTGAGTCGATATATGTCGATCTGAGCACAGCTGGGCCACGTATATACAGCATAGGGGTAGCTGTGATACCAGCCAGCTGTAACCCACGGCTATATAGGACCTACTGGCGATGTTCTTGAGTCGATATATGTAGATCTGAGCACAGCTGGGCGCTGTATATACAGCATGGAGGTAGCTCTGATACCAGCCAGATCCAACCCACGGCCATATAGGACCTACAGGCGATGTTCTTGAGTCGATATATGTCGATCTGAGCACAGCTGGGCGCCGTATATACACCATGGGGGTAGCTCTGATACCAGCCAGATGTAACCCACGCCCATATAGGACCTACAGGAAATGTTCTTGAGTCGATATATGTCGATCAGAGCACAGCCGGGCCCCGTATAAACGGCATGTGGGTGGCTCTGATACCAGCCAGATGCAACCCACGGCCATATAGGACCTACAGGCGATGTTCTTGTGTCGATATATGTCGATCTGAGCACAGCTGGGCCCCGTATATACGGCATGTGGGTGGCTCTGATACCAGCCAGATGCAACCCACGGCCATATAGGACCTACAGGCGATGTTCTTGAGTCGATATATGTCGATCTGAGCACAGGTTGGCCCCCGTATATACGGCATGTGGGTGGCTCTGATATCAGCCAGATGCAACCCACGGCCATATAGGACCTACAGGCGATGTTCTTGAGTCGATATATGTCGATCTGAGCACAGCTATGCACCGTATATGCAGCATTGTGGCCGCTCCGACACCAGCCAGGTGCAACCTATGCCCATATAGGACCTACAGACGATGTTCTTGAGTCGATATATGTCGATATGAGCTCCGTTATGCCCTGTATATGCAGCATGTGGGTGGCTCTGATTCCAACCAGATGCAACCCATGGGAATATAGGACCTACAGGCGATGTTCTTGAGTCGATATATGTCGATCTGAGCACAGCCGGACTACGTATATACAGTATGGGGGTAGCTGTGATACCAGCCAGCTGCAACCCACGGCCATATAGGACCTACAGGCGATGTTCTTGAGTCGATATATGTCAATCTGAGCACAGCTGGGCCCGTATATACAGCATGGGGGTAGCTGTGATACCATCCAGATGCAACCCACGGCCATATAGGACCTACAGGCGATGTTCTTGAGTCGATATATGTCGATCTGAGTACAGCTGGGCGCCGTATATACGGCATGTGGGTGGCTCTGATACCAGCCAGATGAAACCCATGGCCATATAGGACCTACAGGCGATGTTCTTGAGTCGATATATGTCGATCTGAGCACAGCTGGGCCACGTATATACAGCATGTAGGTAGCTCTGATACCGGCCAGATGCAACCCACGGCCATATAGCACCTACAGGCGATGTTCTTGAGTCGATATATGTCGATCTGAGCACAGCTGGGCCCCGTATATACGGGATGTGGGTGGCACTGATACCAGCCAGATGCAACCCACGGCCATATAGGACCTACAGGCGATGTTCTTGAGTCGATATATGTCGATCTGAGCACAGCTGGGCGCCGTATATACAGCATGGGGATAGCTCTGATACCAGCCAGACGCAATCCACGGCCATATAGGACCTACAGGCGATGTTCTTGAGTCGATATATGCGATCTGAGCACAGCTGGGCGCCATATATACAGCATGGGGGTAGCTCTGATACCAGCCAGATGCAACCCACGGCCATATAGGACCTACAGGTGATGTTCTTGAGTCTTTATATGTCCATCTGAGCACAGCTGGGCCCCATATATACGGCATGTGGGTGGCTCTGATTCCAGCCAGCTGCAACCCACGGCCATATAGGAACTACAGGCGATGTTCTTGAGTCGATATATGTCGATCTGAGCACAGCTGGGCCCCGTATATACGGCATGTGGGTGGCTCTGATACCAGCCAGCTGCAACCCATATATACGGCATGTGGGTGACTCTGATACCAGCCAGATGCAACCCACGGCCATATAGGACCTACAGGCGATGTTCTTGAGTCGATATATGTCGATCTGAGCACAGCTGGGCCCCGTATATACGGGATGTGGGTGGCACTGATACAAGCCAGATGCAACCCACGGCCATATAGGACCTACAGGCGATGTTCTTGAGTCGATATATGTCGATCTGAGCACTGCTGGGCGCCGTATATACAGCATGGGGGTAGCTCTGATACCCGCCAGACGCAATCCACGGCCATATAGGACCTACAGGCGATGTTCTTGAGTCGATATATGTCGATCTGAGCACAACTGGGCGCCGTATATACAGCATGGGGGTAGCTCTGATATCAGCCAGATGTAACCCACGCCCATATAGGACCTACAGGCGATGTTCTTGAGTCGATATATGTCGATCTGAGCACAGCTATGCACCGTATATACGGCATGTGGGTGGCTCTGATACCAGCCAGCTGCAACCCATATATACGGCATGTGGGTGACTCTGATACCAGCCAGATGCAACCCACGGCCATATAGGACCTACAGGCGATGTTCTTGAGTCGATATATGTCGATCTGAGCACAGCTGGGCCCCGTATATACGGGATGTGGGTGGCACTGATACAAGCCAGATGCAACCCACGGCCATATAGGACCTACAGGCGATGTTCTTGAGTCGATATATGTCGATCTGAGCACAGCTGGGCGCCGTATATACAGCATGGGGGTAGCTCTGATACCCGCCAGACGCAATCCACGGCTATATAGGACCTACAGGCGATGTTCTTGAGTCGATATATGTCGATCTGAGCACAACTGGGCGCCGTATATACAGCATGGGGGTAGCTCTGATATCAGCCAGATGTAACCCACGCCCATATAGGACCTACAGGCGATGTTCTTGAGTCGATATATGTCGATGTGAGCACAGCTGGGCCCCGTATATACGGCATGTGGGTGGCTCTGATACCAGCCAGCTGCAACCCACGGCCATATAGGACCTACAGGTGATGTTCTTGAGTCGATATATGTCGATCTGAGCACAGCTGGGGTCCGTATTTACAGCATGGGGGTAGCTTTGATACCAGCCAGACGCAATCCACGGCCATATAGGACCTACAGGCGATGTTCTTGAGTCGATATATGTCGATCTGAGCACAGCTGGGCGCCGTATATACAGCATGGGGGTAGCTCTGATACCAGCCAGATGCAACCCACGGCCATATAGGACCTACAGACGATGTTCTTGAGTCGATATATGTCCATCTGAGCACCGCTGGGCCCCATATATACGGCATGTGGGTGGCTCTGATTCCAGCCAGCTGCAACCCACGGCCATATAGGAACTACAGGCGATGTTCTTGAGTCGATATATGTCGATCTGAGCACAGCTGGGCCCCGTATATACAGCATGGGGGTAGCTCTGATACCAGCCAGCTGCAACCCACGGCCATATAGGACCTACAGGCGATGTTCTTGAGTCGATATATGTCGATCTGAGCACAGCTGGGCCCCGTATATACGGGATGTGGGTGGCACTGATACCAGCCAGATGCAACCCATGGCCATATAGGACCTACAGGCGATGTTCTTGAGTCGATATATGTCGATCTGAGCACAGCTGGGCGCCGTATATACAGCATGGGGTCAGCTCTGATACCCGCCAGACGCAATCCACGGCCATATAGGACCTACAGGCGATGTTCTTGAGTCGATATATGTCGATCTGAGCACAACTGGGCGCCGTATATACAGCATGGGGGTAGCTCTGATACCAGCCAGATGCAACCCACGGCCATATAGGACCTACAGGCGATGTTCTTGAATCGATATATGTCGATCTGAGCACAGCTGGGCGCCGTATATACAGCATGGGGTCAGCTCTGATACCCGCCAGACGCAATCCACGGCCATATAGGACCTACAGGCGATGTTCTTGAGTCGATATATGTCGATCTGAGCACAACTGGGCGCCGTATATACAGCATGGGGGTAGCTCTGATACCAGCCAGATGCAACCCACGGCCATATAGGACCTACAGGCGATGTTCTTGAGTCGATATATGTCCATCTGAGCACAGCTGGGCCCCGTATATAAGCCATGTGGGTGGCTCTGATTCCAGCCACCTGCAACCCACGGCCATATAGGAACTACAGGCGATGTTCTTGAGTCGATATATGTCGATCTGATCACAGCTGGGCCCCGTATATACAGCATGGGGGTAGCTCTGATACCAGCCAGCTGCAACCCACGGCCATATAGGACCTACAGGCGATATTCTTGTGTCGATATATGTCGATCTGAACACAGCTGGGCCCCGTATATACAACATGGGGGTAGCTTTGATACCAGCCAGATGCAACCCACGGCCATATAGGACCTACCGGCGATGTTCTTGAATCGATATATGTCGATCTGAGCACAGCTGGGCGCCGTATATACAGCATGGGGGTAGCTGTGATACCAGCCAGATGCAACCCACGGCCATATAGCACCTACAGGCGATGTTCTTGAGTCGATATATGTCGATCTGAGCACAGCTGGGCCCCGTATATACGGGATGTGGGTGGCACTGATACCAGCCAGATGCAACCCACGGCCATATAGGACCTACAGGTGATGTTCTTGAGTCGATATATGTCGATCTGAGCACAGCTGGGGTCCGTATTTACAGCATGGGGGTAGCTTTGATACCAGCCAGACGCAATCCACGGCCATATAGGACCTACAGGCGATGTTCTTGAGTCGATATATGTCGATCTGAGCACAGCTGGGCGCCGTATATACAGCATGGGGGTAGCTCTGATACCAGCCAGATGCAACCCACGGCCATATAGGACCTACAGACGATGTTCTTGAGTCGATATATGTCCATCTGAGCACCGCTGGGCCCCATATATACGGCATGTGGGTGGCTCTGATTCCAGCCAGCTGCAACCCACGGCCATATAGGAACTACAGGCGATGTTCTTGAGTCGATATATGTCGATCTGAGCACAGCTGGGCCCCGTATATACAGCATGGGGGTAGCTCTGATACCAGCCAGCTGCAACCCACGGCCATATAGGACCTACAGGCGATGTTCTTGAGTCGATATATGTCGATCTGAGCACAGCTGGGCGCCGTATATACAGCATGGGGGTAGCTTTGATACCAGCCAGATGCAACCCACGGCCATATAGGACCTACAGGCGATGTTCTTGAGTCGATATATGTCCATCTGAGCACAGCTGGGCCCCATATAAACGGCATGTGGGTGGCTCTGATTCCAGCCAGCTGCAACCCACGGACATATAGGAACTACAGGCGATGTTCTTGAGTCGATATATGTCGATCTGAGCACAGCTGGGCCACGTATATACAGCATGGGGGTAGCTGTGATATCAGCCAGCTGTAACCCACAGCTATATAGGACCTACAGGCGATGTTCTTAAGTCGATATATGTCGATCTGAGCACAGCTGGGCGCTGTATATACAGCATGGAGGTAGCTCTGATACCAGCCAGATCCAACCCACGGCCATATAGGACCTACAGGCGATGTTCTTGAGTCGATATATGCCGATCTGTGCACAGCTGGGCGCCGTATATACAGCATGGGGGTAGCTCTGATACCAGCCAGCTGCAACCCACGGCGATGTAGGACATACAGGCGATGTTCTTGTGTCGATATATGTCGATCTGAACACAGCTGGGCCCCGTATATACAACATGGGGGTAGCTTTGATACCAGCCAGATGCAACCCACGGCCATATAGGACCTACAGGCGATGTTCTTGAGTCGATATATGTCGATCTGAGCACAGCTGGGCGCCGTATATACAGCATGGGGGTAGCTCTGATACTAGCCAGATGCAACCCACGGCCATATAGCACCTACAGGCGATGTTCTTAAGTCGATATATGTCGATCTGAGCACAGCTGGGCCCCGTATATACGGGATGTGGGTGGCACTGATACCAGCCAGATGCAACCCACGGCCATATAGGACCTACAGGCGATGTTCTTGAGTCGATATATGTCGATCTGAGCACAGCTGGGCGCCATATATACAGCATGGGGGTCGCTCTGATACCAGCCAGACGCAATCCACGGCCATATAGGACCTACAGGCGATGTTCTTGAGTCGATATATGTCCATCTGAGCACAGCTGGGCCCCATATATACGGCATGTGGGTGGCTCTGATTCCAGCCAGCTGCAACCCACGGCCATATAGGAACTACAGGCGATGTTCTTGAGTCGATATATGTCGATCAGAGCACAGATGGGCCCCGTATATACGGCATGTGGGTGGGTCTGATACCAGCCAGCTGCAATCCACGGCCATATAGGACCCACAGGCGATTTTCTTGAGTCGATATATGTCGATCTGAGCACAGCTGGGCCACGTATATACAGCATAGGGGTAGCTGTGATACCAGCCAGCTGTAACCCACGGCTATATAGGACCTACTGGCGATGTTCTTGAGTCGATATATGTAGATCTGAGCACAGCTGGGCGCAGTATATACAGCATGGAGGTAGCTCTGATACCAGCCAGATCCAACCCACGGCCATATAGGACCTACAGGCGATGTTCTTGAGTCGATATATGTCGATCTGAGCACAGCTGGGCGCCGTATATACACCATGGGGGTAGCTCTGATACCAGCCAGATGTAACCCACGCCCATATAGGACCTACAGGAAATGTTCTTGAGTCGATATATGTCGATCAGAGCACAGCCGGGCCCCGTATAAACGGCATGTGGGTGGCTCTGATACCAGCCAGATGCAACCCACGGCCATATAGGACCTACAGGCGATGTTCTTGTGTCGATATATGTCGATCTGAGCACAGCTGGGCCCCGTATATACGGCATGTGGGTGGCTCTGATACCAGCCAGATGCAACCCACGGCCATATAGGACCTACAGGCGATGTTCTTGAGTCGATATATGTCGATCTGAGCACAGGTTGGCCCCCGTATATACGGCATGTGGGTGGCTCTGATATCAGCCAGATGCAACCCACGGCCATATAGGACCTACAGGCGATGTTCTTGAGTCGATATATGTCGATCTGAGCACAGCTATGCACCGTATATGCAGCATTGTGGCCGCTCCGACACCAGCCAGGTGCAACCTATGCCCATATAGGACCTACAGACGATGTTCTTGAGTCGATATATGTCGATATGAGCTCCGTTATGCCCTGTATATGCAGCATGTGGGTGGCTCTGATTCCAACCAGATGCAACCCATGGGAATATAGGACCTACAGGCGATGTTCTTGAGTCGATATATGTCGATCTGAGCACAGCCGGACTACGTATATACAGTATGGGGGTAGCTGTGATACCAGCCAGCTGCAACCCACGGCCATATAGGACCTACAGGCGATGTTCTTGAGTCGATATATGTCAATCTGAGCACAGCTGGGCCCGTATATACAGCATGGGGGTAGCTGTGATACCATCCAGATGCAACACACGGCCATATAGGACCTACAGGCGATGTTCTTGAGTCGATATATGTCGATCTGAGTACAGCTGGGCGCCGTATATACGGCATGTGGGTGGCTCTGATACCAGCCAGATGAAACCCATGGCCATATAGGACCTACAGGCGATGTTCTTGAGTCGATATATGTCGATCTGAGCACAGCTGGGCCACGTATATACAGCATGTAGGTAGCTCTGATACCGGCCAGATGCAACCCACGGCCATATAGCACCTACAGGCGATGTTCTTGAGTCGATATATGTCGATCTGAGCACAGCTGGGCCCCGTATATACGGGATGTGGGTGGCACTGATACCAGCCAGATGCAACCCACGGCCATATAGGACCTACAGGCGATGTTCTTGAGTCGATATATGTCGATCTGAGCACAGCTGGGCGCCGTATATACAGCATGGGGATAGCTCTGATACCAGCCAGACGCAATCCACGGCCATATAGGACCTACAGGCGATGTTCTTGAGTCGATATATGCGATCTGAGCACAGCTGGGCGCCATATATACAGCATGGGGGTAGCTCTGATACCAGCCAGATGCAACCCACGGCCATATAGGACCTACAGGTGATGTTCTTGAGTCTTTATATGTCCATCTGAGCACAGCTGGGCCCCATATATACGGCATGTGGGTGGCTCTGATTCCAGCCAGCTGCAACCCACGGCCATATAGGAACTACAGGCGATGTTCTTGAGTCGATATATGTCGATCTGAGCACAGCTGGGCCCCGTATATACGGCATGTGGGTGGCTCTGATACCAGCCAGCTGCAACCCATATATACGGCATGTGGGTGACTCTGATACCAGCCAGATGCAACCCACGGCCATATAGGACCTACAGGCGATGTTCTTGAGTCGATATATGTCGATCTGAGCACAGCTGGGCCCCGTATATACGGGATGTGGGTGGCACTGATACAAGCCAGATGCAACCCACGGCCATATAGGACCTACAGGCGATGTTCTTGAGTCGATATATGTCGATCTGAGCACTGCTGGGCGCCGTATATACAGCATGGGGGTAGCTCTGATACCCGCCAGACGCAATCCACGGCCATATAGGACCTACAGGCGATGTTCTTGAGTCGATATATGTCGATCTGAGCACAACTGGGCGCCGTATATACAGCATGGGGGTAGCTCTGATATCAGCCAGATGTAACCCACGCCCATATAGGACCTACAGGCGATGTTCTTGAGTCGATATATGTCGATCTGAGCACAGCTATGCACCGTATATACGGCATGTGGGTGGCTCTGATACCAGCCAGCTGCAACCCATATATACGGCATGTGGGTGACTCTGATACCAGCCAGATGCAACCCACGGCCATATAGGACCTACAGGCGATGTTCTTGAGTCGATATATGTCGATCTGAGCACAGCTGGGCCCCGTATATACGGGATGTGGGTGGCACTGATACAAGCCAGATGCAACCCACGGCCATATAGGACCTACAGGCGATGTTCTTGAGTCGATATATGTCGATCTGAGCACAGCTGGGCGCCGTATATACAGCATGGGGGTAGCTCTGATACCCGCCAGACGCAATCCACGGCTATATAGGACCTACAGGCGATGTTCTTGAGTCGATATATGTCGATCTGAGCACAACTGGGCGCCGTATATACAGCATGGGGGTAGCTCTGATATCAGCCAGATGTAACCCACGCCCATATAGGACCTACAGGCGATGTTCTTGAGTCGATATATGTCGATGTGAGCACAGCTGGGCCCCGTATATACGGCATGTGGGTGGCTCTGATACCAGCCAGCTGCAACCCACGGCCATATAGGACCTACAGGCAATGTTCTTAATTCGATATATGTCGATCTGAGCACAGCTGCGCCACGTATATACAGCATGGGGGTAGCTGTGATACCAGCCAGCTGCAACCCACGGCTATATAGGACCTACAGGCGATGTTCTTGAGTCGATATATGTCGATCTGAGCACAGCTGGGCGCCGTATATACAGCATGGGGGTAGCTCTGTTACCAGCCAGATCCAACCCACGGCCATATAGGACCTACAGGCGATGTTCTTGAGTCGATATATGTCGATCTGAGCACAGCTGGGCGCCGTATATACAGCATGGGGGTAGCTTTGATACCAGCCAGACGCAATCCACGGCCATATAGGACCTACAGGCGATGTTCTTGAGTCGATATATGTCCGTCTGAGCACAGCTAGGCCCCATATATACGGCATGTGGGTGGCTCTGATTCCAGCCAGCTGCAACCCACGGCCATATAGGACCTACAGGCGATGTTCTTGAGTCGATATATGTCGATCTGAGCACAGCTCGGCCCCGTATATACGGGATGTGGGTGGCACTGATACCAGCCAGATGCAACCCACGGCCATATAGGACCTACAGGCGATGTTCTTGAGTCGATATATGTCGATCTGAGCACAGCTGGGCGCCGTATATACAGCATGGGGTCAGCTCTGATACCCGCCAGACGCAATCCACGGCCATATAGGACCTACAGGCGATGTTCTTGAGTCGATATATGTCGATCTGAGCACAACTGGGCGCCGTATATACAGCATGGGGGTAGCTCTGATACCAGCCAGATGCAACCCACGGCCATATAGGACCTACAGGCGATGTTCTTGAGTCGATATATGTCCATCTGAGCACAGCTGGGCCCCGTATATAAGGCATGTGGGTGGCTCTGATTCCAGCCACCTATATATACATATATATATATACAGCATGGGGTAGCTTTGATACCAGCCAGACGCAATCCACGGCCATATAGGACCTACAGGCGATGTTCTTGAGTCGATATATGACGATCTGAGCACAGCTGGGCGCCGTATATACAGCATGGGGGTAGCTCTGATACCAGCCAGATGCAACCCACGGCCATATAGGACCTACAGGCGATGTTCTTGGGTCGATATATGTCCATCTGAGCACAGCTGGGCCCCATATATACCGCATGTGGGTGGCTCTGATTTCAGCCAGCTGCAACCCACGGCCATATAGGAACTACAGGCGATGTTCTTGAGTCGATATATGTCGATCTGAGCACAGCTGGGCCCCGTATATACAGCATGGGGGTAGCTCTGATACCAGCCAGCTGCAACCCACGGCCATATAGGACCTACAGGCGATGTTCTTGAGTCGATATATGTCGATCTGAGCACAGCTGGGCGCCGTATATACAGCATGGGGGTAGCTTTGATACCAGCCAGACGCAATCCACGGCCATATAGGACCTACAGGCGATGTTCTTGCGTCGATATATGTCGATCTGAGCACAGCTGGGCGCCGTATATACAGCATGGGGGTAGCTCTGATACCAGCCAGATGCAACCCACGGCCATATAGGACCTACAGGCGATGTTCTTGAGTCGATATATGTCCATCTGAGCACAGCTGTGCCCCATATATACGGCATGTGGGTGTCTCTGATTCCAGCCAGCTGCAACCCACGGCCATATAGGAACTACAGGCGATGTTCTTGAGTCGATATATGTCGATCTGAGCACAGCTTGACCACGTATATCCAGCATGGGGGTAGCTGTGATATCAGCCAGCTGTAACCCACAGCTATATAGGACCTACAGGCGATGTTCTTGAGTCGATATATGTCGATCTGAGCACAGCTGGGCGCTGTATATACAGCATGGAGGTAGCTCTGATAGCAGCCAGATCCAACCCACGGCCATATAGGACCTACAGGCGATGTTCTTGAGTCGATATATGCCGATCTGTGCACAGCTGGGCGCCGTATATACAGCATGGGGGTAGCTCTGATACCAGCCAGCTGCAACCCACGGCGATATAGGACATACAGGCGATGTTCTTGTGTCGATATATGTCGATCTGAACACAGCTGGGCCCCGTATATACAACATGGGGGTAGCTTTGATACCAGCCAGATGCAACCCACGGCCATATAGGACCTACAGGCGATGTTCTTGAGTCGATATATGTCGATCTGAGCACAGCTGGGCGCCGTATATACAGCATGGGGGTAGCTCTGATACTAGCCAGATGCAACCCACGGCCATATAGCACCTACAGGCGATGTTCTTGAGTCGATATATGTCGATCTGAGCACAGCTGGGCCCCGTATATACGGGATGTGAGTGGCACTGATACCAGCCAGATGCAACCCACGCCCATATAGGACCTACAGGCGATGTTCTTGAGTCGATATATGTCGATCTGAGCACAGCTGGGCACCATATATACAGCATGGGGGTAGCTCTGATACCAGCCAGACGCAATCCACGGCCATATAGGACCTACAGGCGATGTTCTTGAGTCGATATATGTCCATCTGAGCACAGCTGGGCCCCATATATACGGCATGTGGGTGGCTCTGATTAAAGCCAGCTGCAACCCACGGCCATATAGGAACTACAGGCGATGTTCTTGAGTCGATATATGTCGGTCTGAGCACAGATGGGCCCCGTATATACGGCATGTGGGTGGGTCTGATACCAGCCAGCTGCAATCCACGGCCATATAGGACCCACAGGCGATTTTCTTGAGTCGATATATGTCGATCTGAGCACAGCTGGGCCACGTATATACAGCATGAGGGTAGCTGTGGTACCAGCCAGCTGTAACCCACGGCTATATAGGACCTACAGGCGATGTTCTTGAGTCGATATATGTCGATCTGAGCACAGCTGGGCGCTGTATATACAGCATGGAGGTAGCTCTGATACCAGCCAGATCCAACCCACGGCCATATAGGACCTACAGGCGATGTTCTTGAGTCGATATATGCCGATCTGTGCACAGCTGGGCGCCGTATATACAGCATGGGGGTAGTTCTGATACCAGCCAGATGCAACCCACGGCCATATAGGACCTACAGGCGATGTTCTTGAGTCGATATATGTCGATCTGAGCACAGCTGGGCCCTGTATATACGGGATGTGGGTGGCACTGATACAAGCCAGATGCAACCCACGGCCATATAGGACCTACAGGCGATGTTCTTGAGTCGATATATGTCGATCTGAGCACAGCTGGGCGCCGTATATACAGCATGGGGGTAGCTCTGATACCCGCCAGACGCAATCCACGGCTATATAGGACCTACAGGCGATGTTCTTGAGTCGATATATGTCGATCTGAGCACAACTTGGCGCCGTATATACAGCATGGGGGTAGCTCTGATATCAGCCAGATGTAACCCACGCCCATATAGGACCTACAGGCGATGTTCTTGAGTCGATATATGTCGATGTGAGCACAGCTGGGCCCCGTATATACGGCATGTGGGTGGCTCTGATACCAGCCAGCTGCAACCCACGGACATATAGGACCTACAGGCAATGTTCTTAATTCGATATATGTCGATCTGAGCACAGCTGCGCCACGTATATACAGCATGGGGGTAGCTGTGATACCAGCCAGCTGCAACCCACGGCTATATAGGACCTACAGGTGATGTTCTTGAGTCGATATATGTCGATCTGAGCACAGCTGGGCGCCGTATATACAGCATGGGGGTAGCTCTGATACCAGCCAGATCCAACCCACGGCCATATAGGACCTACAGGCGATGTTCTTGAGTCGATATATGTCGATCTGAGCACAGCTGGGCGCCGTATATACAGCATGGGTGTAGCTCTGATACCAGCCAGATGCAACCCACGGCCATATAGGACCTACAGGCGATGTTTTTGAGTCGATATATGTCCATCTGAGTACAGCTTGGCCCCGTATATACGGCATGTGGGTGGCTCTACCAGCCAGATGCAACCCACGGCCATATAGAACCTACAGGCGATGTTCTTGAGTCGATATATGTCGATCTGAGCACAACTGGGCGCCGTATATACAGCATGGGGGTAGCTCTGATACCAGCCAGATGCAACCCACGGCCATATAGGACCTACAGGCGATGTTCTTGAGTCGATATATGTCCATCTGAGCACAGCTGGGCCCCGTATATAAGGCATGTGGGTGGCTCTGATTCCAGCCACCTGCAACCCACGGCCATATAGGAACTACAGGCGATGTTCTTGAGTCGATATATGTCGATCTGAGCACAGCTGGGCCCCGTATATACAGCATGGGGGTAGCTCTGATACCAGCCAGCTGCAACCCACGGCCATATAGGACCTACAGGCGATGTTCTTGTGTCGATATATGTCGATCTGAACACAGCTGGGCCCCGTATATACAACATGGGGGTAGCTTTTATACCAGCCAGATGCAACCCACGGCCATATAGGACCTACAGGCGATGTTCTTGAGTCGATATATGTCGATCTGAGCACCGTATATGCAGCATTGTGGCCGCTCCGACACCAGCCAGGTGCAACCTATGCCCATATAGGACCTACAGGCGATGTTCTTGAGTCGATATTTGTCGATATGAGCTCCGTTATGCCCTGTATATGCAGCATGTGGGTAGCTCTGATACCAGCCAGATGCAACCCACGGGCATATAGGACCTACAGGCGATGTTCTTGAGTCGATATATGTCGATCTGAGCACAGCTGGGCCACGTATATACAGCATGGGGGTAGATGTGATACCAGCCAGCTGTAACCCACGGCCATATAGGACCTACAGGTGATGTTCTTGAGTCGATATATGTCGATCTGAGCACAACTGGGCCCCGCATATACAGCATGGCGGTAGCTCTGATACCAGCCAAATGCAACCCACGGCCATATAGGACCTACAGGCGATGTTCTTGAGTCGATATATGACGATCTGAGCACAGCTGGGCGCCGTATATACAGCATGGGGGTACCTCTTATACCAGCCAGCTGCAACCCACGGCCATATAGGATCTACAGGCGATGTTCTTGTGTCGATATATGTCGATCTGAGCACAGCTGGGCCCCGTATATACAGCATATGGGTAGCTGTGATACCAGGCAGCTGCAACCCACGGCTATATAGGACCTACAGGCGATGTTCTTGTGTCGATATATGTCGATCTGAACACAGCTGGGCCCCGTATATACAACATGGGGGTAGCTTTTATACCAGCCAGATGCAACCCACGGCCATATAGGACCTACAGGCGATGTTCTTCAGTCGATATATGTCGATCTGAGCACTGCTCGGCCCCGTATATACGGCATGTGGGTGGCTCTGATACTAGCCAGATGCAACCCACGGCCATATAGGACCTTCAGGCGATGTTCTTGAGTCGATATATGTCGATATATGTCGATCTGAGCACAGCTGGGCCACGTATATACAGCATGGAGGTAGCTCTGATACCAGCCAGCTGCAACCCACGGCCATATAGGACCTACAGGCGATGTTCTTGAGTCGATATATGTCGATCTGAGCACAGCTGGGCCCCGTATATACAGCATATGGGTAGCTGTGATACCAGCCAGCTGCAACCCACGGCTATATAGGACCTACAGGCGATGTTCTTGAGTCGATATATGTCGATCTGAGCACAGCTGGGCCCCGTATATACAGCATGGGGGTAGCTCTGATACCAGCCAGATGCAACCCACGGCCATATAGGACCTACAGGCGATGTTCTACAGTCGATATATATATATATATAAATATATATATATATATATATATATCGATCTGAGCACAGCTGGGCGCCGTATATACAGCATGGGGGTAGCTCTGATATCAGCCAGCTGCAACCCACGGCCATATAGGACCTACAGGCGATGTTCTTGAGTCGATATATATCGATCTGAGCACAGCTGGGCGCCGTATATACAGCATGGGGGTAGCTTTGATACCAGCCAGACGCAATCCACGACCATATAGGACCTACAGGCGATGTTCTTGAGTCGATATATGTCGATCTGAGCACAGCTGGGCGCCGTATATACAGCATCGGGGTAGCTCTGATACCAGCCAGATGCAACCCACGGCCATATAGGACCTACAGGCGATGTTCTTGAGTCGATATATGTCCATCTGAGCACAGCTGGGCCCCATATAAACGGCATGTGGGTGGCTCTGATTCCAGCCAGCTGCAACCCACGGCCATATAGGAACTACAGGCGATGTTCTTGAGTCGATATATGTCGATCTGAGCACAGCTGGGCCACGTATATACAGCATGGGGGTAGCTGTGATATCAGCCAGCTGTAACCCACAGCTATATAGGACCTACAGGCGATGTTCTTGAGTCGATATATGTCGATCTGAGCACAGCTGGGCGCTGTATATACAGCATGGAGGTAGCTCTGATACCAGCCAGATCCAACCCACGGCCATATAGGACCTACAGGCGATGTTCTTGAGTCGATATATGCCGATCTGTGCACAGCTGGGCGCCGTATATACAGCATGGGGGTAGCTCTGATACCAGCCAGCTGCAACCCACGGCGATGTAGGACATACAGGCGATGTTCTTGTGTCGATATATGTCGATCTGAACACAGCTGGGCCCCGTATATACAACATGGGGGTAGCTTTGATACCAGCCAGATGCAACCCACGGCCATAAGTAGTGTAAGCAAGCCGATTCTAGAACCTCCTCACAACCTTGAATATAAAACCTCCTCTTCTAACCTCGAGCTCAAGGTCAAATGAAGAGGTTATGAAATCCATATTCAAGATCATGACGTAATAATGACCTTGTAGTTACAAGGTTGAGGCTTTAGAATCGGATTGAAGATGTTATGAAATCGCTGACCTTAAAAGGTCATATTCAAGATCATGACATAATAATGACCTTGTAGTTACAAGGTTGAGGCTTTAGAATCGAATATGCATTCATGAATAAAGAAGCAGTAATATAGAAAAGATTGAAGATGTTGTCACTTCGAAGGTTCAGGAGCAACTGATGCAAATATCGTAAAGCGGTAATTTAAAAATGAAATGTGAGGTTCTTGATAAACCATACCTTACACTTTAAGAATGAGGTTCCTCCTTCATTCATGTCGTTAATGTGAGGTTCCTCCTTCTTAACAAGTAAGAGAGATGATTGACTGAAATGACATAGAGGTTACGATAAGCCCCCCTCCATTTTTAGGTTGTTATATATTCTGATTAGTTTCGATTATATTTAGTAGTAGTATCTTTAGTGTACTCAGTAAACAGTAAGTATTATTATATTATTTATTATATTATTTATTAAATTTATAAATATTATTTGAAGCTTATTAGTTTAAATTCTAGTGCATCGACCACATCCGTATAATCTTCATCATACCGCAGATTTTAAGACAAATGGTAGTAAAAGATATCATAAGGATGATGGGAAAATTAAGGAAGGCAATAATTCAAAAAATGCAAACATTTCGAAAGGGCTCGAATCAATATTCGAAGATGTAGACCTAGGATTCAGCGAGATATCCGTTCCTGCAGCAGAAGATTTAGACCTAATTAACATGCATATTTCAAGGAAACCATGTGAAACTCTAGTTGGTAATACTAATGAATCTGCAGAATATTCCAGATGTATTCAGAAAAAGCCAAAATTTAGTAAGCCACTACTATCGCCAGTGACATACTTCTTAAATAAGAGTAACTCAAAATGGATTTGCGTCGGCTTAAATGTTGATTTAAATTTTGAACCGGTTATTAGAATAATGGGTGCTCGAGGTCAAGGAATCGAATTGAATGAAACAACTTGGGAAGCGTTTGTTGGGAAGAAAAATCATCTAAATCACGAAATTGTATCATCTACTTGTAGTGAGACTATGAATGTGAATGAGTTAAAATTATCATTCATTTGGGTTGAAAATAGTCGAAAGGTTTTGAAGGCGGATATGGGAGCAGATTCTACATATTTGTCTTATGAAAGTCTTCGCGAAGTATGGAAATTAAGTGAAATTCTATCGTTTCGACTAGAATTGTTAAGGAGCATGAATTTTTCTGAATACTATCATATATGTTTGGAAATGTTAGCATGATATGAAGGGGATGTGATAAAAAGATTTGAGCTACTGTATAATGAGACATGTACTGAATATGTTGGCATGACAAAGGAAATTCTTTTATATTCAATCGATAAGGTATATTACGACTTGGATTTACAGGAAGCAATAAGAACACCATTTAATGTCTAATGAAAAGAGTGTATCATTTAATGAAGATAGGAATGTTATACATTATTTGCATGTCTGGAAATTTGCACATAAACAAGCTAGGAAAGGGACTTGGCATTTAAATGTTGTAGATAGTATAAGATTTAATAATAGAATAAGAAAAGTAGAGAAAATATTATCAGAATATTATCAGAATAAGCATAGAGAAAAAGTGTACAACGAAAGGTTTATATCGAATTAATAATATCTAGTACATTTTTTATTTATATTATATAATCGAATAGTTATGTCAATTAATGTTAGTTTGAGTATAGTTTTAAGACTGTCAGGAACTATATGTAAAAGAATAATAATAAAGTTTTATTTTTTGTATAATTTCCATAAAATCAAATGTTTGTCTATAATCCTATCAGTCGCGATCGAGCGTTCGTGCGAAAGGGTAGTGGTTTATTGAACAAGTTAATAAATAAGCTTCCATTTGAATTACACTTACCGGGTTACAATTATTGTGGTCCAGGAACAAAATTAGAAGAAAGGTTGCAGCGTGGTGATGCAGGGATAAATAAATTAGACGAAGCTTGCAAGCAGCACGACATAGCGTATAGTTCTACAAATAAATTGGGTGAAAGGCACGAAGCTGATAAAAAATTGTACAGTGTCGCAAAAGGTAGAATAACTAGTGGTGACTCGAAATTCAGTGAGAAGGTAGCATCAGCAACTGTTGCTGCTCTAATGAAAGCGAAAACAAAGTTTGGTATGGGTTTAAGGAGACGACGTCGTTCAAAGCGGAAGGTAATGAAGCGACGCGGAGGTTCATTATCGTTTGCACAGGCAGTACGAATTGCTAAGCAAGCAGTTGGTAGAAATCCTAATAAAAGTCTGCTTGGAGCATCAAAGGTAGCTTACAATTCCTTGCAAAATAATAAAAAAAAATATTAGTTATCCGAGGCGAAGGGTAATACCTATACCAAAAAAAGGAGGATTTCTTCCATTAGTTCCACTATTTGCAGCTTTAGGAGCGTTGGGGTCATTAGGTGGAGGAGCAGCTGCTATAGCAAAGGCTGTTAATGAAGCAAAAGCAGCAAGAGAACAGAATAAAGAAACTGAAAGACACAACCGAGCAATGGAGCCGAAAGCGGTGGGTTCTGGATTTTATATAAAACCATATAAGCAGGGATGTGGATTATATTTTCCAAATAATTCAAAAAACTAGGGCTGAAATTTCTTCGTCGCCCAATGACTAATGTTGACATAGTCAAATATGCTAAAAAATTTAAAATTCCTTACTTTAGGGGAGTTTTCATGAGAAATGCAATGCCAAAGAAAATCCACATAAAAGAAAGCGGCATTGTAAATCTAGATGATAAAAATGGCGAAGGAACTCACTGGGTAGCTTATAAAAAGCTGGGAAAAGTAATACAATACTTTGATAGTTTTGGAGACCTCAAACCACCATTAGAAGTACTAACATACCTACAATCTGATAGAAAATCGAATAAAATTTACTATAATTATTACAAATATCAAAGAAATTATGATACAAATTGTGGTCAATTAAGTTTAATATTTTTATTAGATAAATAGTGTGAATACCCATGAGATATGTCAGTTACATGTTGAGCAATGGAGAGGGTAGCACATTCATACACATTCACCTTGACAGGAAGAAAATCGGAGTTGTGATTTCAATCCACCAATATATTTGGATGAGGATGAAACTTATGAAATGGCATTACTGAACTTTGAATCTTTTAACTCAATTCCTAACGTAGACGAGAGTAATAACCTCTTTCATTATAGAGATCGGGGTAGCGTCTTAAATGTTATTGAAATTCCAACTGGTATTTATGACATTCAGGATATTGCGGGGTACATAGAGAATCAGATTGGGGATGGAAGAAATAATCAGGTACTTGTTCGTATTAGTGGTAATAATAATACACAAAGAGTTTCCATAAAAACAGCGCTGGAAATTGACTTTTCACGAGAGAGAAGCATTGGATCATTATTAGGCTTCAAAGAGAAGTTATTGAAAAACGGAACTCATCAATCGGATTATATTGTAGACATCAATAAGGTTAACGCTATACAAATATATTGCAATTTGATTGGCGGATCATACAATAATGGTGAACAAGTGCACGTGTTATATCATTTTTTCCCGAAAGTTCCAGCAGGATTTAAAATTATCGAGTCACCGCAACAACCTATATATTTACCTGTCTCAGGAAAAGTAATCAGTTCTTTAATTGTAAGGGTACTAGATCAGTCAGGCCGTTTTATCAACTTTAGAGACGAAGAAATAACCGTTAGCTTACATCTTAGAAAACTAACGTAGTTATGAAGATGTATTCAAGAATTATTTAAAAAAAGTCATCATCCGCTAATAACGGTTGTTATCTATCCAGAGGTGAATATAAATGTAGCAGCACCACCAACCGCACAAACAGTCCTAGACGCATAGTCAAAGTGTTAACACAACGAAATCGACAATATTTAAAAAAATTGGGATATACAGTGGTGATATGATGGAGATCTTGAACGTGACAGAGAAGCTTAAAACAAATAATTCAATAACAAGTTATGAATATCATTCCCATCAACCATTTGGGTCTGCAAGCTTTGATAATAATGATGAAATAAGAATTACTGTTCCGGAAATTGATAACTATACACTTCCTGGTGAGAGTTATTTACATATTGAAGGAAGTCTTCGAAAAATAAATGCAGACGGGACAGTATCCAAAGACGCGAGTAAAACAGTCAAATTAGTGAATAATCCAGTCGCATTTATGTTTAGTGACATTAGATATTTAATGAATGGTGTGCAAGTGGATTCGAGCAGAAATGTTGGTATAACATCTTGTATGAAAGGATATTTTTCATTTACTAAAAATGATATGAATAAATTGGAAAACGCTGGTTGGAATCCTATTGCTGGTGTTTGTGATGTGGTTGATAAAAACGGAAATTTTGGAATAAGTGTACCATTGCGCACATTACTTGGTTTTGTCGAAGATTTCAAGAAGATTGTGCTCAACGTAAGACAAGAATTGGTATTAATACGAAATAATGATGATTCCGATGTAATAATGCAAGATTCTTCTGCAAAAGATGAAAAAGTTAAGTTGATAATAGACAGAATACATTGGAGAATTCCACACATTGCTGTTGGACTACGTGAACAATTAACTTTGACAAAGTTAAGTGAAAAAAATGTTGATATTCATTTACCATTCAGAAGTTGGGAGATTCATGAATATCCATCATTACCACAGACAACTAAACAAACATGGGCCGTGAAGACTGCACAACAGCTAGAAACACCGAGGTTCATTATTATTGGATTTCAAACAGGTCGAAAAGGGTCAATTACTTCAAATATGTCACGTTTTGATAATATAAAATTAACAAATTTAAATGTATATTTAAATGGAATACGTTTTCCATATGATAATTTGAATATTGATTTTGATAACAATCGTTATGCAATTTTATATGATATGTATTCAAGATTTCAACAATCGTATTATTTTCAAGAAAGTGATCCATTATTTTCCCCTAGTCAGTTTAAAGAAATGGCCCCTTTAATTGGCGTTGACTGCACATACCAAGCTGATAGTATTCACAAGAGTGGAGTAGAGATTAAAATCGAATTTACAACTAAAGATGCAATTCCATCAGGTACTACTGCGTTTTGTCTAATTCTACATGATAAAGCTTTCTACTATTCTTCGTTGACGAAAGTGGTAAAAGAACTGTTGTAAATATATAAGCATCAAGTTCAAACTGTGTTTGCAAAAGAATATCAGAAGGTAGAATAATTGAGAGATGTTTTGGAATGGAAAATTAATGAAATGGATGAATCGGATGTAGTATTAAAGAAAAGGACAATCACAATGTGCATTTTACCGACGCAATCAGTGCATGTGTACTCTAACGAATGTATTTTTTAAGTATGATGTACTTTATGGTTATGAAATGTACAGTATAAATATTATGTATGTGTTAAACTTAATAAAGTTTTTTTAATTTATATGTTGTTTTAATTTATGTAATTGAATCATTATAAAGGTAATGATAATGTCTATAAATATACCCTTACATATAGTAAGTTTCATTCTATTCACGACAACTGGTGAGTTACATACTTTACGATTAAAGGTAAAATCGAAATGTATACCATATAGTTTATCATTATTGATATGCAAGGATTTGTGGCAGATAACAATAACTTTATAGTGAAAGAATTTGCAAGTCATGATAGTGATGGTGTTGTAAGTCATTTTGTATTTGAACCACCGCATAACATCAATGAATTAAGTGCTAAAAATCAGAGAACAGCAGATTGGTTGATGAAGAATCATCATTGCATTCAATGGCGTGATGGTTTTGTTCCCATTGAAAAGTTATCAAGTATTGTTAAGTTTTTAACTAGAAATGTTCAAACTGTGTATGTAAAAGGATACCAGAAGGTGGAATTATTGAGACAAACTTTGGAAAGGGAAATTAGTGAACTGGATGAACCGGATGCAGTATTAAAGAAAGGGCAACCACAATGTGCATTTCACAGACGCAACCACTGTATGTGTGCTCTAACGAATGTAAATTTTTTGTATGATGTACTTCAAGGATATAAAAGTTTACTGTACTGATGTACTATATAAAATATTATGTATCTATTAAACTTATTTTTTAATTTCTATGTAAAAGTTGTTTTAAATTTAACTTACGCGAAGCTATATAATGATGATGCGTATAAATATATTCAGTTACAATCAAGAATCGTACTATAGACGTACTGAAATCAATATTATGGAGTTTATTTTAAATTGGTTAATCAGCCTTCAGTGGTCACAATTCATTATAAATAAAGTATGGGAAGTATTGGAATTGAAGATTCTGGAACAGTTGGATCAATACCTGTTGCAGAAATGAAATATCTTCCTCTTGGTTTCCTTTTGCGGAGAGTTAGACCATCAGATTTAGCATTATTATGGGATAAACTACCACTACACTATCGTGCCAAGCAGTCACTACAAGAAAAATTACCATGTATGGCACATTACAACCGTAGTAATTGGACTACACATATAGATGGTCCCGCTCCAGCCATTAGAGACTGTATTATATGTACTTATGAAAAAACTAAATAATAAATCTATTTTTTATACATTAATTAGTTTATATTTATTTCTAACTCATCGATAAATAATTCTGAAACACACCATTTAATCCTGTACATTAAAACTATATTTTTAATATATGAAGCGTTAAATGAATTTAAATTTTAAGTATATAGATACATGTTGCGCCATCTATCGGTGAGTAGCGAAACTAAGTGGATTTTCAAGATTTTCATATACAGATTTCTACCGAGAAAAGCGCAAGTACCATCATTTATAGATACATGTTGCGCCATCTATCGGTAAAAAGCGCAGCTAATAGAATTTTCAAGGTAAGATTAGGTTTGGTTAGGTCAGTTTACAAAAAGTAATTGAACGTTGAAAAGGAGGGAAAAGAGAGGAGGAAAGAAAGGAGGAAAAAAGAAAGGAGGAAAAAAAGAAAGGAGGAAAAAGAAGGAAAAAGAAAAGGGAGAAAGAGAAGAAGGGGAGTTTTCTGAATGGGAGTATCCAAAGTGAAATAGCTCCGCCTTAGAACCTCCTACAAGGAGAGAGGGAAAAGTGGGGAGAGAGTGGGGATAATTCTTCTGTAGGGTGATCGCCCGCCCCACCCCCCCTATGCATTTCAAAATGGCCTCCAAAAAAAATTACCCCCTCCAGTTACGCCCATAACCCCGCCCCCCCTAAGCCACGTCCCTAACCACGCCCTCCCCTCCACCTTGACTCCTCCCACAAGCGACCATGTTCGCAACATAGCCTCAGGCGCCTTAATTTGACCTACTTTCACTGTCGGGTCAGACATCGCCTCAAGCGATCGATTTAGCCCTTTCACCTTCCTCATTTCGATTTCCATGCTAAAACAACTTTTACGACCTCGTTTTCTGAGTATAAGAGCATTGCTTACATCGACACCAATCAGTATCGTTGTAAAAATCGAACCAAGATGAATACCGTAGAGTTTAACGATTTACTTGAGTTCGACGACGCATTTTTCGACGAAATACTAACTCGTTGTAGTCCTGAGCAGCAAGTTGGCAGCCAGGCTACAGTAATACCAAACAAGATTGCTGCCACAGAAGTCTGCACAGTGCCTCATACCAATCCAGGCCCAAACACCGTATCAACAACTGCAGGTCCTTCTACTAAACTAAATCACGATGCTCTTAATTCTCCTACGATCCTGAATACTTTACTATCATCATCTAACGCTAAAACATCCCCTAGGGGGAGATATGGCGATTATTTGCCGAAAAGTGAGTACAAGCAGAGGCGCGCAGAAGAACTTAAAAGTAAACGTGAGAATCGCATAACAAAGCGGTGGGGGAGACAGAAATGTATTTAACGAAATTTATTAATTGTTAATGATAATAAAGAAATTATAAATATAACGTCCAGCCAAGAGTCCATATCTATCACCAATAATAATTTCGAGTCCGCTAGTAATCATTCACAAAATATCCTAAATTTAGTTAACCTAAGCCAGGACTCATTAACTCAGTCTGACAAAATTATATGCCAGGACTCATTAACTCAGTCTGACAAAATTAATGCTGTAAAAATTCTTCAAGACATTGTAGTCACTCATCCCAACCACAAATCCGATCCCAATCTGCATCCTAACACTGCAGTTGATGATATGCTTGATAATATACCTGCACCTAATCCAGTTTTACCTTCAATTGTAGCAGATGGGGGGTCTGATACAATTTTACCATTTCCTGAACCCATTGTTCCTACAAATCCTAGTGCAGACTCCCATGAGTCATATGTTAATTATGGATTAACCGATTGTCTTAGAGATTATTTAGCAAATAGTGAAACCACCATTAATAAAATTAATGATGATTTTACTATTTCTCTAGAACAATCTAGATCTCGGTTGCGTAAGTGTGATGAAAATATAGCCTATTTAAAACAACAAATAAGCAAGTTTCAGTATTTTAAAATGACTGTTACTGCAAATTGTCCGTTGGGAGATCCAAAATTCATAGAATACGTGAATCAACGAACGGCCAGTTTGCAGCAGACTTTAAATAATGAAATCACGCTGGCTCATTCATTACGCTTACTTACCAATTACTTTCAAATGTAACGTATGATGAAATGGGTCGTCAACTATGTGTGCAGTAAACTGGGTAAGAAACATTTAAATATATTTATATCAGATGTACATTCAATTCAATATGTTTTTAGCTGAGCCCCTCTGCCCCCTGTGAGTGTTTTCTGTATAACTAGATTACAATACCGGTGTGGGGTAAGAAATTTTCATATATATTTGTGCTACATATGGTTTCAATTATATTTTTTTATATTAGGTGTTCCATTCATTGATGGTCAGAATCCAATATCTAAATGATTCTCAACAACTACAACAATTATTCTGATAAGAATAAATTCAACTTCATCATGCAGTTCTTTCCAATGAAGTGCAGCGTGGAGTATGCAAATGGATCTCAACAACTCCAACAAATATTCATAATTTTTACTATTTTACATAGATTTATTAAAAACTAAACATAAGCATACATATAATTAAATATATATGGATGATTAAGTTTACCAATTAACGGTTTGAAATATGCATTTTGTATACATTTCTGTAATATTTCATTGCATACATAAACATTATACTTAAATTGTACGTGTACGAGGATAATATTGTGAAGAGTGATTTATTATACTTAATAAAATTATAAGTCCATAACAAATGTCTTTAGTTGTCTTAGTGAGTTATAGTAGTGCTGAAGTATAGGGAAAAAGCATGACCCATATAAGACTGGAACCTCAATCATTATCCTTACCAGTGCAAAATTTTGATAGCTCACTAAATCAAAATTCATTTAAAAGACATAATACACTTTTTGGTGGAGACTGCAAAAGGGGCTTAATTGTCGGACCATCCGGTGGAAAGACGAATGTTATGTTATCTTTATTGCTTTCCCTAAATGGTTTACGATACCTAAACATATATCTTTGTTCGAACTCGTTATATCAAAAGAAATATGAGTTTCTCAGAGAAGTGCTTAAGACAGTTCCAGAATGTGGATATTATGAATTTTCTGATATAGATTCTATAGTCCCACCCAAACAGGTGAAGGAATATTCAATTGTAATATTTGATGATATTCCACCCACCGGACATAATGTTATAAGAGATTACTTTTCATATGGACGTCACAAGAATGTTGACACTTTCTATCTATGTCAGAGTTACAGTGCTGTACCAAAGCAATTGATTCGGGATAATTGTAACTTTTTAGTGTTGTTTCGCCAGGATGCTACTAATTTAAAACATATTTACGATGATCAACTAGTTAGTGATATGACTTTTGAAGAATTTAAAGACCTCTGCAGAAAATGTTGGATTGCTTCTCATGATATTTTAGTTGTTGATTTAGACTGCAATAAAGCAGATGGTCGTTACCGTCAGGGTTTCGATAACTACATAACGCTTTAAAACATTAAGTAATTAAGTTATTAGGTCAGTATTGATTTATCTGTCAAGATGGAAATTCAACACCAAAAAGTTGCTAAACAACTCGTAGATGCTCGTTCAGCGCTTAAAAATAAAATTCGAGCATTAAAGACTAATATAGCTCAAGCAAAGGAACACCTTGACACTACTTTTTCACCACTGACTGGTCCAATAAATGAACTCGTTAATAAACTTGACTTAAATTTAGTGGAAATGGAGCCCAACAAATATGATGCAGATAGTAATGAGTATGATAATAAAGATAACTTAAAAGAGACTCCATACATAAAGCGACGAAAATCTAGTATTCCTAATCGATATACACTTAAAAGAGAAATAATGGATGCAACACTTCCTCAAAGTAAATATCTCCATATAAAAAAACCTATGGAATCACCTGAAGATGTAGCATTAGATGACTCCTACCGTGAAGAAGTTTTAGAAAGCTCTCAGCTAGAAGATGGGAATAAAAGTTCTACAGTTTATGAGCAGCAAGAACAAATGGATAGTGATGATGAGGAAGATATTTCTCTAATCTTAAAGCAAAATCAGCAAATAGTTGCCGAGGAAATGAATACTCCTGAAGTGCAAATGGTAATGAATCAATTTCATAAATTGCCTCGGGCATATCTTCTTGACTATAAATTGGATATTGATGGAAAGTTTGATGTGAAGTACGGTGTTCATGAAGTAGATGGAAATTTATATGTAGGCAATTCTGAAATTCAATTCGAAGATGCAGATATCCAAATAGGTGAATTTAAATACAAGGGTACAGTAGGTCTGTATGAATTACTATTTAAAAAGGAGCCTTCAAAATTTACATTACAAGATGCTCGAAATTATAGAGATATATTAAGTAGAACTAATGCCGCAAGGGTTAGATATGATCCTAATGCAGGGATTGCAGCGAATAGAGGGCGGAAATACACCACCATTATAAAACCCCTATTGACAGGTGAGGCACCTAAGGTTTGGTGGGCAAAAAATTGGAAAACAGGGGGATCATTATCACACCGGCTTATAAATAGACAAGAAATTCCGGACTCCTCCTTAGAATATCGCTATTGGGATGATCCCAATGAACTTGTTGAGAGATTACGTTTATTACTCGCATCCAAAGCTGCCGGCCATTCATCACATGACAATGAAGTAATTTCCATTATTGAGGAATTAAAGGAGGCAAAAGTTTTGCGTTAATAAATCTGGACATGCAGACTAATTACTCATTAACTACTCAGCCACACGCATGATGAGTCTTGATAGATTCGGACAGCACATAAACGGTACGATGACTTTAGATAAGTTTGGCAAACACATTCATAGTCATACCTTATCAAAACATTTACAGAGGTCTAAAGTTTTGGAGGATTCTATTAACGAATTGAGAAATTCAATAACAAGACAATTCATTCTTACATTTAGTGGTATTGGTGCATTAATTTCACCGGGAATTTTTTAAATTCAAAATAAAGGTGCTGTAGGTAGTTACACAAACGATCTACACGAAGGTAAAATATTAAAAGTATATATTCAGGGACAGGCAAAGCTTATTATTAATAACAAGGAATATCGTCCGGATACCACTAATTATCTTAGACCGAAGGATATACTTCAAATACGCCAAAACTCTATTGTACCTACCAGCTTTTGCGTTGAAATTCTTATTGAACAAAATAATGGGTAATATTAAGCAAGATGTTGGCGATAATATTAAGCAAGATGTTGTTGACGAAATACATGCACCATCTAGAAAAAAATTTAAAAGGCGCCATGTCATTTTAAAAGGATTAAAAGATTTATATCAAGCAGATTTGGTTGAAATGATACCATATTCTAAACAGAATAAGGGATATAAATACATTTTAATGGTTATCAATGCTTTCTCAAAATATGGATGGGCATTACCTTTAAAGAATAAAACTGGTAAAGAAGTTACAAAGGCAATGGAGCAAATTTTAGTAGGGAAAAGAGGGCAGATACCAAAGAACTTACAAACAGACAATGGCAAGGAATTTTACAATACTGATTTCAGAAAACTCATGAATCGACATGATATCAATCATTACAGCAGTTATTCTACATTAAAGAGTTCAATTGTAGAAAGATTTAATAGAACTATTAAGGAAAACATGTGGAAAGCATTCAGTATGCAGGGAACTTATCGCTGGATTGATTTGTTACAGATAATAATCAATAAATACAATGACACAGTGCACAGAACAATTGGTATGAAACCAAAACAGGTTAATCAAAGAAATGCTTCAATTCTCTTAAAGACTGTATATAGTTCGTTGAAAACTTACGATAAGTCTTTTCAAAAATTTAAAATTGGTGATCATGTTCGAATAAGTAAACATCGACAAGCATTCACCAAAAATTATACTCCAAATTGGTCTAACGAAATATTTATAGTCACCAAAGTTCAAAACACAAATCCGCGCACATATGTGCTGCAAGATGTAAACGGTGAGGGAATCATTGGAGGATTCTATGAACTGGAACTTCAAAGGGTTAAGCATCCGGATGTGTACTTAGTAGAAAAAGTTTTACGACGTAAAGGAAATAAGGTGTTTGTCAAATGGTTAGGACTACACCCATCTCACAACTCATGGATATCAAAAAACAATGTTTTATAAGCTGTAACTCTCTGTAATACGAATATAAATATTAATAAAAATTACATATTTTTAAACTGTTTATTAAATGCACCTAATAATACAATTTACAATCTATACTATACAATACAATACTATATAAATCTTAATCTATAATATCCCTAATTTATTACATTCTTCCTCAATAATTTCATCGATCGCCTTCTCCCCTTCTAGTTGATAGATACTTTTATGCCCCCAAGTTAACGTGGTGTAATTATCTTTCATAATATACCTCTTATCGTCTTTTGCAGATAAAGCTATTTTATTTTTCATTTCCGTAAACATAACATGATAATCCGATCTAAACGTATACATCTTTTTAAATATGTTTCCACCGCATTCAACAATTCTCTGATAATCCTTAACCGATAACTCTTTATTAATAACATTATTTTTCACACCCTTTGCTTTTTTGGTAGAATGTGTCAAGAGATCAACGCAATATGCTTTAGCACCTGTGCCGTAGAATGATGTGATTATTTCCCCACAATATTCATCCTTCATATTCCCAAGAACAGATTGATTTCTTGGCATATCATGTATATTGTTTGGAGGATAGTTAGAAGTATCAAATTTATCAATGTTTTTCTTAATATCATCATAGATGTTATTTGTGTAGACATGTATAATCAATGAATCTGTATCAGTATACAGTAAATTTATATTATTACCATAATAAATTTTCAGAAAATTGTAAAAGAAGTCGTACATAACAGTTTTAGATATTTCCAAAATACTAAAGCCGACATATAAAGGCTTGTTAAAATTTACTTTTACTGTTGATAGTTCAATTGTTACCAAATTCTCAGAAAATATTTTAGCAGATTTAAAATTTGCTTTTGTTACATAATTTTCAGCACCAGGTTTTCTATGACGTCTTTCCCAGTGGGTGGATAAATGAATATCCGATCTATTTTCCACATTCTCCATTGTTTTCCCGAAAACAATATTATTCATTGCTTTGTAATGGTTTCTCTCAAACTCATTTTTAGCTGCTTGGCGTTTTTTAGTATTGAATTCAATATAAGGTTTCATCCAATTACTTTGCTGAAATTCTAAAATTCGGTGGATACGAGTTAAAATTAATCCATGATGTAAGCACTGCTTTAAATTTCTATAATGAATGACATACTTTTCTTTGTTATTTAAATTGGGTATGAGTTTCGGGAATTTAGAAGATGGTGGTATTACAGTTTCTGGGCAAAAGGGTAAATCGTTGTGTAAATCATGGACGTGTGGTGGGTATTCAAGATCAACTTCTAATACATACCCTATATCAGAATTGTCGGCAACATTATGAATATCAAAAATACTGACTTCATATTTATCCAACCAACGAAATTTCCCTGTTGGAAGTTTACAGCACATAGCATATCCATATAAGTTAGTGGCATCTAAATAAACTATATATGATTTTGGTAAGTCCACATTGTATGATGGCATAAATGTATTGTTAGCCTCTGCCTTTCGCCTGGTACACATACTGAGACCTCCTCGTATGCCCTTTTTAAAAAAGTGTAACATGTCGATATCAGTTAATAAATCCATTTTTATACCTGTTGTTCTGAGCAGAGCGTCCCATCCAAATCCTGGTGCAGTGAAGTAGTTTGCAGGATCTAATTTATAATTTTGTAAAGATACAGTACGAAAATTTTCAAATATGTCTGCAAGTAACAAAACATCAGATGTTAAATAAACATTGCTGTAATCGCCCAAAGTTTTACAATTGAAAACATCCCATACAGTCTGTGCTCGTGCATAGTTTTCTTGTGATACGCTTTCATTGTTTAAAGAGTCATAAAAGTCGACACAATCTGGCAATCTTGGATAATTTATTTTTTCAAAGTCATCCATAAATGTATAAGGAAATATACCTTTTTGTCGTATCAATTTGAATTGCTCATCAACATAAAAATATTTTCGAATTTCACGACACTGATCGTCTTCCAAATATGATCCCAACTTTTCAAGGGAACATGACATAAATCGAAAAGAATCCACAAATCTCAGTTTTAAAAATACTTTTCTAAGTTTGCCTTTGTGATCTATAGTTTCACCCACATGAACTTTTTTACTAAATGAAATGTATTTCTCCTTAGTTTGAGCGATCACGTCAACATCTTCACCACTCAATGCAATATCTTTTACAAACATATGGCAATCGTAATTGGAGAGGTTATGAAAAAATATTGGTACAAATTTGGGAACTTTATAATTTATATTACACACCGAATGTGCAGCTCCACGAAAAATTCCTGTCAAATGATCATGATCATATACCTTATCTATCTTATCTGTTATTGCTTTCTCACATATATGACAAATGTTTTTCTCCCATTCTTTCTGTTGGTCATTTGTTAGCGGCTTCATTAATTTGTTTATAGCCAAATGTTCTCTATAATTTTTTTTAATATCATCTTCTAATAGGCTAACAAACTTTCTTGCCGCATCTTGCCCTGTGTAAATTCTAAATTTTGATAATGTATCATCATAAGAACATTTAATATAATATGAAAAGGCATATGGTTCATGACGGTAACACTTAACAGTATATGGCTTACTTGCATCATTTTCACGATCTTCTCCAACCGGTACGAGTAAAGCTTCAAAATCTGCATAGACGACAAATGGCACTTTCATTTGCTTTTCAAAATTTTCAAATTTTAGCTCGTTTTCCATCACCTCTTCGCCCAGCTTGTTAATGCGAGTCTTTTGTTCCGGTAAAATGGCTTTTACTTTTCCACAATCTTTTAACCGATGACGGATAAGGTTTTCCTGATTAGTGAAATATGTGAGACATCCTTCACATATCCACTTTTCATGCCCATTTCGTGAATACTGCTTAGACAATAAACGAGACAAATTTTGTATCCAACAAAAATGACTATTTCCTTTATCGTCGTTTATTAGTAGCAAATTTATATGTACTTCCCTTTCATTTTTCGAAATTTTTAGTGGCACAATGTCAAAAATTACTGTACCTCCAATAAATTCTTTGTTCATACCATACACATTTAAACTTATATTATTTTTAGATTCAAACGTTTTCACATCTTTAATTTTCAGTGGAAACTCCAATTCTGAAAAATCACAAACATTCGAATAGTCAGGATATGACGATGTTCTCTGCGGTGCACCTGCTGGTTGAATTAGCGCTGATGTAATTGCCCACGCAAAGCAAGCTTGGTCATTATTTTGTAAATTTATAATCGCTCGTTTTGCCTTTATTGCATCTGGTAATTCAATATAACTAGACGCTCTTGTTGGATTGTATTTACTCATATTAACTTCCATCCGTAAAAGTTCTAATAATGTCCATCCTGTAAAGTAAAAACAACATATTGAACCACATATTAAGAAATATCAATGTATGATCTTACCTGAATCGCGTTCCTGAAATTCTGACATCTTGGCCATGATCTCTTCTATGAACTCATTATAAATTTTGTAAAGATCTGTCTCAAGAGTAATTATTTTGTTTTTCGTATTAAACGATTTAATTTCAGCATCTTTCTTTACGATTAAGAAATAAAGTGCAAAACATTCAAAATTTATTTTCATATTTGAAAATATGACACGTTTTCCTTCAATTAGGCTTATAATTTTTTCCCTTATCAAGTGAGCGAATTCCTGCGGATCTATATGAAATCCAGGCTCAGTAATGCCATAAGTAACTATCTTATTACCAAATGCTCCTGATATTTGCTCTACACCATTATCAATAACAACAAAAGCATTATTTTTATGTAAATTACTTTTAAGGTGGGATGACCAACATGACTTGTCTACAATTATATTACAAGTATCACATTTAATACCAGTGATTAAATTATCGAATCCTTTGGACGTGGTTGGAATTTCAACTATTCTTCTTTTTGGATTGCATGTAACTTTTTGATGTCGCTTAAGATTGTCTTTTCTCGAAAATGATTTTCCACAATTTTCACATTCAAACATCTTATTATATATTTGTATTGCTCAAAGGAGCTCTAACTACTTTGCCGAATATTTATACACTGAAGTTGAGGAGGTAGCCGCTCATCTTATATATTATCGAAATGGTCTTCACATGAATCGAAATGACCTTCACATGAAATTTGATTATGGTGTTTTAATCTTCGTCTTCCATATCCGTTGCCGTATCCATCTCATCCTCACTGCTAGAGTAACTATTAGTACTATCACTTAATGACGATGATGGTGATAGTGGCAAGGGGAACAGCCATAAATTATCAACTTCGAATAATGGCATTGCAAAGCAAAAAGCACAATATCTTTTGCTCTCTTGCAACCATTGTATAAGCTGTATCAAACTAAACAGTTCCGTTTTCTCGTAACGTGTTCGGAACAATTTTATATTTCTATTTTTCTTATAAGACAACTTTCTACAATATTCACAATATCTTTCCCCAGTCAAATCATGCCAAAATTGTTTTTTCACCCTCAGGTAAATTATATCGAAATACTTAAACAGCGTTAGAAGGGTTCCATTAAAAAATGCAGCCACGACTTTTGGAGTCATCCTTACACTACAACGGAACGGTTGACATCTTCCCAGATCTATTACACGTTCGAATTGTTCGATTGGCCTTTGATCTGCATACACCCAATTTACATATTCCCATCGATTCCATAAAAATTCAGCCACCGTATTTGGAATTGCACCTTCCTCCGTTAATGTATGCACTTCGAATCTATTTTTTAACAGTTTTCCACAAATTTCTTTCGTCACTAAACTTTTCAAACTCAATGGACTCTTATTATTACGATAGAATAGTGGAGAATCCATTATTATGTATTCATCAGTTTAAAAACTTATCAACATTAAATTGTGTACAAACTCTACTATCCATTTATACAAAAGCTTGAATACGTGGTGAAAGTCGGTAACAAGGTCACTCTGAACGATTACAAGGTCAGTCAACCCTGACCTTGTAATTTGACCTTGTAATTTGTCCTTGACCTTGGAATTTGATTCTGACCTTGAAATTTAAACATGACCTTGACCTTGGAATTGTAATTTGTCCTTGACCTTGGAATTTGACTATGACCTTGGAATTTAAACATGGCCTTGACCTTGGAATAATTTGTCCTTGACCTTGGAATTTGATTCTGACCTTGAAATTTAAACATGACCTTGACCTTGGAATTGTAATTTGTCCTTGACCTTGGAATTTGACCCTGACCTTGAAATTTAAACATGACCTTGACCTTGGACCTGACCTTGAAATTTAAACATGACCTTGACCTTGGAATTTGACTCTGACCTTGAAATTTAAACATGACCTTGACCTTGGAATTTGACTCTGACCTTGAAATTTAAACATGACCTTGACCTTGGAATTTGGTCTTGACCTTGGACTGTTAATTTGACCTTGACCTTGGATTGTGACCATGACCTTCAAAATTGCTACCTTCAAGGCCAGTCAAGAATCATTAAACCAGTTCCACTAACTCCTCTCCAACTTGCGAATGTGGAGGATGTTGTAAGTATAAAGAACTGTGGAAGGTAGCTAAGCAGCCAGTAAGAAATCGAAATCATTTCAGAATGACGTCTTCGAAAAAAAGAAATCAGAAAAAAAATAAGAGGACACGCATTTTAGAAAAAGAAAAATGGGAAATAGAGATGCGTCGTTTACGCGCCTTGTTGGAGTGTGATAAAAGATATCACACACAAGGTAAATATTATTAATATTTACTAAACCTATATTATTATTTATATTTCTTATTATTTACTTTAGATCCATGCAATGAGATGCAGTGCTTGGTGTGGCCGGAGCAACTCATGCAATCCTAAGCCACATATGTGGTAAATATTATTAAATCAATATTGTTTATATTTATTCTTACTACTAATTTTACAGATCCATGCAACACTTTTTATTATATTTATTATAATAAAAATTAAAAATAAAAAAATCGTGTTTTATTTTATTTCTAAACGTAAGCCAGTATTTTAGAACCCCCACCCAAACTAATTTGGGACTTTTCAAGGGCATGAATGTAAAACCTCCACCTTCAAGGTCAGCAAGCCGATTCTAGAACCTCCCCCCCGACCCTCAAGGTCGGGAGGAGGTTCTAGAATCGGCTTGCTTACACTACTGCCATATAGGACCTACAGGCGATGTTCTTGAGTCGATATATGTCGATCTGAGCACAGCTGGGCGCCGTATATACAGCATGGGGGTAGCTCTGATACTAGCCAGATGCAACCCACGGCCATATAGCACCTACAGGCGATGTTCTTGAGTCGATATATGTCGATCTGAGCACAGCTGGGCCCCGTATATACGGGATGTGGGTGGCACTGATACCAGCCTGATGCAACCCACGGCCATATAGGACCTACAGGCGATGTTCTTGAGTCGATATATGTCGATCTGAGCACAGCTGGGCGTCATATATACAGCATGGGGGTAGCTCTGATACCAGCCAGACGCAATCCACGGCCATATAGGACCTACAGGCGATGTTCTTGAGTCGATATATGTCCATCTGAGCACAGCTGGGCCCCATATATACGGCATGTGGGTGGCTCTGATTCCAGCCAGCTGCAACCCACGGCCATATAGGAACTACAGGCGATGTTCTTGAGTCGATATATGTCGATCTGAGCACAGATGGGCCCCGTATATACGGCATGTGGGTGGGTCTGATACCAGCCAGCTGCAATCCACGGCCATATAGGACCCACAGGCGATTTTCTTGAGTCGATATATGTCGATCTGAGCACAGCTGGGCCACGTATATACAGCATGGGGGTAGCTGTGATACCAGCCAGCTGTAACCCACGGCTATATAGGACCTACAGGCGATGTTCTTGAGTCGATATATGTAGATCTGAGCACAGCTGGGCGCTGTATATACAGCATGGAGGTAGCTCTGATACCAGCCAGATCCAACCCACGGCCATATAGGACCTACAGGCGATGTTCTTGAGTCGATATATGCCGATCTGTGCACAGCTGGGCGCCGTATATACAGCATGGGGGTAGCTCTGATACCAGCCAGATGCAACCCACGGCCATATAGGACCTACAGGCGATGTTCTTTAGTTGATATATGTCGATCTGAGCACAGCTGGGCGCCGTATATACACCATGGGGGTAGCTCTGATACCAGCCAGATGCAACCCACGCCCATATAGGACCTACAGGCGATGTTCTTGAGTCGATATATGTCGATCTGAGCACAGCTGGGCGCCGTATATACACCATGGGGGTAGCTCTGATACCAGCCAGATGTTACCCATGCCCATATAGGACCTACAGGAAATGTTCTTGAGTCGATATATGTCGATCAGAGCACAGCCCGGCCCCGTATAAACGGCATGTGGGTGGCTCTGATACCAGCCAGATGCAACCCACGGCCATATAGGACCTACAGGCAATGTTCTTGTGTCGATATATGTCGATCTGAGCACAGCTGGGCCCCGTATATACGGCATGTGGGTGGCTCTGATACCAGCCAGATGCAACCCACGGCCATATAGGACCTACAGGCGATGTTCTTGAGTCGATATATGTCGATCTGAGCACAGGTTGGCCCCCGTATATACGGCATGTGGGTGGCTCTGATATCAGCCAGATGCAACCCACGGCCATATAGGACCTACAGGCGATGTTCTTGAGTCGATATATGTAGATCTGAGCACAGCTGGGCGCTGTATATACAGCATGGAGGTAGCTCTGATACCAGCCAGATCCAACCCACGGCCATATAGGACCTACAGGCGATGTTCTTGAGTCGATATATGCCGATCTGTGCACAGCTGGGCGCCGTATATACAGCATGGGGGTAGCTCTGATACCAGCCAGATGCAACCCACGGCCATATAGGACCTACAGGCGATGTTCTTTAGTTGATATATGTCGATCTGAGCACAGCTGGGCGCCGTATATACACCATGGGGGTAGCTCTGATACCAGCCAGATGCAACCCACGCCCATATAGGACCTACAGGCGATGTTCTTGAGTCGATATATGTCGATCTGAGCACAGCTGGGCGCCGTATATACACCATGGGGGTAGCTCTGATACCAGCCAGATGTAACCCATGCCCATATAGGACCTACAGGAAATGTTCTTGAGTCGATATATGTCGATCAGAGCACAGCCCGGCCCCGTATAAACGGCATGTGGGTGGCTCTGATACCAGCCAGATGCAACCCACGGCCATATAGGACCTACAGGCAATGTTCTTGTGTCGATATATGTCGATCTGAGCACAGCTGGGCCCCGTATATACGGCATGTGGGTGGCTCTGATACCAGCCAGATGCAACCCACGGCCATATAGGACCTACAGGCGATGTTCTTGAGTCGATATATGTCGATCTGAGCACAGGTTGGCCCCCGTATATACGGCATGTGGGTGGCTCTGATATCAGCCAGATGCAACCCACGGCCATATAGGACCTACAGGCGATGTTCTTGAGTCGATATATGTCGATCTGAGCACAGCTATGCACCGTATATGCAGCATTGTGGCCGCTCCGACACCAGCCAGGTGCAACCTATGCCCATATAGGACCTACAGACGATGTTCTTGAGTCGATATATGTCGATATGAGCTCCGTTATGCCCTGTATATGCAGCATGTGGGTGGCTCTGATTCCAGCCAGATGCAACCCATGGGAATATAGGACCTACAGGCGATGTTCTTGAGTCGATATATGTCGATCTGAGCACAGCTGGACCACGTATATACAGCATGGGGGTAGCTGTGATACCAGCCAGCTGCAACCCACGGCCATATAGGACCTACAGGCGATGTTCTTGAGTCGATATATGTCAATCTGAGCACAGCTGGGCCCGTATATACAGCATGGGGGTAGCTGTGATACCACCCAGATGCAACCCACGGCCATATAGGACCTACAGGCGATGTTCTTGAGTCGATATATGTCGATCTGAGTACAGCTGGGCGCCGTATATACGGCATGTGGGTGGCTCTGATACCAGCCAGATGAAACCCATGGCCATATAGGACCTACAGGCGATGTTCTTGAGTCGATATATGTCGATCTGAGCACAGCTGGGCCACGTATATACAGCATGTAGGTAGCTCTGATACCGGCCAGATGCAACCCACGGCCATATAGCACCTACAGGCGATGTTCTTGAGTCGATATATGTCGATCTGAGCACAGCTGGGCCCCGTATATACGGGATGTGGGTGGCACTGATACCAGCCAGATGCAACCCACGGCCATATAGGACCTACAGGCGATGTTCTTGAGTCGATATATGTCGATCTGAGCACAGCTGGGCCCCGTATATACGGGATGTGGGTGGCACTGATACAAGCCAGATGCAACCCACGGCCATATAGGACCTACAGGCGATGTTCTTGAGTCGATATATGTCGATCTGAGCACAGCTGGGCGCCGTATATACAGCATGGGGGTAGCTCTGATACCCGCCAGGCGCAATCCACGGCCATATAGGACCTACAGGCGATGTTCTTGAGTCGATATATGTCGATCTGAGCACAACTGGGCGCCGTATATACAGCATGGGGGTAGCTCTGATATCAGCCAGATGTAACCCACGCCCATATAGGACTGATGATTGTGATGTACATATATGCTTTATCGACTACCAAAAAGCTTTCGACAAAGTACAACACAACAAACTTATAGATATTCTGAAAGAGATAGGCTTAGGAAACAGGGACCTACAGATAATCAGCAACCTGTACTGGAAGCAGACTGCCTCAATACGCATTCAAGGAGAACATTCGGACGACATCGAGATCAAGAGAGGCGTCCGACAGGGATGCGTACTATCACCGACATTGTTCAACATTTATTCAGAACGCATATTTCAAGAAGCGTTGGAAGAAATAAGAGGAGGTATTAATATAAATGGCGAGTATATAAACAATTTAAGATACGCGGACGATACGGTGGTATGTGCAGACAGCTTGGAAAAACTACAAGAGCTGATGGACCGAATTACGGAAGTGAGCCAAAGATATGGTCTCGCGCTGAATGTCAAAAAAACGAAGTACATGATAATAACGAAAAACAACAACCATGTCGGACAGCTTCTAGTTAACAACGAACTGATTGAAAGGGTCCAAAAATACACATACCTAGGGACAACAGTAAACGAAACGTGGGACCATACTCTTGAAATAAGATGCCGGATAGAAAAAGCTAGATCTGCGTTCCTGAGAATGGCAAGAGTATTCAAAGCTCATCACTTAAATATACAAACGAAGATCAGATTATTAAGATGCTACATCTTTCCAGTACTTTTATATGGAGTGGAGTCCTGGACTCTGACAGAGGCCACCGCAAAGAGACTCGAGGCATTTGAGATGTGGCTATACCGCCGCATATTTAAGATCCCGTGGACGGCTCACGTCTCGAACCAAATGGTATTGGAGAGAATGGGAAAAGAATGTGAGATATTAATAACAATAAAGACAAGGAAGCTGGAATACCTGGGCCATATAATGAGGAACACTCAACGGTACGGACTGCTGCAGCTTATACTACAAGGAAAAGTAGATGGAAGAAGAGGGCCCGGAAGAAGGAGAATATCGTGGTTAAAAAACCTTCGAACCTGGTTCCATTCAACAACAACGGGACTTTTCAGAGCTGCAGCAGACAAAATTCGAATTGCCATGATGTTCGCCAACATCCGAAACGGATAGGCACCCGAAGAAGAAGATATAGGACCTACAGGCGATGTTCTTGAGTCGATATATGTCGATCTGAGCACAGCTATGCACCGTATATACGGCATGTGGGTGGCTCTGATACCAGCCAGCTGCAACCCATATATACGGCATGTGGGTGACTCTGATACCAGCCAGATGCAACCCACGGCCATATAGGACCTACAGGCGATGTTCTTGAGTCGATATATGTCGATCTGAGCACAGCTGGGCCCCGTATATACGGGATGTGGGTGGCACTGATACAAGCCAGATGCAACCCACGGCCATATAGGACCTACAGGCGATGTTCTTGAGTCGATATATGTCGATCTGAGCACAGCTGGGCGCCGTATATACAGCATGGGGGTAGCTCTGATACCCGCCAGACGCAATCCACGGCTATATAGGACCTACAGGCGATGTTCTTGAGTCGATATATGTCGATCTGAGCACAACTGGGCGCCGTATATACAGCATGGGGGTAGCTCTGATATCAGCCAGATGTAACCCACGCCCATATAGGACCTACAGGCGATGTTCTTGATTCCATATATGTCGATGTGAGCACAGCTGGGCCCCGTATATACGGCATGTGGGTGGCTCTGATACCAGCCAGCTGCAACCCACGGCCATATAGGACCTACAGGCAATGTTCTTAATTCGAAATATGTCGATCTGAGCACAGCTGCGCCACGTATATACAGCATGGGGGTAGCTGTGATACCAGCCAGCTGCAACCCACGGCTATATAGGACCTACAGGCGATGTTCTTGAGTCGATATATGTCGATCTGAGCACAGCTGGGCGCCGTATATACAGCATGGGGGTAGCTCTGGTACCAGCCAGATCCAACCCACGGCCATATAGGACCTACAGGCGATGTTCTTGAGTCGATATATGTCAACAACAACGGGACTTTTCAGAGCTGCAGCAGACAAAATTCGAATTGCCATGATGATCGCCAACATCCGAAACGGATAGGCACCCGAAGAAGAAGATATAGGACCTACAGGCGATGTTCTTGAGTCGATATATGTCCATCTGAGCACAGCTATGCACCGTATATACGGCATGTGGGTGGCTCTGATACCAGCCAGCTGCAACCCATATATACGGCATGTGGGTGACTCTGATACCAGCCAGATGCAACCCACGGCCATATAGGACCTACAGGCGATGTTCTTGAGTCGATATATGTCGATCTGAGCACAGCTGGGCCCCGTATATACGGGATGTGGGTGGCACTGATACAAGCCAGATGCAACCCACGGCCATATAGGACCTACAGGCGATGTTCTTGAGTCGATATATGTCGATCTGAGCACAGCTGGGCGCCGTATATACAGCATGGGGGTAGCTCTGATACCCGCCAGACGCAATCCACGGCTATATAGGACCTACAGGCGATGTTCTTGAGTCGATATATGTCCATCTGAGCACATCTGGGCCCCATATATACGGCATGTGGGTGGCTCTGATTCCAGCCAGCTGCAACCCACGGCCATATAGGACCTACAGGCTTGAGTCGATATATGTCGATCTGAGCACAGCTCGGCCCCGTATATACGGGATGTGGGTGGCACTGATACCAGCCAGATGCAACCCACGGCCATATAGGACCTACAGGCGATGTTCTTGAGTCGATATATGTCGATCTGAGCACAGCTGGGCGCCGTATATACAGCATGGGGTCAGCTCTGATACCCGCCAGACGCAATCCACGGCCATATAGGACCTACAGGCGATGTTCTTGAGTCGATATATGTCGATCTGAGCACAACTGGGCGCCGTATATACAGCATGGGGGTAGCTCTGATACCAGCCAGATGCAACCCACGGCCATATAGGACCTACCGGCGATGTTCTTGAGTCGATATATGAGCACAGCTGGGCGCCGTATATACAGCATGGGGGTAGCTCTGATACCAGCCAGATCCAACCCACGGCCATATAGGACCTACAGGCGATGTTCTTGAGTCGATATATGCCGATCTGAGCACAGCTGGGCCCCGTATATACGGGATGTGGGTGGCACTGTTACAAGCCAGATGCAACCCACGGCCATATAGGACCTACAGGCGATGTTCTTGAGTCGATATATGTCGATCTGAGCACAGCTGGGCGCCGTATATACAGCATGGGGGTAGCTCTGATACCCGCCAGACGCAATCCACGGCTATATAGGACCTACAGGCGATGTTCTTGAGTCGATATATGTCGATCTGAGCACAACTTGGCGCCGTATATACAGCATGTGGGTGGCTCTGATACCAGCCAGCTGCAACCCACGGCCATATAGGACCTACAGGCAATGTTCTTAATTCGATATATGTCGATCTGAGCACAGCTGCGCCACGTATATACAGCATGGGGGTAGCTGTGATACCAGCCAGCTGCAACCCACGGCTATATAGGACCTACAGGTGATGTTCTTGAGTCGATATATGTCGATCTGAGCACAGCTGGGCGCCGTATATACAGCATGGGGGTAGCTCTGATACCAGCCAGATCCAACCCACGGCCATATAGGACCTACAGGCGATGTTCTTGAGTCGATATATGTCGATCTGAGCACAGCTGGGCGCCGTATATACAGCATGGGTGTAGCTCTGATACCAGCCAGATGCAACCCACGGCCATATAGGACCTACAGGCGATGTTTTTGAGTCGATATATGTCCATCTGAGTACAGCTTGGCCCCGTATATACGGCATGTGGGTGGCTCTACCAGCCAGATGCAACCCACGGCCATATAGAACCTACAGGCGATGTTCTTGAGTCGATATATGTCGATCTGAGCACAACTGGGCGCCGTATATACAGCATGGGGGTAGCTCTGATACCAGCCAGATGCAACCCACGGCCATATAGGACCTACAGGCGATGTTCTTGAGTCGATATATGTCCATCTGAGCACAGCTGGGCCCCGTATATAAGGCATGTGGGTGGCTCTGATTCCAGCCACCTGCAACCCACGGCCATATAGGAACTACAGGCGATGTTCTTGAGTCGATATATGTCGATCTGAGCACAGCTGGGCCCCGTATATACAGCATGGGGGTAGCTCTGATACCAGCCAGCTGCAACCCACGGCCATATAGGACCTACAGGCGATGTTCTTGTGTCGATATATGTCGATCTGAACACAGCTGGGCCCCGTATATACAACATGGGGGTAGCTTTTATACCAGCCAGATGCAACCCACGGCCATATAGGACCTACAGGCGATGTTCTTGAGTCGATATATGTCGATCTGAGCACCGTATATGCAGCATTGTGGCCGCTCCGACACCAGCCAGGTGCAACCTATGCCCATATAGGACCTACAGGCGATGTTCTTGAGTCGATATTTGTCGATATGAGCTCCGTTATGCCCTGTATATGCAGCATGTGGGTAGCTCTGATACCAGCCAGATGCAACCCACGGACATATAGGACCTACAGGCGATGTTCTTGAGTCGATATATGTCGATCTGAGCACAGCTGGGCCACGTATATACAGCATGGGGGTAGATGTGATACCAGCCAGCTGCAACCCACGGCCATATAGGACCTACAGGTGATGTTCTTGAGTCGATATATGTCGATCTGAGCACAGCTGGGCCCCGCATATACAGCATGGCGGTAGCTCTGATACCAGCCAAATGCAACCCACGGCCATATAGGACCTACAGGCGATGTTCTTGAGTCGATATATGACGATCTGAGCACAGCTGGGCGCTGTATATACAGCATGGGGGTAGCTCTTATACCAGCCAGCTGCAACCCACGGCCATATAGGACCTACAGGCGATGTTCTTGAGTCGATATATGTAGATCTGAGCACAGCTGGGCCCCGTATATACAGCATATGGGTAGCTGTGATACCAGCCAGCTGCAACCCACGGCTATATAGGACCTACAGGCGATGTTCTTGTGTCGATATATGTCGATCTGAACACAGCTGGGCCCCGTATATACAACATGGGGGTAGCTTTTATACCAGCCAGATGCAACCCACGGCCATATAGGACCTACAGGCGATGTTCTTCAGTCGATATATGTCGATCTGAGCACTGCTCGGCCCCGTATATACGGCATGTGGGTGGCTCTGATACCAGCCAGATGCAACCCACGGCCATATAGGACCTTCAGGCGATGTTCTTGAGTCGATATATGTCGATCTGAGCACAGCTGGGCCACGTATATACAGCATGGAGGTAGCTCTGATACCAGCCAGCTGCAACCCACGGCCATATAGGACCTACAGGCGATGTTCTTGAGTCGATATATGTCGATCTGAGCACAGCTGGGCCCCGTATATACAGCATATGGGTAGCTGTGATACCAGCCAGCTGCAACCCACGGCTATATAGGACCTACAGGCGATGTTCTTGAGTCGATATATGTCGATCTGAGCACAGCTGGGCCCCGTATATACAGCATGGGGGTAGCTCTGATACCAGCCAGATGCAACCCACGGCCATATAGGACCTACAGGCAATGTTCTTAAGTCGATATATGTCGATCTGAGCACAGCTGCGCCACGTATATACAGCATGGGGGTAGCTGTGATACCAGCCAGCTGCAACCCACGGCTATATAGGACCTACAGGCGATGTTCTTGAGTCGATATATGTCGATCTGAGCACAGCTGGGCGCCGTATATACAGCATGGGGGTAGCTCTGATACCAGCCAGATCCAACCCACGGCCATATAGGACCTACAGGCGATGTTCTTGAGTCGATATATGTCGATCTGAGCACAGATTGGCCCCGTATATACGGCATGTGGGTGGGTCTGATACCAGCCAGCTGCAATCCACGGCTATATAGGACCCACAGGCGATTTTCTTGAGTCGATATATGTCGATCTGAGCACAGCTGGGCCACGTATATACAGCATGGGGGTAGCTGTGATACCAGCCAGCTGTAACCCACGGCTATATAGGACCTACAGGCGATGTTCTTGAGTCGATATATGTAGATCTGAGCACAGCTGGGCGCTGTATATACAGCATGGAGGTAGCTCTGATACCAGCCAGATCCAACCCACGGCCATATAGGACCTACAGGCGATGTTCTTGTGTCGATATATGCCGATCTGTGCACAGCTGGGCGCCGTATATACAGCATGGGGGTAGCTCTGATACCAGCCAGATGTAACCCACGGCCATATAGGACCTACAGGCGATGTTCTTTAGTTGATATATGTCGATCTGAGCACAGCTGGGCGCCGTATATACACCATGGGGGTAGCTCTGATACCAGCCAGATGCAACCCACGCCCATATAGGACCTACAGGCGATGTTCTTGAGTCGATATATGTCGATCTGAGCACAGCTGGGCGCCGTATATACACCATGGGGGTAGCTCTGATACCAGCCAGATGTAACCCATGCCCATATAGGACCTACAGGAAATGTTCTTGAGTCGATATATGTCGATCAGAGCACAGCCCGGCCCCGTATAAACGGCATGTGGGTGGCTCTGATACCAGCCAGATGCAACCCACGGCCATATAGGACCTACAGGCAATGTTCTTGTGTCGATATATGTCGATCTGAGCACAGCTGGGCCCCGTATATACGGCATGTGGGTGGCTCTGATTCCAGCCAGATGCAACCCACGGCCATATAGGACCTACAGGCGATGTTCTTGAGTCGATATATGTCGATCTGAGCACAGGTTGGCCCCCGTATATACGGCATGTGGGTGGCTCTGATATCAGCCAGATGCAACCCACGGCCATATAGGACCTACAGGCGATGTTCTTGAGTCGATATATGTCGATCTGAGCACAGCTATGCACCGTATATGCAGCATTGTGGCCGCTCCGACACCAGCCAGGTGCAACCTATGCCCATATAGGACCTACAGACGATGTTCTTGAGTCGATATATGTCGATATGAGCTCCGTTATGCCCTGTATATGCAGCATGTGGGTGGCTCTGATTCCAGCCAGATGCAACCCATGGGAATATAGGACCTACAGGCGATGTTCTTGAGTCGATATATGTCGATCTGAGCACAGCTGGACCACGTATATACAGCATGGGGGTAGCTGTGATACCAGCCAGCTGCAACCCACGGCCATATAGGACCTACAGGCGATGTTCTTGAGTCGATATATGTCAATCTGAGCACAGCTGGGCCCGTATATACAGCATGGGGGTAGCTGTGATACCACCCAGATGCAACCCACAGCCATATAGGACCTACAGGCGATGTTCTTGAGTCGATATATGTCGATCTGAGTACAGCTGGGCGCCGTATATACGGCATGTGGGTGGCTCTGATACCAGCCAGATGAAACCCATGGCCATATAGGACCTACAGGCGATGTTCTTGAGTCGATATATGTCGATCTGAGCACAGCTGGGCCACGTATATACAGCATGTAGGTAGCTCTGATACCGGCCAGATGCAACCCACGGCCATATAGCACCTACAGGCGATGTTCTTGAGTCGATATATGTCGATCTGAGCACAGCTGGGCCCCGTATATACGGGATGTGGGTGGCACTGATACCAGCCAGATGCAACCCACGGCCATATAGGACCTACAGGCGATGTTCTTGAGTCGATATATGTCGATCTGAGCACAGCTGGGCCCCGTATATACGGGATGTGGGTGGCACTGATACAAGCCAGATGCAACCCACGGCCATATAGGACCTACAGGCGATGTTCTTGAGTCGATATATGTCGATCTGAGCACAGCTGGGCGCCGTATATACAGCATGGGGGTAGCTCTGATACCCGCCAGGCGCAATCCACGGCCATATAGGACCTACAGGCGATGTTCTTGAGTCGATATATGTCGATCTGAGCATAACTGGGCGCCGTATATACAGCATGGGGGTAGCTCTGATATCAGCCAGATGTAACCCACGCCCATATAGGACTGATGATTGTGATGTACATATATGCTTTATCGACTACCAAAAAGCTTTCGACAAAGTACAACACAACAAACTTATAGATATTCTGAAAGAGATAGGCTTAGGAAACAGGGACCTACAGATAATCAGCAACCTGTACTGGAAGCAGACTGCCTCAATACGCATTCAAGGAGAACATTCGGACGACATCGAGATCAAGAGAGGCGTCCGACAGGGATGCGTACTATCACCGACATTGTTCAACATTTATTCAGAACGCATATTTCAAGAAGCGTTGGAAGAAATAAGAGGAGGTATTAAAATAAATGGCGAGTATATAAACAATTTAAGATACGCGGACGATACGGTGGTATGTGCAGACAGCTTGGAAAAACTACAAGAGCTGATGGACCGAATTACGGAAGTGAGCCAAAGATATGGTCTCGCGCTGAATGTCAAAAAAACGAAGTACATGATAATAACGAAAAACAACAACCATGTCGGACAGCTTCTAGTTAACAACGAACTGATTGAAAGGGTCCAAAAATACACATACCTAGGGACAACAGTAAACGAAACGTGGGACCATACTCTTGAAATAAGATGCCGGATAGAAAAAGCTAGATCTGCGTTCCTGAGAATGGCAAGAGTATTCAAAGCTCATCACTTAAATATACAAACGAAGATCAGATTATTAAGATGCTACATCTTTCCAGTACTTTTATATGGAGTGGAGTCCTGGACTCTGACAGAGGCCACCGCAAAGAGACTCGAGGCATTTGAGATGTGGCTATACCGCCGCATATTTAAGATCCCGTGGACGGCTCACGTCTCGAACCAAATGGTATTGGAGAGAATGGGAATAGAATGTGAGATATTAATAACAATAAAGACAAGGAAGCTGGAATACCTGGGCCATATAATGAGGAACACTCAACGGTACGGACTGCTGCAGCTTATACTACAAGGAAAAGTAGATGGAAGAAGAGGGCCCGGAAGAAGGAGAATATCGTGGTTAAAAAACCTTCGAACCTGGTTCCATTCAACAACAACGGGACTTTTCAGAGCTGCAGCAGACAAAATTCGAATTGCCATGATGATCGCCAACATCCGAAACGGATAGGCACCCGAAGAAGAAGATATAGGACCTACAGGCGATGTTCTTGAGTCGATATATGTCGATCTGAGCACAGCTATGCACCGTATATACGGCATGTGGGTGGCTCTGATACCAGCCAGCTGCAACCCATATATACGGCATGTGGGTGACTCTGATACCAGCCAGATGCAACCCACGGCCATATAGGACCCACATGCGATGTTCTTGAGTCGATATATGTCGATCTGAGCACAGCTGGGCCCCGTATATACGGGATGTGGGTGGCACTGATACAAGCCAGATGCAACCCACGGCCATATAGGACCTACAGGCGATGTTCTTGAGTCGATATATGTCGATCTGAGCACAGCTGGGCGCCGTATATACAGCATGGGGGTAGCTCTGATACCCGCCGGACGCAATCCACGGCTATATAGGACCTACAGGCGATGTTCTTGAGTCGATATATGTCGATCTGAGCACAACTGGGCGCCGTATATACAGCATGGGGGTAGCTCTGATATCAGCCAGATGTAACCCACGCCCATATAGGACCTACAGGCGATGTTCTTGATTCCATATATGTCGATGTGAGCACAGCTGGGCCCCGTATATACGGCATGTGGGTGGCTCTGATACCAGCCAGCTGCAACCCACGGCCATATAGGACCTACAGGCAATGTTCTTAATTCGAAATATGTCGATCTGAGCACAGCTGCGCCACGTATATACAGCATGGGGGTAGCTGTGATACCAGCCAGCTGCAACCCACGGCTATATAGGACCTACAGGCGATGTTCTTGAGTCGATATATGTCGATCTGAGCACAGCTGGGCGCCGTATATACAGCATGGGGGTAGCTCTGTTACCAGCCAGATCCAACCCACGGCCATATAGGACCTACAGGCGATGTTCTTGAGTCGATATATGTCAACAACAACGGGACTTTTCAGAGCTGCAGCAGACAAAATTCGAATTGCCATGATGATCGCCAACATCCGAAACGGATAGGCACCCGAAGAAGAAGATATAGGACCTACAGGCGATGTTCTTGAGTCGATATATGTCGATCTGAGCACAGCTATGCACCGTATATACGGCATGTGGGTGGCTCTGATACCAGCCAGCTGCAACCCATATATACGGCATGTGGGTGACTCTGATACCAGCCAGATGCAACCCACGGCCATATAGGACCTACAGGCGATGTTCTTGAGTCGATATATGTCGATCTGAGCACAGCTGGGCCCCGTATATACGGGATGTGGGTGGCACTGATACAAGCCAGATGCAACCCACGGCCATATAGGACCTACAGGCGATGTTCTTGAGTCGATATATGTCGATCTGAGCACAGCTGGGCGCCGTATATACAGCATGGGGGTAGCTCTGATACCCGCCAGACGCAATCCACGGCTATATAGGACCTACAGGCGATGTTCTTGAGTCGATATATGTCGATCTGAGCACAACTGGGCGCCGTATATACAGCATGGGGGTAGCTCTGATATCAGCCAGATGTAACCCACGCCCATATAGGACCTACAGGCGATGTTCTTGATTCGATATATGTCGATGTGAGCACAGCTGGGCCCCGTATATACGGCATGTGGGTGGCTCTGATACCAGCCAGCTGCAACCCACGGCCATATAGGACCTACAGGCAATGTTCTTAATTCGAAATATGTTGATCTGAGCACAGCTGCGCCACGTATATACAGCATGGGGGTAGCTGTGATACCAGCCAGCTGCAACCCACGGCTATATAGGACCTACAGGCGATGTTCTTGAGTCGATATATGTCGATCTGAGCACAGCTGGGCGCCGTATATACAGCATGGGGGTAGCTCTGTTACCAGCCAGATCCAACCCACGGCCATATAGGACCTACAGGCGATGTTCTTGAGTCGATATATGTCGATCTGAGCACAGCTGGGCGCCGTATATACAGCATGGGGGTAGCTTTGATACCAGCCAGACGCAATCCACGGCCATATAGGACCTACAGGCGATGTTCTTGAGTCGATATATGTCCATCTGAGCACATCTGGGCCCCATATATACGGCATGTGGGTGGCTCTGATTCCAGCCAGCTGCAACCCACGGCCATATAGGACCTACAGGCGATGTTCTTGAGTCGATATATGTCGATCTGAGCACAGCTCGGCCCCGTATATACGGGATGTGGGTGGCACTGATACCAGCCAGATGCAACCCACGGCCATATAGGACCTACAGGCGATGTTCTTGAGTCGATATATGTCGATCTGAGCACAGCTGGGCGCCGTATATACAGCATGGGGTCAGCTCTGATACCCGCCAGACGCAATCCACGGCCATATAGGACCTACAGGCGATGTTCTTGAGTCGATATATGTCGATCTGAGCACAACTGGGCGCCGTATATACAGCATGGGGGTAGCTCTGATACCAGCCAGATGCAACCCACGGCCATATAGGACCTACCGGCGATGTTCTTGAGTCGATATATGTCGATCTGAGCACAGCTGGGCGCCGTATATACAGCATGGGGGTAGCTCTGATACCAGCCAGATCCAACCCACGGCCATATAGGACCTACAGGCGATGTTCTTGAGTCGATATATGCCGATCTGAGCACAGCTGGGCCCCGTATATACGGGATGTGGGTGGCACTGATACAAGCCAGATGCAACCCACGGCCATATAGGACCTACAGGCGATGTTCTTGAGTCGATATATGTCGATCTGAGCACAGCTGGGCGCCGTATATACAGCATGGGGGTAGCTCTGATACCCGCCAGACGCAATCCACGGCTATATAGGACCTACAGGCGATGTTCTTGAGTCGATATATGTCGATCTGAGCACAACTTGGCGCCGTATATACAGCATGTGGGTGGCTCTGATACCAGCCAGCTGCAACCCACGGCCATATAGGACCTACAGGCAATGTTCTTAATTCGATATATGTCGATCTGAGCACAGCTGCGCCACGTATATACAGCATGGGGGTAGCTGTGATACCAGCCAGCTGCAACCCACGGCTATATAGGACCTACAGGTGATGTTCTTGAGTCGATATATGTCGATCTGAGCACAGCTGGGCGCCGTATATACAGCATGGGGGTAGCTCTGATACCAGCCAGATCCAACCCACGGCCATATAGGACCTACAGGCGATGTTCTTGAGTCGATATATGTGGATCTGAGCACAGCTGGGCGCCGTATATACAGCATGGGTGTAGCTCTGATACCAGCCAGATGCAACCCACGGCCATATAGGACCTACAGGCGATGTTTTTGAGTCGATATATGTCCATCTGAGTACAGCTTGGCCCCGTATATACGGCATGTGGGTGGCTCTACCAGCCAGATGCAACCCACGGCCATATAGAACCTACAGGCGATGTTCTTGAGTCGATATATGTCGATCTGAGCACAACTGGGCGCCGTATATACAGCATGGGGGTAGCTCTGATACCAGCCAGATGCAACCCACGGCCATATAGGACCTACAGGCGATGTTCTTGAGTCGATATATGTCCATCTGAGCACAGCTGGGCCCCGTATATAAGGCATGTGGGTGGCTCTGATTCCAGCCACCTGCAACCCACGGCCATATAGGAACTACAGGCGATGTTCTTGAGTCGATATATGTCGATCTGAGCACAGCTGGGCCCCGTATATACAGCATGGGGGTAGCTCTGATACCAGCCAGCTGCAACCCACGGCCATATAGGACCTACAGGCGATGTTCTTGTGTCGATATATGTCGATCTGAACACAGCTGGGCCCCGTATATACAACATGGGGGTAGCTTTTATACCAGCCAGATGCAACCCACGGCCATATAGGACCTACAGGCGATGTTCTTGAGTCGATATATGTCGATCTGAGCACCGTATATGCAGCATTGTGGCCGCTCCGACACCAGCCAGGTGCAACCTATGCCCATATAGGACCTACAGGCGATGTTCTTGAGTCGATATTTGTCGATATGAGCTCCGTTATGCCCTGTATATGCAGCATGTGGGTAGCTCTGATACCAGCCAGATGCAACCCACGGACATATAGGACCTACAGGCGATGTTCTTGAGTCGATATATGTCGATCTGAGCACAGCTGGGCCACGTATATACAGCATGGGGGTAGATGTGATACCAGCCAGCTGCAACCCACGGCCATATAGGACCTACAGGTGATGTTCTTGAGTCGATATATGTCGATCTGAGCACAGCTGGGCCCCGCATATACAGCATGGCGGTAGCTCTGATACCAGCCAAATGCAACCCACGGCCATATAGGACCTACAGGCGATGTTCTTGAGTCGATATATGACGATCTGAGCACAGCTGGGCGCCGTATATACAGCATGGGGGTAGCTCTTATACCAGCCAGCTGCAACCCACGGCCATATAGGACCTACAGGCGATGTTCTTGAGTCGATATATGTCGATCTGAGCACAGCTGGGCCCCGTATATACAGCATATGGGTAGCTGTGATACCAGCCAGCTGCAACCCACGGCTTTATAGGACCTACAGGCGATGTTCTTGTGTCGATATATGTCGATCTGAACACAGCTGGGCCCCGTATATACAACATGGGGGTAGCTTTTATACCAGCCAGATGCAACCCACGGCCATATAGGACCTACAGGCGATGTTCTTCAGTCGATATATGTCGATCTGAGCACTGCTCGGCCCCGTATATACGGCATGTGGGTGGCTCTGATACCAGCCAGATGCAACCCACGGCCATATAGGACCTTCAGGCGATGTTCTTGAGTCGATATATGTCGATCTGAGCACAGCTGGGCCACGTATATACAGCATGGAGGTAGCTCTGATACCAGCCAGCTGCAACCCACGGCCATATAGGACCTACAGGCGATGTTCTTGAGTCGATATATGTCGATCTGAGCACAGCTGGGCCCCGTATATACAGCATATGGGTAGCTGTGATACCAGCCAGCTGCAACCCACGGCTATATAGGACCTACAGGCGATGTTCTTGAGTCGATATATGTCGATCTGAGCACAGCTGGGCCCCGTATATACAGCATGGGGGTAGCTCTGATACCAGCCAGATGCAACCCACGGCCATATAGGACCTACAGGCAATGTTCTTAAGTCGATATATGTCGATCTGAGCACAGCTGCGCCACGTATATACAGCATGGGGGTAGCTGTGATACCAGCCAGCTGCAACCCACGGCTATATAGGACCTACAGGCGATGTTCTTGAGTCGATATATGTCGATCTGAGCACAGCTGGGCGCCGTATATACAGCATGGGGGTAGCTCTGATACCAGCCAGAACCAACCCACGGCCATATAGGACCTACAGGCGATGTTCTTAAGTCGATATATGTCGATCTGAGCACAGCTGCGCCACGTATATACAGCATGGGGGTAGCTGTGATACCAGCCAGCTGCAACCCACGGCTATATAGGACCTACAGGCGATGTTCTTGAGTCGATATATGTCGATCTGAGCACAGCTGGGGGCCGTATATACAGCATGGGGGTAGCTCTGATACCAGCCAGATCCAACCCACGGCCATATAGGACCTACAGGCGATGTTCTTGAGTCGATATATGTCGATCTGAGCACAGCATGGCGCCGTATATACAGCATGGGTGTAGCTCTGATACCAGCCAGATGCAACCCACGGCCATATAGGACCTACAGGCGATGTTTTTGAGTCGATCTATGTCCATCTGAGCACAGCTGGGCGCCGTATATACACCATGGGGGTAGCTCTGATACCAGCCAGATGTAACCCACGCCCATATAGGACCTACAGGCAATGTTCTTGAGTCGATATATGTCGATCAGAGCACAGCCGGGCCCCGTATAAACGGCATGTGGGTGGCTCTGATACAAGCCAGATGCAACCCACGGCCATATAGGACCTACAGGCGATGTTCTCGAGTCGATATATGTCGATCTGAGCACAGCTTGGCCCCGTATATACGGGATGTGGGTGGCACTGATACCAGCCAGATGCAACCCACGGCCATATAGGACCTACAGGCGATGTTCTTGAGACGATATATGTCGATCTGAGCACAGCTGGGCGCTGTATATACAGCATGGAGGTAGCTCTGATACCAGCCAGATCCAACCCACGGCCATATAGGACCTACAGGCGATGTTCTTGAGTCGATATATGCCGATCTGTGCACAGCTGGGCGCCGTATATACAGCATGGGGGTAGCTCTGATACCAGCCAGATGCAACCCACGGCCATATAGGACCTACAGGCGATGTTCTTGAGTCGATATATGTCCATCTGAGCACCGCTGGGCCCCATATATACGGCATGTGGGTGGCTCTGATTCCAGCCAGCTGCAACCCACGGCCATATAGGACCTACAGGCGATGTTCTTGAGTCGATATATGCCGATCTGTGCACAGCTGGGCGCCGTATATACAGCATGGGGGTAGCTCTGATACCAGCCAGATGCAACCCACGGCCATATAGGACCTACAGGCGATGTTCTTGAGTCGATATATGTCCATCTGAGCACCGCTGGGCCCCATATATACGGCATGTGGGTGGCTCTGATTCCAGCCAGCTGCAACCCACGGCCATATAGGACCTACAGGCGATGTTCTTGAGTCGATATATGTCGATCTGAGCACAGCTGGGCCCCGTATATACAGCATGGGGGTAGCTCTGATACTAGCCAGATGCAACCCACGGCCATATAGCACCTACAGGCGATGTTCTTGAGTCGATATATGTCGATCTAAGCACAGCTGGGCCCCGTATATACGGGATGTGGGTGGCACTGATACCAGCCAGATGCAACCCACGGCCATATAGGACCTACAGGCGATGTTCTTGAGTCGATATATGTCGATCTGAGCACAGCTGGGCGCCATATATACAGCATGGGGGTAGCTCTGATACCAGCCAGACGCAATCCACGGCCATATAGGACCTACAGGCGATGTTCTTGAGTCGATATATGTCCATCTGAGCACAGCTGGGCCCCATATATACGGCATGTGGGTGGCTCTGATTCCAGCCAGCTGCAACCCACGGCCATATAGGGCTAACTACAGGCGATGTTCTTGAGTCGATATATGTCGATCTGAGCACAGATGGGCCCTGTATATACGGCATGTGGGTGGGTCTGATACCAGCCAGCTGCAATCCACGGCCATATAGGACCCACAGGCGATTTTCTTGAGTCGATATATGTCGATCTGAGCACAGCTGGGCCACGTATATACAGCATGGGGGTAGCTGTGATACCAGCCAGCTGTAACCCACGGCTATATAGGACCTACAGGCGATGTTCTTGAGTCGATATATGTAGATCTGAGCACAGCTGGGCGCTGTATATACAGCATGGAGGTAGCTCTGATACCAGCCAGATCTAACCCACGGCCATATAGGACCTACAGGCGATGTTCTTGAGTCGATATATGCCGATCTGTGCACAGCTGGGCGCCGTATATACAGCATGGGGGTAGCTCTGATACCAGCCAGATGCAACCCACGGCCATATAGGACCTACAGGCGATGTTCTTTAGTTGATATATGTCGATCTGAGCACAGCTGGGCGCCGTATATACACCATAAGGGTAGCTCTGATACCAGCCAGATGCAACCCACGCCCATATAGGACCTACAGGCGATGTTCTTGAGTCGATATATGTCGATCTGAGCACAGCTGGGCGCCGTATATACACCATGGGGGTAGCTCTGATACCAGCCAGATGTAACCCACGCCCATATAGGACCTACAGGAAATGTTCTTGAGTCGATATATGTCGATCAGAGCACAGCCGGGCCCCGTATAAACGGCATGTGGGTGGCTCAGATACCAGCCAGATGCAACCCACGGCCATATAGGACCTACAGGCGATGTTCTTGTGTCGATATATGTCGATCTGAGCACAGCTGGGCCCCGTATATACGGCATGTGGGTGGCTCTGATACCAGCCAGATGCAACCCACGGCCATATAGGACCTACAGGCGATGTTCTTGAGTCGATATATGTCGATCTGAGCACAGGTTGGCCCCCGTATATACGGCATGTGGGTGGCTCTGATATCAGCCAGATGCAACCCACGGCCATATAGGACCTACAGACGATGTTCTTGAGTCGATATATGTCGATATGAGCTCCGTTATGCCCTGTATATGCAGCATGTGGGTGGCTCTGATTCTAGCCAGATGCAACCCATGGGAATATAGGACCTACAGGCGATGTTCTTGAGTCGATATATGTCGATCTGAGCACAGCTGGACCACGTATATACAGCATGGGGGTAGCTGTGATACCAGCCAGCTGCAACCCACGGCCATATAGGACCTACAGGCGATGTTCTTGAGTCGATATATGTCAATCTGAGCACAGCTGGGCCCGTATATACAGCATGGGGGTAGCTGTGATACCACCCAGATGCAACCCACGGCCATACAGGCGATGTTCTTGAGTCGATATATGTCGATCTGAGTACAGCTGGGCGCCGTATATACGGCATGTGGGTGGCTCTGATACCAGCCAGATGAAACCCATGGCCATATAGGACCTACAGGCGATGTTCTTGAGTCGATATATGTCGATCTGAGCACAGCTAGGCCACGTATATACAGCATGTAGGTAGCTCTGATACCGGCCAGATGCAACCCACGGCCATATAGCACCTACAGGCGATGTTCTTGAGTCGATATATGTCGATCTGAGCACAGCTGGGCCCCGTATATACGGGATGTGGGTGGCACTGATACCAGCCAGATGCAACCCACGGCCATATAGGACCTACAGGCGATGTTCTTGAGTCGATATATGCCGATCTGAGTACAGCTGGGCGCCGTATATACAGCATGGGGGTAGCTCTGATACCAGCCAGACGCAATCCACGGCCATATAGGACCTACAGGCGATGTTCTTGAGTCGATATATGTCGATCTGAGCACAGCTGCGCGCCATATATACAGCATGGGGGTAGCTCTGATACCAGCCAGATGCAACCCACGGCCATATAGGACCTACAGGTGATGTTCTTGAGTCTTTATATGTCCATCTGAGCACAGCTGGGCCCCATATATACGGCATGTGGGTGGCTCTGATTCCAGCCAGCTGCAACCCACGGCCATATAGGAACTACAGGCGATGTTCTTGAGTCGATATATGTCGATCTGAGCACAGCTGGGCCCCGTATATACGGCATGTGGGTGGCTCTGATACCAGCCAGCTGCAACCCATATATACGGCATGTGGGTGACTCTGATACCAGCCAGATGCAACCCACGGCCATATAGGACCTACAGGCGATGTTCTTGAGTCGATATATGTCGATCTGAGCACAGCTGGGCCCCGTATATACGGGATGTGGGTGGCACTGATACAAGCCAGATGCAACCCACGGTTATATAGGACCTACAGGCGATGTTCTTGAGTCGATATATGTCGATCTGAGCACAGCTGGGCGCCGTATATACAGCATGGGGGTAGCTCTGATACCCGCCAGACGCAATCCACGGCCATATAGGACCTACAGGCGATGTTCTTGAGTCGATATATGTCGATCTGAGCACAACTGGGCGCCGTATATACAGCATGGGGGTAGCTCTGATATCAGCCAGATGTAACCCACGCCCATATAGGACCTACAGGCGATGTTCTTGAGTCGATATATGTCGATCTGAGCACAGCTATGCACCGTATATACGGCATGTGGGTGGCTCTGATACCAGCCAGCTGCAACCCATATATACGGCATGTGGGTGACTCTGATACCAGCCAGATGCAACCCACGGCCATATAGGACCTACAGGCGATGTTCTTGAGTCGATATATGTCGATCTGAGCACAGCTGGGCCCCGTATATATGGGATGTGGGTGGCACTGATACAAGCCAGATGCAACCCACGGCCATATAGGACCCACAGGCGATGTTCTTGAGTCGATATATGTCGATCTGGGCACAGCTGGGCGCCGTATATACAGCATGGGGGTAGCTCTGATACCCGCCAGACGCAATCCACGGCTATATAGGACCTACAGGCGATGTTCTTGAGTCGATATAGGTCGATCTGAGCACAACTGGGCGCCGTATATACAGCATGGGGGTAGCTCTGATATCAGCCAGATGTAACCCACGCCCATATAGGACCTACAGGCGATGTTCTTGAGTCGATATATGTCGATGTGAGCACAGCTGGGCCCCGTATATACGGCATGTGGGTGGCTCTGATACCAGCCAGCTGCAACCCACGGCCATATAGGACCTACAGGCAATGTTCTTAATTCGATATATGTCGATCTGAGCACAGCTGCGCCACGTATATACAGCATGGGGGTAGCTGTGATACCAGCCAGACGCAATCCACGGCCATATAGGACCTACAGGCGATGTTCTTGAGTCGATATATGTCGATCTGAGCACAGCTGGGCGCCGTATATAAAGCATGGGGGTAGCTTTGATACCAGCCAGACGCAATCCACGGCCATATAGGACCTACAGGCGATGTTCTTGAGTCGATATAGGTCGATCTGAGCACAACTGGGCGCCGTATATACAGCATGGGGGTAGCTCTGATATCAGCCAGATGTAACCCACGCCCATATAGGACCTACAGGCGATGTTCTTGAGTCGATATATGTCGATGTGAGCACAGCTGGGCCCCGTATATACGGCATGTGGGTGGCTCTGATACCAGCCAGCTGCAACCCACGGCCATATAGGAACTACAGGCGATGTTCTTGAGTCGATATATGTCGATCTGAGCACAGCTGGGCCCCGTATATACAGCATGGGGGTAGCTCTGATACCAGCCAGCTGCAACCCACGGCCATATAGGACCTACAGGCGATGTTCTTGAGTCGATATATGTCGATCTGAGCACAGCTGGGCGCCGTATATACAGCATGGGGGTAGCTTTGATACCAGCCAGACGCAATCCACGGCCATATAGGACCTACAGGCGATGTTCTTGAGTCGATATATGCCGATCTGAGCACAGCTGGGCGCCGTATATACAGCATGGGGGTAGCTCTGATACCAGCCAGATGCAACCCACGGCCATATAGGACCTACAGGCGATGTTCTTGAGTCGATATATGTCCATCTGAGCACAGCTGGGCCCCATATATACGGCATGTGTGTGGCTCTGATTCCAGCCAGCTGCAACCCACGGCCATATAGGAACTACAGGCGATGTTCTTGAGTCGATATATGTCGATCTGAGCACAGCTTGGCCACGTATATACAGCATGGGGGTAGCTGTGATATCAGCCAGCTGTAACCCACAGCTATATAGGACCTACAGGCGATGTTCTTGAGTCGATATATGCCGATCTGAGCACAGCTGGGCGCCGTATATACAGCATGGGGGTAGCTCTGATACCAGCCAGATGCAACCCACGGCCATATAGGACCTACAGGCGATGTTCTTGAGTCGATATATGTCCATCTGAGCACAGCTGGGCCCCATATATACGGCATGTGTGTGGCTCTGATTCCAGCCAGCTGCAACCCACGGCCATATAGGAACTACAGGCGATGTTCTTGAGTCGATATATGTCGATCTGAGCACAGCTTGGCCACGTATATACAGCATGGGGGTAGCTGTGATATCAGCCAGCTGTAACCCACAGCTATATAGGACCTACAGGCGATGTTCTTGAGTCGATATATGTCGATCTGAGCACAGCTGGGCGCTGTATATACAGCATGGAGGTAGCTCTGATAGCAGCCAGATCCAACCCACGGCTATATAGGACCTACAGGCGATGTTCTTGAGTCGATATATGCCGATCTGTGCACAGCTGGGCGCCGTATATACAGAATGGGGGTAGCTCTGATACCAGCCAGCTGCAACCCACGGCGATATAGGACATACAGGCGATGTTCTTGTGTCGATATATGTCGATCTGAACACAGCTGGGCCCCGTATATACAACATGGGGGTAGCTTTGATACCAGCCAGATGCAACCCACGGCCATATAGGACCTACAGGCGATGTTCTTGAGTCGATATATGTCGATCTGAGCACAGCTGGGCGCCGTATATACAGCATGGGGGTAGCTCTGATACTAGCCAGATGCAACCCACGGCCATATAGCACCTACAGTCGATGTTCTTGAGTCGATATATGTCGATCTGAGCACAGCTGGGCACCATATATACAGCATGGGGGTAGCTCTGATACCAGCCAGACGCAATCCACGGCCATATAGGACCTACAGGCGATGTTCTTGAGTCGATATATGTCCATCTGTGCACAGCTGGGCCCCATATATACGGCATGTGGGTGGCTCTGATTAAAGCCAGCTGCAACCCACGGCCATATAGGAACTACAGGCGATGTTCTTGAGTCGATATATGTCGATCTGAGCACAGATGGGCCCCGTATATACGGCATGTGGGTGGGTCTGATACCAGCCAGCTGCAATCCACGGCCATATAGGACCCACAGGCGATTTTCTTGAGAAGATATATGTCGATCTGAGCACAGCTGGGCCACGTCTATACAGCATGAAGGTAGCTGTGGTACCAGCCAGCTGTAACCCACGGCTATATAGGACCTACAGGCGATGTTCTTGAGTCGATATATGCCGATCTGTGCACAGCTGGGCGCCGTATATACAGCATGGGGGTAGCTCTGATACCAGCCAGATGCAACCCACGTCCATATAGGACCTACAGGCGATGTTCTTGAGTCGATATATGTCGATCTGAGCACAGCTGGGCCCCGTATATACGGGATGTGTGTGGCACTGATACAAGCCAGATGCAACCCACGGCCATATAGGACCTACAGGCGATGTTCTTGAGTCGATATATGTCGATCTGAGCACAGCTGGGCGCCGTATATACAGCATGGGGGTAGCTCTGATACCCGCCAGACGCAATCCACGGCCATATAGGACCTACAGGCGATGTTCTTGAGTCGATATATGTCGATCTGAGCACAACTGGGCGCCGTATATATAGCATGGGGGTAGCTCTGATATCAGCCAGATGTAACCCACGCCCATATAGGACCTACAGGCGATGTTCTTGAGTCGATATATGTCGATGTGAGCACAGCTGGGTCCCGTATATACGGCATGTGGGTGGCTCTGATACCAGCCAGCTGCAACCCACGGCCATATAGGACCTACAGGCAATGTTCTTAATTCGATATATGTCGATCTGAGCACAGCTGCGCCACGTATATACAGCATGGGGGTAGCTGTGATACCAGCCAGACGCAATCCACGGCCATATACGACCTACAGGCGATGTTCTTGAGTCGATATATGTCGATCTGAGCACAGCTGGGCGCCGTATATACAGCATGGGGGTAGCTTTGATACCAGCCAGACGCAATCCACGGCCATATAGGACCTACAGGCGATGTTCTTGAGTCGATATAGGTCGATCTGAGCACAACTGGGCGCCGTATATACAGCATGGGGGTAGCTCTGATATCAGCCAGATGTAACCCACGCCCATATAGGACCTACAGGCGATGTTCTTGAGTCGATATATGTCGATGTGAGCACAGCTGGGCCCCGTATATACGGCATGTGGGTGGCTCTGATACCAGCCAGCTGCAACCCACGGCCATATAGGAACTACAGGCGATGTTCTTGAGTCGATATATGTCGATCTGAGCACAGCTGGGCCCCGTATATACAGCATGGGGGTAGCTCTGATACCAGCCAGCTGCAACCCACGGCCATATAGGACCTACAGGCGATGTTCTTGAGTCGATATATGTCGATCTGAGCACAGCTTGGCCACGTATATACAGCATGGGGGTAGCTGTGATATCAGCCAGCTGTAACCCACAGCTATATAGGACCTACAGGCGATGTTCTTGAGTCGATATATGTCGATCTGAGCACAGCTGGGCGCTGTATATACAGCATGGAGGTAGCTCTGATAGCAGCCAGATCCAACCCACGGCCATATAGGACCTACAGGCGATGTTCTTGAGTCGATATATGCCGATCTGAGCACAGCTGGGCGCTGTATATACAGCATGGGGGTAGCTCTGATACCAGCCAGATGCAACCCACGGCCATATAGGACCTACAGGCGATGTTCTTGAGTCGATATATGTCCATCTGAGCACAGCTGGGCCCCATATATACGGCATGTGTGTGGCTCTGATTCCAGCCAGCTGCAACCCACGGCCATATAGGAACTACAGGCGATGTTCTTGAGTCGATATATGTCGATCTGAGCACAGCTTGGCCACGTATATACAGCATGGGGGTAGCTGTGATATCAGCCAGCTGTAACCCACAGCTATATAGGACCTACAGGCGATGTTCTTGAGTCGATATATGTCGATCTGAGCACAGCTGGGCGCTGTATATACAGCATGGAGGTAGCTCTGATAGCAGCCAGATCCAACCCACGGCCATATAGGACCTACAGGCGATGTTCTTGAGTCGATATATGCCGATCTGTGCACAGCTGGGCGCCGTATATACAGCATGGGGGTAGCTCTGATACCAGCCAGCTGCAACCCACGGCGATATAGGACATACAGGCGATGTTCTTGTGTCGATATATGACGATCTGAATACAGCTGGGCCCCGTATATACAACATGGGGGTAGCTTTGATACCAGCCAGATGCAACCCACGGCCATATAGGACCTACAGGCGATGTTCTTGAGTCGATATATGTCGATCTGAGCACAGCTGGGCGCCGTATATACAGCATGGGGGTAGCTCTGATACTAGCCAGATGCAACCCACGGCCATATAGGACCTACAGGCGATGTTCTTGAGTCGATATATGTCCATCTGTGCACAGCTGGGCCCCATATATACGGCATGTGGGTGGCTGTGATTAAAGCCAGCTGCAACCCACGGCCATATAGGAACTACAGGCGATGTTCTTGAGTCGATATATGTCGATCTGAGCACAGATGGGCCCCGTATATACGGCATGTGGGTGGGTCTGATACCAGCCAGCTGCAATCCACGGCCATATAGGACCCACAGGCGATTTTCTTGAGAAGATATATGTCGATCTGAGCACAGCTGGGCCACGTCTATACAGCATGAAGGTAGCTGTGGTACCAGCCAGCTGTAACCCACGGCTATATAGGACCTACAGGCGATGTTCTTGAGTCGATATATGCCGATCTGTGCACAGCTGGGCGCCGTATATACAGCATGGGGGTAGCTCTGATACCAGCCAGATGCAACCCACGTCCATATAGGACCTACAGGCGATGTTCTTGAGTCGATATATGTCGATCTGAGCACAGCTGGGCCCCGTATATACGGGATGTGGGTGGCACTGATACAAGCCAGATGCAACCCACGGCCATATAGGACCTACAGGCGATGTTCTTGAGTCGATATATGTCGATCTGAGCACAGCTGGGCGCCGTATATACAGCATGGGGGTAGCTCTGATACCCGCCAGACGCAATCCACGGCTACATAGGACCTACAAGCGATGGTCTTGAGTCGATATATGTCGATCTGAGCACAACTTGGCGCCGTATATACAGCATGGGGGTAGCTCTGATATCAGCCAGATGTAACCCACGCCCATATAGGACCTACAGGCGATGTTCTTGAGTCGATATATGTCGATGTGAGCACAGCTGGGCCCCGTATATACGGCATGTGGGTGGCTCTGATACCAGCCAGCTGCAACCCACGGCCATATAGGACCTTCAGGCAATGTTCTTAATTCGATATATGTCGATCTGAGCACAGCTGCGCCACGTATATACAGCATGGGGGTAGCTGTGATACCAGCCAGCTGCAACCCACGGCTATATAGGACCTACAGGCGATGTTCTTGAGTCGATATATGTCGATCTGAGCACAGCTGGGCGCCGTATATACAGCATGGGTGTAGCTCTGATACCAGCCAGATGCAACCCACGGCCATATATGACCTACAGGCGATGTTTTTGAGTCGATATATGTCCATCTGAGTACAGCTTGGCCCCGTATATACGGCATGTGGGTGGCTCTACCAGCCAGATGCAACCCACGGCCATATAGAACCTACAGGCGATGTTCTTGAGTCGATATATGTCGATCTGAGCACAATTGGGCCCCATATATACCGCATGTGGGTGGCTCTGATTCCAGCCACCTGCAACCCACGGCCATATAGGAACTACAGGCGATGTTCTTGAGTCGATATATGTCGATCTGAGCACAGCTGGGCCCCGTATATACAGCATGTAGGTAGCTCTGATACCAGCCAGCTGCAACCCACGGCCATATAGGACCTACAGGCGATGTTCTTGTGTCGATATATGTCGATCTGAACACAGCTGGGCCCCGTATATACAGCATGGGGGTAGCTTTTATACCAGCCAGATGCAACCCACGGCCATATAGGACCTACAGGCGATGTTCTTGAGTCGATATATGTCGATCTGAGCACAGCTGGGCGCCGTATATACAGCATGGGGGTAGCTTTGATACCAGCCAGACGCAATCCACGGCCATATAGGACCTACAGGCGATGTTCTTGAGTCGATATATGTCCATCTGAGCACAGCTGGGCCCCATATATACGGCATGTGGGTGGTTCTGATTCCAGCCAGCTGCAACCCACGGCCATATAGGACCTACAGGCGATGTTCTAGAGTCGATATATGTCGATCTGAGCACAGCTCGGCCCCGTATATACGGGATGTGGGTGGCACTGATACCAGCCAGATGCAACCTACGGCCATATAGGACCTACAGGCGATGTTCTTGAGTCGATATATGTCGATCTGAGCACAGATGGGCGCCGTATATACAGCATGGGGTCAGCTCTGATACCCGGCAGACGCAATCCACGGCCATATAGGACCTACAGGCGATGTTCTTGAGTCGATATATGTCGATCTGAGCACAACTGGGCGCCGTATATACAGCATGGGGGTAGCTCTGATACCAGCCAGATGCAACCCACGGCCATATAGGACCTACAGGCGATGTTCTTGAGTCGATATATGTCCATCTGAGCACAGCTGGGCCCCGTATATAAGGCATGTGGGTGGCTCTGATTCCAGCCACCTGCAACCCACGGCCATATAGGAACTACAGGCGATGTTCTTGAGTCGATATATGTCGATCTGAGCACAGCTGGGCCCCGTATATACAGCATGGGGGTAGCTCTGATACCAGCCAGCTGCAACCCACGGCCATATAGGACCTACAGGCGATGTTCTTGAGTCGATATATGTCGATCTGAGCACAACTGGGCGCCGTATATACAGCATGGGGGTAGCTCTGATATCAGCCAGATGTAACCCACGCCCATATAGGACCTACAGGCGATGTTCTTGAGTCGATATATGTCGATGTGAGCACAGCTGGGCCCCGTATATACGGCATGTGGGTGGCTCTGATACCAGCCAGCTGCAACCCACGGCCATATAGGACCTACAGGCAATGTTCTTAATTCGATATATGTCGATCTGAGCACAGCTGCGCCACGTATATACAGCATGGGGGTAGCTGTGATACCAGCCAGACGCAATCCACGGCCATATACGACCTACAGGCGATGTTCTTGAGTCGATATATGTCGATCTGAGCACAGCTGGGCGCCGTATATACAGCATGGGGGTAGCTTTGATACCAGCCAGACGCAATCCACGGCCATATAGGACCTACAGGCGATGTTCTTGAGTCGATATATGTCGATCTGAGCACAGCTGGGCCCCGTATATACAGCATGGGGGTAGCTCTGATACCAGCCACCTGCAACCCACGGCCATATAGGAACTACAGGCGATGTTCTTGAGTCGATATATGTCGATCTGAGCACAGCTGGGCCCCGTATATACAGCATGGGGGTAGCTCTGATACCAGCCAGCTGCAACCCACGGCCATATAGGACCTACAGGCGATGTTCTTGTGTCGATATATGCCGATCTGAACACAGCTGGGCCCCGTATATACAACATGGAGGTAGCTTTGATACCAGCTAGATGCAACCCACGGCCATATAGGACCTACCGGCGATGTTCTTGAGTCGATATATGTCAATCTGAGCACAGCTGGGCGCCGTATATACAGCATGGGGGTAGCTTTGATACCAGCCAGACGCAATCCACGGCCATATAGGACCTACAGGCGATGTTCTTGAGTCGATATATGTCGATCTGAGCACAGCTGGGCGCCGTATATACAGCATGGGGGTAGCTCTGATACCAGCCAGATGCAACCCACGGCCATATAGGACCTACAGGCGATGTTCTTGAGTCGATATATGTCCATCTGAGCACAGCTGGGCCCCATATATACCGCATGTGGGTGGCTCTGATTCCAGCCAGCTGCAACCCACGGCCATATAGGACCTACAGGCGATGTTCTTGTGTCGATATATGCCGATCTGAACACAGCTGGGCCCCGTATATACAACATGGAGGTAGCTTTGATACCAGCTAGATGCAACCCACGGCCATATAGGACCTACCGGCGATGTTCTTGAGTCGATATATGTCAATCTGAGCACAGCTGGGCGCCGTATATACAGCATGGGGGTAGCTCTGATACCAGCCAGATGCAACCCACGGCCATATAGCACCTACAGGCGATGTTCTTGAGTCGATATATGTCGATCTGAGCACAGTTGGGCCCCGTATATACGGGATGTGGGTGGCACTGATACCAGCCAGATGCAACCCACAGCCATATAGGACCTACAGGCGATGTTCTTGAGTCGATATATGTCGATCTGAGCACAGCTGGGCGCCGTATATACAGCATGGGGGTAGCTTTGATACCAGCCAGACGCAATCCACGCCCATATAGGACCTACAGGCGATGTTCTTGAGTCGATATATGTCCATCTGAGCACAGCTGGGCCCCGTATATAAGGCATGTGGGTGGCTCTGATTCCAGCCACCTGCAACCCACGGCCATATAGGAACTACAGGCGATGTTCTTGAGTCGATATATGTCGATCTGAGCACAGATTGGCCACGTATATACAGCATGGGGGTAGCTGTGATATCAGCCAGCTGTAACCCACAGCTATATAGGACCTACAGGCGATGTTCTTGAGTCGATATATGTCGATCTGAGCACAGCTGGGCGCTGTATATACAGCATGGAGGTAGCTCTGATAGCAGCCAGATCCAACCCACGGCCATATAGGACCTACAGGCGATGTTCTTGAGTAGATATATGCCGATCTGTGCACAGCTGGGCGCCGTATATACAGCATGGGGGTAGCTCTGATACCAGCCAGCTGCAACCCACGGCGATATAGGACATACAGGCGATGTTCTTGTGTCGATATATGTCGATCTGAACACAGCTGGGCCACGTATATACAACATGGGGGTAGCTTTGATACCAGCCAGATGCAACCCACGGCCATATAGGACCTACAGGCGATGTTCTTGAGTCGATATATGTCGATCTGAGCACAGCTGGGCGCCGTATATACAGCATGGGGGTAGCTCTGATACTAGCCAGATGCAACCCACGGCCATATAGCACCTACAGGCGATGTTCTTGAGTCGATATATGTCGATCTGAGCACAGCTGGGCCCCGTATATACGGGATGTGGGTGGCACTGATTCCAGCCAGATGCAACCCACGCCCATATAGGACCTACAGGCGATGTTCTTGAGTCGATATATGTCGATCTGAGCGCAGCTGGGCGCCATATATACAGCATGGTGGTAGCTCTGATACCAGCCAGACGCAATCCACGGCCATATAGGACCTACAGGCGATGTATTTGAGTCGATATATGTCCATCTGAGCACAGCTGGGCCCCATATATACGGCATGTGGGTGGCTCTGATTAAAGCCAGCTGCAACCCACGGCCATATAGGAACTACAGGCGATGTTCTTGAGTCGATATATGTCCATCTGAGCACAGCTGGGCCCCATATATACGGCATGTGGGTGGCTCTGATTCCAGCCAGCTGCAACCCACGGCCATATAGGACCTACAGGCGATATTCTTGAGTCGATATATGTCGATCTGAGCACAGCTGGGCCCCGTATATACGGGATGTGGGTGGCACTGATACCCGCCAGTTGCAACACACGGCCATATAGGACCTACAGGCGATGTTCTTGAGTCGATATATGTCGATCTGAGCACAGCTGGGCGCCGTATATACAGCATGGGGTCAGCTCTGATACCCGCCAGACGCAATCCACGGCCATATAGGACCTACAGGCGATGTTCTTGAGTCGATATATGTCGATCTGAGCACAACTGGGCGCCGTATATACAGCATGGGGGTAGCTCTGATACCAGCCAGATGCAACCCACGGCCATATAGGACCTACAGGCGATGTTCTTGAGTCGATATATGTCCATCTGAGCACAGCTGGGCCCCGTATATAAGGCATGTGGGTGGCTCTGATTCCAGCCACCTGCAACCCACGGCCATATAGGAACTACAGGCGATGTTCTTGAGTCGATATATGTCGATCTGAGCACAGCTTGGCCACGTATATACAGCATGGGGGTAGCTGTGATATCAGCCAGCTGTAACCCACAGCTATATAGGACCTACAGGCGATGTTCTTGATGTCGATATATGTCGATATGAGCACAGCTGGGCGCTGTATATACAGCATGGAGGTAGCTCTGATAGCAGCCAGATCCAACCCACGGCCATATAGGACCTACAGGCGATGTTCTTGAGTCGATATATGCCGATCTGTGCACAGCTGGGCGCCGTATATACAGCATGGGGGTAGCTCTGATACCAGCCAGCTGCAACCCACGGCGATATAGGACATACAGGCGATGTTCTTGTGTCGATATATGTCGATCTGAACACAGCTGGGCCCCGTATATACAACATGGGGGTAGCTTTGATACCAGCCAGATGCAACCCACGGCCATATAGGACCTACAGGCGATGTTCTTGAGTCGATATATGTCGATCTGAGCACAGCTGGGCGCCGTATATACAGCATGGGGGTAGCTCTGATACTAGCCAGATGCAACCCACGGCCATATAGCACCTACAGGCGATGTTCTTGAGTCGATATATGTCGATCTGAGCACAGCTGGGCCCCGTATATACGGGATGTGGGTGGCACTGATACCAGCCAGATGCAACCCACGCCCATATAGGACCTACAGGCGATGTTCTTGAGTCGATATATGTCGATCTGAGCACAGCTGGGCGCCATATATACAGCATGGTGGTAGCTCTGATACCAGCCAGACGCAATCCACGGCCATATAGGACCTACAGGCGATGTTCTTGAGTCGATATATGTCCATCTGAGCACAGCTGGGCCCCATATATACGGCATGTGGGTGGCTCTGATTAAAGCCAGCTGCAACCCACGGCCATATAGGAACTACAGGCGATGTTCTTGAGTCGATATATGTCGATATGAGCACAGATGGGCCCCGTATATACGGCATGTGGGTGGGTCTGATACAAGCCAGCTGCAATCCACGGCCATATAGGACCCACAGGCGATTTTCTTGAGTCGATATATGTCGATCTGAGCACAGCTGGGCCACGTATATACAGCATGGGGGTAGCTGTGATACCAGCCAGCTGTAACCCACGGCTATATAGGACCTACAAGCGATGTTCTTGAGTCGATATATGTCGATCTGAGCACAGCTGGGCGCTGTATATACAGCATGGAGGTAGCTCTGATACCAGCCAGATCCAACCCACGGCCATATAGGACCTACAGGCGATGTTCTTGAGTCGATATATGCCGATCTGTGCACAGCTGGGCGCCGTATATACAGCATGGGGGTAGCTCTGATACCAGCCAGATGCAACCCACGGCCATATAGGACCTACAGGCGATGTTCTTTAGTTGATATATGTCGATCTGAGCACAGCTGGGCGCCGTATATACACCATGGGGGTAGCTCTGATACCAGCCAGATGCAACCCACGCCCATATAGGACCTACAGGCGATGTTCTTGAGTCGATATATGTCGATCTGAGCACAGCTGGGCGCCGTATATACACCATGGGGGTAGCTCTGATACCAGCCAGATGCAACCCACGGCCATATAGGACCTACAGGCGATGTTCTTGAGTCGATATATGTCGATCTGAGCACAGGTTGGCCCCCGTATATACGGCATGTGGGTGGCTCTGATATCAGCCAGATGCAACCCACGGCCATATAGGACCTACAGGCGATGTTCTTGAGTCGATATATGTCGATCTGAGCACAGATATTCACCGTATATGCAGCATTGTGGCCGCTCCGACACCAGCCAGGTGCAACCTATGCCCATATAGGACCTACAGGCGATGTTCTTGAGTCGATATATGTCGATATGAGCTCCGTTATGCCCTGTATATGCAGCATGTGGGTGGCTCTGATTCCAGCCAGATGCAACCCACGGGCATATAGGACCTACAGGCGATGTTCTTGAGTCGATATATGTCGATCTGAGCACAGCTGGACCACTTATATACAGCATGGGGGTAGCTGTTATACCAGCCAGCTGCAACCCACGGCCATATAGGACCTACAGGCGATGTTCTTGAGTCGATATATGTCAATCTGAGCACAGCTGGGCCCGTATATACAGCATGGGGGTAGCTGTGATACCACCCAGATGCAACCCACGGCCATATAGGACATACAGGCGATGTTCTTGAGTCGATATATGCGATCTGAGCACAGCTGGGCGCCGTATATACAGCATGGGGTAGCTCTGATACCAGCCAGATGCAACCCACGGCCATATAGGACCTACAGGCGATGTTCTTGAGTCGATATATGTCGATCTGAGCACAGCTGGGCCCCGTATATACGGCATGTGGGTGGCTCTGATACCAGCCAGATGAAACCCATGGCCATATAGGACCTACAGGCGATGTTTTTGAGTCGATATATGTCGATCTGAGTACAGCTGGGCCACGTATATACAGCATGTAGGTAGCTCTGATACCGGCCAGATGCAACCCACGGCCATATAGCACCTACAGGCGATGTTCTTGAGTCGATATATGTCGATCTGAGCACAGCTGGGCCCCGTATATACGGGATGTGGGTGGCACTGATACCAGCCAGATGCAACCCACGGCCATATAGGACCTACAGGCGATGTTTTTGAGTCGATATATGTCCATCTGAGCACAGCTGGGCGCCGTATATACAGCATGGGGGTAGCTCTAATACCAGCCAGATCCAACCCACGGCCATATAGGACCTACAGGCGATGTTCTTGAGTCGATATATGTCGATCTGAGCACAGCTGGGCGCCGTATATACAGCATGGGTGTAGCTCTGATACCAGCCAGATGCAACCCACGGCCATATAGGACCTACAGGCGATGTTCTTGAGTCGATATATGTCGATCTGAGCACAGCTGGGCGCCGTATATACAGCATGGGGGTAGCTCTGATACCAGCCAGATCCAACCCACGGCCATATAGGACCTACAGGCGATGTTCTTGAGTCGATATATGTCGATCTGAGCACAACTGGGCGCCGTATATACAACATGGGGGTAGCTCTGATATCAGCCAGATGTAACCCACGCCCATATAGGACCTACAGGCGATGTTCTTGAGTCGATATATGTCGATGTGAGCACAGCTGGGCCCCGTATATACGGCATGTGGGTGGCTCTGATACCAGCCAGCTGCAACCCAAGGCCATATAGGACCTACAGGCAATGTTCTTAAGTCGATATATGTCGATCTGAGCACAGCTGCGCCACGTATATACAGCATGGGGGTAGCTGTGATACCAGCCAGCTGCAACCCACGGCTATATAGGACCTACAGGCGATGTTCTTGATTCGATATATGTCGATCTGAGCACAGCTGGGCGCCGTATATACAGCATTGTGGCCGCTCCGACACCAGCCAGGTGCAACCTATGCCCATATAGGACCTACAGGCGATGTTCTTGAGTCGATATATGTCGATATGAGCTCCGTTATGCCCTGTATATGCAGCATGTGGGTGGCTCTGATTCCAGCCAGATGCAACCCACGGGCATATAGGACCTACAGGCGATGTTCTTGAGTCGATATATGTCGATCTGAGCACAGCTGGACCACGTATATACAGCATGGGGGTAGCTGTGATACCAGCCAGCTGCAACCCACGGCCATATAGGACCTACAGGCGATGTTCTTGAGTCGATATATGTCAATCTGAGCACAGCTGGGCCCGTATATACAGCATGGGGGTAGCTGTGATACCACCCAGATGCAACCCACGGCCATATAGGACCTACAGGCGATGTTCTTGAGTCGATATATGTCGATCTGAGCTCAGCTGGGCGCCGAATATACAGCATGGGGTAGCTCTGATACCAGCCAGATGCAACCCACGGCCATATAGGACCTACAGGCGATGTTCTTGAGTCGATATATGTCGATCTGAGCACAGCTGGGCCCCGTATATACGGCATGTGGGTGGCTCTGATACCAGCCAGATGAAACCCATGGCCATATAGGACCTACAGGCGATGTTCTTGAGTCGATATATGTCGATCTGAGTACAGCTGGGCCACGTATATACAGCATGTAGGTAGCTCTGATACCGGCCAGATGCAACCCACGGCCATATAGCACCTACAGGCAATGTTCTTGAGTCGATATATGTCGTTCTGAGCACAGCTGGGCCCCGTATATACGGGATGTGGGTGGCACTGATACCAGCCAGATGCAACCCACGGCCATATAGGACCTACAGGCGATGTTCTTGAGTCGATATATGTCGATCTGAGCACAGCTGGGCCCCGTATATACGGGATGTGGGTGGCACTGATACAAGCCAGATTTAACCCACGGCCATATAGGACCTACAGGCGATGTTCTTGAGTCGATATATGTCGATCTGAGCACAGCTGGGCGCCGTATATACAGCATGGGGGTAGCTCTGATATCCGCCAGACGCAATCCACGGCCATATAGGACCTACAGGCGATGTTCTTGAGTCGATATATGTCGATCTGAGCACAACTGGGCGCCGTATATACAGCATGGGGGTAGCTCTGATATCAGCCAGATGTAACCCACGCCCATGTAGGACCTACAGGCGATGTTCTTGAGTCGATATATGTCGATGTGAGCACAGCTGGGCCCCGTATATACGGCATGTGGGTGGCTCTGATACCAGCCAGCTGCAACCCACGGCCATATAGGACCTACAGGCAATGTTCTTAAGTCGATATATGTCGATCTGAGCACAGCTGCGCCACGTATATACAGCATGGGGGTAGCTGTGATACCAGCCAGCTGCTACCCACGGCTATATAGGACCTACAGGCGATGTTCTTGAGTCGATATATGTCGATCTGAGCACAGCTGGGCGCCGTATATACAGCATGGGGGTAGCTCTGATACCAGCCAGATCCAACCCACGGCCATATAGGACCTACAGGCGATGTTCTTGAGTCGATATATGTCGATCTAAGCACAGCTGGGCGCCGTATATACAGCATGGGTGTAGCTCTGATACCAGCCAGATGCAACCCACGGCCATATAGGACCTACAGGCGATGTTTTTGAGTCGATATATGTCCATCTGAGCACAGCTGGGCGCCGTATATACACCATGGGGGTAACTCTGATACCAGCCAGATGTAACCCACGCCCATATAGGACCTACAGGCAATGTTCTTGAGTCGATATATGTCGAACAGAGCACAGCCGGGCCCCGTATAAACGGCATGTGGGTGGCTCTGATACCAGCCAGATGCAACCCACGGCCATATAGGACCTACAGGCGATGTTCTCGAGTCGATATATGTCGATCTGAGTACAGCTTGGCCCCGTATCTACGGCATGTGGGTGGCTCTACCAGCCAGATGCAACCCACGGCCATATAGGACCTACAGGAGATGTTCTTGAGTCGATATATGTCGATCTGAGCACAGCTGGGCGCCGTATATACAGCATGGGGGTAGGTCTGTTACCCGCCAGACGCAATCCACGGCCATATAGAACCTACAGGCGATGTTCTTGAGTCGATATATGTCGATCTGAGCACAACTGGACGCCGTATATACAGCATGGGGGTAGCTCTGATACCAGCCAGATGCAACCCACGGCCATATAGGACCTACAGGCGATGTTCTTGATTCGATATATGTCCATCTGAGCACAGCTGGGCCCCGTATATAAGGCATGTGGGTGGCTCTGATTCCAGCCACCTGCAACCCACGGCCATATAGGAACTACAGGCGATGTTCTTGAGTCGATATATGTCGATCTGAGCACAGCTGGGCCCCGTATATACAGCATGGGGGTAGCTCTGATACCAGCCAGCTGCAACCCACGGCCATATATGACCTACAGGCGATGTTCTTGTGTCGATATATGTCGATCTGAACACAGCTGGGTCCCGTATATACAACATGGGGGGTAGCTTTTATACCAGCCAGATGCAACCCACGGCCATATAGGACCTACAGGCGATGTTCTTGAGTCGATATATGTCGATCTGAGCACAGCTGGCGCCGTATATACAGCATGGGGGTAGCTCTGATACCAGCCAGATGCAACCCACGGCCATATAGGACCTACAGGCGATGTTCTTGAGTCGATATATGTCGATCTGAGCACAGCTGGGCGCCGTATATACAGCATGGGGGTAGGTCTGATACCCGCCAGACGCAATCCACGGCCATATAGAACCTACAGGCGATGTTCTTGAGTCGATATATGTCGATCTGAGCACAACTGGACGCCGTATATACAGCATGGGGGTAGCTCTGATACCAGCCAGATGCAACCCACGGCCATATAGGACCTACAGGCGATGTTCTTGATTCGATATATGTCCATCTGAGCACAGCTGGGCCCCGTATATAAGGCATGTGGGTGGCTCTGATTCCAGCCACCTGCAACCCACGGCCATATAGGAACTACAGGCGATGTTCTTGAGTCGATATATGTCGATCTGAGCACAGCTGGGTCCCGTATATACAGCATGGGGGTAGCTCTGATACCAGCCAGCTGCAACCCACGGCCATATAGGACCTACAGGCGATGTTCTTGTGTCGATATATGTCGATCTGAACACAGCTGGGTCCCGTATATACAACATGGGGGTAGCTTTTATACCAGCCAGATGCAACCCACGGCCATATAGGACCTACAGGCGATGTTCTTGAGTCGATATATGTCGATCTGAGCACAGCTGGCGCCGTATATACAGCATGGGGGTAGCTCTGATACCAGCCAGATGCAACCCACGGCCATATAGCACCTACAGGCGATGTTCTTGAGTCGATATATGTCGATCTGAGCACAGTTGGGCCCCGTATATACGGGATGTGGGTGGCACTGATACCAGCCATACGCAACCCACGGCCATATAGGACCAACAGGCGATGTTCTTGAGTCGATATATGTCGATCTGAGCACAGCTGGGCGCCGTATATACAGCATGGGGGTAGCTTTGATACCAGCCAGACGCAATCCACGGCCATATAGGACCTACAGGCGATGTTCTTGAGTCGTTATATGTCCATCTGAGCACAGCTGGGCCCCATATATACGGCATGTGGGTGGCTCTGATTCCAGCCAGCTGCAACCCACGGCCATATAGGACCTACAGGCGATGTTCTTGAGTCGATATATGTCGATTTGAGCACCGATGGGCCCCGTATATACGGCATGTGGGTGGGTCTGATACCAGCCAGCTGCAATCCACGGCCATATAGGACCCACAGGCGATTTTCTTGAGTCGACATATGTCGATCTGAGCACAGCTGGGCCACGTATATACAGCATGAGGGTAGCTGTGGTACCAGCCAGCTGTAACCCACGGCTATATAGGACCTACACACGATGTTCTTGAGTCGATATATGTCGATCTGAGCACAGCTGGGCGCTGTATATACAGCATGGAGGTAGCTCTGATACCAGCCAGATCCAACCCACGGCCATATAGGACCTACAGGCGATGTTCTTGAGTCGATATATGCCGATCTGTGCACAGCTGGGCGCCGTATATACAGCATGGGGGTAGCTCTGATACCAGCCAGATGCAACCCACGGCCATATAGGACCTACAGGCGATGTTCTTGAGTCGATATATGTCGATCTGAGCACAGCTGGGCCCCGTATATACAGCATGGAGGTAGCTCTGATACCAGCCAGATCCAACCCACGGCCATATAGGACCTACAGGCGATGTTCTTGAGTCGATATATGCCGATCTGTGCACAGCTGGGCGCCGTATATACAGCATGGGGGTAGCTCTGATATCAGCCAGATGTAACCCACGCCCATATAGGACCTACAGGCGATGTTCTTCAGTCGATATATGTCGATGTGAGCACAGCTGGGCCCCGTATATACGGCATGTGGGTGGCTCTGATACCAGCCAGCTGCAACCCACGGCCATATAGGACCTACAGGCAATGTTCTTAATTCGATATATGTCGATCTGAGCACAGCTGCGCCACGTATATACAGCATTGGGGTAGCTGTGATACCAGCCAGCTGCAACCCACGGCTATATAGGACCTACAGGTGATGTTCTTGAGTCGATATATGTCGATCTGAGCACAGCTGGGCGCCGTATATACAGCATGGGGGTAGCTCTGATACCAGCCAGATCCAACCCACGGCCATATAGGACCTACAGGCGATGTTCTTGAGTCGATATATGTCGATCTGAGCACAGCTGGGCGCCGTATATACAGCATGGGTGTAGCTCTGATACCAGCCAGATGCAACCCACGGCCATATAGGACCTACAGGCGATGTTTTTGAGTCGATATATGTCCATCTGAGTACAGCTTGGCCCCGTATATACGGCATGTGGGTGGCTCTACCAGCCAGATGCAACCCACTGCCATATAGAACCTACAGGCGATGTTCTTGAGTCGATATATGTCGATCTGAGCACAACTGGGCGCCGTATATACAGCATGGGGGTAGCTCTGATACCAGCCAGATGCAACCCACGGCCATATAGGACCTACAGGCGATGTTCTTGAGTCGATATATGTCCATCTGAGCACAGCTGGGCCCCGTATATAAGGCATGTGGGTGGCTCTGATTCCAGCCACCTGCAACCCACGGCCATATAGGAAATACAGGCGATGTTCTTGAGTCGATATATGTCGATCTGAGCACAGCTGGGCCCCGTATATACAGCATGGGTGTAGCTCTGATACCAGCCAGCTGCAACCCACGGCCATATAGGACCTACAGGCGATGTTCTTGTGTCGATATATGTCGATCTGAACACAGCTGGGCCCCGTATATACAACATGGGGGTAGCTTTTATACCAGCCAGATGCAACCCACGGCCATATAGGACCTACAGGCGATGTTCTTGAGTCGATATATGTCGATCTGAGCACCGTATATGCAGCATTGTGGCCGCTCCGACACCAGCCAGATGCAACCTATGCCCATATAGGACCTACAGGCGATGTTCTTGAGTCGATATTTGTCGATATGAGCTCCGTTATGCCCTGTATATGCAGCATGTGGGTAGCTCTGATACCAGCCAGATGCAACCCACGGACATATAGGACCTACAGGCGATGTTCTTGAGTCGATATATGTCGATCTGAGCACAGCTGGGCCACGTATATACAGCATGGGGGTAGATGTGATACCAGCCAGCTGCAACCCACGGCCATATAGGACCTACAGGTGATGTTCTTGAGTCGATATATGTCGATCTGAGCACAGCTGGGCCCCGCATATACAGCATGGCGGTAGCTCTGATACCAGCCAAATGCAACCCACGGCCATATAGGACCTACAGGCGATGTTCTTGAGTCGATATATGACGATCTGAGCACAGCTGGGCGCCGTATATACAGCATGGGGGTAGCTCTTATACCAGCCAGCTGAAACCCACGGCCATATAGGACCTACAGGCGATGTTCTTGAGTCGATATATGTCGATCTGAGCACAGCTGGGCCCCGTATATACAGCATATGGGTAGCTGTGATACCAGCCAGCTGCAACCCACGGCTATATAGGACCTACAGGCGATGTTCTTGTGTCGATCTATGTCGATCTGAACACAGCTGGGCCCCGTATATACAACATGGGGGTAGCTTTCATACCAGCCAGATGCAACCCACGGCCATATAGGACCTACAGGCGATGTTCTTCAGTCGATATATGTCGATCTGAGCACTGCTCGGCCCCGTATATACGGCATGTGGGTGGCTCTGATACCAGCCAGATGCAACCCACGGCCATATAGGACCTTCAGGCGAGGTTCTTGAGTCGATATATGTCGATCTGAGCACAGCTGGGCCACGTATATACAGCATGGAGGTAGCTCTGATACCAGCCAGCTGCAACCCACGGCCATATAGGACCTACAGGCGATGTTCTTGAGTCGATATATGTCGATCTGAGCACAGCTGGGCCCCGTATATACAGCATATGGGTAGCTGTGATACCAGCCAGCTGCAACCCACGGCTATATAGGACCTACAGGCGATGTTCTTGAGTCGATATATGTCGATCTGAGCACAGCTGGGCCCCGTATATACAGCATGGGGGTAGCTCTGATACCAGCCAGATGCAACCCACGGCCATATAGGACCTACAGGCGATGTTCTTCAGTCGATATATATATATATATATATATATATATATATATATATATATATATATGAGCACAGCTGGGCGCCGTATATACAGCATGGGGGTAGCTCTGATATCAGCCAGATGTAACCCACGCCCATATAGGACCTGCAGGCGATGTTCTTGAGTCGATATATGTCGATGTGAGCACAGCTGGGCCCCGTATATACGTCATGTGGGTGGCTCTGATACCAGCCAGCTGCAACCCACGGCCATATAGGACCTACAGGCAATGTTCTTAAGTCGATATATGTCGATCTGAGCACAGCTGCGCCACGTATATACAGCATGGGGGTAGCTGTGATACCAGCCAGCTGCAACCCACGGCTATATAGGACCTACAGGCGATGTTCTTGAGTCGATATATGTCGATCTGAGCACAGCTGGGCGCCGTATATACAGCATGGGGGTAGCTCTGATATCAGCCAGATGTAACCCACGCCCATATAGGACCTGCAGGCGATGTTCTTGAGTCGATATATGTCGATGTGAGCACAGCTGGGCCCCGTATATACGTCATGTGGGTGGCTCTGATACCAGCCAGCTGCAACCCACGGCCATATAGGACCTACAGGCAATGTTCTTAAGTCGATATATGTCGATCTGAGCACAGCTGCGCCACGTATATACAGCATGGGGGTAGCTGTGATACCAGCCAGCTGCAACCCACGGCTATATAGGACCTACAGGCGATGTTCTTGAGTCGATATATGTCGATCTGAGCACAGCTGGGCGCCGTATATACAGCATGGGGGTAGCTCTGATACCAGCCAGATCCAACCCACGGCCATATAGGACCTACAGGCGATGTTCTTGAGTCGATATATGTCGATCTGAGCACAGCATGGCGCCGTATATACAGCATGGGTGTAGCTCTGATACCAGCCAGATGCAACCCACGGCCATATAGGACCTACAGGCGATGTTTTTGAGTCGATCTATGTCCATCTGAGCACAGCTGGGCGCCGTATATACACCATGGGGGTAGCTCTGATACCAGCCAGATGTAACCAACGCCCATATAGGACCTACAGGCAATGTTCTTGAGTCGATATATGTCGATCAGAGCACAGCCGGGCCCCGTATAAACGGCATGTGGGTGGCTCTGATACCAGCCAGATGCAACCCACGGCCATATAGGACCTACAGGCGATGTTCTCGAGTCGATATATGTCGATCTGAGCACAGCTTGGCCCCGTATATACGGGATGTGGGTGGCACTGATACCAGCCAGATGAAACCCACGGCCATATAGGACCTACAGGCGATGTTCTTGAGACGATATATGTCGATCTGAGCACAGCTGGGCGCTGTATATACAGCATGGAGGTAGCTCTGATACCAGCCAGATCCAACCCACGGCCATATAGGACCTACAGGCGATGTTCTTGAGTCGATATATGCCGATCTGTGCACAGCTGGGCGCCGTATATACAGCATGGGGGTAGCTCTGATACCAGCCAGATGCAACCCACGGCCATATAGGACCTACAGGCGATGTTCTTGAGTCGATATATGTCCATCTGAGCACCGCTGGGCCCCATATATACGGCATGTGGGTGGCTCTGATTCCAGCCAGCTGCAACCCACGGCCATATAGGACCTACAGGCGATGTTCTTGAGTCGATATATGCCGATCTGTGCACAGCTGGGCGCCGTATATACAGCATGGGGGTAGCTCTGATACCAGCCAGATGCAACCCACGGCCATATAGGACCTACAGGCGATGTTCTTGAGTCGATATATGTCCATCTGAGCACCGCTGGGCCCCATATATACGGCATGTGGGTGGCTCTGATTCCAGCCAGCTGCAACCCACGGCCATATAGGACCTACAGGCGATGTTCTTGAGTCGATATATGTCGATCTGAGCACAGCTGGGCCCCGTATATACAGCATGGGGGTAGCTCTGATACTAGCCAGATGCAACCCACGGCCATATAGCACCTACAGGCGATGTTCTTGAGTCGATATATGTCGATCTGAGCACAGCTGGGCCCCGTATATACGGGATGTGGGTGGCACTGATACCAGCCAGATGCAACCCACGGCCATATAGGACCTACAGGCGATGTTCTTGAGTCGATATATGTTTATCTGAGCACAGCTGGGCGCCATATATACAGCATGGGGGTAGCTCTGATACCAGCCAGACGCAATCCACGGCCATATAGGACCTACAGGCGATGTTCTTGAGTCGATATATGTCCATCTGAGCACAGCTGGGCCCCATATATACGGCATGTGGGTGGCTCTGATTCCAGCCGGCTGCAACCCACGGCCATATAGGAACTACAGGCGATGTTCTTGAGTCGATATATGTCGATCTGAGCACAGATGGGCCCCGTATATACGGCATGTGGGTGGGTCTGATACCAGCCAGCTGCAATCCACGGCCATATAGGACCCACAGGCGATTTTCTTGAGTCGATATATGTCGATCTGAGCACAGCTGGGCCACGTATATACAGCATGGGGGTAGCTGTGATACCAGCCAGCTGTAACCCACGGCTATATAGGACCTACAGGCGATGTTCTTGAGTCGATATATGTAGATCTGAGCACAGCTGGGCGCTGTATATACAGCATGGAGGTAGCTCTGATACCAGCCAGATCTAACCCACGGCCATATAGGACCTACAGGCGATGTTCTTGAGTCGATATATGCCGATCTGTGCACAGCTGGGCGCCGTATATACAGCATGGGGGTAGCTCTGATACCAGCCAGATGCAACCCACGGCCATATAGGACCTACAGGCGATGTTCTTTAGTTGATATATGTCGATCTGAGCACAGCTGGGCGCCGTATATACACCATGAGGGTAGCTCTGATACCAGCCAGATGCAACCCACGCCCATATAGGACCTACAGGCGATGTTCTTGAGTCGATATATGTCGATCTGAGCACAGCTGGGCGCCGTATATACACCATGGGGGTAGCTCTGATACCAGCCAGATGTAACCCACGCCCATATAGGACCTACAGGAAATGTTCTTGAGTCGATATATGTCGATCAGAGCACAGCCGGGCCCCGTATAAACGGCATGTGGGTGGCTCTGATACCAGCCAGATGCAACCCACGGCCATATAGGACCTACAGGCGATGTTTTTGTGTCGATATATGTCGATCTGAGCACAGCTGGGCCCCGTATATACGGCATGTTGGTGGCTCTGATACCAGCCAGATGCAACCCACGGCCATATAGCACCTACAGGCGATGTTCTTGAGTCGATATATGTCGATCTGAGCACAGGTTGGCCCCCGTATATACGGCATGTGGGTGGCTCTGATATCAGCCAGATGCAACCCACGGCCATATAGGACCTACAGGCGATGTTCTTGAGTCGATATATGTCGATCTGAGCACAGCTATGCACCGTATATGCAGCATTGTGGCCGCTCCGACACCAGCCAGGTGCAACCTATGCCCATATAGGACCTACAGACGATGTTCTTGAGTCGATATATGTCGATATGAGCTCCGTTATGCCCTGTATATGCAGCATGTGGGTGGCTCTGATTCTAGCCAGATGCAACCCATGGGAATATAGGACCTACAGGCGATGTTCATGAGTCGATATATGTCGATCTGAGCACAGCTGGACCACGTATATACAGCATGGGGGTAGCTGTGATACCAGCCAGCTGCAACCCACGGCCATATAGGACCTACAGGCGATGTTCTTGAGTCGATATATGTCAATCTGAGCACAGCTGGGCCCGTATATACAGCATGGGGGTAGCTGTGATACCACCCAGATGCAACCCACGGCCATATAGGACCTACAGGCGATGTTCTTGAGTCGATATATGTCGATCTGAGTACAGCTGGGCGCCGTATATACGGCATGTGGGTGGCTCTAATACCAGCCAGATGAAACCCATGGCCATATAGGACCTACAGGCGATGTTCTTGAGTCGATATATGTCGATCTGAGCACAGCTGGGCCACGTATATACAGCATGTAGGTAGCTCTGATACCGGCCAGATGCAACCCACGGCCATATAGCACCTACAGGCGATGTTCTTGAGTCGATATATGTCGATCTGAGCACAGCTGGGCCCCGTATATACGGGATGTGGGTGGCACTGATACCAGCCAGATGCAACCCATATATACGGCATGTGGGTGGCTCTGATTCCAGCCAGCTGCAACCCACGGCCATATAGGACCTACAGGCGATGTTCTTGAGTCGATATATGTCGATCTGAGCACAGCTGGGCCCCGTATATACGGGATGTGGGTGGCACTGATACAAGCCAGATGCAACCCACGGCCATATAGGACCTACAGGCGATGTTCTTGAGTCGATATATGTCGATCTGAGCACAGCTGGGCGCCGTATATACAGCATGGGGGTAGCTCTGATACCCGCCAGACGCAATCCACGGCTATATAGGACCTACAGGCGATGTTCTTGAGTCGATATATGTCGATGTGAGCACAGCTGGGCCCCGTATATACGGCATGTGGGTGGCTCTGATACCAGCCAGCTGCAACCCACGGCCATATAGGACCTACAGGCAATGTTCTTAATTCGATATATGTCGATCTGAGCACAGCTGCGCCACGTATATACAGCATGGGGGTAGCTGTGATACCAGCCAGCTGCAACCCACGGCTATATAGGACCTACAGGCGATGTTCTTGAGTCGATATATGTCGATCTGAGCACAGCTGGGCGCCGTATATACAGCATGGGGGTAGCTCTGTTACCAGCCAGATCCAACCCACGGCCATATAGGACCTACAGGCGATGTTCTTGAGTCGATATATGTCGATCTGAGCACAGCTGGGCGCCGTATATACAGCATGGGGGTAGCTTTGATACCAGCCAGACGCAATCCACGGCCATATAGGACCTACAGGCGATGTTCTGGAGTCGATATATGTCCATCTGAGCACAGCTGGGCCACGTATATACAGTATGGGGGTAGCTGTGATACCAGCCAGCTGTAACCCACGGCTATATAGGACCTACAGGCGATGTTCTTGAGTCGATATATGTAGATCTGAGCACAGCTGGGCGCTGTATATACAGCATGGAGGTAGCTCTGATACCAGCCAGATCTAACCCACGGCCATATAGGACCTACAGGCGATGTTCTTGAGTCGATATATGCCGATCTGTGCACAGCTGGGCGCCGTATATACAGCATGGGGGTAGCTCTGATACCAGCCAGATGTAACCCACGCCCATATAGGACCTACAGGAAATGTTCTTGAGTCGATATATGTCGATCAGAGCACAGCCGGGCCCCGTATAAACGGCATGTGGGTGGCTCTGATACCAGCCAGATGCAACCCACGGCCATATAGGACCTACAAGCGATGTTCTTGTGTCGATATATGTCGATCTGAGCACAGCTGGGCCCCGTATATACGGCATGTGGGTGGCTCTGATACCAGCCAGATGCAACCCACGGCCATATAGGACCTACAGGCGATGTTCTTGAGTCGATATATGTCGATCTGAGCACAGGTTGGCCCCCGTATATACGGCATGTGGGTGGCTCTGATATCAGCCAGATGCAATCCACGGCCATATAGGACCTACAGGCGATGTTCTTTAGTTGATATATGTCGATCTGAGCACAGCTGGGCGCCGTATATACACCATGGGGGTAGCTCTGATACCAGCCAGATGCAACCTACGCCCATATAGGACCTACAGGCGATGTTCTTGAGTCGATATATGTCGATCTGAGCACAGCTGGGCGCCGTATATACACCATGGGGGCAGCTCTGATACCAGCCAGATGTAACCCACGCCCATATAGGACATACAGGAAATGTTCTTGAGTCGATATATGTCGATCAGAGCACAGCCGGGCCCCGTATAAACGGCATGTGGGTGGCTCTGGTACCAGCCAGATGCAACCCACGGCCATATAGGACCTACAGGCGATGTTCTTGTGTCGATATATGTCGATCTGAGTACAGCTGGGCCCCGTATATACGGCATGTGGGTGGCTCTGATACCAGCCAGATGCAACCCACGGCCATATAGGACCTACAGGCGATGTTCTTGAGTCGATATATGTCGATCTGAGCACAGGTTGGCCCCCGTATATACGGCATGTGGGTGGCTCTGATATCAGCCAGATGCAACCCACGGCCATATAGGACCTACAGGCGATGTTCTTGAGTCGATATATGTCGATCTGAGCACAGCTATGCACCGTATATGCAGCATTGTGGCCGCTCCGACACCAGCCAGGTGCAACCTATGCCCATATAGGACCTACAGACGATGTTCTTGAGTCGATATATGTCGATATGAGCTCCGTTATGCCCTGTATATGCAGCATGTGGGTGGCTCTGATTCTAGCCAGATGCAACCCATGGGAATATAGGACCTACAGGCGATGTTCTTGAGTCGATATATGTCGATCTGAGCACAGCTGGATCACGTATATACAGCATGGGGGTAGCTGTGATACCAGCCAGCTGCAACCCACGGCCATATAGGACCTACAGGCGATGTTCTTGAGTCGATATATGTCAATCTGAGCACAGCTGGGCCCGTATATACAGCATGGGGGTAGCTGTGATACCACCCAGATGCAACCCACGGCCATATAGGACCTACAGGCGATGTTCTTGAGTCGATATATGTCGATCTGAGTACAGCTGGGCGCCGTATATACGGCATGTGGGTGGCTCTGATACCAGCCAGATGAAACCCATGGCCATATAGGACCTACAGGCGATGTTCTTGAGTCGATATATGTGGATCTGAGCACAGCTGGGCCACGTATATACAGCATGTAGGTAGCTCTGATACCGGCCAGATGCAACCCACGGCCATATAGCACCTACAGGCGATGTTCATGAGTCGATATATGTCGATCTGAGCACAGCTGGGCCCCGTATATACGGGATGTGGGTGGCACTGATACCAGCCAGATGCAACCCACGGCCATATAGGACCTACAGGCGATGTTCTTGAGTCGATATATGCCGATCTGAGTACAGCTGGGCGCCGTATATACAGCATGGGGGTAGCTCTGATACCAGCCAGACGCAATCCACGGCCATATAGGACCTACAGGCGATGTTCTTGAGTCGATATATGTCGATCTGAGCACAGCTGGGCGCCATATATACAGCATGGGGGTAGCTCTGATACCAGCCAGATGCAGCCCACGGCCATATAGGACCTACAGGTGATGTTCTTGAGTCTTTATATGTCCATCTGAGCACAGCTGGGCCCCATATATACGGCATGTGGGTGGCTCTGATTCCAGCCAGCTGCAACCCACGGCCATATAGGAACTACAGGCGATGTTCTTGAGTCGATATATGTCGATCTGAGCACAGCTGGGCCCCGTATATACGGCATGTGGGTGGCTCTGATACCAGCCAGCTGCAACCCATATATACGGCATGTGGGTGACTCTGATACCAGCCAGATGCAACCCACGGCCATATAGGACCTACAGGCGATGTTCTTGAGTCGATATATGTCGATCTGAGCACAGCTGGGCCCCGTATATACGGGATGTGGGTGGCACTGATACAATCCAGATGCAACCCACGGCCATATAGGACCTACAGGCGATGTTCTTGAGTCGATATATGTCGATTTGAGCACAGCTGGGCGCCGTATATACAACATGGGGGTAGCTCTGATACCCGCCAGACGCAATCCACGGCCATATAGGACCTACAGGCGATGTTCTTGAGTCGATATATGTCGATCTGAGCACAACTGGGCGCCGTATATACAGCATGGGGGAAGCTCTGATATCAGCCAGATGTAACCCACGCCCATATAGGACCTACAGGCGATGTTCTTGAGTCGATATATGTCGATCTGAGCACAGCTATGCACCGTATATACGGCATGTGGGTGGCTCTGATACCAGCCAGCTGCAACCCATATATACGGCATGTGGGTGACTCTGATACCAGCCAGATGCAACCCACGGCCATATAGGACCTACAGGCGATGTTCTTGAGTCGATATATGTCGATCTGAGCACATCTGGGCCCCGTATATACGGGATGTGGGTGGCACTGATACAAGCCAGATGCAACCCACGGCCATATAGGACCTACAGGCGATGTTCTTGAGTCGATATATGTCGATCTGAGCACAGCTGGGCGCCGTATATACAGCATGGGGGTAGCTCTGATACCCGCCAGACGCAATCCACGGCTATATAGGACCTACAGGCGATGTTCTTGAGTCGATATAGGTCGATCTGAGCACAACTGGGCGCCGTATATACAGCATGGGGGTAGCTCTGATATCAGCCAGATGTAACCCACGCCCATATAGGACCTACAGGCGATGTTCTTGAGTCGATATATGTCGATGTGAGCACAGCTGGGCCCCGTATATACGGCATGTGGGTGGCTCTGATACCAGTAAGCTGCAACCCACGGCCATATAGGACCTACAGGCAATGTTCTTAATTCGACATATGTCGATCTGAGCACAGCTGCGCCACGTATATACAGCATGGGGGTAGCTGTGATACCAGCCAGCTGCAACCCACGGCTATATAGGACCTACAGGCGAGGTTCTTGAGTCGATATATGTCGATCTGAGCACAGCTGGGCGCCGTATATACAGCATGGGGGTAGCTCTGTTACCAGCCAGATCCAACCCACGGCCATATAGGACCTACAGGCGATGTTCTTGAGTCGATATATGTCGATCTGAGCACAGCTGGGCGCCGTATATACAGCATGGGGGTAGCTTTGATACCAGCCAGACGCAATCCACGGCCATATAGGACCTACAGGCGATGTTCTTGAGTCGATATATGTCCATCTGAGCACAGCTGGGCCCCATATATACGGCATGTGGGTGGCTCTGATTACAGCCAGCTGCAACCCACGGCCATATAGGACCTACAGGCGATGTTCTTGAGTCGATATATGTCGATCTGAGCACAGCTCAGCCCCGTATATACGGGATGTGGGTGGCACTGATACCAGCCAGATGCAACCTACGGCCATATAGGACCTACAGGCGATGTTCTTGAGTCGATATATGTCGATCTGAGCACAGATGGGCGCCGTATATACAGCATGGGGTCAGCTCTGATACCCGCCAGACGCAATCCACGGCCATATAGGACCTACAGGCGATGTTCTTGAGTCGATATATGTCGATCTGAGCACAACTGGGCGCCGTATATACAGCATGGGGGTAGCTCTGATACCAGCCAGATGCAACACACGGCCATATAGGACCTACAGGCGATGTTCTTGAGTCGATATATGTCCATCTGAGCACAGCTGGGCCCCGTATATAAGGCATGTAGGTGGCTCTGATTCCAGCCACCTGCAACCCACGGCCATATAGGAACTACAGGCGATGTTCTTGAGTCGATATATGTCGATCTGAGCACAGCTGGGCCCCGTATATACAGCATGGGGGTAGCTCTGATACCAGCCAGCTGCAACCCACGGCCATATAGGACCTACAGGCGATGTTCTTGTGTCGATATATGCCGATCTGAACACAGCTGGGCCCCGTATATACAACATGGAGGTAGCTTTGATACCAGCCAGATGCAACCCACGGCCATATAGGACCTACCGGCGATGTTCTTGAGTCGATATATGTCGATCTGAGCACAGCTGGGCGCCGTATATACAGCATGGGGGTAGCTTTGATACCAGCCAGACGCAATCCACGGCCATATACAGGCGATGTTCTTGAGTCGATATATGTCGATCTGAGCACAGCTGGGCGCCGTATATACAGCATGGGGGTAGCTCTGATACCAGCCAGATGCAACCCACGGCCATATAGGACCTACAGGCGATGTTCTTGAGTCGATATATGTCCATCTGAGCACAGCTGGGCCCCATATATACCGCATGTGGGTGGCTCTGATTCCAGCCAGCTGCAACCCACGGCCATATAGGAACTACAGGCGATGTTCTTGAGTCGATATATGTCGATCTGAGCACAGCTGGGCCCCGTATATACAGCATGGGGGTAGCTCTGATACCAGCCAGCTGCAACCCACGGCCATATAGGACCTACAGGCGATGTTCTTGAGTCGATATATGTCGATCTGAGCACAGCTGGGCGCCGTATATACGGGATGTGGGTGGCACTGATACAAGCCAGATGCAACCCACGGCCATATAGGACCTACAGGCGATGTTCTTGAGTCGATATATGTCGATCTGAGCACAGCTGGGCGCCGTATATACAGCATGGGGGTAGCTCTGATACCCGCCAGACGCAATCCACGGCTATATAGGACCTACAGGCGATGTTCTTGAGTCGATATATGTCGATCTGAGCACAACTTGGCGCCGTATATACAGCATGGGGGTAGCTCTGATATCAGCCAGATGTAACCCACGCCCATATATAACCTACAGGCGATGTTCTTGAGTCGATATATGTCGATGTGAGCACAGCTGGGCCCCGTATATACGGCATGTGGGTGGCTCTGATACCAGCCAGCTGCAACCCACGGCCATATAGGACCTTCAGGCAATGTTCTTAATTCGATATATGTCGATCTGAGCACAGCTGCGCCACGTATATACAGCATGGGGGTAGCTGTGATACCAGCCAGCTGCAACCCACGGCTATATAGGACCTACAGGCGATGTTCTTGAGTCGATATATGTCGATCTGAGCACAGCTGGGCGCCGTATATACAGCATGGGTGTAGCTCTGATACCAGCCAGATGCAACCCACGGCCATATAGGACCTACAGGCGATGTTTTGAGTCGATATATGTCCATCTGAGTACAGCTTGGCCCCGTATATACGGCATGTGGGTGGCTCTACCAGCCAGATGCAACCCACGGCCATATAGAACCTACAGGCGATGTTCTTGAGTCGATATATGTCGATCTGAGCACAACTGGGCCCCATATATACCGCATGTGGGTGGCTCTGATTCCAGCCACCTGCAACCCACGGCCATATAGGAACTGCAGGCGATGTTCTTGAGTCGATATATGTCGATCTGAGCACAGCTGGGCCCCGCATATACAGCATGTAGGTAGCTCTGATACCAGCCAGCTGCAACCCACGGCCATATAGGACCTACAGGCGATGTTCTTGTGTCGATATATGTCGATCTGAACACAGCTGGGCCCCGTATATACAACATGGGGGTAGCTTTTATACCAGCCAGATGCAACCCACGGCCATATAGGACCTACAGGCGATGTTCTTGAGTCGATATATGTCGATCTGAGCACAGCTGGGCGCCGTATATACAGCATGGGGGTAGCTTTGATACCAGCCAGACGCAATCCACGGCCATATAGGACCTACAGGCGATGTTCTTGAGTCGATATATGTCCATCTGAGCACAGCTGGGCCCCATATATACGGCATGTTGGTGGCTCTGATTCCAGCCAGCTGCAACCCACGGCCATATAGGACCTACAGGCGATGTTCTTGAGTCGATATATGTCGATCTGAGCACAGCTCGGCCCCGTATATACGGGATGTGGGTGGCACTGATACCAGCCAGATGCAACCTACGGCCATATAGGACCTACAGGCGATGTTCTTGAGTCGATATATGTCGATCTGAGCACAGATGGGCGCCGTATATACAGCATGGGGTCAGCTCTGATACCCGCCAGACGCAATCCACGGCCATATAGGACCTACAGGCGATGTTCTTGAGTCGATATATGTCGATCTGAGCACAACTGGGCGCCGTATATACAGCATGGGGGTAGCTCTGATACCAGCCAGATGCAACCCACGGCCATATAGGACCTACAGGCGATGTTCTTGAGTCGATATATGTCCATCTGAGCACAGCTGGGCCCCGTATATAAGGCATGTGGGTGGCTCTGATTCCAGCCACCTGCAACCCACGGCCATATAGGAACTACAGGCGATGTTCTTGAGTCGATATATGTCGATCTGAGCACAGCTGGGCCCCGTATATACAGCATGGGGGTAGCTCTGATACCAGCCAGCTGCAACCCACGGCCATATAGGACCTACAGGCGATGTTCTTGTGTCGATATATGCCGATCTGAACACAGCTGGGCCCCGTATATACAACATGGAGGTAGCTTTGATACCAGCCAGATGCAACCCACGGCCATATAGGACCTACCGGCGATGTTCTTGAGTCGATATATGTCGATCTGAGCACAGCTGGGCGCCGTATATACAGCATGGGGGTAGCTTTGATACCAGCCAGACGCAATCCACGGCCATATAGGACCTACAGGCGATGTTCTTGAATCGATATATGTCGATCTGAGCACAGCTGGGCGCCGTATATACAGCATGGGGGTAGTTCTGATACCAGCCAGATGCAACCCACGGCCATATAGGACCTACAGGCGATGTTCTTGAGTCGATATATGTCCATCTGAGCACAGCTGGGCCCCATATATACCGCATGTGGGTGGCTCTGATTCCAGCCAGCTGCAACCCACGGCCATATAGGAACTACAGGCGATGTTCTTGAGTCGATATATGTCGATCTGAGCACAGCTGGGCCCCGTATATACAGCATGGGGGTAGCTCTGATACCAGCCAGCTGCAACCCACGGCCATATAGGACCTACAGGCGATGTTCTTGAGTCGATATATGTCGATCTGAGCACAGCTGGGCGCCGTATATACAGCATGGGGGTAGCTTTGATACCAGCCAGACGCAATCCACGGCCATATGGGACCTACAGGCGATGTTCTTGAGTCGATATATGCCGATCTGAGCACAGCTGGGCGCCGTATATACAGCATGGGGGTAGCTCTGATACCAGCCAGATGCAACCCACGGCCATATAGGACCTACAGGCGATGTTCTTGAGTCGATATATGTCCATCTGAGCACAGCTGGGCCCCATATATACGGCATGTGTGTGGCTCTGATTCCAGCCAGCTGCAACCCACGGCCATATAGGAACTACAGGCGATGGTCTTGAGTCGATATATGTCGATCTGAGCATAGCTTGGCCACGTATATACAGCATGGGGGTAGCTGTGATATCAGCCAGCTGTAACCCACAGCTATATAGGACCTACAGGCGATGTTCTTGAGTCGATATATGTCGATCTGAGCACAGCTGGTCGCTGTATATACAGCATGGAGGTAGCTCTGATAGCAGCCAGATCCAACCCACGGCCATATAGGACCTACAGGCGATGTTCTTGAGTCGATATATGCCGATCTGTGCACAGCTGGGCGCCGTATATACAGCATGGGGGTAGCTCTGATACCAGCCAGCTGCAACCCACGGCGATATAGGACATACAGGCGATGTTCTTGTGTCGATATATGTCGATCTGAACACAGCTGGGCCCCGTATATACAACATGGGGTAGCTTTGATACCAGCCAGATGCAACCCACGGCCATATAGGACCTACAGGCGATGTTCTTGAGTCGATATATGTCGATCTGAGCACAGCTGGGCGCCGTATATACAGCATGGGGGTAGCTCTGATACTAGCCAGATGCAACCCACGGCCATATAGCACCTACAGGCGATGTTCTTGAGTCGATATATGTCGATCTGAGCACAGCTGGGCCCCGTATATACGGGATGTGGGTGGCACTGATACCAGCCAGATGCAACCCACGCCCATATAGGACCTACAGGCGATGTTCTTGAGTCGATATATGTCGATCTGAGCACAGCTGGGCACCATATATACAGCATGGGGGTAGCTCTGATACCAGCCAGACGCAATCCACGGCCATATAGGACCTACAGGCGATGTTCTTGAGTCGATATATGTCCATCTGAGCACAGCTGGGCCCCATATATACGGCATGTGGGTGGCTCTGATTAAAGCCAGCTGCAACCCACGGCCATATAGGAACTACAGGCGATGTTCTTGAGTCGATATATGTCGATCTGAGCACAGATGGGCCCCGTATATACGGCATGTGGGTGGGTCTGATACCAGCCAGCTGCAATCCACGGCCATATAGGACCCACAGGCGATTTTCTTGAGTCGATATATGTCGATCTGAGCACAGCTGGGCCACGTCTATACAGCATGAAGGTAGCTGTGGTACCAGCCAGCTGTAACCCACGGCTATATAGGACCTACAGGCGATGTTCTTGAGTCGATATATGCCGATCTGTGCACAGCTGGGCGCCGTATATACAGCATGGGGGTAGCTCTGATACCAGCCAGATGCAACCCACGTCCATATAGGACCTACAGGCGATGTTCTTGAGTCGATATATGTCGATCTGAGCACAGCTGGGCCCCGTATATACGGGATGTGGGTGGCACTGATACAAGCCAGATGCAACCCACGGCCATATAGGACCTACAGGCGATGTTCTTGAGTCGATATATGTCGAACTGAGCACAGCTGGGCGCCGTATATACAGCATGGGGGTAGCTCTGATACCCGCCAGACGCAATCCACGGCTATATAGGACCTACAGGCGATGTTCTTGAGTCGATATATGTCGATCTGAGCACATCTTGGCGCCGTATATACAGCATGGGGGTAGCTCTGATATCAGCCAGATGTAACCCACGCCCATATAGGACCTACAGGCGATGTTCTTGAGTCGATATATGTCGATGTGAGCACAGCTGGGCCCCGTATATACGGCATGTGGGTGGCTCTGATACCAGCCAGCTGCAACCCACGGCCATATAGGACCTTCAGGCAATGTTCTTAATTCGATATATGTCGATCTGAGCACAGCTGCGCCACGTATATACAGCATGGTGGTAGCTGTGATACCAGCCAGCTGCAACCCACGGCTATATAGGACCTACAGGCGATGTTCTTGAGTCGATATATGTCGATCTGAGCACAGCTGGGCGCCGTATATACAGCATGGGTGTAGCTCTGATACCAGCCAGATGCAACCCACGGCCATATAGGACCTACAGGCGATGTTTTTGAGTCGATATATGTCCATCTGAGTACAGCTTGGCCCCGTATATACGGCATGTGGGTGGCTCTACCAGCCAGATGCAACCCACGGCCATATAGAACCTACAGGCGATGTTCTTGAGTCGATATATGTCGATCTGAGCACAACTGGGCCCCATATATACCGCATGTGGGTGGCTCTGATTCCAGCCACCTGCAACCCACGGCCATATAGGAACTACAGGCGATGTTCTTGTGTCGATATATGTCGATCTGAACACAGCTGGGCCCCGTATATACAACATGGGGGTAGCTTTTATACCAGCCAGATGCAACCCACGGCCATATAGGACCTACAGGCGATGTTTTTGAGTCGATATATGTCCATCTGAGTACAGCTTGGCCCCGTATATACGGCATGTGGGTGGCTCTACCAGCCAGATGCAACCCACGGCCATATAGAACCTACAGGCGATGTTCTTGAGTCGATATATGTCGATCTGAGCACAGCTAGGCCCCGTATATACAGCATGTAGGTAGCTCTGATACCAGCCAGCTGCAACCCACGGCCATATAGGACCTACAGGCGATGTTCTTGTGTCGATATATGTCGATCTGAACACAGCTGGGCCCCGTATATACAACATGGGGGTAGCTTTTATACCAGCCAGATGCAACCCACGGCCATATAGGACCTACAGGCGATGTTCTTGAGTCGATATATGTCGATCTGAGCACCGTATATGCAGCATTGTGGCCGCTCCGACACCAGCCAGGTGCAACCTATGCCCATATAGGACCTACAGGCGATGTTCTTGAGTCGATATTTGTCGATAGGAGCTCCGTTATGCCCTGTATATGCAGCATGTGGGTAGCTCTGATACCAGCCAGATGCAACCCACGGGCATATAGGACCTACAGGCGATGTTCTTGAGTCGATATATGTCGATCTGAGCACAGCTGGGCCACGTATATACAGCATGGGGGTAGATGTGATACCAGCCAGCTGCAACCCACGGCCATATAGGACCTACAGGTGATGTTCTTAAATCGATATATGTCGATCTGAGCACAGTTGGGCCCCGCATATACAGCATGGCGGTAGCTCTGATACCAGCCAAATGCAACCCACGGCCATATAGGACCTACAGGCGATGTTCTTGAGTCGATATATGACGATCTGAGCACAGCTGGGCGCCGTATATACAGCATGGGCGTAGCTCTTATACCAGCTAGATGCAACCCACGGCCATATAGGACCTACAGGCGATGTTCTTCAGTCGATATATGTCGATCTGAGCACTGCTCGGCCCCGTATATACGGCATGTGGGTGGCTCTGATACCAGCCAGATGTAACCCACGGCCATATAGGACCTTCAGGCGATGTTCTTGAGTCGATATATGTCGATCTGAGCACAGCTGGGCCACGTATATACAGCATGGAGGTAGCTCTGATACCAGCCAGCTGCAACCCACGGCCATATAGGACCTACAGGCGATGTTCTTGAGTCGATATATGTCGATCTGAGCACAGCTGGGCCCCGTATATACAGCATATGGGTAGCTGTGATACCAGCCAGCTGCAACCCACGGCTATATAGGACCTACAGGCGATGTTATTGAGTCGATATATGTCGATCTGAGCACAGCTGGGCCCCGTATATACAGCATGGGGGTAGCTCTGATACCAGCCAGATGCAACCCACGGCCATATAGGACCTACAGGCGATGTTCTTCAGTCGATATATATATATATATATATATATATATATATCGATCTGAGCACAGCTGGGCGCCGTATATACAGCATGGGGGTAGCTCTGATATCAGCCAGATGTAACCCACGCCCATATAGGACCTACAGGCGATGTTCTTGAGTCGATATATGTCGATGTGAGCACAGCTGGGCCCCGTATATACGGCATGTGGGTGGCTCTGATACCAGCCAGCTGCAACCCACGGCCATATAGGACCTACAGGCAATGTTCTTAAGTCGATATATGTCGATCTGAGCACAGCTGCGCCACGTATATACAGCATGGGGGTAGCTGTGATACCAGCCAGCTGCAACCCACGGCTATATAAAACCTACAGGCGATGTTCTTGAGTCGATATATGTCGATCTGAGCACAGCTGGGCGCCGTATATACAGCATGGGGGTAGCTCTGATACCAGCCAGATCCAACCCACGGCCATATAGGACCTACAGGCGATGTTCTTGAGTCGATATATGTCGATCTGAGCACAGCATGGCGCCGTATATACAGCATGGGTGTAGCTCTGATACCAGCCAGATGCAACCCACGGCCATATAGGACCTACAGGCGATGTTCTTGAGTCGATATATGCCGATCTGTGCACAGCTGGGCGCCGTATATACAGCATGGGGGTAGCTCTGATATCAGCCAGATGTAACCCACGCCCATATAGGACCTACAGGCGATGTTCTTCAGTCGATATATGTCGATGTGAGCACAGCTGGGCCCCGTATATACGGCATGTGGGTGGCTCTGATACCAGCCAGCTGCAACCCACGGCCATATAGGACCTACAGGCAATGTTCTTAATTCGATATATGTCGATCTGAGCACAGCTGCACCACGTATATACAGCATTGGGGTAGCTGTGATACCAGCCAGCTGCAACCCACGGCTATATAGGACCTACAGGTGATGTTCTTGAGTCGATATATGTCGATCTGAGCACAGCTGGGCGCCGTATATACAGCATGGGGGTAGCTCTGATACCAGCCAGATCCAACCCACGGCCATATAGGACCTACAGGCGATGTTCTTGAGTCGATATATGTCGATCTGAGCACAGCTGGGCGCCGTATATACAGCATGGGTGTAGCTCTGATACCAGCCAGATGCAACCCACGGCCATATAGGACCTACAGGCGATGTTTTTGAGTCGATATATGTCCATCTGAGTACAGCTTGGCCCCGTATATACGGCATGTGGGTGGCTCTACCAGCCAGATGCAACCCACGGCCATATAGAACCTACAGGCGATGTTCTTGAGTCGATATATGTCGATCTGAGCACAACTGGGCGCCGTATATACAGCATGGGGGTAGCTCTGATACCAGCCAGATGCAACCCACGGCCATATAGGACCTACAGGCGATGTTCTTGAGTCGATATATGTCCATCTGAGCACAGCTGGGCCCCGTATATAAGGCATGTGGGTGGCTCTGATTCCAGCCACCTGCAACCCACGGCCATATAGGAACTACAGGCGATGTTCTTGAGTCGATATATGTCGATCTGAGCACAGCTGGGCCCCGTATATACAGCATGGGTGTAGCTCTGATACCAGCCAGCTGCAACCCACGGCCATATAGGACCTACAGGCGATGTTCTTGTGTCGATATATGTCGATCTGAACACAGCTGGGCCCCGTATATACAACATGGGGGTAGCTTTTATACCAGCCAGATGCAACCCACGGCCATATAGGACCTACAGGCGATGTTCTTGAGTCGATATATGTCGATCTGAGCACCGTATATGCAGCATTGTGGCCGCTCCGACACCAGCCAGATGCAACCTATGCCCATATAGGACCTACAGGCGATGTTCTTGAGTCGATATTTGTCGATATGAGCTCCGTTATGCCCTGTATATGCAGCATGTGGGTAGCTCTGATACCAGCCAGATGCAACCCACGGACATATAGGACCTACAGGCGATGTTCTTGAGTCGATATATGTCGATCTGAGCACAGCTGGGCCACGTATATACAGCATGGGGGTAGATGTGATACCAGCCAGCTGCAACCCACGGCCATATAGGACCTACAGGTGATGTTCTTGAGTCGATATATGTCGATCTGAGCACAGCTGGGCCCCGCATATACAGCATGGCGGTAGCTCTGATACCAGCCAAATGCAACCCACGGCCATATAGGACCTACAGGCGATGTTCTTGAGTCGATATATGACGATCTGAGCACAGCTGGGCGCCGTATATACAGCATGGGGGTAGCTCTTATACCAGCCAGCTGAAACCCACGGCCATATAGGACCTACAGGCGATGTTCTTGAGTCGATATATGTCGATCTGAGCACAGCTGGGCCCCGTATATACAGCATATGGGTAGCTGTGATACCAGCCAGCTGCAACCCACGGCTATATAGGACCTACAGGCGATGTTCTTGTGTCGATCTATGTCGATCTGAACACAGCTGGGCCCCGTATATACAACATGGGGGTAGCTTTCATACCAGCCAGATGCAACCCACGGCCATATAGGACCTACAGGCGATGTTCTTCAGTCGATATATGTCGATCTGAGCACTGCTCGGCCCCGTATATACGGCATGTGGGTGGCTCTGATACCAGCCAGATGCAACCCACGGCCATATAGGACCTTCAGGCGAGGTTCTTGAGTCGATATATGTCGATCTGAGCACAGCTGGGCCACGTATATACAGCATGGAGGTAGCTCTGATACCAGCCAGCTGCAACCCACGGCCATATAGGACCTACAGGCGATGTTCTTGAGTCGATATATGTCGATCTGAGCACAGCTGGGCCCCGTATATACAGCATATGGGTAGCTGTGATACCAGCCAGCTGCAACCCACGGCTATATAGGACCTACAGGCGATGTTCTTGAGTCGATATATGTCGATCTGAGCACAGCTGGGCCCCGTATATACAGCATGGGGGTAGCTCTGATACCAGCCAGATGCAACCCACGGCCATATAGGACCTACAGGCGATGTTCTTCAGTCGATATATATATATATATATATATATATATATATATATATATATATATATATATATATGAGCACAGCTGGGCGCCGTATATACAGCATGGGGGTAGCTCTGATATCAGCCAGATGTAACCCACGCCCATATAGGACCTGCAGGCGATGTTCTTGAGTCGATATATGTCGATGTGAGCACAGCTGGGCCCCGTATATACGTCATGTGGGTGGCTCTGATACCAGCCAGCTGCAACCCACGGCCATATAGGACCTACAGGCAATGTTCTTAAGTCGATATATGTCGATCTGAGCACAGCTGCGCCACGTATATACAGCATGGGGGTAGCTGTGATACCAGCCAGCTGCAACCCACGGCTATATAGGACCTACAGGCGATGTTCTTGAGTCGATATATGTCGATCTGAGCACAGCTGGGCGCCGTATATACAGCATGGGGGTAGCTCTGATACCAGCCAGATCCAACCCACGGCCATATAGGACCTACAGGCGATGTTCTTGAGTCGATATATGTCGATCTGAGCACAGCATGGCGCCGTATATACAGCATGGGTGTAGCTCTGATACCAGCCAGATGCAACCCACGGCCATATAGGACCTACAGGCGATGTTTTTGAGTCGATCTATGTCCATCTGAGCACAGCTGGGCGCCGTATATACACCATGGGGGTAGCTCTGATACCAGCCAGATGTAACCAACGCCCATATAGGACCTACAGGCAATGTTCTTGAGTCGATATATGTCGATCAGAGCACAGCCGGGCCCCGTATAAACGGCATGTGGGTGGCTCTGATACCAGCCAGATGCAACCCACGGCCATATAGGACCTACAGGCGATGTTCTCGAGTCGATATATGTCGATCTGAGCACAGCTTGGCCCCGTATATACGGGATGTGGGTGGCACTGATACCAGCCAGATGAAACCCACGGCCATATAGGACCTACAGGCGATGTTCTTGAGACGATATATGTCGATCTGAGCACAGCTGGGCGCTGTATATACAGCATGGAGGTAGCTCTGATACCAGCCAGATCCAACCCACGGCCATATAGGACCTACAGGCGATGTTCTTGAGTCGATATATGCCGATCTGTGCACAGCTGGGCGCCGTATATACAGCATGGGGGTAGCTCTGATACCAGCCAGATGCAACCCACGGCCATATAGGACCTACAGGCGATGTTCTTGAGTCGATATATGTCCATCTGAGCACCGCTGGGCCCCATATATACGGCATGTGGGTGGCTCTGATTCCAGCCAGCTGCAACCCACGGCCATATAGGACCTACAGGCGATGTTCTTGAGTCGATATATGCCGATCTGTGCACAGCTGGGCGCCGTATATACAGCATGGGGGTAGCTCTGATACCAGCCAGATGCAACCCACGGCCATATAGGACCTACAGGCGATGTTCTTGAGTCGATATATGTCCATCTGAGCACCGCTGGGCCCCATATATACGGCATGTGGGTGGCTCTGATTCCAGCCAGCTGCAACCCACGGCCATATAGGACCTACAGGCGATGTTCTTGAGTCGATATATGTCGATCTGAGCACAGCTGGGCCCCGTATATACAGCATGGGGGTAGCTCTGATACTAGCCAGATGCAACCCACGGCCATATAGCACCTACAGGCGATGTTCTTGAGTCGATATATGTCGATCTGAGCACAGCTGGGCCCCGTATATACGGGATGTGGGTGGCACTGATACCAGCCAGATGCAACCCACGGCCATATAGGACCTACAGGCGATGTTCTTGAGTCGATATATGTCGATCTGAGCACAGCTGGGCGCCATATATACAGCATGGGGGTAGCTCTGATACCAGCCAGACGCAATCCACGGCCATATAGGACCTACAGGCGATGTTCTTGAGTCGATATATGTCCATCTGAGCACAGCTGGGCCCCATATATACGGCATGTGGGTGGCTCTGATTCCAGCCGGCTGCAACCCACGGCCATATAGGAACTACAGGCGATGTTCTTGAGTCGATATATGTCGATCTGAGCACAGATGGGCCCCGTATATACGGCATGTGGGTGGGTCTGATACCAGCCAGCTGCAATCCACGGCCATATAGGACCCACAGGCGATTTTCTTGAGTCGATATATGTCGATCTGAGCACAGCTGGGCCACGTATATACAGCATGGGGGTAGCTGTGATACCAGCCAGCTGTAACCCACGGCTATATAGGACCTACAGGCGATGTTCTTGAGTCGATATATGTAGATCTGAGCACAGCTGGGCGCTGTATATACAGCATGGAGGTAGCTCTGATACCAGCCAGATCTAACCCACGGCCATATAGTACCTACAGGCGATGTTCTTGAGTCGATATATGCCGATCTGTGCACAGCTGGGCGCCGTATATACAGCATGGGGGTAGCTCTGATACCAGCCAGATGCAACCCACGGCCATATAGGACCTACAGGCGATGTTCTTTAGTTGATATATGTCGATCTGAGCACAGCTGGGCGCCGTATATACACCATGAGGGTAGCTCTGATACCAGCCAGATGCAACCCACGCCCATATAGGACCTACAGGCGATGTTCTTGAGTCGATATATGTCGATCTGAGCACAGCTGGGCGCCGTATATACACCATGGGGGTAGCTCTGATACCAGCCAGATGTAACCCACGCCCATATAGGACCTACAGGAAATGTTCTTGAGTCGATATATGTCGATCAGAGCACAGCCGGGCCCCGTATAAACGGCATGTGGGTGGCTCTGATACCAGCCAGATGCAACCCACGGCCATATAGGACCTACAGGCGATGTTTTTGTGTCGATATATGTCGATCTGAGCACAGCTGGGCCCCGTATATACGGCATGTTGGTGGCTCTGATACCAGCCAGATGCAACCCACGGCCATATAGCACCTACAGGCGATGTTCTTGAGTCGATATATGTCGATCTGAGCACAGGTTGGCCCCCGTATATACGGCATGTGGGTGGCTCTGATATCAGCCAGATGCAACCCACGGCCATATAGGACCTACAGGCGATGTTCTTGAGTCGATATATGTCGATCTGAGCACAGCTATGCACCGTATATGCAGCATTGTGGCCGCTCCGACACCAGCCAGGTGCAACCTATGCCCATATAGGACCTACAGACGATGTTCTTGAGTCGATATATGTCGATATGAGCTCCGTTATGCCCTGTATATGCAGCATGTGGGTGGCTCTGATTCTAGCCAGATGCAACCCATGGGAATATAGGACCTACAGGCGATGTTCATGAGTCGATAT